>CM019829.1:72777068-73977068 GCA_009763385.1 Coix lacryma-jobi var. lacryma-jobi
AAGGGTCCGATTCTTCCTTTCTACAACACCATTCTGTGGCGGTGTGTAGGGGGAAGAAAACTGATGCTCCAAACCCAAAGAGTTACAAAACTTCTCAAAGTCCAAATTCTTGAATTCGGAACCATTATCACTTCTAATAGCTCGCATCGAGTTCAAAGGGAACTCGTTCTAAAGATGCAAAATCCGATTGCGAGCAAAAGAGAAAGTCTCAGTTTTCTCAGTTAAAAAGAAAACTCACGAATATCTCGAAAAGTCGTCAACAACAACAAGCACATACCACTTCCCCCCAACCGAGCTCACCCGAGGCGGACCAACAAGGTCCATGTGCAAAAGCTCTCCAGGGCGCTTAGTCATGACCTGAGTCACTGGATGGTGGGGAGCGGCAACCATCTTCCCATGTCTACAAGAATGGCAAACAAGATCCTTCTCCATGGATAACTTGGGCAATCCTCGGATTAGGCCAAGTGAACTAAGCCTTGCAAGCAAGTCAAAGCTCAAGTGACACAGTCTCCTATGCCACTTCCAAAGATCAGAGGAGGAAGGTCCAGCCACAAGACAACGAGAAATGCCAAAAGACTCTGAGAAATTCGCACGAAAGACTTTCCCAAAGGGCGAAATCAAACACACAAGATTGCCCTGAGGATCCAAAATACGACTGAGATTCGGCTTAAAACGAATCTCATAGTCATCATCGAAAAGTTGCGAAATAGAAAGAAGGTTAAAATGCAACTAATGAAACAAGAGCAACATCGCGCAACACAAAGTGCTCATTAACTCGCACCGACCCATGAGACAACACTTTACCTTTGCTATTGTCACCGAAGGTGATAAACTCCTTTCCGGCGACCGGACTACGACTGGAAAACCAATTGGCGTTTCCGGTCATGTGTCTCGAACAACCGGAATCTACCAACCAAACGTTCTCCAATCGTTTTACCTACATCAATAAAAAGACATAGGGTGAGCATACGGTCCAACACTGGGGTTAGTGAAGTAGGAAGAATACCAGTGTTGGGCCGGCTGCTCAAAAGAACGGTTAGCAGAAAAACCATTCCTCGCACGCCTACGGGAAGAGCGATCACCACGTAGAGGAAAACGTGGTCCGCTAAGCAAGGAGCGTCCATCGCGATACTCAAAACGCAGTGAAGGGAAACGCTCAACTACAAAGCCACCGCCATGGGGTCCATAGCCCACAATTGCAGGCTCCCACCGGGCACGACCTTCTCGCGGCCTAGGCCTTGGAACTTGAGGTTTTGGACCTCTAGGCCTAGCAGCACGCCTCTGAACATTTAGCACATGTACATCATGCAAAGGATGGTACATGTCCGTGTTGTTCATCTCCTTTGCACGGCGCGCCTCTCTCTTGCGCTGAAAGCAAAACTCACTCAAGTGTCCATCTCTCCCACAGTGCTCACAATGGTACCTCACCGCTCTCAAAGGGGGTTGTTGGTACTCACGGTAGTGGGTGTGGATCACTTTGCCCTTTTGTGGCATAAGCTCCTCTTGGATAGGTGGCATTGTGTCTAGCTTGTTCTTGAGGTGGTTGGGCTTGGGATGCCATGTCTGTTTCTTGGGTGGAGCTCTCGGAGGTTCAACAACCATTCCATCCTTGGTGTTAGGCTTGAGAAGCTCTTTGGGTTGAATCTTAGTAAGCTTGGGAGTAGTGGTGGAGTTGGGCTTCTCACATGGGTTAAGACCACTCGACTCTCCAATCTTGCCAAACGATGAAACATCAACACCCTGAGCAAAACCTACACCTGGGCCTCCAGCAACACGCTTGAATTGGGCAATCATCATCCCATGTTGTGGCTCACCACAAGACACCCATGACAAGATGGTCCGAAGGTATGTGTTTTCCTCCACGGTTTGCATCTTGTCATGCTTCACATTGGCAATCTCCATCTTCAAACCCTCACACAAAGCGCACCTAGACACACAAGTGCTACCCGAGCTGGCCTTTTCAAGAGACACAATCTTGGCATTCTTCTCTGCCAACTCGGATTGCAAGCCTGCACAAGACTTGCACACACCCAACAATGAGGATCTGGCCTTAAGCTCATCTACCTCTCCTACCAACACAGCATACTTACCTCTCAAAGTGAGAAGGTCAGTCATGTGTGTGGTGCACATCTCACACTCCTCCTCCTCGGTGACAACAACGGTGGACTTGACAGATTCAAGTTCCTTTACCGTATCCTCCCACTTCTGTCTAAACTCCCTCCTCTCTCTAGCAGCGCGCCTAAGCAGCTTGTCTTGACTAAGAAGGGCGGCAGTAAGTTTCTCGACCTCAGCAGAAAGCTCGTCGGGGGTCAAAGATACCTGGGAGGTGTCGTCGTCATCGTCGTCGTTCCGAGGGATCTCCTCCAGCTCGCCGTCGACCTCCTTGCCGAGGGCCATGGTGCAGAAGCCCTCGTTGTCGGTGAAGAAGTAGAGGCCATTCAGCTTGTCCTTGATCCTCTTCTTCTTCTCGGACTCGTCGTCGCTTGAGGAACCGAAGTCGTCATCCGAGTCATCGATGTCGCTGAGCGCGGCGAAGAATGCACGTTGCTCAGCTTGGGCCTTCTCCAAGTACTTCGTCTCGATGTACTCCTTGTTGAAGCCGCCCTTCCGCTTGTGCTTCGCGGGGACGTACTTCTCCTTGCGCTTGCCAGAGTCATACTTGTGCCCATGGTCCGCCTTGCCGAAGACTTGCTTGTTCTTCTTCGGGCAATTGGTGATGAAGTGGTTGGGGTCACCGCACTCGAAACAGCCCGAGCGTCCTCCTCCGCGGTGACGGTTCATGCGGTTGTTGTGGAACCACGAGAACCGGTTGGCGAGCAACGCCAGCTCGTCATCCCCCATGAACTCCAGCTGCTCCTCTGTAATAGAAAGAAGTGAAGAGAGTGCAAATCCTCCAGAGGGGTTAGCAGAAGAACCAGAAAGCAAAGCCATCGACGGGCCAGAAGGATTTTCATAAGAAGCCCTCGCCCTGGCATCAATCTCACTGGACTTGAGCTTACTGAAGAGCTCATCGCACGTGAGGGTCTCATAGTTAGGTGATTCGATGATCGCCTGAACCTTGGAATCCCACACCAACCGATCAAGGGTATGCAAAAGCTTCAAAGCCCTCTCATGATCGTCGAAAGGCAATAGCTCCTTGTTAGCCCTCATCCTGTTGACAATCACCTGAAAGCGAGCGAATAAACTTTCTATGCTCTCGCCAGGCATGTGTCGAAAGTTCTCATACTCCCGCTTATGCGACTCATAGAGGCGGGATTTGACTTGAGTGGTTCCCTCATGAAAACGCATGAGGGTCGCCCAAATCTCACGAGCCGTGGGGAGATGAGAAACGCGATCAAACTCAGACATGCTCAAACAGGAGAAAAGAGCATTACGGGCCCGGCTATTGGCATCGTGCTCATCGATCTGATGTTGAGTTGCACGAGCAGCCAAGACCACGTAATCTGCAGAGTTGCAAATATCCCAGACAGAAGCACCCATGCTCTAAAGATGGGCCGACATGTGTATCTTCCAATACGCATAGTTCGTCCCATCGAAAAATGGCGGTTTGCCCATGCCGCGATCTATGTCACCTTCTGTGGATCTGGAACCGGCTAAGGTGGAAGATCCTTAACCCGCTCCGATACCAATTGAAGGACCGGAAGTGCTACCAGAAAGCGACCAGACGGGGGTGAATGGGAGCTTCAAATTTCTTTTCAGAGACTTGTTGCAACAGTTCCGAGAATCAACCCCAAAAGCAAATCTAGAGCTTGCAAGTGTCCACGACCCTAGATGTAGGTTGGATGCTTCCAAGAAGCACAGCGAGACACTACACAAACCTAAAAACCCAACGCAAAAGCCGGAAATCAAAACCGACAACGTACGAGCGAACCGCGGACGAAACAGAGCAGAAACACCTGCATCGGATGCTGGCCTGCTTCCGATGGCCGAACACCGGAAGCTTCCGATGCAAACAGAGACTCTCGGGAACCTTACTGCATAGGCATCGGATGCTGGCTACAGTGGAGACCGAGCTTCCAATGCTAGACCCTCGGACGCTCCGATGGCAACGGAGGCACCGATGGTCAGCTTCTGATGCTCCTTAGAAAATGCTGTTAGATGACACGTGGCATCGGACGCATCCGCTGTGATGAACACAGCATCCGATGGTCCCGACGTCATCGTCCGGTGCCCCCGAAACAGCACTGTTCTTCCGCGGACTCGACCCGATCTCCTCCGAATCAAAAACTCTAAGGCTTAGACTTGGTATGAGGAGTTCCAAGGGAGTTAGTGAGCTATCCCAAAGAGATCATGGCTCGAACCTAACTCCAAATCGGTGAATCGGAAGAATTCGGGGGAAAGGAGCAAAACTGGATCCGAAACGAAAATCGACCGATCTACTAGCTTGTGAGGTCAGAGGTGAATTCCTTCGGTGGAAAGAAGTGCCTCACAATCTAGAAAAACTTGATTCAAATGGATTTGCAAAAGACGCACCAAGTAGAGAGATCAATCAATGGGAAAATCGTGGAGAAAAGCAACCCGCGAAGAACAACACCAAAACGCGAATCACAACCACGAATTTGCAGCTGTGTGGCTACCACACGGTACAACAGTGAGATTACAGTCTCACTTCCTCAAAATCTCACGAACACAGAGGTATGATTGTCTTCTCTTTGGATCTCAGTTCGCTACAGCAGAGGATGGGGAGTGCAAGAAAACCTAGAAGGCAAAATAGTAAATGACTGAGATCAGATGGGAGGTGGGTGTCTCCCTCTACTTATTCTAATTCTAATACCCACTCTACCCCTAACTAATTACACAGTGAACCAGCTAAACCCTAAGGTTATTCTGGACCAACTCGTGGTAGGTGGTGATCTGACGGCCACGCCCGCACAACTGGTAGCGTTGCCTTGACGCAACCTCACCGATTGCCGCCACGTGCCGCCATGGCTCTGCTCGTCCTTTTCCCAGACTTCGCCCCCGGTTTTGTGGCCCAAACCGGGAAACCAGCCTTCACGACCAACCCCCGGTTTTGATGCCCAAACCGAGAAACCAGTCGTCCATTGCCTCAGTTTTGTGGCCCAAACTCAGAAACCCGCAGCACCCAGGTTTTGAGGCCCAAACCTGGAAACCGTCCTCAGCCCGAGTTTTCTTGCCCAAACTTTGAAACCATCAGTGCCCAGGTTTTGAGGCCCAAACTTGGAAACCGTCCACTCGGTGGTTTTTCTGTGGCTCAACCACCAAACCGAGCCGTAGAGGGGATGCACCGCCCGTGCACCCCATCCACCGACACGTGTCCCCAGGTCCTCGACCCAAGCAACACCGTGACCGCAAGTCTTCGCTCGTCGCTGTCCCAGGCTGTCAGCCCCCACAGCTGATCCTCAAGCCACCGGTCCCTCAGTCCAAGCCTCACGTCCGCCCTTCGCCACTCTCGGTCCATCGACACGGCACGTCTCTACTTGACCTTCACCTTGCCTTCGATCACTGTATCTGTGCTCGACACCTGCACAACACAAGCCAAAGAACATGAGCATCATCCCAGTTGACAATCACTCATCACTCGAGACTCGGCATACACCCATGTATCCGCAGTTTGGTCGATGCCAAATACAACCTTATTGAACGATAACACGAGCCATTGGTGAAACTTACAAGCAAACCGGAGGTCGGTCTAGCCGATACAGCCCTGCCTGATTGAAGGTTCCGCCGAGTTATACCTTACTCCTACTCCTAGGGTTTTGGCCAGTGGCCGATGTATTGATTGATTGAGATATCATTACAAAAACCGGGTTTTAGCTGTTTATAACCCGATAGACTCCTATTCTAATATGACTAGGATACAATGATGACCTGGACTTGAACTCCCTGGTTGAACCCGGCACGTCTTCAAAGCCCATTATTTCCAGCCCATATGAACCTTTTCCGGTCGCGTCTGAATCCAAGTAGGCTTCTCTTATTTTTTCTGTCTGATACCCTCTTTAATAAACCAGTTGTTTGTGTTTGCAAAATAACAAATCCTTTTTGGTCCAAAATCTAGTGTAAACACATGCCCACCCAAATTTGGGATGAAATTTATTTTATTGCGAAATTTATCCTCTTTGTTTCTTCCTCCACCATTCTTTGGTATTTCAAATGATTACGGCTCAAAAGATTCTTCATCAGACAATATCTCGATTGATCAATGTGAAACGGCTACTCCTTCTCGAGAATCGTACCAATACTTGTCACCTCACTCGATTACTCTGTATGCATAGTATGAAACAATGTCTTTTCGCCTTCGGAAGTTGATTTTTTAGTATAAATCCCAATTCTGCCTTCACTTCCAACCGCACTCAGAGCATAATTATTTGCCATCTTCACCTTCTACCCCAATAGCTTCTCCTCATAAGAAAAACCCTCTTTTCCTCTCCTTCAACAATGGTGAACTCCAACCACGTCAAGCGTTCAACAGAGGAGGAAGTGGACCCCTATCGCTGTCCTCAGCGTCATGTTAGGTGTGCTTTTTTTTGCATTGGCCGATTTGGATCTCTGCTCATCGGCTCTTCGGATCCGATCTGATCCTTTTCTTGTTTTCATCTAGGACCAATGCAGGCCCCTCCAACGCTGCTGTTGTCTTAGGACCTCCTCCAGGGATGGAATCGGTGTCGAAAACTCCCTCCTCCGAGAGTTCGGAGTCGACGGCCACCCGCCATTACCACCAAATGACGGAAATGCGGAATCTTCACTCCGTGGCCACCATCAGAAACTGCTTACTCGAGGACCACATTGCCTAGCTCTAGAAGGCTCTGGAAGATGCAGAGGTGAAAGCCTCTCAGCAGCTCAGCAGCGTGCTGAATCCGATGCACGTGTCGTCGGTAACCTCACTTTTCATGAAGAAAATCTTCATACTGAAGTTCTTTCTTTCAGCTTTTGATATGTTCTCGATGTCCGTCATTTCGTTCACTTTATAGACCTGATCGTGCATCTGGAGGCCCTCCAAGATGTAGGGAATGAGGCAGTCGCCTCCGTGAACACCGCTGGCAATAGCGTCGTTGAGAGGGTGAACAACATCCCCGCAAGGGTGCATGAGGTTGCCCTCCATGGCGTTTGCCACGGTGCCGCCATGGCACTTGGAGCTGCCCAGGCTTAAACCGGCCAAGACTTGGGTAACCTTGAGATCACCCTAGAAATCAGTCACGCCATGGAGGTGAACTTTGATGGTGTTGACGGAGCAGCCGAGGAGATAGCGGACGCCGTCCCTTCTGTATTCATAGTAGATGAGGTTTTCGAGTAATTTGTAGGATCAATCTTCTTGTAAGAAACCCACGGTGAATATAATGAAATTTTCTGCTCCCACATGATCTATCTGTGGTTAGACCCATCGAGGTCTCTTGGATTTAAGATCCATAGTTTTATGTTCTTTGTACTAAAGGCGATGATTCACTTACATCAGCTATTTTTAGTCTGAAGGCGATATTGTAATTTAGGCTATCAAATAAGTCAATGAGTCATAATAGATCCACCCAGATACTATGATAATACTTCTTAAAATACTTTCCATTGACTGCTCTAAAGTATTCGACCCCTTCTAAAGTTTCATAAAAATAAGCATTGCCTGGAGCACACCTCGTAATTCGATAAGGACCCTCCCAATTTGGTGACCACTTGCCATACTTGTTATCCTTAGTCCCAATTGACAAGATTACTTTCCAAACTAGATCTCCTTCATTGAATTTCTTCTCTCTGACTTTCCGATCGTAATATTTAGCAATTCTCAGTTTCCGAGCTCTAATATTTTCCAGAGCCTTTAGCCGATGAAAATTCAAATCATCAAGGTTATCCATCATAAGATGTTTATATTCATCGGCTTTCAAGTTGCTTTGTTGTGATATTCTTCTGGATCCTATATTAATTTCCCAAGGTAGCACAGCTTCGTGTCCATAAACCAACTCATATGGTGAACATTTAGTTGCACCATGACAAGCCATTCTATAAGACCATAATGTTTCACTAAGTATCGAATGCCACTTCTTTGGATGTTCTCTGATCTTTTTCTTAATAATCTTGATCAAAATTTGATTAGAGGCCTCAGCTTGTCCATTGGCTTGGGCATAATATGGAAATGAGTTAATCAATTTGAAATCTGTGTTGGTAGCAAAATCCTCAAACTCCTTTGATGTAAACATCTTTCCCTGATCCGTAGTGATGGTCTGAGGAACACCAAATCTATAGATATGTGCTCTTTGATAAACTCAATCACAGTGGCCGATGAAGCTTCCTTCAAGGGAATAGCTTCAACCCATTTGGTGGAATAATCGGTTGCTACTAACACAAATTTGTGTCCCTTGCTAGATGCCAGAAATATTTGGCCAATCAAATCTATTCCCCATCCTCTAAATGGCCATGGCTTTGTGAACGCATCTTGGCCCCTAGTGGGTTTCGGTGATTGGATGAAACACAAGATTACTGTGAATAACGTGTGTTTTGCAGAAACGAGGATGAGTTAGGTCACGGTAATGGCGACGATACGGGCATATGGAGTTCATGTCCCCTGGCGATGCAAATCGTTTCGATTTTCAAAAGGACGGACAACAAAAACGGTGGTAGACTAGGCTAAGTGTCATATGGTGTTGGAGGACACTTAGGTAGTCTTAGATCTTTGTTTTTTTTCTTTGGCCATACTATAAAGGGGAGCGTGAATCAGTAGCTTTACCTAGATGAGTCTATTGAGGTAGGTGTGGTGCACACTGGTTATTTCATAGCCCTAGGTAGCTCAGAGAGAGCCCTTATGTCATGAGGATGAAAAGTTGTTAAGGCCACGTCGTGATCCGAGTTAGTTTTGCCTGTGAAACAGGCATCGGACGCGCGTCCGATGCTCACTACACTTGGGTCAGTCTGGTGCGTGGCATCGGACGCTCCGATGTTGTCACATCGGACGCGCCCATGCCACTGTTCACTTGGGAGTGAACTTGAGGGTGCATCGGACGCTGAGGGCCAGCGTCCCATGGTCATGCAGAGAGGTTCCAGAGTGTAACGTCCCGCCTCCACGCGGCCGGGCCCACTTACATATGGCAGCTTTTCTAGGACATAGACTTCCCTCACAGACCAACACCAGTCTTTTCTCTAGGAAGAACTTCCCGGTCGGTCACCCATCCCTAAATTTCTCCAGGCCAAGCACGCTTAACTTTAGAGTTCTTTGGAGACGGGCTTCCGAAAAAGAAGTTGCAACTTGTTGGTATAAGTATCCTATTATTCCTATTAAGCCTTAGGACGGGATGTTACATCCTCACCCCCTTAAGAGATCGACGTCCTCGTCGATCAATCCTAAGCCAAGAACGTCCTCTCTTGGCCACGTCCGTGTGTCCAGTGCCAGCACATGTGCCATGCTGTGTGACCACTCCGGGTCCACACCAGCCATGACCACCATGTCTGAGCAACTGCGACACACGCGCCCGTGAAACCGCGAGAGTCGGCTCCGATACCATTCTGTAACGTCCTGCCTCCACGCGGCCGGGCCCACTTACATATGGCAGCTTTTCTAGGACATAGACTTCCCTCACAGACCAACACCAGTCTTTTCTGCGCACTTTGTCCTCACTCGTGCGCACCCGGGAAGAACTTCCCGGTCGGTCACCCATCCCTAAATTTCTCCAGGCCAAGCACGCTTAACTTTAGAGTTCTTTGGAGACGGGCTTCCGAAAAAGAAGTTGCAACTTGTTGGTATGAGTATCCTATTATTCCTATTAAGCCTTAGGACGGGATGTTACACAGAGAGGCCTGTTTCGCATCAGACATGTCCTTTGCGAGGGCATCGGATGCTTTAAACAGTCTGTCAAGTAGTACAGTTGACCGTTGGGTCGAGGGCATCGGCGCGTCCGATGCCAGACATCGGAGCGTCCGATGCCCGCGAAAAATGCCCTGTTCATTGCTCTATTGGATGGCCGGTTGGGTATACTCCCCCCCTCCTCCATTAGAGTGTTCTTGCCACTTTCCTCTGCTGAGAAACATATTGTGAGTGTGAGAAAGAGCAAGAGCCCTAGTGAGGTTGAGAGAATTGCTAATTGAGAGAATTAGTGACCTCCTAGTGAGAATTGAGTAGCAAGTGTGCATCCATCCATCTCTTTGGCCTTGTCTTGGTCAAGTGAGAGTTCTAGCTTGTTACTCTTGGTGATCGGCATCACCTAGATGCTTGGTGGTGATTGTGAAGCTTGGTGATCATCCGAAGGCTTGTGGATGACCCAAGGAGGCTTGTGACCGGTAGTGAGCGATTCACCGGGCCAAAGTGGCGAAGAATCAGCTCATAGTGAGCACTTGATCCTTGTGCGGATCAAGAGGGAGTGATACCCTTGTGTGGGTGCTCCAATTAGGACTAGGGGGGTGTGCCAACACCTCGATACCTCGGCAAAAAGATCATCGTGTCATCTCTACTCTCTTTACTTACACATTTACATTTGAGCAATTCAATTCCGCAATTTACTTGTTGTTCATCCATACTTGAATTGCTTTGCTAGATTAGAAATGGCATAGTGATAGTCTTTTGTGCGGTAGAGTATAGAGGAACACACTTCTAGGCACAAGGGGTTAATTGGGCTTGATAGGTTTTATTTTGAGCTAAAGTTTTAGAAAAGCCCAATTCACCCCCCTCCTCTTGGGCATCTTGATCCTTTCACTTTGTAATTGGATTCATAGCTGATGTTGGAGATTTTTGAATATTACCGAATCTTTGGCATTCTTGACATCCTTTATAATATTTAAAGCAATCCTCCAACATGGTTGGCCAGAAACATCCTGCTCTCCTAATCATCCATTTCATTTTATGAGCAGACTGATGTGCACCACAAACTTCCTCATGGATTTCTCCCATCAGAACTTTGGCTTCCTCTTGATTGATACACTTAAGGAGTACACCATCGATTGTCTTATGATAGAGCTGATTGCGGATACATGGGTGTATGCCGGGTCTCTGAGTGATGAGTGATTGTCCACTGGGATGATGCGCATGTTCCTTGGCTTGTGTTGTGCAGGTGTCGAGCACGGATGCAGTGATCGAAGGCAGGTGAAGGTCAAGTTGAGACGTGCTGTGCTGACGGACCGGGTGCGGTGAAGGATGGGCGTGCCGTGTGGCGGACGTGCCATGCCGAGGTACCGAGTGGTGAAGGGCGGACGTGAGGCTTGGACTGAGGGACCAGAGGCCCGAGGATCAGCTGTGGTGGCTGGCAGCCTGTGACGACGATAAGTGAAGAAGTGCGGTCATGTGTTGCCTGAGTCGTGGACTCGGGGACACATGTCGGTGGACGGGGTGCACGGGAGGTGCATCCCATCTACGACGTCGGTTTGGTGGTAGAGCCAGAGAAAAACCATCGGATGGACGGTTTCCAGGTTTGGGCCTCAAAACCTGGGCGTGGACTGTTTCCGAGTTTGGCCACAAAACTCGGGCTGAGGGTTTCCGAGTTTGGCCACAAAACTCGGGCTGAGGACGGTTTCCAGGTTTGGGCCTCAAAACCTGGGCGCTGAGGGTTTGCTGAGTTTGGCCTCAAAACTCAGGAGCTGGTGGGCTGGTTTCCCGGTTTGGGCCTCAAAACTGGGGGTTGCTGGAAAAGGCTGGTTTCCCGGTTTGGGCCACAAAACCGGGGGTGCAGAGCGAGGGCGGCACGTGGCCGCAATCGGGAGGTTGCGTCGAGGCAACGCTTCGGTTTGTGCGGGCATGGCCGTCGGATACACCTACCACCAAGTTGGTCCAGAATAACCCTAGGGTTTAGCTGGTTCGCTCTGTAATTAGAATAGAGAGGGGTAGAGTAGGAAATAGACTTAGGCTAGTAGTAGGATAAGTAGTCGGGAGACACCCTCCTCCCAGACATCTCAGTCATTTGCTCTTTCGCACTTAGGGTTTCCTGCTCTCCCATCCCCTGCTGTAGCTAGCTGAGATCCGCAGAGAGACTCACCTCTGTGTATTGTTGATTTTGAGGAAAGGAGGCCGTAACCTCCTTGTCGTAACGTGTGTTTGCGCTTTGGCTGCAAGATCGTGGTGTCGATTCGCGTTTTGGTTGTGTTCTTCGCGGAATCCTTTTTCTCCACGATTTTCCCATCGTTTGATCTCTTTGCTCGGTTCATCTTTTGCGAATCCGTTTGAACCAAGTTGTTCTAGATCGTGAGGCACTTCTTTCCACCGAAGGAATTCAACTCTAACCTCACGGTCTAGGAGATCGATCGATTTTCGTTTCGGATCAAGTTTTTTCCCTTCCCCCGAAATTCTTCGATTCATCGATTTGGAGATAGGTTCGAGCCATGATCTCTTAGGGATAGCTCACTATACTATTTTTGACTCCTCTCACCAAGTTTGATCCCTAGAGGATTTGTTTTGGGTGAGATCGAGTTGAATCGGTGGACGAACAGCACTGTATCGGGGTGACCGGACGCTTGGTCGGGATGACCGGACCCACAGGCAGAGAGTCCGGTCCTTGAACGCTCGGTGTGTTGATCCCGTGACTTGACCGTACGCTTGGTTCGAATACTGACCGGACGCATAAGTTCTACTGTTCATTGAGCTTGTTGTCTTTTGATCGAACGCACTGTTGTTGACGTGATGCTCCCTGCTCGTGAGTCCGGTCAGGAACAGTAAGGTTCCAGATCGGTTTTTGTGTGACCGGACGCGTCCGGTCCCTGCTGACCGGACGCTGACCAGAGTCCGGTCGTGACTGTTTTGCGCTGTTTCGTCCGCAGCTTGTTCGTTCGTTGTCGGATTTGGTTTCCGTCTTTTGCGTTGGCTTTCTAAAGTTGTGTGGTGTCCCGCTGTGCTTCTTGGAAGCATCCACCCTACATCTAGGGTCATGGACATTAGCAAGCTCTAGGGTTTGTCCTTTTTGGGTGACTCTCAGGACAGTGGCTACTAGTTTCTGTAAGGAAATTTTGAAGCTCCCATTCACCCCCCCCCTCTGGTCGCTTTCTGGTTGCTTCACGGTCCTTCAATTGGTATCGGAGCGGGTTAAGGATCTTCCACCTTAGCCGGTTCCAGATCCACGGAAGGCGACATGGATCGCGGCGTGGGCAAACCTCCGTTCTTTGATGGGACGAACTATGCGTATTGGAAGATACGCATGTCGGCCTATCTGCAGAGCATGGGCTCTTCTGTTTGGGAGATTTGCAACAGGGATGATTACGTTGTCTTGGCTGCTCGTGTCACTCAGATCCAGATCGATGAGCACGAGGCCAATAGCTGGGCACGTAACGCCTTGTTCTCCTGTTTGAGCATGTCCGAGTTCGATCGCGTTTCTCACCTCCCCACGGCTCGCGAGATTTGGGCGACCCTCATGCGCTTCCATGAGGGAACCACTCAGGTCAAATCCCGCCTCTATGAGTCGCACAAGCGGTAGTATGAGAACTTTCGACATATGCCTGGCGAGAGCATAGAGAGTTTATTCGCTCGCTTTCAGGTTATTGTCAACAAGATGAGAGCGAACAAGGAGCTGTTGCCTTTTGACGATCATGAGAGGGCTTTGAAGCTTTTGCACACTCTTGATCGGTCAGTGTGGGACTCAAAGGTCCAGGCGATCATCGAATCATCTAACTATGAGACCCTCACCTGTGACGAGCTCTTTAGTAAGCTCAAGTCTAGTGAGATTGACGCCATGTCGAGGGCTTCTTATGAGAAAACTTCTGGCCCGACTATGGCTTTGGTTTCTGGCTCTTCTAACCCCCCTGGAGGTTTTGCTCTTTTGTCTCTCTTTTCTGTCACAGAGGACCAACTTGAGTCGTTGGGAGATGATGAGTTGGCAATGCTAGCCAACCGGTTCACGCGGTTTCACAACAACCGCATGAACCGTCGCCGCGGTGGAGGATGCTCAGGATGCTATGAGTGCGGCGACCCTGACCACTTCATCGCCAACTGCCCCAAGAAGAAGCATTCATCTGGGAAGGGCAATCATGGGCACAAGTACGACTCCGGCAAGCACAAGGAGAAGTACGTCCCCGCGAGGCACAAGCGGAGGGGCGGCTTCGACAAGGAGTACATCAAGAAGAAGTACTTGGAGAAGGCCCAGGCTGAGCAGCGTGCATTCTTCGTCACGCTCAGCGACGTCGACGGCTCGGATGACGACTCCGCTTGCTCAAGCGATGACGAGTCCGAAAAGAAGAAGAGGATCGAGGACAAGCTGAACGGTCTCTGCTTCTTCGCCGCCGACGACGGCTTTTGCACCATGGCGCTTGGTGATGAGGTCGACGGCAAGCTGGAGCATACCCCTCAGAACGACGACGACGACGACGACATCTCCCAGGTATCTCTCACCCACGATGAGCTTTCTGCTGAGGTCGAGAAGCTTACTGCCGCGCTCCTTAGTCGGGACAAGTTGCTTAGGCGTGCCGCTAGAGAGCGCAAGGAGTTTAGGCAGAAGTGGGAGGACACGGTGAGGGAGCTTGAGTTTGCCAAGTCCACCGTGGTCGTGTCGGAGGAGGTTGAGTGTGAGATGTGCACCACGCACATGACTGACCTTCTCACTTTGAGAGGTAAGTATGCTGCGTTGGTAGGAGAGGTGGATGAGCTGAAGGCTAGACCTTCTCTGTTGGGTGCGTGCAAGACTTGTCCTGTCTTTCAATCTGAGTTGGCAGAGAAGAATGCCAAGATTGTGTCTCTTGAGGAGGCCAACTCAAGTAGCACTTGTGTGGCTAAGTGTGCTTTGTGTGAGGGTTTGGAGATGGAGATTGCGAATGTCAAGCATGGCAAGATGCAAACCGAGGAGGAAAACACATACCTTCGGACCATCTTGTCATGGGTCTCTTGTAGTGAGCCGCAGCTCGGGATGATGATCTCCCAATTTAAGCGAGCTGCTGGAGGTTCTGGTGTAGGTCTTGCTCAGGGTGTTGATCTTTCTGCTTTTGGGAAGATTGGAGAGTCGAGTGGTCTGAATCCTAGTGAGAAGCCCAATTCCACCACTACTCCCAAACTGACCAAGCTTCCACCTAAAGAGCCCGTCAAGCCTACCACCAAGGATGGGGTGTTTGAGGAACCTCCGAGAGCTCCACCCAAGAACCAAGTGTGGCATCCCAAACCCAACCACCTAAAGAACAAGCTGAACACAATGCCACCGATCCAGGAGGAGTTGCCACAGAAGGGCAAAGTGATCCACACCCACAGCCATGAGTACCAACAACCCCCTTTGCGTGCGGTGAGGTACCATTGTGATTTCTGTGGGAGAGATGGACACTTGAGCGAGTTTTGCTTTAGGCGCAAGAGAGAGGCGCGCCGTGCTAGGGAGATGAACAACCCGGACATGTACCATCCTTTTCATGATGTACATGCGCCGAATGTTCAGAGGAGAGCACCGAGACGTACTGCTAGGCCTAGAGGTCCAGAACCTCAAGTTCCCAGGCCTAGGCAGCAGAGAGCTCCGAGGAGAGTCGCTAGGCCTAGAGGTGTTGAGCCTCAAGTCCCTAGGCCTTTGCCTCGTAGAGAGCGTGCCCGACGGGAGCCTGCAGTTGTTGGCTATGGACCCCGTGCTGGAGGCTTTGTAGTTGAGCGTTTTCCCCCACCGCGTTTTGAGTATCGCGATGGACGCTCTTCCCTTAGCGGACCACGTTTTCCTCTACGTGGTGATCGCTCCTCTCGTAGACGTGCTAGGAATGGTTTTTCTGCTAACCGTTCTTTTGAGCAGCCGGCCCAACACTGGTATTCTTCCTACTTCACTAACCCCAGTGTTGGACCGTATGCTCACCCTATGTCTTTTATTGATGTAGGTAAAATGGTTGGAGGACATTTGGTTGGTGGATTCCGGTTGCTCGAGGCACATGACCGGAAATGCCAAGTGGTTCTCCAGCCTTAGCGCTGTTGCCGGAAAGGAGTACATAACCTTCGGCGACAATAGCAAAGGTAAGGTATTGTCTCGCGGGTCGGTGCGAGTTAATGAGCACTTTGTGTTGCGCGATGTTGCTCTTGCTTCTAACTTGCATTTTAACCTTCTTTCTATTTCGCAACTCTTTGACGACGACTATGAGATTCGTTTTAAACCGAATCTCAGTCGAATTTTGGATCCTCAAGGCAATCTTGTGTGTTTGATTTCGCCCTTTGGAAAAGTCTTTCGTGCGAATTTCTCGGAGTCTTTTGGCACTTCTCGTTGTTTTGTGGCTGGACCTTCCTCCTCTGATCTTTGGAAGTGGCATAGGAGACTTGGACATTTGAGCTTCGACTTGCTTGCAAGGCTTAGTTCACTTGGCCTAATCCGAGGATTGCCCAAGTTGCATATGGAGAAGGATCTTGTTTGCCACTCTTGTAGACACGGGAAGATGGTTGCCGCTCCCCACCATCCAGTGACTCAGGTCATGACCAAGCGCCCTGGAGAGCTTTTACACATGGACCTTGTTGGTCCGGCTCAGGTGAGCTCGGTTGGGGGGAAGTGGTATGTGCTTGTTGTTGTTGATGACTTTTCGAGATATTCGTGGGTCTTCTTTTTAGCTGAAAAGACCGAGACTTTCTCCTTTGCTCGCAATCTGATTTTGCGTCTTCAGAACGAGTTCCCTTTGAACTCGATGCGACCAATTCGGAGTGATAATGGTTCCGAATTCAAGAATTCAGATTTTGAGAAGTTTTGTAACTTTTTGGGTTTAGAGCATCAGTTTTCTTCCCCCTACACACCGCCACAAAATGGTGTTGTAGAGAGGAAGAATTGGACCCTTGTTGAGATGGCCAAAACGATGCTCGATGAGCATAGGACTCCTAGGTGATATTGGGCCGAAGCTATGAGCACTGCATGCTACATTTCCAATCGCATTTTTCTCCGAGCTTTCTTGAAAAAGACTTCTTATGAGTTGCGTTTTGGAAAACTACCCAAGGTGAGTTATTTTCGAGTTTTTGGTTGCCATTGTTTTATACTCAAAAAGGGCAACTTGGACAAGTTTGAGTCTCGTTCTTCTGACGGTGTGTTTTTGGGTTATGGCACTCACACTCGAGCTTATCGTGTACTTAACCTTGACACTAACCGAGTCATGGAGACATCCGATGTCACCTTCGACGAGACCATGGTTTGTCCTTCTTCTCGCTTTGAGCGTGCAGGTGATCATGAGGTTGGCGAGCCTCTTTTTGATGATGATGAAGAAGGTGCTGAAGGGATAGATGACCCAGCACCTCCTCCACCTGCAGTGCCGCAAAGAGCGGCTTCTACGATGACTCACGGCCCCGACACCTCTTCTTCCTGGGGGCCGTCGGATCCGCCACCCCGAGCGGTACCTTTTGTACCCGGGGAGGCACCAGCTGCTGTTGAGGGGGAGGCTACTTCAGCTCGGGAGGCGCCACGACACATCCAGCGCCAGCACCCGCCTCAGCAGATGATCGGCAGCATCGACGAACGGGTTACTCGGTCCAGGTCACAGCACATCTCTCACTTCGCTCATTCTGCTTTTGTTGCTCAATTTGAGCCCCGAGATGTTGGACACGCTTTGACGGATCCGGACTGGGTCAATGCCATGCATGAGGAGCTAGAAAATTTTGAGAGAAATCGGGTTTGGGTTCTAGTTCCTCCTCCTCCTAACTGTAATCCTATTGGGACAAAATGGGTTTTCAAAAACAAACAAGGAGAGGATGGCCACATTGTGAGGAACAAAGCGCGTCTTGTGGCCAAGGGTTATAGTCAGAAGGAGGGGATAGACTTTGAGGAGACTTTTGCTCCTGTAGCTCGTTTGGAGGCTATTAGGATACTCTTGGCTTTTGCTACATCCAAAGGTTTGAAACTCTTTCAAATGGATGTCAAGAGTGCCTTCTTAAACGGCTACATAGAAGAGGAAGTGTATGTTGAGCAACCCCCCGGTTTTGAAAATCCCAAGTTTCCAAACCATGTTTTTAAACTCCACAAAGCTTTATATGGTTTGAAACAAGCCCCTAGAGCCTGGTATGATAGGTTGAAAACCTTTTTGCTTGCTAAGGGTTTTAAAATGGGATGTGTAGATAAAACGCTCTTTCTCCTCAAGCAAGGCAAAGACACTCTCTTGGTCCAGATTTATGTGGATGATATCATTTTCGGTGGTTCTTCTCATGCTTTGGTTGCCAAGTTTGCAGATACTATGAGCAGGGAGTTCGAGATGAGCATGATGGGCGAGCTGACATTCTTTCTCGGGTTGCAAATTAAGCAATCCCGAGAGGGGACGTTTGTGCACCAGGGCAAGTACACCAAGGACTTGCTGAAGCGGTTCGATATGGGTGAGGCCAAGCCTCTTCCAACACCCATGTCGACGACGACTGCCCTGGATGCGGATGTGGATGGAGAAGCAGTGGACCAGAAGGAGTACCGCAGCATGATCGGGTCGCTCCTCTACCTGACGGCGACAGGCCCGGACATCCAGTTCGCGGTGTGTCTGTGTGCGCGCTTTCAGGCGTCGCTGCGCACCTCTCATCATTAGGCAGTGAAGCGGATTTTCAGGTACCTTCGTTTCGCGCCTGAGTTCGAGATTTGGTATTCTGCTTCCTCCACACTCTCCCTTTGCGGTTATTCAGATGCCGATTTTGCTGGTTGCCGTATTGAGCGCAAGTCCACTTCTGGGACTTGCAAATTTATTGGTTCTTCTCTTGTTTCGTGGTCTTCTCGCAAGCAGTCTAGTGTCGCTCAGTCCACTACAGAGGCTGAATATATTGCTGCGGCTAGCTGCTGTTCCCAGCTGCTTTGGATGATGGCCACTTTGCGTGATTTTGGTCTGAGCTTTTCTCGCGTGCCTTTGCTTTGTGACAGCACGAGTGCCATTAGCGTTCCTAAGAACCCCGTGCTTCACTCGAAGACCAAACACATTGATGTGCGCTTTCATTTCTTGCGAGACCACCAGGAGAAGGGTGATATCGACCTTCGCCATGTCGATACTCATCATCAACTGGCTGATATTTTCACCAAGCCTTTAGACGAATCAACCTTTAACCGGTTGAGGGGTGAGCTTGGTGTGTGTTTCCCTTTTTAGATGGGGGAAACATTTTGGATCTTGTATATTCGACTGACTCTTTTGTCATTCTTTTCTTTTGCATTTTAGCATACGCATTTACATTCTGAGCTTCATGTTTATAATCACTAGAATGTAACTATGCTCTCTATAGTATGCTCCGATGCTTATATTGATGCTTGTAGCTTATGCTCCTTCTGATCACTAGTACATGTTATGAGCTGAGCTATTTTGAAATGGTGAATTTGTTTAATGAATATAAAATCTGAAAAGTTCACCATTGAGATATGCAACTAGCATGTGTAGGATGTGTTGAGTCCATTCATGCTTTTCATATATGCTAGGTTGCTATGTCTCTAGTTCTAAGTCATTCACTTGCTTGGTCTGTTCATATCATGTATAAAATTTGAACCAAGTTTTAGTGAATTGAAAAGATCGAGATGGGATTGCTTGTCAACACATCACGGTATCGAGACTGTTTCTCATTGCACCTTGAGTTAAACTTGAGCCTTGTAGTGTATGACCGAAACCGCAGCTTTAAGCTTCTGATTGCTTCGGCATAGGCTTCGCTCGGTTGAAAAGTTAGGCAAAGACAAGCTTTCAACCTCTCGCAATCACATGCCAATGATTTAACTTGTGTAATTTCTCCGCTGCAACTCCGATATAAAAATGAAATCACAAGTATATGCTTCATTCCTATGCATGATGATTGAACTTTGCTAGGGGTAGTTCACCTTGTATACATGTTTAGTACTTGTTTGGATTCCTATCTATACATGTGTAGTGCTATTTTGATGGTGACTATCTTTTTGGCTAAAGACTGCTCACATGCTCATATGTTCATATTTCGTATGTGTGATCAGTTTGAGCCTTCGCTATTTGAGTGCTTAGTTGAGTTATTGGAGTTATACTGTTTAGAGCATTTTTGCACTCTTTTGAATATATGCCTGAAGCTGCTAACTTGCATTTCTGACTTCATATGCATGTTGAAAGGGGGAGTTTCTTGCCTTGATGCCTTTTCTTGATTAGTGCATTTTCAACTAAGGGGGAGAAATTGCAAATCATATGTCATATGTCTTCTGGATGTTCAACTAAAGGGGAGCTTTCGTCAAGGGGGAGAATTTCCAATCTTTGTGCTCTTCTCATGTTGGACCTAAGGGGGATTTTCCTAGTTCCTTGCACTTGTCGAGGGGGAGTTTGCTAGTTGTGTTTAGCCTCTGTGCCTCTATCTTGAGGGACTAGCATTTTGATTCGATTTTCATTCGGCTTCAATTGGTTTGAGCTCTTTTCTCTGGAGTTTCCAATTGGTATCTGCTAGCGGTGTTGAGCCTGTTCTACCTCTTCTTGAGGGCTAGCTTTGCTTTGCTTGGTTGCGTCGAGCCATTGCCCATGTCTTTGGGGACCAAGTTCTTTCGCTCTTTCCACTTGACCTTCTTCGGCTTTACTATGCTTTTGGGTCATCTGGTTGAGTTTTCTCGTTCTCCTTCCTCCTTCTTTCTTATTCTTCTTTTCATTATGATTTGTGTGAGTAGTTGACAATGCACTCATCAAGGGGGAGATTGCGGATACATGGGTGTATGCCGGGTCTCTGAGTGATGAGTGATTGTCAACTGGGATGATGCGCATGTTCCTTGGCTTGTGTTGTGCAGGTGTCGAGCACGGATGCAGTGATCGAAGGCAGGTGAAGGTCAAGTTGAGACGTGCTGTGCCGACGGACCGGGTGCGGTGAAGGATGGGCGTGCCGTGCGGCGGACGTGCCATGCCGAGGTACCGAGCGGTGAAGGGCGGACGTGAGGCTTGGACTGAGGGACCAGAGGCCTGAGGATCAGCTGTGGTGGCTGGCAGCCTGTGACGACGACAAGTGAAGAAGTGCGGTCATGTGTTGCCTGAGTCGTGGACTCGGGGACACGTGTCGGTGGACGGGGTGCACGGGAGGTGCATCCCATCTACGACGTCGGTTTGGTGGTAGAGCCAGAGAAAAACCATCGGATGGACGGTTTCCAGGTTTGGGCCTCAAAACCTGGGCGTGGACAGTTTCTGAGTTTGGCCACAAAACTCGGGCTGAGGGTTTCCGAGTTTGGCCACAAAACTCGGGCTGAGGACGGTTTCCAGGTTTGGGCCTCAAAACCTGGGCGCTGAGGGTTTGCTGAGTTTGGCCTCAAAACTCAGGAGCTGGTGGGCTGGTTTCCCGGTTTGGGCCTCAAAACCGGGGGTTGCTGGAAAAGGCTGGTTTCCCGGTTTGGGCTACAAAACCGGGGGTGCAGAGCGAGGGCGGCACGTGGCGGCAATCGGGAGGTTGCGTCGAGGAAACGCTTCGGTTTGTGCGGGCGTGGCCGTCGGATACACCTACCACCGAGTTGGTCCAGAATAACCCTAGGGTTTAGCTGGTTCGCTCTGTAATTAGAATAGAGAGGGGTAGAGTAGGAAATAGACTTAGGCTAGTAGTAGGATAAGTAGTCGGGAGACACCCTCCTCCCAGACATCTCAGTCATTTGCTCTTTCGCACTTAGGGTTTCCTGCTCTCCCATCCCCTGCTGTAGCTAGCTGAGATCCGCAGAGAGACTCACCTCTGTGTATTGTTGATTTTGAGGAAAGGAGGCCGTAACCTCCTTGTTGTAGCGTGTGTTTGCGCTTTGGCTGCAAGATCGTGGTGTCGATTCGCGTTTTGGTTGTGTTCTTCGCGGAATCCTTTTTCTCCACGATTTTCCCATCGTTTGATCTCTTTGCTCGGTTCATCTTTTGCGAATCTGTTTGAACCAAGTTGTTCTAGATCGTGAGGCACTTCTTTCCACCGAAGGAATTAAACTCTAACCTCACGGTCTAGGAGATCGATCGATTTTTGTTTCGGATCAAGTTTTTTCCCTTCCCCCAAAATTCTTCGATTCATCGATTTGGAGATAGGTTCGAGCCATGATCTCTTAGGGATAGCTCACTATACTATTTTTGACTCCTCTCACCAAGTTTGATCCCTAGAGGATTTGTTTTGGGTGAGATCGAGTTGAATCGGTGGACGAACAGCACTGTATCGGGGTGACCGGACGCTTGGTCGGGATGACCGGACGCACAGGCAGAGAGTCCGGTCCTTGAACGCTCGGTGTGTTGATCCCGTGACTTGACCGGACGCTCGGTTCGAATACTGACCGGTCGCATAGGTTCTACTATTCATTGAGCTTGTTGTCTTTTGACCGGACGCACTGTTGTTGACGTGACGCTCCCTGCTCGTGAGTCCGGTCAGGAACAGTAAGGTTCCAGATCTGTTTTGGTGTGACCGGACGCGTCCGGTCCCTGCTGACCGGACGCTGACCAGAGTCCGGTCGTGACTGTTTTGCGCTGTTTCGTCCGCAGCTTGTTCGTTCGTTGTCGGATTTGGTTTCCGTCTTTTGCGTTGGCTTTCTAGAGTTGTGTAGTGTCCCGCTGTGCTTCTTGGAAGCATCCACCCTACATCTAGGGTCGTGGACATTAGCAAGCTCTAGGGTTTGTCCTTTTTGGGTGACTCTCAGGACAGTGGCTACTAGTTTCCGTAAGGAAATTTTGAAGCTCCCATTCACCCCCCCTCTGGTCTCTTTCTGGTTGCTTCACGGTCCTTCACTGATCATCAAGAAGAACAAATTTTGTAGCCTTATATCTCAACTTCTTGGACACCTGTTGTGAC
Organism: Coix lacryma-jobi var. lacryma-jobi; assembly: GCA_009763385.1. Taxonomy (NCBI): domain Eukaryota; kingdom Viridiplantae; phylum Streptophyta; class Magnoliopsida; order Poales; family Poaceae; genus Coix; species Coix lacryma-jobi. The sequence continues at coordinate 72,799,582 of CM019829.1, forward strand.
GGGTCTTTCAAGTATTTAATAATTTCATCTCTCCAATCATCATCATCAGCAATTTCATCGGCTAATATCTCAATGATTTGCCGGTATCCAGAAGCACTTTGAGCTAATTGATTGGCCTCTTGATTCTGACATATAGGAATATGCTTTACGACAACAGAAGAGAAAGAATCAAGTAGTTCAAGACACTTTTCATAATGCTTTCTTAAGACACCATTTTTGCATTTATATAGGCCGAGCAATTGATTAACTACTAATTGAGAATCACCAAAAACCTCAACAGCCTCGGCCCTTACCTCATACAGAAGATGAAGTCCTTTGAGAAGAGCTTCATACTCGGCTTGATTATTAGTAGAGGTTGGATCAATAGGAAAAGCGTACTCAAAGCTATTCCCTTGTGGAGAAACAAGGACAATACCAATACCTCCACCTTGTTTGCAGTTAGAACCATCAAAGAACAAAGCCCAAGGAGTAAAATCTAAAGTCTTAATTTCTTGTTCATGATGATGAGTAACAAAATCGGCTATTACCTGACCTTTAACTGCTTTAGCCGATTCATACTTTCGGTCAAACTCTAATAATGCAAGAATCCACTTGCCAATTATTTCGTTTAAAATAGGCATAGACAACATGTGTTTTATCACGTCAAACCTTGACACCACCGTGCATTCAGAAGATAATAGGTAATGTCGAAGCTTTGTGCATGAAAAGTATAAACATAAGCATAACTTCTCAACGGGAGAATATCTCGTCTCCGGATCAAGTAATCTTCTGCTAAGATAAAACACCACTCTTTCTTTTCCTTCAAATTCTTGCATTAAGGCCGATCCAATCGTATAATCATTGGCTGATACGTACAAATTAAAAGGTTTGTTCCTTTGGGGAGGAATTAAAACTGGTGGAGACTTCATATATTCTTTGACTTCCTGAAATGGCTTTTGTTGTTCTCTTCCCCACTTAAACTCCTGGTCATCTTTTAATTTCAACAGAACTGAAAACGGCAAAATCCTAGTTGACAAATTTGAAATAAACCTCCTGATGAAATTAATTTTGCCGATCAAAGATTGTAATTGAATCTTTGTAGTCGGTGGTACCGCTTTGTCAGTTGCATTATAACTCTTTTCACCGACTTCGATCCCTTTCTCATGTACCATAAAACCCAAAAACTGTCCATGTAAGGAAAATGGACCTCGGACCATTTAACTTCGGATTTTGGTGTTTGATGACCAACACAACCAAATTGGACTAATGCATTTGCAAGTGTTTGTTTTGTAGTCCAATAGGGTGCAAATGTGACTTGGACAAAGGCTACGTAGTGATCCGATGATCAACACCTCAACCAAGACATTAGAAGCTCAGTAGAAGACCCCCAAGATCAAGCAAAGTCCAAGGCACAAGAATGGAACCAAGTCGGGCGCAAAGAACGAGAGAATGGCGGGAAGAACAAGTGACCGGACGCTGCTTCGCTGTGACCGGACGCTGGCCTGGATGCGTCCGGTTAGTACCCCAAACCAGCAGCGCCACGTCAAAGAGACCGGACGCTGTGACAGTAGCGACCGGACGCTCCGATGCTACTGTTCCTCAGCGCGACCACGTGACCGGACGCTACGACGACGATTGGACGCTGGAGCTCAGTTGAGTCCGATCGAACACAGAGAGCTTCCAAAGGCTCAAAATCATGACCGGACGCGTCTGGTCGTCTGCGACCGGACTAATGCCAGAGTCCGATCAGTGCCTGTGCAGGCTGGCAACTAGCTGTTGGAGAGACTGGATGCGTCCGGTCAGGACGTGAGTGCGTCCGGTCGATGTCTGAAAAGTGCATCTCTTTGCCCAACGGCTCTATTTGCTTGGGGCTCTATATATACCCCCATGGCTGGCCAAAAACATATGGTTGGAGCTCAAGGAAGTATACCAAGTGCATAGACACATATTTAGTTGCTCTAGCCACCAAAGTGCTCAAGTGATATACTCGGTGATTAGTGTATGTGCTTTGCGAAGTGCTTAAGCTAGTTAGACCACCGCTTTGCGCTTGCTCTAGGTGTTAGGCCTAGTGTTTAGTGAGGTTGAAAACCTCTTATCTACCGGTGCTTGCGCGCACCGTTGTTGTACATCGGCGGGGCTTGTAGTCTTGCGAGATCACACCAACCGAGTTTTTGGTGTGGCCGCCTCCGTGTACCGAAGGGAACAAGGCCCGCGGCGCTTCGGTCGGAAACTTGATAGTGAAGACGGCGGAGAGCATCCGGGAGAGGCTTTGCCACGAGTGGCTTAACCGGAGAACCACTTGCGCGTGGGGAAGACCGGAGCTATCCACGGAGTTACCCGACCGGGAGCTTGGCCCTTGTGAGGGATTCCTTGCGAGGGGCTCCAACAAGGACTAGGGGGAAGCTTGCGCGCTTCTCGATACCTCGGTAAAAATAACGGAGTCGTCGATGGGAGTTTGCATCTCTATCACACTCTTTAAGCTTCCGCATTTACATTGTTACCTTGTTCATGTGCTTTATCTTAGGTAGCATAACTCCTTTTGCGGTAGAGATAGCAAACACACTTAGCAAAACCTTAGTTGCACATTAGATAGTTTACTTTCTTGCATAGGTTTTGCTTAGGTGGAAACTAGAGGCCATAGTTCAGAGTAGAAGTTTTAAATTGCCTAATTCACCCCCCCCCCCCCCCCTCTTAGGCGTCACGGTCCCTTCAATTGGTATCAAAGCCGGTTGGCTCTATTGTGGACTCTTGGCTTAATCGCCTTCGAGCCGACGCCCCTAAGAGAGGTTGGGACGGATACCTCTAGGCCTCCACACTTTGACGGCACTAACTTCCCTTACTATAGTGCTAGGATGGCTTGCTTTTTTGAAGCCGTTGATCTAGGTGTTTGGAGAGTCACCCGCGACGGGATGAAACCCATTAAGAATCCCGAGAAGCCTACCGCGGGTGATGAAAAAGAAATTCATCTTAATGCTAGAGCTAAAAATTGTTTGTTTGAATCTATTAGCATGGATGTCTTTAACCAAGTTTTTACTTTGCAAACATCTCATGAAATTTGGTTAAAGCTTCATGAGCTCCATGATGGTACAAGTAATGTGCGTGAGCAAAAACATCACCTAACAAAAACAAGCTATGATTCCTTTAAAATGAATGATAATGAGCTTGTTCGTGATATGTATTCTTGTTTGAATCTAATTATCAATGAGCTCCATTCTATAGGAATTACAAAGCTAGGTGATGCGGATATTGTGAGGAAGATCATCTCCGTGCTTCCGAAGAACAAATACGCAACCATCATCACCATCCTCCACAACATGGAGGACTTGAGCACCATGACCCCGACCATTGTCATTGGCAAATTAGTGGCATTTGAGATGTCACGCAAGATGGGTCAAGAAGAAGCCACTTCATCAAGCAAAGACATTGCTCTCTCATGTGAGCACAAAAAGATGAAGGGCAAAAAGCAAGTTGAGACAAGCTCAAGCTCCTCAAGTGAAGAAGAAGAGGATAATGATGATGAAGAATCAAGTGATGATGATCAAGCCTCCACCTCATCCGATTCCTCCTTAGATGAAGAAGAAACAATCAAGCTCATGAAAGGAGTGAAGAGGATGATCCGCAAGCTCAATGTCAAGGGTGTGCCCATCACAATAGAAGATTGCCTCTTCACTAATCAAAGAAGAGAGCAAAGGAAAAAGGGATGCTATAGATGTGGCAAGAAAGGGCACTTTGTGGAAGATTGCCCAAAACAAAAGCCCACACCCAATGACAAGAAAAAGAAGGGATGCAAGGCCAAAGCTCTCACCACCATCAAGACATGGGATGATTCATCAAGTGATGATGAAGCCCGTCACAAGAGGCATGGCCGCAAGCACTCATCATCAAGCTCCTCACGTATGTGCCTTATGGCACGAGGTAACACAAGCCCTATCTCTAGTGATAGTGATAGAGATAGTGATAGCGATGATGAGCTACCTTCTTACAATCAACTTGTGCAAGATAATCTTAAATATGCTAAAGCTTGTACTAGCCAACAAAAGAAGATTAATATCTTAAAAGAAAAATTAGATAGTTCTCAACAAGCCTACAATGCTATGCTAGATCAATATGATACTTTTTCAAATTTGAATGTTGAGCTATCTAATAAAATTGAGAAACTTGAGGCTAGTATAAGCACTTATGATAGCACAAGTAATGATGAGCAACTTGTTAAGAAAAATGAAAAACTAAATGCAAAGTTAGCTAGCACACAAGATGCTTACAAAAGTTTGCTTGCTAAAATGGAAATTATGTGCAAACATTGTGATGAGCTAACTAACAAAGTTGCTAATCTTGAAACCATTGGAGTAAACCCCACCGAGGCACCTAAAATTGAGAAATCAATCTTTGATATGCCTAAAAAGGATGCCTCTACTTCTTGCATTGATTTACTTGATTTAAACTCACCCATATGCAAACAAGCTTGTGTTAAGAATGTGATTGTAGAAACATGCGCATAAGAGGTTGCAATGGAGAATGAGCTACTAAGGCAAGAAGTGGCTCGCCTCACCAAGGACTTGACCCAAGCAAAAGGCAAGGGGAAGCAAACCCAAACTCATCAAGATAACACCGTCAAGGGAGTGAAGAAGCTTGATGAGGAGCAAACCGTGGTTTGTTACCTTTGCCACAAGGAAGGCCACAAGTCCTATGAGTGCAAGGTGAAGCATGGGGGAGAAAAGAAGAAAGAGAAAAACAAAAAGCAAACAAGCAAGCTCTCCAACACCTACACCAATAAGGTGAACAAGAAGGCCTCCACACCTTATCTTTTGAAGAAGAAGAAGAATGACAAGGTGGTGGCCATCAAGGTGAACGGGCAAGCCAACAATGGGGCCAAACGCATTTGGGTGCCTAAGGACATTATCTCAACCATGAAGAGCACCAAAAAGGTTTGGGTCCCGAAAGGGAAGTGAGTAGCAAAATTGGTAACGGGGAATTTGGAGACTAGGCAAAGGTTGGGTGCATATCATGGGGTGCATCACATTGGATCATGTCATTGCCAAGTATGTTAGTGGGTACTATGGACCCAAGTTCCCCTCCCATGTTAGGTAACTAGATTTAAATTCTCAAATACTTTCATTTGGTTTAAATTCTTGCAATTACTTTTGGCATCTAATTCCTTTCATTGCCTATGATTGCATTAGTATGTTCATATCTTTTGTCATGCAAATTAGGCTTTATCAAATGGTAGTTTTGCTCAGTATCACTCACATTCTTAAAGCAATTCTACATGGTCTTAATTGGTTAGAAGCACGGCACATAGCTTCTTTTACTTTGTATTTATCTTATATGTGCCAAAGTCCAAATTATAGATAAACTACCCCAATTACCAACTTCAATTGATGTCACATTTCTTGTAATATCAACATGGAAAATGGTAGTTTGACCTTACAAGTCAATGTGCATGTCTCCCACAAGTATTCCAACTTGTATGCACACTTTTAGGGGGAGTTTACTTTACAATTTGGAAGCTTTGAGACTAACACTACTTTCAAGTCTATCATGTGTGCAGTAGTCTCATTGCAAGGAAAATGGAGTTCCCGGAGACAAGCATCATATGTGACGATAATTCATTTGGTATCTACATATGGCATTCCTAACCGATAACCTTATGTTGATTTCACTTTGATACTCTTATATGCTCTCTCCATGCATTATATAGAGTAAACTCCTTTGTGCTTTACTTTGTTGGTTATGCATATGCTATTGCCTTACATCATATGTTTGCATATACTTAGGGGGAGTTTTAGCTTATATAATGTTTCCTCTTTTGAGCTTTAATGTCTTCCTTTTCGGTGTTTGATTCCAAAGGGGGAGAATGTGTAGGGACCAAGAACAAGCCCAAACTAAAACAAACAAAATAACCAAAATCAAATTTTCAAAAATTTCTATGGTTATTCTCATGGGAATGGTCCAAAAAGGGAGGAAGTGATTTATGGAGTTAGGGGGAGACTTAATCCATAAAGTCACAAAGAGGGACTCTATGGCAAGGGCAAGATATGTTAAGATAAAAGTGTTTCAATTTGGTATCTTTTAAACATCATATCATCTTGCCTTTGCATTGCATCCTAGCAAGTAGATTGCATTTTAAATTTTGTATCCTTTATTTGCTTGTTTTGGTCGTGTTGTCATCAATCACCAAAAAGGGGGAGATTGTAAGGAAAATGGACCTCGGACCATTTAACTTCGGATTTTGGTGTTTGATGACCAACACAACCAAATTGGACTAATGCGTTTGCAAGTGTTTGTTTTGTAGTCCAGTAGGGTGCAAATGTGACTTGGACAAAGGCTACGTAGTGATCCGATGATCAACACCTCAACCAAGACATTAGAAGCTCAGTAGAAGACCCCCAAGATCAAGCAAAGTCCAAGGCACAAGAATGGAACCAAGTCGGGCGCAAAGAACGAGAGAACGGCGGGAAGAACAAGTGACCGGACGCTGCTTCGCAGTGATCGGATGCTGGCCTGGATGCGTCCGGTCAGTACCCCAAACCAGCAGCACCACGTCAAAGCGACCAGACGTTGTGACAGTAGCGACCGGACGCTCCGATGCTACTGTTCCTCAGCGCGACCACGTGACCGGACGCTACGACGACGATCGGACGCTGGAGCTCAGCTGAGTCCGATCGAACACAGAGAGGTTCCAAAGGCACAAAATCGTGACCGGACGCGTCCGGTCGTCTGCGACCGGACTGATGCCAGAGTCCGATCAGTGCCTGTGCAGGCTGGCAACTAGCCGTTGGAGAGACCGGACGCGTCCGGTCAGGACGTGAGTGCGTCCGGTCGATGTCTGAAAAGTGCATCTCTTTGCCCAACGGCTCTATTTGCTTGGGCCTCTATATATACCCCCATGGCCGGCCAAAAACATATGGTTGGAGCTCAAGGAAGTATACCAAGTGCATAGACACATATTTAGTTGCTCTAGCCACCAAAGTGCTCAAGTGATATACTCGGTGATTAGTGTATGTGCTTTGCGAAGTGCTTAAGCTAGTTAGACCACCGCTTTGCGCTTGCTCTAGGTGTTAGGCCTAGTGTTTAGTGAGGTTGAGAACCTCTTATCTACCGGTGCTTGCGCGCACCGTTGTTGTACATCGGCGGGGCTTGTAGTCTTGCGAGATCACACCAACCGAGTTTGTGGTGTGGCCGCCTCCGTGTATCGAAGGGAACAAGGCCCGCGGCGCTTCGGCCGGAAACTTGATAGTGAAGACGGCGGAGAGCATCCGGGAGAGGCTTTGCCATGAGTGGCTTAACCGGAGACCCACTTGCGCGTGGGGAAGACTAGAGCTATCCACGGAGTTACCCGACCGGGAGCATGGCCCTTGCGAGGGATTCCTTGCGAGGGGCTCCAACGAGGACTAGGGGGAAGCTTGCGCGCTTCTCGATACCTCGGTAAAAATACCGGAGTCATCGACGGGAGTTTGCATCTCTATCACACTCTTTAAGCTTCCGCATTTACATTGTTACCTTGTTCATGTGCTTTATCTTAGGTAGCATAACTCCTTTTGCGGTAGAGATAGCAAACACACTTAGCAAATCCTTAGTTGCACATTAGATAGTTTACTTTCTTGCATAGGTTTTGCTTAGGTGGAAACTAGAGGCCATAGTTCAGAGTAGAAGTTTTAAGTTGCCTAATTCACCGCCCCCTCTTAGGCGTCACGGTCCCTTCAGTCCAGCTGATACTCCAAATGCACATTTGTGAGGATTCATTCTTAACCCATGCTTCCTTGCACACTGTAGAGTATCTCTGAGGTTTTTAAGATGCTCCTGATAATCCTTGGATTTCAGAACAACATCATCAATATAGATTTCTACAATTTTGCCGATCAACTCATGAAATATATAATTCATCGCTCTTTGATATGTTGCACCAACATTTTTAAGTCCAAAAGTCATGACTACCCACTCATACAAGCCTAAGGCACCAGGACATCTGAATGCAGTTTTATGTATGTCCTCTTCTGCCATAAAGATTTGGTTATAACCAGCGTTACCATCCATAAAACTGATTATCTTATGACCGGCTGCTGCATCAACGAACATGTCTGCCACCGGCATTGGGTAGCCATCCATCGGAGTAGCATTATTTAAATCTCTAAAATCAATGCAAACTCTCATTTTCCCATTTTTCTTATACACAGGGACTACACTAGATATCCATTTGGCGTATCTACATTGCGAAATGAAGTTAGCTTCATAAAGCCGAGTGATCTCTGTTTTCACATCAGCCATTACTTCCGCTTTGATTCTCCTTGGAGCTTGTTTTACAGGCCGACTCCCATGTTTGATAGGCAACCGATGCTCAACCAATGATCGATCAAGTCCAGGCATTTTTAGCATAATCCCAAGCAAAACTATGACACTCTAGTGTCAAGCACTGCATTAGGAACTACATTTAGCTACTAAAAATGCATAAGCAATGCATTGAATCATTTCATGTGCATGAAAGTGCTTTTGCCCTCTTGTTTGTTTATTTGGATTTTGATTTCTATAAGACTTGGTTGTTCAAATGGATTTCTGTCTTGGCAAATAATTTTATAAAAAGGATAATTTTGAGTATAACACTTTCTATATTGACACCTTGATTTAGTTCTATATGGTTTTATAATTAAAAATGTGGAAACCAAATGATTTATAGCTCAAAAATTGGCTTTATTTGTGTGGAGGTTGTGAAAATGAGTTTTCAAAAAAAGTGTCTTATATGAAAGTTGTAGAGAAAATTATTTTGAGCAACTTTTATTTTTGGGTCAAAGCCTAGTTTTGAGTTTTTGAACCTGTTTTTGAATCGTCAATGTTTGAAAAGTTTTGGAAAAAAAGAAAAAGAAAAACGATTTTTCTTCCCGGCGCTTCCCAACCGGCCCAGTTGGCCTTTCGGCCTGCTCACGCCGCGCTGGCCCACGCCCGCTCCCCCGCCGCGCCGGCCCGCGCACACGCGCGCGCTCGCCCGCGCACGATGCGCCGGTCGCCCTGACCGCAGCCGCGCCGTATGCCGGCCAAGCCGCCGCGTGGCCGCGTTTCTCTGCGCCAAATCCCCCTCGCCCACTCCTCGCCCGATCCTTCTCCACCTGATCACGCCACAATCCCGCGCGGCCGCTCCCCGCTCGCCTCGCTCGCCGCGACGCCGTGGCCCCCGCCACGACCTCCGGCCGAGCCCGCAAGCAAAACCCCGAGCACCTCTCTCCGCTCGCACACACACCCTCTCGCGCCTGCTCTCCCCCTCTCCACTCCCGCGAACGCGAAGCCAAGCACTCCACTGCTCGCCACCGTTCGACACCACCAACGCCACCATCGTTCCAGCCCCAACCACGCCACCGCCGGCCGATTGCCTCCGGCTAACGCTCCGCCTTCGTCCCCGACACACGACGCGCACGCTCGCACCCTCAGCCAAGCCTCGCCGACGCCGGAACCCGATGAGCCCTGCTGCGGTCGCCATCAACGCCACCCGGAGCCCGAACCTGTTCCGCACCACCCCGAGCTTCGCCACCTCCCTCTTTCGCCGACAAGCTTCCTCAGGCCAAGGCAAGGTGAGAACACACCTCCACGAGGTGTCTACCGCTCCCTAACCCCCTCTTCTTCCCAACCGAGCGCCGCCATTATCCGCCATGGCCCCGCACGAGGCCAAGCTACACCGAAGCTTCTCCGGCCGAACCAACCCACCTAATAGCCCTATTAAGGTTGACTGGTCATCCCCCTTTCTTCAATTTGACCAACGACCGCCGGAAACAGCGTAGCCGAGCACCTCCGCCGCCATCGTCCGCCATGGCTCGCCGCCGCCGAGCTATGGCCATGCGCTGGCCAAACCAACCCCACCACTCGATCCGCATCGTCAAGGCGAACTCGCTAGGCACCACCTCACCGTCGGCGAGAAATCCCTGGTCATCCGTCGCCCCTGCTCTGCCCTCGTTGACCGCTGGGCCCCGTTGACCAGCTGGTCCCATGCGTCAGCCTCATCCGGTCCATTGACCGAGTCCATGCAAAGCCCAGCCGGGATTTGAAAATGTTTTTCCTTTTTGTTTTGTTTTCTAGAAAACCTTGTTTATTTTGTGTAGCACGTTTTAATAATCCAAATGAGGTGTTTTCAGTTTTGATAGCTTGTTCATGAGTAGATCTGTCATGGAAAAATATGAAAGTATATTTGGTGAAAGTTTATTTTACTATTTTTATTTAATCCAGATTATGTGCTTTTGTTTTGATAATAGGTTTATATTTTTTCCGGTTGAATTAATTCATAGCAAAATTTGCGTAGGCTTCTTACCAAGTTATGCATCTGTGAAAAAATTATGAGGCACTGTTTCTGTAGAAAAAGTATCTGTTTAGGTTTAATTTCCTTTTTAGCTGTTTTATTAAAATAATGGTTAAAGTGATTTATATGTGAAAATAAAATTTGGGAAAATTTGTGTAGACTCTGTATGCTATGTTTATGCCATGAAAAATACTAAGCATAGGTTGTTGTATGAAAAAATAAGGAGTTGCTGTACAAGTGTGCTTTTCTGTGTTTTTCTTAGAAAATTCATGTTGAAAAGAATATAATGTTTCGATTCACGGAACTTTCTTGATAAATATGAAATGTGGAATCCAATCTGGGAAAAATATGAAAATGAGGATGTCACCCTTTTCCAGTAGGATTGTAGTTCTAGGGGTTTATTTTGGAGTAAAATTTTTTATTTTGTGTAGGTTTATGTGTTTATGCTTTGATAGTAAATTTTCTGCAGTAGAGTGGATATAAGTGGATAAAGCTAGAAAAAATATGAAATCTGCTGTTGGACACTTTTCATAAGAAAAGCTAGTTCAAAGTACCTTTTGAGCAGTTGATTTCATATTTTTTGTTCTACTGTTCTCTAATTTATCTCTTGCTGAATTTTGTGCAGTGAAGTCCAGTTAGTGTGGGTTACCTTCTGGAATTTTTGTTGATTTTTCTGAGTTCAGAAAAATGCACTTTCAGTTCAAACCTGGATTTTTTTGAATTAATAAATAGGAAATAGTTGAAATAATGGTTTTGCTTTATGAGGTAAATAAGTGTTTTCCTCAATGTCAAAAGTGGTTCAACAAGTTAGTTTTGTTGGTTTGCAAGAAATGTTTTCCTATTCATACCCCCTGTTGCACCTTGCATTATTTAATTATATAACGCATTGCAATAGGATCGACAGTCCTGGAGCTGACCAAGACCGAGGAGGCCGACCCCGCGCCGGAAACTAACCTACCCGAGTGCCCCTCTCACGAGGCCTCAGTCTTTTCCCAAGGCAAGCCGTGGAGCATTCTGCCAGTATTTACAATTAAATTACTTCAGTACTTTTATACTGTGATACACTAGGTATAGGAGTTGTTTGAATCCTACTTGATGCATTACCCTTCCTTGATTATTGTTTACACCTGCCTTGTTATCCTGTACTTATTTATAATGTAGAATTGCTTAGTCTGCTTAATAAAAGTAGTAGTTAAGGATGTTCCCGTAATACCCCTGGTGGGTATTTACCGGATCACGGTTGGTTATATTTGCTATCGTGGAAAAGAAACTGAGTAATAATGAAATACGGTCAACTGGAAGGCAAGGCACAAGTTTGGAAACTTGGGGCAGTCCGTCCGTTGGATCGTGTAGGTTTGTATCGATGTTGGCCCTCGTTCATTTTTGAACGCGCCCTTTAACTTAGGGATATGTCGGTGCTGTAATCATCGACCCCAAAGCCGGTTAGACGCTATTCGGGCCGGTCTCAACCCGTGTCGCACCCTCTAGTATGGAAACACGATCTGCCTCGGAATGGCCATCGTATAGTTCCAATTGGGTGGTCCGTGCTGTGAGCCGCGACGATTACCACCACGAACAAGCATCGAGCGGTTACCCAATGCATGGACCCGACGGGGAAAGTATGGGTTGGTATTAAAGGTCTTTCACCAGCTGGTTTGGAATTCGATTCGAGTCGCCGTCTCCCCCGGTTAGTGGGAAACTATGGCGAGCTTCACCATGATATAACTCCATGTGATGTTTAAGGTTCAACTAAAATGTGATTTAAGTCAATTGGATATGGTTATATTATTGATTGATTAGACTCAAGTGTATGTAATAGTTTAGGTGCAAAACCTAAGTTAAGAGGTAGGTCTAAAATTTGACTGCTCATTGGTATCATTAAACATTCCTTCTCTTAAATTGAGCTTTTCGCAACTAAAAATCCCCGCTCCACCAAAAAGTCTTGCATACCCTTGGTGTCTTTTATTTTCAGTTGGACGGGTAAGTCTAGCTGAGTACATTCCCGTACTCAGGGTTTATCCCATTTGTTGCAGATGGCCAGGTGTACTACGGCTATTGTAAGCACCGTCTCTACCTCGTGGAGGGTGATGATGAGTAGGCCTAGGGCAGGGTCGTCTAGAAGCTTCTCCTTTGCTTTTGCTGGGCTAAGACTGTTGGTGGCACATTATCTGAAAACGGAGTTGTGAGTTGTCAAAACATTGTTTATTCAGACCACATGTGTGGTGGTCGTGTTTCAAAATTATTTCAGCTTCCGCAAATTTGAAACTCAGTATTGTAATAACTCTTTTACTTCTGCACTCTGATGTTTAAATTCGGTTTCATTTATCGATGGTGAATCCTTACGTATGTAGTACTTGAACAACTGCGATCCTGTATGTTGTACGATGTTTGAAATCCTTCGAGATTTCCGAACTACCGGGGTTATATGGATTCAAGTATGGGTCGATGTCAGACGAATTTGGCTAAGACGGTACTTGAGTTCTTATAATCAGGACGGTTCCGCGACAGCTGGTATCAGAGCATGGTTCAAGTTATTGCATCCGAAAGGAGCTATTTTCGAACGAAAATGGGTATTTCAAAACTATTTTGAATTATTAAGTGTGCTCAGTCTTGTCCTTAAGCCCTACATTAGCATTCAGGTGGCTTAACCGCTAACAGGGTTCAGGGTTTTTGCTCATGCTGGATCTTTATTTGCTGGTCCATTCTCGAGGAAAAAGAGAATGCGTCGATCGCGAAAACATGCATAAAATGATTTTGTAAGATATGAGAGCATGACCGTCCAACCGTCGATCTAGGTGAGAGTTGTTATACCAAGTATGTGCGAGCTCTACGCGAACATATACGAGGGTATCAATTGTTTGTGGTATGTTTTCTGGATTGGTGCATGGTGTTTAGTGTTGGCTTCTATGTATTTTATGCATATGAGCCAATACTCCGTTATTTTATCATTGGGATATTGCTTTGGGCTGAAATGAATTTTCTGCAGGTACACTAACTACGTGGTCGAGTAGAACGAGTAGATAACGAATGAGAGGTCATTCTTGCCACCGACTAGAATGTTAGGACTTACGAGTCATTGTTAGTGAGTGAGAACGTAAGTACGATCATGCATCATGTTTACATTCTTGCATTACATTACCTCCCCTTAATTAAAAGTTGTCCCTTTTCATATAAAATTTGCCAACTTAAATATGCGTTTCACGAGAGTTCGAAACCCTTTTATTTCTACAGATGGCCCGAACTAAGTTGACTACTCGCAAGGCCACAGGAGGCAGAGGAGTTCCCCGTCACCGCTTGGCCATGAAGTTGACCAAGAACACGTTTTTGTCTTACTTCGGGTTGCCGACCATCCTTTGGAGGATTCTGCAGGCAGTGGGATACGAGGAAGGACAGGAGCCCAGGTACTCTTGGCAGAAGGAGATATATGGGCTGGACTCATTGGTAATGGTGCAGATCAAGGTCAAAGCCTTGCCTGCCAAGCCCCACTGGTCAGGATGGACAGAGATCACCAGAGGCAGTTGTGCCAAAGATGGAGCTAACAGGGCAGCTTATCTAGTGCTGAAGGACATCATCGTCCGTTTTCCCGCCGACCTTGCTAGTGCTATGGCAGGAGTGTTCCCTCGTGGATCAATTTTTCCATTGCGCTGGAGGCAGACTTTGGAGTCAGTCCTGACAGGGAGTCCTGAGGAGAGTTTCTACTGCGAGACGTCTGCGATGAGCGCCACTGGAGCTTTGATGGGTGTATGTGAGAGTTTGGAGCGCAGCCTGGAGAGCGTGTCCTTTACCCTCACCGCCACCTACCAGAGCAAGGGGAAGCTGCAGGAGGAGTTTGATGCCGAGGTAGCCCGTCTACAAGAAAAGATCCATCAGATCACTCTTGAGCGTGACGATGCACGTGCCACCGCAGGTGCGGAGACCACCGCGAGGACCGTCGCCAAGCAGATGTACTTGATGACAGCTCTTCAGCGAGATGAAGCCCGCACAGCGCTTGACCAGCTCAGAGAGGGAGCCCATCACCTAATACAGCAGGTGCACGACCAGTAGGCCTACATTGACCAGCTCCATGAGGCAGTTCACCAGATGCATCACGCAGCACAGGAGGTCGCCGCCCCAGCAGCTGACGAGGCCCCTGCAGATGAGGCCCAGGAGCCCCAGGACGGGGTAGTTCTTGGTCCAGAGCCTTCTTCGGACGACGAGGACCACGCCGATGAGCCGATGATGGACGCCGAAGAGGAGGATGCCGCATCCGCCGCTGGAGACGCTTGAGCGCTAGCTTCTTAGGAGTCGTTTCCTTTTGTATAGCTTGAGCATGCTCGCTGATGATGTAACCCGGACATGTGTTGGTTTTATGTTAAGTTGTATGATGGCATGTATGGCTTTTGAACGAAGTCCAGATTTTGATCTGGCACCTTTTTATGGAAATCCGCCGTTTGCATATCTTATTTTCAAGCAATTGTTCTGTGATGTTGTATGGAAATGAGTAATTATACTTGGTTGTGTGCTAAATTTTCGAATTATGTACAACACAGTATTTATTCATGATCAATGTAACATCACCTAATTGTTGCTCATTAATGGGACATGCAGATGTCGGCACACACTCGCAGCCAGCGTGGACAGGGGTCTGGACAGGAGGAGAACCTGCCACCACCCCCACCAATGACGCCGGAAGCATTTTTCTGTCAGTTTCTGGGTAGCCAGAGAAATATGGAGGAAATGCAGAGGCATATGGAGGCCACCCTCCGTAACATCGCCAATAACACCGCGTAGCAGCACCAATAGCGCCAGGGGCCAGAGCCCAACCAGTACAGCTCATACCGTGACTTCTTGGACACTCGTCCCCCTGTGTTCAAGGAAGTCACCAAGCCGCTTGAAGCAGATGAATGGCTCAATTCTATCACTCAGAAGTTCCGTCTGCTTCGGTTAACTGAAGAGCTTAAGGCGGAATATGCCGCGCACATGTTGGAAGGACCTGCAGGGTTATGGTGGTCCCAGTACCGTGCAACCCTGCCAGCTAATGCACCGGTCACTTGAGATTAGTTCTCTACTGCAATGTGCAACCACTATATCCCCAGTGGTTTGATGGAAATGAAGGTCACAGAGTTCATGAGGCTATCCCAGGGAACCAGGTCCATGTCAGAGTATCTCCATAGCTTCAACATCCTGTCTCGCTATACCCCAGATTTCATCAACACGGAATCCAAAAAGATCGCAAGTTTCAAACGTGGCATGAGTGTCACCATGCTCTCCAAGATGGGAAACAGTCACCGTACCACCTTCAGTGACTTTGTCAGTGACTGCTTGAATCAAGAAGCTAATGACAACAGGCTGGTGACAGAAACTCGTCGTCGTGCAAACGAAGGAGGTTCGTCTCAACAGAGGACCCCTTTCGAAGCACGCACCCCGTATCGCCCGCCAGTTGCAAGAGCAAGGTTCCGTCCCCCACAGAGGAAGATAACCACCAACCGCTCTCGTCCGAGTTTCCAGAAGCCCTACACTGCTCCCCTGATGCAGAACAAAGCAAAGGCAGGAGGTTCAGGAGGTCCCAATACCCCGTATGTGATTGGACCGTGCTACAACTACGGTCAAACCGGACACCTGTCACGTCAGTGCCCCCGGCCAAAGAAGCAGTACACCCAGCCTCCACTTCGCGCAGGCCATGTGCATTACACCACTGTTGAGGAAATGCCAGAAGGAGAGCCTGTTACCACTGGTACGTTTCTTGTAAATCAATACCCTGCAGTTGTGTTGTTTGATTCTGGAGCATCGCATTCTTTCATAAGTGAGAATTTTGTTATGAGGAGTAATCTTGGGTTAGTAGAGTTGGATCGCGGATATAAGATAAGTTCAGCAGGAGCTGTTCTCTCCGCCCGTAAAATGGCTAAGGGAGTGGAAATGACTTGTGGGGATAAAAAGGCCATAGTGGATCCCATAGTAATCCCGGGTCTAGGTTTGGATGTCATCTTGGGTATGGGTTGGATGAAACTCTAGAGGGTCAATCTTGACATCGCAGAGCGAGTAGTTTCCCTAGTAAGTCCCCGGAGTGGGTCTTCTTTCCGGTTTAAGTTACCCCGAAACCCCCATGAGATAGGAGAGTTGTTCAATATCACGACAAAGCAGATAGCTGAGATCCCGATAGTGTGTGAGTTTCCAGATGTCTTCCCTGATGAGTTGCCAAGACTACCACCGGATAGGGATGTGGAGTTTTCTATAGAGTTAATCCCTGGAATGACACCTATTTCGCGGAGGCCATATAGAATGCCGACTAACGAGTTAGCAGAGCTTAAGACTCAGTTACAAGAGCTTTTGGATAAAGGTTTGATACGTCCTAGTTCGTCACCTTGGGGATGTCCCGCCATTTTTGTGAAAAAGAAAGACAAAACTTTAAGAATGTGTGTGGATTATAGACCTCTGAATGCAGTAACTATAAAGAACAAGTATCCCTTACCTCGAATTGATGTCTTGTTTGATCAGTTATCTAAAGCAAAAGTGTTCTCCAAGATTGACTTGCGGTCAGGTTACCATCAGATCAAGATTAGAAGAGAGGATATACCAAAAACAGCTTTCTCCACCAGATATGGACTCTATGAGTATCTAGTTATGTCTTTTGGACTGACAAATGCACCGGCACATTTCATGTATCTGATGAATTCGGTTTTTATGCCTGAATTGGATAAGTTTGTTGTGGTATTTATTGATGACATTTTGGTATACTCTGAAAATGAGAAAGATCATGCTGAGCACTTACGAGTCGTCTTAACCCGACTTCGAGAGCACAAGTTGTATGCTAAGTTTAGCAAGTGTGAGTTTTGGTTAAAGAAAGTACCCTTTCTCGGACACGTCCTTTCAGAGGAAGGAATTTCTGTGGATCCCACGAAGGTACAGGAAGTTATGGATTGGCAAGCACCCACTAACGTACATGAGGTACGTAGCTTTCTAGGATTGGCCGGATACTACCGTCGGTTTATTCTGGATTTTTTCAAGGATCGCAAAGCCTATAACTCATCTAATTCAAAAGAACAAAAAGTTTGAATGGACTCTAGAGTGTGAAGCAGCATTTTGCACTCTGCGAACTTTGTTAACTTCTGCGCCAGTTTTGGCTCAACCAAATTTGGAGGAACCTTTTGATGTGTTTTGTGACATGTCCAAGATTGGACTTGGATGTGTGCTTATGCAGAATGGAAGAGTTATAGCACATGCTTCACGCCACTTGCGACCACATGAAGAGAATTACCCGACTCATGATTTGGAATTGGCAGCTGTAGTTCATGCACTCAAAATATGGAGGCATTATCTTATGAGTAACCTATGTCACGTGTATACAGATCACAAAAGTTTGAAATACATCTTCACTCAGTCAGAGTTGAATATGAGGCAAAGAAGATGGTTAGAGTTGATTAAGGATTATAACCTAGAAGTGCATTATCACCCTGGAAAAGCGAACATTGTAGCAGATGCCTTGAGTCGCAAGACTCATTGCAACTCCCTACAACTGTTATTGGAAGATGGATTCAACCTTATGCACCCCGTTATGCTGAACAATATCACCTTACAATGTACTCTAGAAAGTGATATCATCGAAGGGCAAAAGACCGATAAAGAGATCTGTCAGATTAAGATTGGAAACCAATAGTTCTTTGAACTTCAGAGCAGATGAACAAGGAATTTTGTGGTATAATCAAAGGTTGGTTGTTCCCGAGAACACAGAGCTGAAAGAAAGAATTCTGAATGAAGCCCACAATTCAAAGTTGTCTATCCATCCAGGATGTAGTAAGATGTACCAGGATTTGAGAACAAGGTTTTGGTGGTAAAAAATGAAGAAAGAGGTTGCAGCTTACGTCGCGAAGTGTGATACTTGCTGCAGGATAAAGGCAATACACTTGAAACCTGCTGGATTGTTACAGCCGCTATCAATTCCAGAATGGAAACGGGAAGAGATTAGTATGGATTTCATCACAGGTCTCCCAACCACCCAAAAGGGACATGACTCTATCTGGGTTATCGTGGATCGATTATCCAAAGTAGCTCACTTCATACCAGTCAAGACTACGCATCGACCACATCAGTACGCGGATTTGTACATTCAGAACATCATAAGGTTACATGGAATTCCCAAAAGGATTGTTTCTGCTAGAGGATCCCAGTTCATAGCACGTTTTTGGGAACAGTTGCACAAAGAGCTAGGGACTAAGTTGGCACGAAGTTCCGCCTATCACCCTCAAACTGTCGGACAAACAGAAAGAGTAAATCAAATTTTGGAAGATATCCTCAGAGCTTGTGTTTTATCCTCAGGAGAATCATGGGAGAAATGGTTACCCCTCGCAGAGTTCTCATATAAAAATAGCTATCCAGAAAGTATAAAAATGGCACCGTTTGAAGTGTTGTATGGACGAAGATGCCGGACCCCAGTAAATTGGGTTGAATCAGGAGATCGAGGATTTAACGGATCCAATTATGTAAAGGATGCCGAGGAGATCGTGCAAACTGTACAACAACATATCAAGGCGGCACAGTCCCGACAGAAAAGTTATGCGGACACACGAAGAAGACCTTTGGAATTCCAAGTGGGAGATTATGTTTACCTTAAGGTCTCGCCCATGAGAAAGGTCCAACGTTTTGGAATTAAGAAAAAGCTAGCACCCCGATATGTAGGACCATATCAGATCATAGCCAGAAAGGGAGAAGTAGCCTATGAAGTGCAGTTACCCCCGGAGATGGGCGCAGTTTTTCCCGTGGTCCATGTATCACAGTTGAAAAATTGGCTTCGAGTACCCGAACGAGAAGAGGTTCAAATCCCAGATGTTGCTATCAGATCAGACGTGGAATACTATGAACAACCTCAGGAAATACTGGATACCAAAACTCGAGAAACTCGCAACCGAGAAGTGAAGACTTACAAGATTCTCTGGAGCAATCACGAACCCAATGATGCAACTTGGGAAACCGAGGAGTACATGCACGTAAACTACCCCTCTTTTTTTAAGAAGTGGTACGTAACCCAAATCTCGGGACGAGATTACTTTAAGGGGGGAAGGGCTGTGACACTCTAGTGTCAAGCACTGCATTAGGAACTACATTTAGCTACTAAAAATGCATAAGCAATGCATTGAATCATTTCATGTGCATGAAAGTGCTTTTGCCCTCTTGTTTGTTTGTTTGGATTTTGATTTCTATAAGACTTGGTTGTTCAAATGGATTTCTGTCTTGGCAAATCATTTTATAAAAAGGATAATGTTGAGTATAACACTTTCTATATTGACACCTTGATTTAGTTCTATATGGTTTTATAATTTAAAATGTGGAAACAAAATGATTTATAGCTCAAAAATTGGCTTTATTTGTGTGGAGGTTGTGAAAATGAGTTTTCAGAAAAAGTGTCTTATATGAAAGTTGTAGAGAAAATTATTTTGAGCAACTTTTATTTTTGGGTCAAAGCCTAGGTTTGAGTTTTTGAAACTGTTTTTGAATGGTCAAAGATTGAAAAGGTTTTCGAAAAAAAAGAAAAAGAAAAACGATATTTCTTCCCGGCGCTTCCCAACCGGACCAGTTGGCCTTTCGGCCCGCTCACGCCGCGCCGGCCCACGCCCGCTCGGCCGCCGCACCGGCGCGCGCACACACCCTCTCGCGCCTGCTCTCCCCCTCTCCACTCCCGCGAACACGAAGCCAAGCATTCCACTGCTCGCCACCGTTCGACACCACCAACGCAACCAGCGTTCCAGCCCCAACCACGCCACCGCCGGCCGATTGCCTCCGGCTAATGCTCCGCCTTCGTCCCGGACACACGACGCACACGCCCGCACCCTCAGCCAAGCCTCGTCGATGTCGGAACCTGACGAGCCCCACTGCGGTCGCCATCAGCGCCGCCCGGAGCCCGAACCTGTTCCGCACCACCCCGAGCTTCGCCACCTCCCTCTTTCGCCGACAAGCTTCCTCAGGCCAAGGCAAGGTGAGAACACACCTCCACGACGTCTCTACCGCTCCCTAACCCCCTCTTCTTCCCAACTGAGCGCCGCCATTGTCCGCCATGGCCGCGCACGAGGCCAAGCTCCACCGAAGCTTCTCCGGCCGAACCAACTCACCTAATATCCCTATTAAGGTTCACTGGTCGTCCCCCTTTCTTCAATTTGGCGGGCGACCGCCGGAAACGACGTAGCCGAGCACCTCCGCTGCCACCGTCCGCTATGGCTCGCCGCCGGCGAGCTACGGCCATGCGCTGGCCAAACCAACCCCACCACTTGATCCGCCTCGTCAAGGCGAACTCGCCAGGCACCACCTCACCGCCGGCGACCTCGCCGTTGGCGAGCAATCCCCGGTCAACCGTCGCCCCTGCTCTGCCCTCGCTGACCGCTGGGCCCTGTTGACCAGATAGTCCCATGCGTCATCCTCACCCGGTCCATGGACCGAGTCCGTGCAAAGCCCAACCGGGATTCGAAAATGTTTTTCCTTTTTGTTTTGTTTTCCAAAAAACCTTGTTTATTTTGTGTAGCACGTTTTAATAATCCAAATGAGGTGTTTTCAGTTTTGATAGCTTGTTCATGAGTAGATGTGTCATGGAAAAATATGAAAGTTGTTTTGGTGAAAGTGTATTTTACTGTTTTTATTTAATCCAGATTATGTGCTTTTGTTTTGATAAATAGGTTTATATGTTTTATTGTTGAATTAATTCATGGAAAAATTTATGTAGGTTTTTTACCAAGTAATGCATCTGTGAAAAATTTATGAGGCACTATTTCTGTAGAAAAAGTATCTGTTTAGTTTTAATTTCCTTTTTAGCTATTTTCTTAAAATAATGGTTAAAGTGATTTATATGTGAAAATAAAATTTGGGAAAATTTGTGTAGACTCTGTATGCTATGTTTAGGCCATGAAAAATACTAAGCATAGGTTGTTGTATGGAAAAATAAGGAGTTGGTGTACAAGTGTGCTTTTCTGTGTTTTTCTTAGAAAATTCATGTAGAAAAGAATATAATGTTTCGATTCATGGACTTTCTTGGTAAATATAAAATGTGGAATAGAATTTGGGAAAAATTTGAAAATGAGGATATCACCCTTTTCCAGTAGGGTTGTAGTTCAAAGGGTTTATTTTGGAGTAAACTTGTTTATTTTGTGTAGGTTAATGTGTTTATGTTTTGACAGTAAATTTTCTGCAGTATAGTGGTTATAAGTGGATAAAGCTAGAAAAAATATGAAATCTGCTGTTGGACACTTTTCATAAGAAAAGCTAGTTCAAAGTACCTTTTGAGCAGTTGATTTCATCTTTTTTCATCTACTGTTCTGTAATTTATCTCTTGCTCAATTTTATGCAGTGAAGTCCGGTTAGTGTTGGTTACCTTCTGGAATTTTTGTGGATTTTTCTGAGTTCAGAAAAAAAGACTTGCAGTTCAAACCTGGATTTCTTTGAATTAATAAATAGGAAATAGTTGAAATAATGGTTTTGCTTTATGAGGTAAATAAGTGTTTTCCTCAATGTCAAAAGTGGTTCAATAAGTTGGTTTTGTTGGTTTGCAAGAAATGTTTTCCTATTCATACCCTCTGTTGCACCTTGCATTATTTAATTATGTACCGCATTGCAATAGGATCGACAGTCCCGGAGCTGACCAGGACCAAGGAGGCCGACCCCGCGCGCCGGAAACTAACCTGCCCGAGTGCCCCTCTCATGAAGCCTCGGTCTTTTCCCAAGGCAAGCCCCGGAGCATTCTAAGTCTCCTAGTATTTACAATTAAATTACTTCAGTACTTTTATAAAAGTACTGTGATGCATTAGGTATAGGAGTTGTTTGAATCCTACTTGATGCATTACCCTTCCTTGATTATTGTTTACACCTGCCTTATTATCCTATACTTATTTATAATGTAGAATTGCTTAGTCTACTTAATAAAAGTAGTAGTTAAGGATGTTCCCGTAATACCCCTGGTGGGTATTTACCGGATCACGGTTGGTTATATTTGCTATCGTGGAAAAGAACCTTAGTAATGAAATACGGTCAACTAGAAGGCAAGGCACAAGTTTGGAAACTTGGTGCAGTCCGTCCGTTGGATCGTGTAGGTTTGTATCGATGTTGGCCCTCGTTCATTTTTGAACGCACCCTTTTACTTAGGGATATGTCGGTGCTGTAATCATCGACCCCAAAGCCGGTTAGACGCTGTTCGGGCCGGTCTCAACCCGTGTCGCACCCTCTAGTATGGAAACACGATCTGCCTCAGAATGGCCATCGTATAGTTCCAATTGGGTGGTCCGTGCTGTGAGCCGCGACGATTACCACCACGAACAAGCATCGAGCGGTTACCCAATGCATGGACCCGACGGGGAAAGTATGGGCTGGTATTAAAGGCCTTTCACCAGCTGGTTTAGAATTTGATTCGAGTCGCTGTCTCCCTCGGTTAGTGGGAAACTATGGCGAGCTTCACCACGATATAAGTCCATGTGATGTTTAAGGTTCAACTAAAATGTGATTTAAGTCAAACTGGATATGGTTATATTATTGATTGATTAGACTCAAGTTGTTCAGGTGCAAAACCTAAGTTAAGAGGTAGGTCTAAAATTTGACTACTCATTGGTATCATTAAACATTCCTTGTCTTAAATTGGGCTTTTTGCAACTAAAAATCCCCGCTCCACCAAAAAGCCTTGCATACCCTTGGTGTCTTTTATTTTTAGTTGGACGGGTTAGTCTAGCTGAGTACATTCCCGTACTCAGGGTTTATCCCGTTTGTTGCAGATGGCCAGGTGTACTACGGCTATTGTAAGCACTGTCTCTACCCCGTGGAGGATGATGAGGAGTAGGCCCAGGGCTGGGTCATCTAGAAGCTTCTCCTTTGCTTTTGCTAGGCTAAGACTGTTGGTGGCACATTATCTGAAAAAGGAGGAGTGAGTTGTCAAAACATTGTTTATTTGGACCACATGTGTGGTGGTCGTGTTTCAAACTTATTTCAGCTTCCGCAAATTTGAAACTCAGTATTGTAATAACTCTTTTACTTCCGCACTCTGATGTTTAAATTCGGTTTCATTTATCGATGGTGAATCCTTACGTATGTAGTACTTGAACAAATGCGATCCTGTATGTTGTACGATGTTTGAAATCCTTCAAGATTTCTGGACTACCGGGGTTATATGGATTCAAGTATGGGTCGATGTCAGACGAATTTGGCTAAAACGGTACTTGAGTTTTTATAATCAGGATAGTTCCGCGACAAAAACATTCTTTAAATTCTTTTAATAGAGCAATAAGTTCCTGTCTAAACTCGGGATCTAGCTTAGCACTAATATATGTCAGTCATGGTTTATCACCGTTTGCAATATCAACAGCTTCTAACTCATCAGCCGATGTAAAACCTTTACCCATCTTGCTTTCGTCTTTATTAACTGAATAATCCATTAAATATATTTTTTGAAGCCGACTGCTTGGATCGGCTGTTGGTCATCATCAAATACCTTGATGAAACATTCTTCGTGTATCTTTCTAGAGAAGCATTCCACATTGTCGAAGTTCCAATCTTTAGGGTCAGAGTATGCAATACTCACAGTTGAATCGGCTGATACCACTTCTATAATGTCTCTGATCCACTGTTTCATATTTTGTTGCATGGTAGATGGAACACAACAGTTAGCGTGGATCCAATCCCTTCCAAGAAGTACGTTGTATGAACCCTTTGCATCGACTACAAAGAAAGTAGTAGGCAAACTCTTCCTGCCAACTGTTAATTCGACACATACAACACCTTTGGTAGTCGATCGTTCCCAGCAAAGTCTGTCAATCTCATATCGGTTTGAGTCAAGTCCTCTGCAGTTTTTCCAAGTTTTCTGAAGGTAGCATATGGTATTAAGTTAACAGCTGCACCTCCATCAACTAACATCCTGCTCAAAGGCCTTCCGTCGACAAACCCCTTTAAATACAAAGCCTTTAGATGGGAATGCTTTTCAGGCTTTTGAAAAGTAGCTCCTTCTGCTTGATAGATCCACTGAGCAACTGTCTCTTCATCATCAGATTCTTCTTCATGATTAGCAGATCTGAACTCAACAGGTAACATGAATAGATTAAATATATTAGCTGATGGTTCCTTCTTATCGGCTATCTGCTTCACCTGCCAGACTTTGGGTCTTTCTTATGATCTTCATCATTCCTTAATCTCTAAACCCGTCTCTTCTGGATTCTGGTCAAACCACCCGGACACCATTGTCTTGCCAAGGATGATCCTGATCGGCTAATTTTATAACAAGCCGATCACGAACACTCTCATTTTTATGCGCTGATCTGTTCTTTCAAATCTTAATCTTTCATGCACAGATCGGCGGTTGTCTCTCGATTGCCTATACTACCAATATTGTTCACTGCATTCTGGGCAATTACGAAGAGTAGGAAGTTTCAAACCTTCATTCCAACAATGTCTGAAGAAATGGCAATCCCAATGATTCTTGTCTTCATCTCTGATACGCCTTTCTTCCTCTCAAGATCTTCTATATTCCTCCTCTTCAAGCCACTCTCGATATTCTTGTTTGTCCCTCTGCCTCTGTATTTGATCTCTTTCCTTCTGACATTGTCATTTGTTCAACAGAACTCTGACAGTCGGACGTCTCCTTGCTTCACCAGCTCTTGAAGTTTCAGGTAGATCATATTGATCAGTGTTTTTCTTCCCTTTTATCTCCTTATACTCTCTAGATGGCATACCGTATTCAACTACCAGCTCATCTGTCAAAGGTTCATAATGTGTTTCACATCTCTCAGCTGAAGAAGTGTCTGCGAGTTCCTGACCAAGTGATAGATGTTGAAGGGGTACAGCTTAAGCCTGATATGACTTACTCAGAGTATCCCATCCGGATTCTCGATCAGCGAGATAGAGTGACTCCACGACACACTATCAGGTTCTATAAAGTTCAATGGAGTCAGCATTCTGAGGAAGAAGCGACTTGGGAAACCGAAGAATTTCTGATGGAGCAGTTTCCTGAGTTTTATGCAACCATACAGTCAGGACAATGAAAGAAGTTGACAAATAGTATATGTTCCTAGTTTTTGTAAAAGTCTGTAATATTTATCCCCGTATCCCACAACGTTAATGGATGGTTTGGTTTGTGGTGAAATCTCGGGTCGAGATTTCTTTTAGGGGGAAAGGATGTAACACCTCAGGTGTTTACATGAATAAAATGTTGTCATGTCATCATAAGCATTTCATAGCATCATGTGCTAGCTCACCTTGAGATGCATTCACTAAAATGAGTTTAATTCCTAATGTGTGAGCAATTTTGTTTATGCTTGTGATGCAGCTCAAAAACCTAATTTAGAATGTCATTATGAAGTAACTTGTATTCATTCCCATTTGACTAAAGTCATGTAAAGGTATGGATTCAAGTTCAACAATTCAAAAGAAACCAAAATCTATTTAGCTAAAACTTGGCAAAAAACATTAAATTCCTATATATTTTGATTAGCCCTTTTTAGTTAACTCAAAATTTGTGCATATTTAGGGGTTAAAGCTTTTTGGTAGATCTTGAGGAGGGGTACAACTTTCGTATTCAAAGTTTTCAAAGTTTCTGTACAAAATTTCAAGTAATTATGAATTTACATAAACCCTAGAAATGGTTCCCTTTTGACTTTAAACATGTATTTCAAAAACTATTTGAAATCTGAGTTTGAGATCTACATCAAAGGTGTAGAGAATTTCAAAATGAACATTTCATACATTGACCCTTTTTCAAGTGTCAATGCAAAATCAAAAGTAATTTTGGTGTTACTGCAAAACCCTCGTTCTGTCCCCTTTTCAAATTTCCAATTTGAAGTGGATTTGAACTGTTTTGATCAAATTGACCTATTTCCAGTTGGAATCAGCCATAGGGTGTTAAAGCAAAGTTGTGCAACTTTGAAACTCTACCTTTTATATATTGGCAAAATTTGAAGTTGTTCAGGAAATTCAAAAGTAATTTTGAATTCAGTTTGGTCCAAATTTGATTTTTGAACTCCATTTCAAAATCTAGGCAGAATTTGACTTTGATTCTTAAAACAAACTTGTAGAACACAAAATTTGGAGCAACTTTTGTTTTAAAAGTGTTTGTCGTGTAGTTCAAAAATCTAGAGAAATTAGAAAAGGGGCAAACCTGATCCTGTAGCTACAGGAGGGGGGAACCTGCCGGAGCAGGGTAGGCCGCCGCGTGCGCCGTCGCCGTGGCCTGGCCGTCTCCGCGCTGCTCTGCGTGTCCGGCCACACAGCTGGAAGCCTGCTTGCTTCACTCCGCGCGGTGGCAAGCTCTGAGAGCTCCCCAATCTCCCATCGTCCCCGTCCGCCACCTCCCCTTTCTCCTCCTCTGTTTCCAATCAAGCTTCGACGAGCCCTCTCTCCGCCGTTGCCGCGTCTCTGCCATCTCCATCTCCCAGATAGCTCCGCCTGCATCCCTCGATTCTCCTGAGTTAGCTAGCCCGAGCCCTAGAGCTTGCAAGCGCCGTCGCCATGGTCTTCGTCCTCGCTGCCGGCAGGGAGCCGCCGCGGGCACCTTGGTCGCGGTCACGGTAAGCCATAGTTCCTCCGGTCAATCTGGTTAATGTGTTAGCTTCGTGATGTGTTGTGGCTCATGTTTGGCTCGCTTTTGAGGTCTCTACCGCTCTGGCTTGAGCAGTCCACGGAGGTCGCCGTCGGTGCAAGCTCTGCCATCGCCGCCGCCGTCGCCAACCTCGGTCCAGTGCTCCTCAAGTCAAGGTAAAGCGCGCATCGTAGTCGCGTTGAGTCCCTAGGCGTGTTGCATCCCTCGGTTTGGTCTCTACCGTGCAGTCTTGGTTTGTCCGCGTGGCTCGCCGTCGGTGCAAGCGCCGCCGTGGCCGCCGTCATGGACCGAAGGGTTCCGAGTCGTGTTTGTTTGAGTTAAGGCCGCCGGAACGCCGCGTCGCCGTCATGCCCAGTCTGGCCGAGCCGCCGTGGCTGCTACCAGCTCCTAGTCGTGTAGGTGCTAAGGCTGGTGAGAGGTGGAATCGATGCGCGAGGTCAAGCCGGAGACGTTGAGGCCCTCGCCGTCGCCGGAGACTTCGCCGGTGCGAAGGCCGACGGCCAGTCAACGCGCCGGCAGCCGGTCAAGGCCGGCTGAGCTCTGGTCTAGGCGTGAAGGGGAAGAAGCAGAGGCTGACACTTGGGGCCCGTTGTCAGTTTTATTAATGTTGCTTCCACTATCTAGGGTGAAGTTTGAAACTATGGTTTGTAATAACTACGTGAGTTCGAACAACTGGTTTGTAAAACTTATGGTGTAATACTTCCGCACTTTTATCTCTGATGTATATTATTTGTGAAATGTTGTAATGCTGCCTTGACTCTTGCAATGATCCTGGGAGTGTAAGAAAACGTGGATGAGTCGGGTTACCCGATGACACGTGATGGGTCTTTTGGGTTATGGGGCACAGTGTATGACTGTCTGAGGTCTGTTGGACAAGGACAGGTACTCGTGGGCCCTAATAATTCAGGAGGTTCCGTCACACAATGGCTCTCTGGATCATATCTCTGAAAACTCTACAATCGTTAGTAGTATGAGTACCAGAATTGTGGAATTTACAGTACCTTCTATTTTTGAGCTCTGCAGCCGATGGAATTGTGGTTTCCAATCAATTTGATTTGACCTTTCTCTAACAAATAATAAAATATTTTATCGGCTATAGTGATATCAAAGCTGTATTTCACATCTTTCTTAGTACTTTTAGCCTTTGCCCAAGGCATGTATTAACTATTCTTCCAAGCCCAGTCGACAACAACCACTTCATCCTCACTTTCATCACTTGTATCATCCTCCTCTTGTAAAAAGAAGGAACTCTCTGCATTGAAGGCTTTCTTGGGCTTCAAAACTTGATTATATCTATTCTGAGCATCGATATTTGCTACTTTCTTAGCCAAATCAGCCATACTAGTACAACTGAATCCAACCTTTTCTCTGATGGCTAGTATTAGCCCTCGAATTGCAATGCTAACCACCTCTGAATCTGATAACGTTAAGGTATAGCATTGATTCTTTACATCTCTGAACCTCTGAAGATATTGGCATCTAGATTCATTGCTTCCCTGCCTTATATCGACTAGGTCCACAACTCCCTTTTCCAAAACTCCAAAGTCAAAATACTTATAGAACTTGTTCTCCAAATCCTCCCAGCTTTGAATGGAGTTGGGTGGTAAAGATGAAAACCATGAAAAGGCCGAGCCAGACAGAGATAGAGGAAACATTCAGACCTTAAGTGTTGGCTCGTCACCAACTTCCCCAAGCTGGACTAAGAACTGAGTTATGTGCTCCATGGTTGTCACTGATCCTGTTCCTATAAACTTGGTGAAATCATGAACTTTGTACCTTGGAGGGAGGACAACTTGATCATACCATTCTGGATATGGTTTCTTATAGCCGATCAATGTATTCTTCGGTGTCAAACCGAATTGCTTCTGAACCATATCGGTGACTCGACTCATCAACTGATCCACTTGATTTACCGGCCCGTGATAGCCGATGCTTTGCCCCCGAAGGTATTATTTTGATACCCTGGATTCTCATGAGCATCCAAAGTATAAAAATCTCATACGTAGTGATATCTAGGAGGAACATCACTAGGCGTTACATTCCCATGATAAGGTGGTGCATTGAAATTTCTGGTAATCCTTCTTGCATGTGGAGCTATTTTTGTAGCCGATGAGTATATATTGTTGCTCATATTCGGTTGTTGCAATGATTGCTGCGTCACGCCTCCATTGCCCCAAGGGCTAACTATCATCTGATTTCTATTGCCATTAGGGTTCTTCAACTGTTGAACCCCAGAAGTTCCAGCTCCTTGACCATTCCGAACTGTATTTGTCGGACCTCTTCTATCATTACCCAAGTTGAAAGCTTCTTTAATAGCATTTGAGAGGCTGTTGAGGAAAGTCTCATTGTGAGCAATCAGCGTGACAGACATTGTTTTGCTAATTGTTTCTTGCATGGCATTGAACCCCAGAAGTTCCAGCTCCTTGACCATTCCGAACTGTATTTGTCGGACCTCTTCTATCATTACCCAAGTTGAAAGCTTCTTTAATAGCATTTGAGAGGCTGTTGAGGAAAGTCTCATTGTGAGCAATCAGCGTGACAGACATTGTTTTGCTAATTGTTTCTTGCATGGCATTGTGTTGTATCTGGATCATCAGATCAACATGACCCTCTAGATCCACCCTTGGAAGATGAGACTTCTGGATAATCTTCTTATCCCTGGTTTTGCTGAAACTCAGCAGACACATGCTCTGATATTGCACGATAGTCTGCTCAATTAGGCGTTGGACTTCTTCCGGGAGTTCATCCGTAGTCACGTTCCACACTTTGTCATTGCCGGTCATCATGATCAAACGATTCGGGTCCCACCGGGCGTGCCAAAAGAATATGTTGACACAAAATTTCGGATGAGAGTACCAACACACTCGTCCACGGTCCTCAGAAGCCGTGCAGAAAGCAAGGTCTTGTCCTCCTGGACCTTCAAGAGATGGCAGTGCCGAATCTTGGTGAGAATGACTTCCAAAGTGTGCCAGTCAATTTGACCTGCAATTGACAAGGAGAAGAAAAGATATAAAATCCTGGAACCTGCCGGTTTGATGCCAGACAGTTCCAAATTATGCGGCTCTGATATAGCCATTATCGTAGGATTTTGACTACAAAGTCAACTCCCAAGAAAACATTATAACATTGATATAAATGAAAGCAAAATGGCTATTAAGAATATAAAAGAACATCATAAAACCAGTGAATCAACTAATCGTATCGACAATTCTACTTGTTAATAGTGGGGTGTCTCTGTGCAGCCATAATAACTAATAGGTCCATAAAATAACTTGAACATCAACAGTGGGGTGTCTCCATGCAGCCATAATGATGACCAAGTTAAATCACGTTTGATACCAAAAGCAGATCCACTAGCTTTAGGTCATTTAAACATATACACTATGAAGAAAGCGTAACTAGATCGGCTATTTTAGCCGATACAGGGTCCATGAAGCACGAACAAGATCTATCTGTAAAAAACACGATCTAATCTAGGATCAAATAAATTTAACCTAGCATGCATATCAATGGGTTTCGGAAATACAACCATAATAAGCATGTTAAACCAAGCTTACTTGTTCCCAGATCAAGCCATAGATTGAACAGATATCTCGAACGCACAACATGTAACAATCAAGATTGACGAAATAGTCGATGAGAAGATTAGATCGGCTATTTTCATTGGTATGAGCATGAAAGGACTTAGTATACCTGAGACTAAACAAGTTTTGAACTTAAGCTATGTCGTCAATCTTGATTGGGCACGATATTGTTTAAATCTAAAGAAAACATTTAAAAGCATAAACAACATCGATAACTTAAAGAATCTATTAGATTGTCAAAGCTAATAGAGCCGATAACTAGTCAAGATTGACTAAAGCAAGAGATTGATCAGAGTCAAGACAGTCTTACAAAAGACAAGCTTAAACCGATAACTAACCCATGTCCTAGCTAAACAAGAGTTTGGTCGATGCCCAATACAGACTTATTGAATGATAACACGAGCCATTGGTGAAACTTACAAGCAAATCGGAGGTCGGTCTAGCCGATACAGCCCTGCCTGATTGAAGGTTCCGCCGAGTCCTACCTTACTCCTACTCCTAGGGTTTTGGCCAGTGACCGAGGTATTGATTGATTGAGATATCTTTACAAAAATCGGGTTATTAGCTATTTATAACCCGATAGACTCCTATTCTAATACGACTAGGATACAATGACGACCTAGACTTCAACAACCTGGTTGAACCCGACACGTCTTCAAAGCCCGTTATTTCTGGCCCATATGAACCTTTTTCGGTCGCATCTGAATCCAAGTAGGCTTCTCTTATTTTTTCTGGCCGATGCCCTGTTTAATAAACCAGTCGTTTGTGTTTGCAAAATAACAAATCCTTTTTGGTCCAAAATCTGGCGTAAACAGGTATATAGACGTTAGAGTGAAAGAATGCTCTAAAGAGTGCTGATCCGACAACTTAGCAACAAGCAGACGTGCTAGCAAAGGCTCAAACTGATCACATAATACGAAATATGAACACATAAGCTTAGTGAGCAGTTTTTAGCCATTCAGAAAGTGGATTCACCATCAAAAATATCACTAAACATGTATTCTCAGGAAGTCAAAAACAAGTGCTAAACATGTATACAAGGTGAACTACCCCTAGCAAAGTTCAATCATCATGCTATAGAATGAAAACATAAACTTGTGTTTTTAGATTTTATCGGAGAAATGCAGCAGTTATTCACACAAGTTCAAAGTTTAGCATATGATTGTGAGACGTTGAAAGCTTGTCATTGCCTAACTTTTCAACCGAGCTAAGCCTATGCATAAGCAATCAGAAGCTTAAAGCATCGGTTTCGGTCTTACACTGCATGGCTCAAGTTTAACTCAAATGTGTAATGAGAAACAGTCTCGATACCGTGATGTGTTGACAAAGCAATCCCATCTCGATCTTTTCAAATTCACTTAGACTTGGTTCAAAATTAGCAGAATATGAACAAACCTAGCAAGTGAATGACTCAGAACTAGAGACATAGCAACCTAGCATATATTAAATAGCATAAGTGACTTCAACACATTCTAAACATGCTAGTTGCCAATCTCAATGATGAATATGAATCAAGTTTTATGTTCATTAGGCATATTCACCATTTGTAAAATCAGCTTAGCTCACAACATGTATCAGTGATAAAAAAGAGAGCCTAAGCTACAAGCATCATCATATAGCATCTGATGAGGGACGGCCCGATCTTCCGAGAGGTAGCGATAGGTTCGATTGGTGGAGAACTCGACGTTGGCGATCCAACTTCAAATCAGACACGATTCGAACCCTGCAACTGTTACACCACTGCTCTGTTGGTTATCAACCAAGCACAACTTGATTGACCTCGCCAAGAATGCTATTCCTGCAAGCGAATCGAAGAACACAAGCAAGAAGGTAAAAACACGCAATCTGAAATTGCAAATATGAATTTATGCGAATATTAATAGAGGGTTCAAGAACTCGGTTCCAAAGTACTAATTGACACAGTGGAGGAGATCAAGAACGGGGGCCCTGGATCATTGTAAAAGGATTCGACACCACAGTTACAATGAACGATTCAGTTCCTCGATGGAAAACTAAACACTAAACAAAACCCACAACCTAACGACGATGATGACAGCTAATTATAGGGTTTAGGATGTCACCCCTGCTGGACGCACCCCCTAATGGGCTCTAAGACGATACACGTCCCAACGGACCAAAAGACGGTGTCGCAGCACCCTGGCAGATTCTGGACGCTGACTTGTTTCGACGATCCCCGTTGACTCAATATGTATTTTGACGTGAAACCAAAGCCATTGGTTATCTTATCAAATTATCTTTCCAAGCATATCGGGTTCGTTGAAAACGGAGTCCGTATGCGTCTAGGGCGTTGATTTTACCCGGGACTGCTCCTGGAATTCCGAGGGTGACGTGGTAGCTGAGTCGGAGACGAATTGCAACTTGGCGAAGACCATGGTGTTGGTGTGTCCATCGTGGTGATGTCCTCATCATCCTCCCCTTCTTGAATTGGAGTCATCCTCGACTCCATCTTGGCGATGTCGTCATCATCCTCTCCTTGTAGAATTGGAGTCGTCCGCGACTCCATCTCATCACCATGCTCCTGCAAAAGGTTAGTGACAGTACAATGCGAAGCACAATGTATAGGATCATGTGCAGCAACACTAACATGTCGACAAAGCATAGTATAACAAGGAGCATCATTATTATCACATAACTCAACAGTAGTAGAAGTTGTAGCAAGAAAAGCACCTCCTTTTAACTTAATCTCATTATTTTTAGCAATGTCTGTTGGGGGTTTATTTTTATTTTTAATCTCTTTAGCATGTTTAATAATATACGTAGGAGACAAAAGCAGCAAAGTAATTTTCTTGTCCTTATGTATGATAGTATATGTATTAGTTCTACCATGGTGTAAAGCACCATTATCAAATTCCCATAGACGACCAAACAAAATGGAACAAGCTTGCATAGGAACAATATCAAAATCAGCAGTATCATGATAAGAGCCTGTGAAAAAGCTAATGCGTACTGATTTAGTTACCTTAGTCATACCATTATTATTGAACCATTGAAGTTTGTATGGATATGAATGTTGTCGTATGGTCAAGCCAAGCTTCTCAACCAAATCTGAACTCACCAAGTTGTTGCAACTCCCGCTATCAATGATGGTGAGAACACGACAACCCTGCACAATGAGATACATGTGGAACAAATTGTGGCATTGGATCTTCTTCTCTTCTTCATGTCCCACACGTGTACTCAACACACGCTGCACAAGAAGGTTAGGGTAGTCCGCGGCAGCAGCCACAGAGTTAATAGTGATGGTCTCCTTATCTTGATCATCCTCGGAGGAATCTGCATCAATGTTAGAAACAAGGGCGAAATCATATTCAACATCACTAGCACTTACATATCCATCCTCGGTAGCAATGAAAGCACGACGACTGGGGCAATCCTTCATGACATGTCCCATGCCTTTGTATCGATGGCAAATGATTTTAGAGCTGGACGAGGAAGAGCTAGTAGAAGCACCCGGAGTGACACCTTTCTTCAGTTGTGGAAACTGCACATTAGACAATTTACTTGCCCCAAAAGAAGTGGAAGGTGTAGATGGCTGTGGAGCAACAGGAAGCTTGGGCGTCTCCGGCTCGGAACGTTGCTGAAAAGTCCTCCCATTGTTATATTGGAAATGTTGGTGTTGTTGTTTGTAACAGAACCGACCAATTTATAAGAGCACAAGTGCGAAATTCTCGGCCAAAGCAGTAAATTTGCACCACTTGAGCCCATATAAACCCGGTAGTCCATGAAATCTCGAGGGATTTCAAACTTTTCCAACATCTACAACATAGGATCGTAATAATTCAACATCGATCGTCACATGACAGAAGATTACATAAACTGTTCGGAGTAGCAACTTAGTTACTACAAACCATGTTCGAATTTAAGTAGCGGAAGCTTAATCTAAAAACATAGTTCCGAAATCACACACACATGTAGTTTGTTACAGTGCCACATAGCAGTCATCCTTGACAAAGCAAAAGATACGAATAGAACTGGTCATTGCCCTTGACCTAGTTATCTCCCAGAGCTGGGCAGAGACAGTTGATGCAATAACCATAAAAGACCTAGCCATGTGCAACAACAAGGGAAACAAAGGCCTGAGTACGAGAAGGTACTCAACTAGACTTACCCGACTTAAACCAAAATATGTGACACCAAGGAGTATGCAAGGCTAGTATATCGTGGAGCTGGTATGAGACCACGTTTTTGCGTACAAGCATAAGTAATTAAAATAACTCATTCTCATGCTTACTAGCTACAAATTAAGTAGTAATTAACCTGTTTAACTAGGTTAGCTCCTGCACTATAACAATCATGGTAGTGATCCAACAATCGCCATAATGTAACAAACAAACCGAGTAACCATTGCCAAAAGTATAATGATAGCTGTCACGTGTTCCACAATTTCAGTATCAAGGTCGATCAGAGTTCAAGTCAAGTGCTCACTATCCAGGAGCGATGGCGATTATAATCGATTCCTAACCAGCTGGTGATTTTATTCCGCACACAAACCACACTCACCCGTCGGTGAGCTACAGATAACCACATCACTGTTCCAGGAAGCCGTGGCCTCAACCACCACCATCATACCCGCAGGCAAGCCCGACTGCCAAGGAGTTGGACTTAACCACCATCCCCGGGTCTTACTCTTCGTGCCCCCGCGTCCCAATACCCTCTTCATGGCTTCGGCAGATGCGTGGGACCCAAGAACCGGCCCGGAAAAGTGTGCGGCTTCACAGTCGGAACGAGTTATCCTTCCAACTAAATGTGGGGCATGCGTTCAACATGACAAGAAGGCCATCTTAACAAGATACTGATTCCCATAAAACACGGCTAGAAATACTGTAGCACAACGCTACACGAATCTGTCGATCTCCATTTTCCACAACACTCAGTTATCTCACTTACTGGCAATATCCTGTTACCGGTCGAGTAACCACCTATTACTCGCGCGTAACATGAAAGTCGCCCGACTTCTACCGGTCTAAGCAAGACTAAGCATAGACTTGAACCTATCTCTAATTAGGTAACAAGGATGGTATATCGATGATAGCAAGGTAATGAATCAACGGTATCAAACAACTCCTATACTTAATGCAACAAGCTTAATTATTAGAGAGTTAATTGTAAACCATATGTAGTTAGAAATGCTCTGGGGCTTGCCTTTCTCAAACGTGCTGGGCAAATGATTCGGGCACTCCGGGAGCTCCTCTTCCGGTTCTTCCCCGGCAGCTCCTTGCTCCTGCTCCTGGGGCTGCTGCTCCTCGCTTTCCTCCGCTGCGGTTGGCTCCTCTACCGAACCTGTCATGATGCATATATGCAAATGAACGAGTGCCAACAGTGCATAGGAGAGATGCATTTTAATTGAATTTAACCGAATATGTGCATATCTTTTCTCCAGTAGAGTGTAACATCCTACTTACAGAGTAGCTACACTCTTCATGCCAAGTGCAACTAATATAAATGCACTGAATAGACTATTTCACCCCTGCTGACCCCACATAAGAGAGATGCACATTTTAAACTTAATTAAACAAATTAACCCATTAAAACTAGCCTATAACAGCAACTCATAGCTAATATCTTCAGAAAAATCTAGAAAATTACTGTAGGTTCACATCTGAGAATAAAGCATGTTGTATAAATTTCATGTCATTTGAACTTAGGTAGTATTCTGTACGAAAAAGACAAATGATACGGTGAAAAGGCACTTTCAACTACACATCATTTTGAAAAGTATCAAACAGCAGATTTCACATTTTTATTCAAAACTTCTTAGTACAAGAGCAGTCTACAAAAATTATCAAGCCCATAACTCATATATTGGAATTACTATAAATCATACAAGAAAACAGCATTTAAACAATTTAAATGTTTACTTCAGATTTTTCCACAGACAAACAGCATTTATTATTTTTCTGTGATTCTACAGCACTTAACAAACCTAACAAAACAAGAACCACATTTTTCTGAGCAATATACAATTTATTATGCATTTAACAAGATATCAGCCTAAACACAAATTAATTATTATTGCACATAAAATTATCACAAACTGGATATTTTATATTTTTCATGCATAGAACTCATCAAAATAAACTTAACAAAATTTATCTCACATCCATTGGATTAACAGAACTCAAGTTATGAATTAAACAAGTAATATAAACATTTCTGCAAAACATATAAACAAAAACACAACCCTAACTACTACATGTACACCACACTACTACACCCCAGTGGCTGACGGCTGGGCCCCGGGGTCAACCTGGACCCACCTGTCATCCACACCGAAACAGGGGAGACGTTGACCGCGGCGGAGCTCGCCGTCGGCGAACTCTCTAGCGAAACCATCACCCTCACCCGACTCCTCTCCTTCTCCCGCGTCGATTGGTACCATTCCCTAACCTAGCACTGCAACGGATCGAGCTCGCCGTCGCAAATGGCGGCCACGACGGCGCGGACTCACCACGCTGGACGTCTCCGACCACGACGAGCCAAACCAACCCACTAATCGCACTCCTCTGACTCACATAACCCTGGCGCGAAGCAGAGAACGAAGGATTCGCCATCGACACGGCGGGAACACGGACATGCCATTGCCGGCGCGCATGGCGGGCGACGGACGGTAGCGTATCGAGGCGCTCAAACCCTAATTGGCTAAACCGACTCCACTACCTTCATCCTGGACCTTCACTGACCCACGAACGCTAGCTAGGATGGATGGATGGGCTCGGGAGGTGGGTTGGCCACGGCGGGCCGAGCTTGCCGGCCATGGCGGGGGCTCGTCCCGTGGCTTAACTAGGGCTTACCATGAAGCGCTGGCTAAGGCAAACGATGGAGGAGGTTGAAGCGAGGCTGGCGGTGCGGTTTGCGGGGCAAAGGCACGGTGAACGGCGGCGGCACGCGGCTTTTCCCCTTTCTTCTGCTCGGTCACCGGCGAGAGCGAATAGAGCGAGGCAAAGAGGGAGGAGGCGCGTCTGGGCTGGGGTGTGCGTGCGCGGGCTTCTATACTCGCCACGCCGTGCGCGATTCCTGGCTTGGCTGGCCGCGGCACGCCACGCGGCGCTCACCTTCTACGCGCGGTCGGCCACGACGCCGGCCGATTCAAACTAAATCGGCTGATTCAGTTAGCTAATGGCCGACTGCTAGGCCATTTTCAAACGCGATTATCTCCCTACTTACTTCATGAAACACTAAACCAACTGTTCCTTTGGTTAGAGCTACATACCGTCTACAACTTTGATTAAAAGATTACACACTGGTTTGGCTTGGATTAGGCTCGGGAAGCTGTTAAACATGGCCAGGCCGAACTGAAATCCGGTTTTAGGACTTAGGAAAATTTCCATGTCCAAAACCCATCAAATTCTGCCTTGTGGGCCCTAAAACACCTTGTTAAACCCATTTTCATGAGTTGGCCCTAAAACAACTTTTGTTCTACTCTGAATTCTACACACTTCTGATTAAGGGCACTCAGCCATGCAAAGCTTCTAACAAGGAGGTTTTAGTTAGTCAAACAAAAGGACTCTTTAGGCTCCATAGGGTTGACTAGGGTTTAGCAACTTGATTAGCCAAAATGGCCAGCATAAACATGGCCTCATTTTGACTTCTCAACAAAGTTAGATTGTTAGGAAAACTAAACCACTCCAAAACAAGCCAAACAACAACACATTATTGTAGGTTTATATGCATACCATCACATGAAATGATATTTTATGTGAGAAAGAAAGCAACATATGAATGCTCCATGCTCATGAGATGATTATGCATGATGAGATGATGATGTTATGCTAGCTTAACACCAGAGGTGTTACATTGTTTGCGTCCATGTACTTCTCTTTTAGCTTTAAGAGCAAGATGGTATAATTGGCTGATCCTGTTCCAATCTTTATAATCAAGAATATCCCGGATATCACGATTCAAACAACCAAAGAATCTAGCACTAGCATCGTTATCATCTTCATGTATACCACAACATGCTAAACCTATAAGCAATTCTTAATAATATGCCTCTACTCCTTTATCACCTTGTTTTAAAGTTTGTAGTTTCAAATGTAAATCACGTTGGTAATAAGGAGGAACAAAACGAGATTTCATATGTTACTTTAAAGCATTACAAGTTTGAGGCACAACAGCAGCATTATTAGCATTGCAAAGATCACTCCACCAGAATAAGGCCAAATTAGTAAACTCACTAGTAGCAAGTCTAACTCTATGCTCAGCAGGAATATTATGAGAATCAAATTTTTGTTGAACAGCAAGTTCTCAATCTAAATATGCCTCTAGATCCATATTACCAGCAAAAGAAGGTAGGCTAAATTTAATTTTAGCAAAAGGATCATTATTACCATGTATATTACCTTTCATACCGCAACGATTGAAGTTGAGGCGGCGATGGGGACCAGCGTCAGCATCCGCATCTTCATCACCAAAATCATCTGCATCTTCATCATCCCGATGAGGTTGAGGGCGTTGGTCAAGCTGTTCAATGCGGTTGACCATATTGTTCACGTTGCGCGTCAGCTCAGTCATAAGGTTACGTTGTTCATTCATGAATGTTGTAAGCTCGCCCATAGACATGCACTCATTGAAGTCCGTCGGAATTCCTGCCATTGTTAGAAGATAGAAAAAGACAACAGCAAAGGATTATCCCTATCAACTAAAATGAACCAAGTGGTGGTGGTGAAAGTGGAATGCAAAATCACAAGCGGCTTACCACCGTCTTGCCTGTATTCTTACCAATGCCAAACAAGAGCAAACCAAAGTGATGAAGCAATCTGTTGTTGAGCGTGGGTAACAGTTGCAAGAGGAACCTGTGCTGACAGAAGTATATGTGGAGCTATGGGTAGGCACAGTATGACAGCAAGGATTAGTAATTAACGAATGCAGATTAGCAAAGTTCAATAAGTATCCAAAGTACAAGTCACAATTGCTGGCTAAGACGTGTCGAGACGTAGCTCCACAAGGTAAAAACAAAGGACGATGGAAAGAACTCACAGAAACAAGCCAAAAGCACATATTTTCCGTTTTCCTGAATTTTTCCCTGATTTTCCCAAAAGATACTAGTAGGAATCAAACTTTTTTATTTTTTTACTATTTTTTTATATTTTTATCTGAACAAGGATCACAAAATATGTAACCACAAAAATTGGCACCGACAACTGAGGTGGAATGTGGTCTACACAAATTCAGCAAGTTCTCTGAAAAGCGTGTAGAAACTTTGACAATTTTTTTCTTTATTTTCTCAAATTTTTTTAGCAATTTTGAGGAGACCAATCAGGGCAAAGATGAGTTTGGGCGGGCTCCAAACGGTGTCAAGAAGCTCCACAAAAAAATTCAGATTTTTCTGATAAACGAGCGAGAAGTTATGTTTGTTTTACTGAAGGTATCTCAAGTTATGTTTTCTGGAGGCACAACACGAAAACGGCAGTTAGGGCAACTCGGCAGTGGCAGTTAGGGCAATGTGACCCTAAACTCCAACAGCGATCACAAGATCAAACGTCCTTGTGACTAACAGCAAAAGGTATTCGCCAGATGATGCAAGGAGGGCTGCGATGCAGGCAAAAATTAGGGTGGTTGGCAACCTATCTAGGGTTTGCGCAGCGACGAGAAGTTACACAAGGTGGTTAGCGGGGCAAGTCAAGTAATATGGTGGCTTCGACTTGTTGTTTGGAATAGTGGATGGGATAGCGGTGGAAACAAAGGAACAGCAATGGGCATGTTAAACTACGACGACGAACACAACCCTAAACCAGCAACAAGACTCGACCACGGACACAAACTCAACAATGCGAATCTGAAATGAAATTGCAAAGGCACAACAAGCGATGGGACAACGGAAATTGAAATATTTTTTAGGCTTTTTGTGGATTCTAGGTAAGGAACAAATATGAATCTAAGGGCAAACGAGATTATTCCTCGCGGGAAACCTGAAATATCCGATACCAATTGATGAGGGACGACCTGATCTTCCGAGAGGTAGCGATAGGTTCGATTGGTGGAGAACTCGACGTTGACGATCCGTATTCAAATCAGACACAATTCGAACCCTGCAACCGTTACACCACTACTCCGTTGGTTATCAACCAAGCACAACTTGATTGACCTCGCCAATAAGGCTATTCCTGCAAGCGAATCGAAGAAGACAAGCAAGAAGGTAAAAACATGCAATCTGAAATTGCAAATATGAATTGATGCGAATATTAATAGAGGGTTCAAGAACTCGGTTCCAAAAGGACTAATCGACATAGTGGAGGAGATCAAGAATGGGGGCCCTGGATCACTGTAAAAGGATTCAACACCACAGTTATAATTAACGATTCAGTTCCTAGATGGAAAACTAAACACTAAACAAAACCTGTGACCTAACAACGATGATGGCGGCTAATTATAGGGTTTAGGACGTCACCTCTGCTGGACGCGCCCTCTAATGGGCTCTAAGACGATACACGGCCCAACGGACCAAAAGACAGTGTCGCAGCACCCTGGTAGATTCTGGACGCTGACTTGTTTCGATGATTCCTGTTGACTCAGGATGTATTTTGACGTGAAACCAAATCCATTAGTTAGCTTATCAAATTATATTTCCAAGCTTATCTGGTTCATCGAAAACAGAGTCTGTATGCGTCCGGGGCATTGATTTTACACGGGACTACTCCTGGAATTCCGAGGGTGACTTGGTACCTGAGTTGGGGACAAATTACAACTTGGGGAAGACCATGACGTCGGTGTG
Organism: Coix lacryma-jobi var. lacryma-jobi; assembly: GCA_009763385.1. Classification (NCBI taxonomy): domain Eukaryota; kingdom Viridiplantae; phylum Streptophyta; class Magnoliopsida; order Poales; family Poaceae; genus Coix; species Coix lacryma-jobi. Next base: position 72,840,678 of record CM019829.1, read on the forward strand.
TCCAGCATGGCGATGTCCTCATCAGCATCGGAGCAAAAACTACTTAGAGCATAATTTCATTCTAAAGATTATAGACATGAAGCTCGAAAATGCAAGATGTACACATGATAAGATGCATGCAGAAGTTAGTCTAGAAGTATCGGAGCAGAAAAACTAGACTAAAATAGAAAACCCAAGACAAAAAGGGTATTAGAGAAGTCAGTCTATTATACAACAAGCAAAGTGCTTCCCCATCTAAAAGGGGAAACACACACCAAGCTCACATCTCAACCTAGCAAAAGTTGAGAGGTCCAAAGGCTTGGTAAACATATTCGTAGGCTGGTTTTGGGTGTCTACATGCCTAAGATCAATGTCGCCTTTCTCATAGTGATCACCAAGAAAGTGAAAGCGAACATCGATGTGTTTGGTCTTGGAGTGAAGAACAAGGTTTTTTGATACACTAATGGCTGAAGTGTTGTCACAAAGCAAAGGAACTCGACTGAAATCTAGACCAAAATCACACAATGTAGCAACCATCCATAAAAGTTGCGAAGCACAAGAGGTGGCATCAACATACTCGGCCTTGGTGGTAGACTGAGCTACGCTAGACTGCTTGCGAGAAGACCACGAAACAAGTGAAGAGCCAAGAAATTGACAAGTCCCAGAAGTAGACTTGCGCTCAAGCCAACAGCCGGCAAAATCCGCATTTGAGTAACCACAAAGCGAAAGAGTCGAAGAAGAAGAGTACCAAATTCCGAACTCAGGGGTGTATCGGAGGTACGTCATGATGCGCTTGACCGCCTGCTTGTGGGAAGTTCGAGGGGACACCTAAAAACGAGCGCACAGACACACTACGAAGTGTATGTCTGGCCTCATCGCCGTCAAGTACAGGAGAGAACCAATCATGCTCTTGTACTCCTTCTGGTCAACTGCCTCTCCATCCTGGTCCGCGTCCATCGCAATAGTCGTCGCCATGGGCGTCGTAAGAGGCTTGGCCTCGCCCATGTCGAACTTCTTCAGGTTGTCCTTTGTGTATTTGCCTTGATGCACGAACGTCCCGTCTCAGGTTTGCTTGATTTGCAACCCGAGGAAGAAGGTCAACTCAAACTCATCTCAAACTCCCTGCTCATGGTATCTACAAACTTGGCAAGAAGTGAGTGAGAGAAGCCACCAAATATGATATCATCCACGTAAATCTGAACTAAAAGGGTGACATTGCCTTGCTTGAGGAGAAAGAGGGTCTTATCTACCCGTCCCATTCTAAAACCCTTAGAGAGCAAAAAGGTTTTCAAACACTCATACCACGCTCTCGGGGCTTGTTTCAAACGATATAAAGCTTTTGAAAGTTTGAAGACATGGTTTGGAAACTTAGGATTCTCGAAACCAGGGGGTTGCCTAACATAGACCTCTTCCTCTATATACCCATTTAAAAAACACTCTTGACATCCATCTGGTATAGCCTAAAACCCTTCGAAGCAGCAAAGGCTAGAAGGATCATAATGGCTTCTAAACGAGCTACAGGGGCAAAGGTTTCCTCATTGTCTATCCCCTCTTTTTGGAAAAACCCTGGGCTACTAGCCTAGCCTTGTTCCTCACTACCATCCCATCCTCACCCTGTTTGTTTTTGAAAACCCATTTGGTACCTATAGGGTGGCCTTCTAGTGGAGGTGGAACTAGGGTCCAAACTTGGTTTCGCTCAAAGTTCTCTAACTCCTCATGCATGGCATTGACCCAGTTAGCATCAGAAAGAGCGTGTCCAACATCTTTGGGCTCAAAAGAAGCAACAAATGCAGAATGAGCAAAGTGAGAGATCTCATACGCTCATGATTGCATGACTCGCTGGTCGATACCGCCGATCATCTGCTGCGGAGGGTGGATCTGCTGAATGCTCTGGGGCGCTTGTCTCGCCGAAGTCGCCTCCCCCTCGCAAGATGCTATCACTCCCTCAGGTGCAGTTGGTGCTCGCTGGAGAGGTGGCTCAGGAGGACCCCAAGTAGTCAAAGTAGTGGGATCGGGTCCTCCAGCAGACATCGTCGTCGCAGGGTCGAAGGGGGCAGCTAAAAGGTCGAGATGGCGAACTAGAGGGGGGTGAATAGTCCTTTTTAAAATTAAACGTAGCGGCTAACCGAAACAAATGCAGAATTAAAACTATCGGTATAGCCAAGACTACACCCCTCTACCTATACTCTTTGACACCTTACAAAAGATCCTAATCAATGCAAATAAGGTGTCGGGCTAGCTAGAGCTCACCTAACCAATTCTAGAAGCAAGGTCACACGAGCCTATGCAACTAGTACTTCAAGCATGAGGGAGCTCCTATGCAATCTAGCAAGCAAAGCACAAAGCCTAAGCTCACTAGCAATGCTCAATAACAAGGCTACACAAGCCAAATTAGAGAGCTCAAGTTAGCTACACAAACTAAGCAACTAAACACTAGCACAAGAGATAGTATTGCAATACAAGCTAGTGCAAACACCAGGCAGTCGGTACTACCGGGCTATAGGCCGGTACTACCGACACCGGTACTACCGGGCTTCTAGGACGGTACTACCGAGCACCTGCAGGGAGCTACGAAATCGAAGGGGATGAGATGCAATCTCAGATCTAGCAATTACCCCACTTCCCTAGATGATGTAGATGACGAATGTAGCTTCCCCACGTCTTGATTTCTTGCCAAAAGGTAGATCGAGTCTTCCCAACCTAAGATAGAGTGAAGGAGGGAGGAAGAACACGAAGAACACAAACAAGTGTAATATGCAAGGAACAAAGAACAATAAGAGCAACAAAAGACGGGGACACAAGATTTTATCCCGAGGTTCACTTGGTTGCCACCAAGCTAGTCCTCGTTGAAGCAATCCCAAGGTTGCCGCCGATCCTCTCGCTAGTGGTGACACTAAGCCAACCTCTCCACGATGGAGTGCTCACCAAAAGCACTAGCTTTCGATCTGGCCGGACCACTTGGCGCTCTTCACACCTCTTCTCCACTAGAGTTGCTCTTCGCGATCTCCCGCGGGGCGAGCACAATGCCCCTCACAAAGCTTCTACGGAGCCACGCACAATCTTCACGCGGGCTTCACGACGGAGACATGCACCAAGCCATCTAGGAGGTGGCAACCTCCAAGAGTAATAAGCACCACCAGATTGCAACTCGAACACCTAGTGCCACTCGATGCTTTCTCTCAAAGCAACGCACTAGGATCACTCTCTCACACAATCAGATGAGCACTAAAGCATATGTGTGTTAGAGGGCTCACAAGCACAACCCAGCTATGGACACAAAGTCCCTAGGGTGCTCAGCCTTATCCAAGGGCCAGCCACCCCTCTATTTATAGAGGGGAGCCACCAACTAGCCATTTCCCCCTTTCCCCGAGCTCACACGGCCACGGTCGGTACTACCGACCAAAGGGTCGGTACTACCGGCGGTCCAAAAGACCGTTAGAAACGACTTTCTAACACGGTCGGTAGTAGGGTCGGTACTACCGGCCCCGGTACTACCGGCCTTATAGCGGTACTACCGGTAGGCCAAATCTAGATCTACACAGAACGCTCTCAAACTTCCTCCAAACCTCGGTAACACCGACACCTAGGGTCGGTACTACCGGCCTTATGGCCGTACTACCGGTAGGCCAAACCGTCTCCCGAACAGAGAGTTTGCGCGCTGCGCACAGGGTTCAGTAGTAGGGTCGGTACTACCAGTCTTATGGCGGTACTACCTTTAGGCCAAAACTCCTCCGAACAGAGAGTTTGCGCGCTGCCCACAGTAGGGTCGGTACTACCGACTTCAGGGTCGGTACTACCGACTTCAGCATCCTGAACTCACCGCTGAACCGGCCATAACTCTTAGCTCCGAACTCCGATTTTGATGATCTTGGACATTTTAGAAAGCTTATTCAGAGGGCTACACATCCCACATACAAAGCTAAACCAACTCACAAAGGGTTAGTACAGAATTCTAATCCAAGATCCATCGCTTCTCTTTTTCAACCCAAGCTTTCTCCGAAACTTCTCCAAACTTCTTCTCCTTTGCAAATGTGCCAACACCACCAAGTGTATACAACCTTGTGCATGTGTGTTAGCATTTTCACAAACATTTTTCAAAGGATTTTTCACTTGCTCTCACCACGCCACTCGATCCTAGTAACATCGCAAAGTTAGATCGCTCAAGTGGCACTAGATGACTGATATGCAAACAAGTTTGCTCCTCTTAATAGTACGACCATCTACCCTAAACCCAGTCATAATCTTCTCTACACACCTATGACCGGTGAAATGAAATGCCCTACAAATATACCTTTGCCTTGCGCATTCCATTCCATCTCCTCCATTAGTTGATGCAACACATGCACTAACCTCGATCAAATGATGTGATCCACTTCATATCATCACATGGACTCCATGGTCCATCGATCTTGACATCGCTTGCTCTTCACCATTGCTTCGGTCCTTCGGCGCCAAGTCTTTCTTAAGCCTTCCGACACTCGGTACCAACGGCTTCAAAGCCTCCAACTTGCCCTTCACCTTTGCAACCGGTCCGTCAAGCCAAGTCTTGCCTTGATCTTCACCATCTTAGCCACATGACTCCATGTCATGTTTCATGTGCATTAAGCTCCTCCATGATCATCACATGTGTGAGCTTCACATCAAGTCCAAGCCGTTCACCTCCATGGCTCAAGTGCTCACACACATGTACCTGTGGACTAATCACCTGTGTAATTCACTTCAAACACATATTAGCCCACCTAAGTTGTCACTCAATTACCAAAACCAAACTAGGACCTTTCAATCTCCCCTTTTTGGTAATTGATGACAACTCTACAAAGATATGGAAATTATGCTTATTCCAAGCTAGCACTTCACAAGAATGTAAATTGCTAACTTGGTTTTGGTTCATGTTGCTTGCCCAAGCTATTTTACCATGTGTATAGGATTTTGGACAAGTATCACAAACCCGAAATGGTAGTATTAGTTCCCCCTACATATGTGCTAGAGTGTTTGGAAATGAGACTTGCACATATGCATAGATATCAAAGTGTGGGAGAGTAATTACTACCAAAAGGTGCTAAGGTGTATAGAATAACATTTGAAGCGTGTTATCGATGAATTTCATACTTGTACACCTTCCTTGGCCTCAAGAGTAGCTAGACATCATAAACACTAGAAAACCCCGTGAGATCAACATTAAGAGCAAGGGTCTAGTTTTGCATGAAAAGCACAAGTCTAGCTATCAACCTATGCATGCTAGTTATCAAATGATCAATTAAGTCCTATAACTAGCATACACCACACAAGCATGCTGAAGGACCGAAAATGCTAAAGCAAGGCGACCAGAGGGGGCGGTGAATGGGAGCCTAAAAATTTCTTCCGAAATTCCGGCCTCTGTCCCAACAAAATCAACCCCAAGAGCAAAGCCGACACACGTGATGTCCACGACCCAAGAGAATGGGTGGATGTTCCCTAGGAACACAACGGGACACCACAAAAGCTCCCTCACCCAAATCCACGCGAGTCAACTAGTGACAAGATGGACTTTGGGTAACCTCAACCTCCCCCGAGCAACGCGAGTGGGATTCAGGCTTTTTTGCAAAGTGTGAAGCCCGATTTCAGTAGAGCACGAAGTCGGGAATCCAACGCAAAAAGCGGATCTCAAATCGGAGCTCGAGCGCAAAAGATACGGACGAAAACGTGCGCTGTCAGTACTGACCGGACTCTGCAGTGCGTCCGGTCCAAGATGAACGGACGCGTCCGGTCAGAGAAAAGTCTCTCTGGTTGCTCTCTGTTCATGACCGAACTCTGCACTAGGGAGCGTCCGGTCAAGTGAACAGTGCGTCCGATCTCAGCGTAGCCACGGTGAACAGTGCTACCTGTGTGTGCGGTCACGTTGGCCAAGTGCGTCCGGTCACCTTTGTAATTGTGCGTCCGGTCAGGTCTGTACGAACTGAACAATACAACCTTCAAAGACCGGACTCACCAGTCAGCGTTCGGTCATCCCGCGGCCAGCGTCCGGTCACGTCGCGTGAGCTGGTCAGCGCTAGTGATCAAAGACAGGACTCTATCAGGGTGCGTCCGGTCGCTATGAAGAAGCGTCCGGTCACCCCAACCAGCCCATTGTTCGTCCACAGAATCAACCCGATCTCCCTCAAATCAAAAGCACTAGGGCTCTAACTTTGTGTGAGGGGTCACAAGGATGTTAGTGAGCTACTCCTAAGATATCATGGCTCGTGAACCTAACTCCAAATCGGTGAATCGAAGAAAACGGTGAAGAACGGGCAAGAACTCAATCCCAAAACTAAATCTGCCCGATCTGTGAGTTCATGAGGTATTGGAGAAATTCCATCGGTAGAAAGAAGACTCTCACGAAGCTACACAAGATGGTTCAAACGGATTTGCGAATCTTCCCTCGAAACAAGAATTCTTGTGAAGGTCAAAAGAGGGGAAACGTGCAAACGCGAAGAACAAAATTGCAAGACAAATTAAAGCACGAAGTTGATCCTTGGATTCCGCGAGATGGATGATTGATTAAGCACTCGGTGTCGGGATACAAGCCACTCCTCGCAGTACAAAACGTGGATGGCGAAAAGCTTAGGAACAAGAGCCGGTCTCTCCTCTAACCCTAGCCTCCTCTCACCTAAACAAAATGAGAGTGACACCTCCAAGGATGCTGCTGCCCTAGCAGCCCCCTTCATCTATATATAGGCGCACGTCCAAATGACACAAACGCCCTAACATGCAGTTCTAACCCAAATACCCCTCAGGGGTAAAACTGTCCAACCCTAGCAGTTTTCATCCGACGGCCACGCCCGCACATCCAGTAGCTTCGCCTCGACGCGACCTCACCTGATGCCGCCATGTGCCGTCATGTCGACCACCGCGCCTTCCTCGTGGATAGCTTCGCCACCGCGCCAGCCTCTCCACGCCGCCATGCGTCGACCGTCCTTTTGGACCTTCCCCCGGTTTTGAGGCCCAAACCAGGAAACCTGCCAGCCCAGGTTTTGAGGCCCAAACCTGGAAACCGTCGATGGTAGCTTTTTGAGGCTCAGCTACCGAACCCGCACCGTAGACGGGATGTGGTTCGCACACCCCGACCACCGGCACCGATGCCGATGCATGTCCAGCCTCCACGCCGGGCACAACGCCTTCGCCTTCCTTCTTTACTCGGCCGACGGCACTTGCGCCGCACGCAAGCCCGTGTCCGACCTCCCGCCAAGTGCCACGACGCCATCGTCTTCCTGCCAACTCGGCCGATGCATCGCACATCCCCATGTGGTCTTGCTCGCCGATGCCACGTGCCAGCTACCACAGCTGGTCCTCTGGCCCTCTGGTCCGTCAGTCCAAGCCTCACATCCGCCCTTCACGGCCCTGGGTACATCGGCATGGCACGTCCGCCGCACGCCCATCCTTCACCGCTCCCGGTCCGTAAGCACGGCACGTCTCTACTTGACCTTCACCTCGCCATCGACCACTATATCCGAGCTCAACACTTGCACATCAACATAGCCAAGAGACACATGTTGCACACGCACAGCAACACAGAAACACCACAACTCAACGCCACCGGTTAGTCATAAACAATAAGCGCATCGCTAGATATAGACTCAAGCGGGTAAAGCCTCAAACCTTCCTCACAAAGTCAATCATTCATCATATATGTTCTCAATCTCCCCCTTGATGAATGCATTGACTAAAAATAAAACCACAAAGGAAGGGTTTGAAGGCAAGCCTCATTCAAGTGCCCAAAAGCCAAGCAAAAGCAAACACAAGGCCACTTGATATGAGGAAGGATCATGAAAACTCCAAATAAAAGCTCTCGGTCCCGAAAGAAACGGGAAAAGCAGGCAAAGCCTCCACACAACCAAAGAGTCAAGAGTAACAAGAGTTCCATGAATCCCAAAAGGCACTCAAAAACCAATCTCAAATAAATTGTCAAACAATCATCACAAAAGAAACCAAGATACTTATCCACTTGGGTTTTGAAATTTAAGGTACTTATCCACTTGGGTTTCGAAATTTCTCCCCCTTGATGATTGAATTGACAAAAACTAGGCACAAGAGATGGTTTAAGATACCAAAACCGAAAATCTCATTCAAGTGATCAAAAGCCATAGAAGGGCAAAGAACAAAGTCACTTGACATGAGAAGATTATCCATTCAAATGCCCAAAAGCCAAAGAAATGCTAAAGAAGGGGCAATTTGAAATGAACATAACTTGGTCCCCAAAGACATGGGCAATGGCTCAACTTAACCTAGCAAAGGATCGGAGCAACAACTCAACAAAGAGCAAAACTCGATCACACAGAGCGAAAGACATGGTTCCCAAAGACATGGGCAACGGCTCGACGCAATCAAGTCAAAATTTGAGCAAAACTCTATAAAAGAGCAAAAACTCAGACAAAGGAGCGAAAGACATGGTTCCCAAAGACATGGGCAACGGCTCGACGCAACCAATGTAAAAAATGAGCTAGTCCTCAAGAAGAGGCAGAAAAGGCTCAACACCACTAGCTCAAGGCTCGATACCAATTGAGGCTAAAACAACGCATTAGAATGCAAAACTGCTAGTCCCTAAATATAGAGGCACAAAGGCTCAACACAACTAGCAGAAAACACGATACCAATCACAAAAAGCCAAAAATTGGTGAAAACAGCTAGTTCCTCAAGATAGAGGCAAAAGTGGCTCGACACAACTAGCTGAAGGCTCCATACAAATCGAAAATACCAAGCAAAAACTGCTAGTCCCTTAAGACAAAGGCAAAATGGCTCAATATGACTAGCAGGCTCGATACTGACTGAGAAAAAACACAAAGAGAAGCTCAAAACTAAATGGAGCACAAGCATTCGGAGCACGTGGAGAAGCAGCAAAGCAAAAGCGACTCCTCCTGAAAGCAAGCCTAAACACAAAGGCTATGCATCAAAGTCACTTATGAAGGATACCAATTGAAGCACATAAAAGAGCTATACCAATTGAAGAAGGACATAAAAGAGCTAAACTCCCCCTAGCTCAAAGCTCTCCCCAAAATGCATGACTCTCCCCTTTGTGCCAACACACAACCTCCCCCTTGCAAACAGCTTCTCCCCCTTGACAAAAGGGAACATGCTGAGGGGTTTTGACATTTTTCACAAAGTTGACACAAACACAAGACAAGTCATCAACTAAAAGCATATGGGGGCATCATATGGTGTATCGGAGCTGGGGGTATGTACACTAAGCTAAAAATGCATGATATGCACAATGCAACAACTTTAAGTGTATAGCAATTAGAATGAAAAGATGCTCAAAAGGGTGCTGCCCTGAAAGTGTAGCAACCAATACAAATGCTAGCAAAGGCTCAAACTGATCAAATGAAAACAAAATATGAACAATTAAGCATATGAGCAGTTTTAAGCCATTTGAAAAGGTGTTCACCACTAAAATAGCACTTAGCATGGATAAACAGGAAATCAACCAATTGCTAACTCAAGTATAAAAGGTGAACTACCCCTAGCAAACTTCAATCATCATGCCATAGAATGAAGCAAAGACTTGTGTCATTATCAAATTTTATCGGAATTTGTAGCGGTATTAACACAAGTTCAATTTAAAAGCATCTGATTGCGAGAGGTTGCAAACATGGTCATTGCCTAACTTTTCAACCGGGCTAAGCCTATGCAAAAAAATCAATTGGAAGCTTAAAGCACCGGTTTCGGACTTACACTACACGGCTCAAGTTTAACTCAAATGTGCAATGAGAAACAGTCTCGATACCATGAGGTGCTGACACATGCAATCCCATCTCGATGTTTTCATTTCACTTAGACTTGGATTAAATTTTAAGCACAAGGTAAATATGAACAATCCAAGCAAGTGAATGACTCAGTGCAAGAGACATAGCAACCTAGCATACAAAACATAGTACAAGTGATCTCAACACATCCTACCCATGCTAGTTGCCAATCTCAATGGTGAACAAATTAAAGGTTTTATAGTTGATTAGTCAAGTTCACCATTTGCAAAAATAGCTTAGATCATACCATGTATCAAGTGATCAAAAAGGAGCCTAAGCTACAAGCATCATCATGAATAAACAAGGCATTCCAAAAAGAGCGTAATCTCATTCTCATTGCTCTAAACATGAAGCTCTAAAATGCAAGATGTACATGATGAAATGCATGCAAAGCTAGCCTATAAGGAACGGAGCAAAAAGCTAGTCTAAAAAGGAAGACCCAAAACAAAAGGGTATCGGAGAAGTCCAACTAAGATGCAACAAGCAAAATGCTTCCCCAACTAAAAAGGGAAACACACACCAAACGCTCAAGCGACAGCCAGCAAAATCCACATCGAAAAGACCTCACAGCAAAAAGAGGTCAAAGAAGAAGAGTACCAAAGCCCGAACTCAGAAGTGTGTCGGAGGTACCTCATGAAGCGCATGACCGCCTGCTGGTGTGATACCCGAGGGGACGTTTGAATCTACTGAAATCTCCGGGGCACCTGCCTCGCTGAAGTCGTCTCCCCCTCGCCTGATGCTGTCGCTCGCACAGGTGCAGCTAGTGCTCACTGGAGAACTGCTCGAACAGAACCCCAAGTCATGGAAGAAGTGGGATCGGGTCTGTGAGCTGAAATGCTCTCTTCAGGCTCCTGTTCTCCTACACACTCAAGGGTAGAAGAAACACAAGGCATTGTCTCGTCCAGTGTGACCTCAAGGTCTCCATGAAAACGGTTAGTCTCATAAAAGCATAAGGTAAGCTCTCAAGAAAAAGAGGTCTACCTATGAATGATACCGCAAAGGAGATCTGAACTCAAACTAGTCAAGACTACCATGCAAATAGGATAAAACACTGTATAGCAAAATGGAGCCTAAGGACATGATCAACCCAAACACAACCTAAACCTCAACACATGCTACAATGCAAGATAATGATAGCAATAGATCCAAGAGCATGTAACATGATAAAATTGTGGAAAGGCTAGTGCTCAAACTAATCATATCAACAGGGTACATGTAGCTTAACCAAAACTAGCATCTGACAAGTGACACCTAATGAACATCACACCTCTACAAGTAAAGCTCATGGAGAAGTATGATAAAGCATGGCATAATGTTCATGAGGATCACAGACTAGCATGAAAATTGGCTACTCCACAAAACTATACATAAAGCTAGCATGACATATGATACAAAAGATAGCACATGCTAGACCAAAGCAAAAACATGATACAAAAGAAAATGTACATGCAAAAACTATACAAGTGAGCACATGAAAGACCATCTCATACCGCAAGAAATAGATCATGGATGTACAAGGTATGAGTGTATAAGAAGGCTCACCGAGCTACAAAAACCTCTTTGGAGGCAATTCTAAGCGGGGTGTAGAGAACCATCAAATCTTGGTCACATCTAAAAGACCAAGTCCCATCAGGCGCATGTTCTCCACCCCGCGTCCTCATATCTACACACAAGAGGACAAAGTAACCCGAGTCTTGGATCCCGAAGGGTTAGCAAGCATATACTTGGGAACCCAAGGCTTGGTCACAAAACTCAACTTATCTTGTGGGTTAGCATGATGCAAAAGTTGGTTCAAATGCAATTGTGAAACACCCTTGGAAGCATTCCTCAAAAGGATAACTCGAGGAGAAGAACGAGTCGTACCACGGGAAAAGAGGCAAACACTTTCCAAGGTTTTCTGAGAAGAACCAATGGAAGCACCATGAGAAGCATGTCGTGGACCAACACAAGAAGCATTAGAACCATGTCCACGAGCATGACCTAACTCACTAGAAAATGAGTCATAAAACCCATCAACAAAGAGGGGCTTCTTACTAGGAGCACAAGCGTTCATACCATGGGAAGGGCTATGAACCACTGTCTTCCTAGAAGAGCGAGCTTGGCGCAAACGTTTGGCATGCCGATAGCAAAAGCTTTCTTGATGCCCATCTTTCTCACAAAAAGAGCAATGGTACAAAGGCCTATCGGAAGGCACACCATTCTCCGACAAGTGAGAAGTCCCTTGGGACTTGGAACAAGAAGCATCAACGTTCAACTTGGTGCCAACACTAGGAGCACACGTGCCATGGGAAAGGCTACGGAGCTTCCTAAAAGCCTTAGCTCGAATACGCCGCTCGTGCTTGACACGGCGAAAGCAAAAATCGAATGAGTGTCCATCCTTCTTGCAAAAGGTGCAATGGAAAACCGGATTGGGAGCACGAGTCCCAAAATGTGAGAGGCATCCTTGTCAAGAGAAGGCCCTTGGACATCACTCGAAGAACTAACAAGGTTAGGAGTAGCTATGAAAGCGCTATCCGAAACCTTGGCACAAGTGCTATCGTCAAAAGACTTGCGGATACATGGGTGTATGCCGAGTCTCTGAGTGATGAGTGATTGTCAACTGGGATAATGCGCATGTTCTTTGGCTTGTGTTGTGCAGGTGTCGAGCACAGATACAGTGATCAAAGGCAAGGTGAAGGTCAAGTAGAGACGTGCCGTGCCGATGGACCGAGAGTGGTGAAGGGCGGACGTGAGGCTTGGACTGAGGGACCGGTGGCCCGAGGATCAGCTGTGGTGGCTGGCAGCCTGGGACAGCGACGAGCGAAGACTTGCGGGCACGGTGTAGCCTGGGTCGAGGACCTGGGGACACGTGTCGGTGGACGGGGTGCACAGGCGGTGCATCCCCTCTACGGTTCGGTTTGGTGGTTGAGCCACAGAAAAACCACCGAGTGGACGTTTTCCAGGTTTGGGCCTCAAAACCTGGGTGCGGATGGTTTCCGAGTTTGGGCCACAAAACTCGGGATGAGGACGGTTTCCAGGTTTGGGCCTCAAAACCTGGGCACTGCGGGTTTTTGAGTTTGGGCCACAACTCAGGCTATGGACGGCTGGTTTCCCGGTTTGGGCCTCAAAACCGGGGGTTGGTCGTGAAGGCTGGTTTCCCTGTTTGGGCCTCAAAACAGGGGGCGAAGTCCGGGAAAAGGACGAGCGGAGCGGTGGCGGCACGTGGCAGCAATCGGTGAGGTTGCGTCGAGGCAACGCTACCAGTTGTGCGGGCATGGCCGTCGGATCACCAACATCTTCGAGTTGGTCCAGAATAACCCTAGGTTTTAGCTAGTTCGCTCTGTAATTAGTGAGGGGTAGAGTAGGAATTAGAATTAGGATAAGTAGAGAGAGACACCCTCCTCCCATTCTATCTCAGCCATTTGCTCTTTGCCTTCTAGGTTTTCCTGCTCTCCCAATCCCCTGCTGTAGCAACTGAGATCCGCAGAGAACCATACCTCTGTGTACTGGAGATTTTGAGGAAGTGAGACCGTAATCTCACTGTTGTAGCGTGTGGTAGCCACACGGTTGTAGATCGATGTGTTGATTCGTGTTTTCGTTCGTGTTCTTCGCGTTCTTCGTTTCTCCGTGATTTTCCCGTCACTCGATCTCCCTCCCTACTACATCTTTTCAAATTCCACTTGAATCAACTTGTTGTTTATAGTGAGGAGATCATTTCCACCGAAGGAATTCATCTAACTCCTCACGAACAAGTAGATCGGGTCGATTTCGTTTTCGTGGTGCTTTTTCGGTTCATACAGCTTCCCCTTCGATTTCCCGTTGATTGAATCGATTTAAGCGGATGATTTCTTGGGGATAGTCTCCTCACTACCTCGTGTTCATCTTCTCCAAGTTTGAGAACATGGGAATGTGATTTGATTCGGATTTGGGAGGTTGTGTGTGAAGGGCGACCAAAATCGTCTTCACTGTGAGGTCACAGATATTCCCCGGTTTGACCAGCGGACAGTCCGCGCGTCGGGGACGAGCCGGATCAGTGGCTGTGTTCTTTGGACGGGTTACTGTTTTTACACCGGCGGACAATCCGCAGTTTAAAGTCGTGGACAGTTCGGGAAGGGTCCAGGGAACTTCAGCAGCAGTGCGTTTTCGCACTTTTGACCGGCGGACAGTCCGCCATCCCCTCACGGACAGTCCGCAGTTGGGGCGGACAGTCCGGGACCTCAGGGCCGGATAGTCCAGAATCCTGCTGAGTGGTACGTTTTAGTGCGTTTGCTCTCCCGGTTTCTTCTAGGTATCTTTGCTACTTCTTAGCATCGGTATTTGGGGATTTCCCGACGTAGCCTTCTATCTACATTTGGGACTCAGTTCTTAGGCATCGAACATGTGCCGGTGCTTTTGGCTTTTGGCTTGCTGTCGCTTTGTGGTGCCTCGCTGTGATCCTAGGGATCATCCACCCTCTTCCAAGGGTCATGGGCATCGCTGTGCCAAAGTTTTGAGAGAAATTTTTTGAGCTCCCATTCACCCCCCTCTGGTCGCCTTGCTATTGCATTCTCGGTCCTTCAATTGGTATCGGAGGAGGTTAAGGATCTTCCACCTTAACCGGTTCCAGATCCACAGAAGGCGACATGGATCGTGGCATGGGCAAACCGCCGTTTTTCGATGGGACGAACTATGCGTATTGGAAGATACGCATGTCGGCCTATCTGCAGAGTATTGGTGCTGCCATTTGGGATATTTGCAACTCTGCCGATTACGTGGTCTTGGCTGCTCGTGTGACTCAGCATCAGATCGATGAGCACGATGCCAATAGCCGAGCCCGTAATGCTCTTTTCTAATGCATGAGCATGAGTGAGTTTGATCGCGTTTCTCACCTAGCTACGGCTCGGGAGATTTGGGCTACCCTCATGCGTTTCCATGAGGGAACCACTCAAGTCAAAACCCGTCTCTATGAGTCGTTCAAGCGAGAGTATGAGAACTTTCGACATATGCCTGGTGAGAGCATAGAAAGTTTATTCACTCAGGATGAGGGCTAACAAGGAGCTGTTGCCTTTCGACGATCATGAGAGGGATTTGAAGCTTTTGCATACCCTTGATCGGTCGGTGTGGGATTCCAAGGTTCAGGCCATCATCGAATCGCCTAACTATGAGACCCTCACGTGCGATGAGCTCTTTAGTAAGCTCAAATCCAGTGAGATTGATGCCATGGCAAGGGCTTCTTATGAAAATCTTTCTGGCCCGACGATGGCTTTGGTTTCTGGCTCCTCTACTAACCCCTCTGGAGGATTTGCACTTTCTTCTCTTCTTTCTGTCACAGAGGAGCAGCTGGAGTTCATGGGGGATGACGAGCTGGCTTTGCTCGCCAACCGGTTCTCACGGTTCCACAACAACCGCATGAACCGTCGGACGCTCAGGCTGTTTTGAGTGCAGCGACCCCAACCACTTCATCGCCAATTGCCCGAAGAAGAACAAGCAGACCTTCGGCAAGGCGGATCATGAGCACAAGTACGACTCCGGCAAGCGCAAGGTGAAGTACGTCCCCACGAAGCACAAGCGGAAGGGCGGCTTCAACAAGGAGTACATCAAGACAAAGTACTTGGAGAAGGCCCAGGCTGAGCAGCGTGCGTTCTTCGCCACGCTCAGCGACATCGACGACTCGGATGACGACTCCGCTTCTTCAAGCGATGATGAGTCCGAGAAGAAGAAGAGGATCGAGGACAAGCTCAACGGCCTCTGCTTCTACGCCGACGATGAGGGTTTCTGCACCATGGCCCTTGGCAAGGAGGTCGACGGCGAGCTGGAGGAGACCCCTCGAGACGACAACGACAACGACGACACCTCCCAGGTATCTCTGACCCCCGATGAGCTTTCTGCTGAGGTCGAGAAACTTACTGCCGCTCTCCTTAGTCAAGATAAGCTGCTTAGGCGTGCCGCTAGAGAGCGCAAGGAGTTTAGGCAGAAGTGGGAGGATACGATGAAGGAGCTTGAGTTTGCCAAGTCCACTGTAGTCGTTTCTGAGGAGGCTGAGTGCGAGATGTGCCCCACACACATGACTGACCTTCTCACTTTGAGAGGTAAGTATGTGGCGTTGGTAGGAGAGGTGGATGAGCTTAAGGCTAGATCCTCGCTGTTGGGTGCGTGCAAGACATGTGCTGGCTTGCAAACCAAGTTGGCAGAGAAGAATGCCAAGATTGTGTCTCTTGAGAAGGCCAGCTCGGGTAGCACTTGTGTGACTAGGTGCGTTCTGTGTGATGGTTTGGAGATGGAGATCGCAAACGTGAAGCATGACAAGATGCAAACCGAGGAGGAAAACACATACCTTCGGACCATCTTGTCATGGGTGTCGAGTGGTGAGCCGCAGCTTGGGATGATGATCTCCTAGTTCAAGCGTGCTGCTGGAGGTCCAGGTGTAGGCTTTGCTCAGTGTGTTGAGTGCGCTTCATCTTATGGGAAGATTGGAGAGTCGAGTGGTCTGAACCCGTGTGAGAAGCCCAACTCCACCACTACTCCCAAGCTTACCAAGATTCCACCCAAAGAGCCTCTAAAGCCTAACACCAAGGATGGTGGTTTTGAGGAACCTCCGAGAGCTCCACCCAAGAAACAATCATGGGCTCCAAAACCAAACCACCTCAAGAATAAGCTAGACACCATGCCACCTATCCAGGAGGAGCTTATGCCACAGAAGGGCAAAGTGATCCACACCCACTATCGTGAGTACCAACAACACCCTTTGAGAGCGGTGAGGTACCATTGTGAGCACTGTGGGAGAGATGGACACTCGAGTAAGTTTTGCTTTCGGCGCAAGAGAGAGGCACGTCGTGCAAAGGAGATGAACAACACGGACATGTACCATCCTTTCCATGATGTACATGTGTCGAATGTTCAAAGGCGTGCTGCTAGGCCTAGAGGTCCAAAACCTCAAGTTCCTAGGCCTAGGCCGCGAGGAGGTCGTGCCCGGCGGGAGCCTGCAGTTGTAGGCTATGGACCCCGTGGCGGTGGCTTTGTAGTTGAGCGTTTCCCCCACCGCGTTTTGAGTATCGCGATGGACGCTCCTCCCTTAGCGGACAACGTTTTCCTCTACGTGGTGATCGCTCTTCCCGTAGGCGTGCTAGAAATGGTTTTTATGCTAACCGTTCTTTTGAGCAGCCGGCCCAACACTAGTATTCTTCCTACTTCACTAACCCCAGTGTTGGACCGTATGCTCACCCTAAGTCTTTTTATTGATGTAGGTAAAACGATTGGAGAACATTTGGTTGGTGGATTCCGGTTGCTCGAGGCACATGACCGGAAACGCCAAGTGGTTCTCCAGTCATAGTCCGGTCGCTGGAAAGGAGTTTATCACCTTCGGCGACAATAACAAAGGTAATGTGTTGTCTCGTGGGTCGGTGCGAGTTAATGAGCACTTTGTGTTGCGCGATGTTGCTCTTGTTTCTAACTTGCATTTTAACCTTCTTTCTGTTTCGCAACTCTTTGATGATGACTATGAGATTCGTTTTAAACCGAATCTCAGTCGTATTTTGGATCCTCAGGGCAATCTTGTGTGTTTGATTTCGCCCTTTGGAAAAGTCTTTCGTGCGAATTTCTCGGAGACTTTTGGCACTTCTCATTGTCTTTTGGCTGGTCCTTCCTCCTCTAATCTTTGGAAGTGGCATAGGAGACTAGGTCATTTGAGCTTCGACTTGCTTGCAAGGCTTAGTTCACTTGGCCTAATCCGAGGATTGCCCAAGTTATCCATGGAGAAGGATCTTGTTTGCCATTCATGTAGACATGGGAAGATGGTTGCCACTCCCCACCATCTAGTGACTCAAGTCATGACTAAGCACCCTGGAGAGCTTTTGCACATGGACCTTGTTGGTCCGGCTCGGGTGAGCTCGGTTGGAGGGAAGTGGTATGTGCTTGTTGTTGTTGACGACTTTTTGAGATATTCGTGGGTCTTCTTTTTAGCTGAGAAGACCAAGACTTTCTCTTTTGCTCGCAATCTGATTTTGCGTCTTCAGAACGAGTTCCCTTTGATCTCAATGCGAGCTATTAGGAGTGATAATGGTTCCGAATTCAAGAATTCGGATTTTGAGAAGTTTTGTAACTCTTTGGGCTTAGAGCATCAGTTTTCTTCCCCCTACACACCGCCTCAGAATGGTGTTGTAGAGAGTAAAAATCGGACCCTTGTAGAGATGGCCAGGACGATGCTCGATGAGCATAGGACTCCTAGGCGATATTGGGCCGAAGCTATGAGCATTGCATGCTACATTTCCAATCGCATTTTTCTCCGAGCTTTCTTGAAAAAGACTTCTTATGAGTTGCGTTTTGGAAAACTGCCCAAGGTGAGTTATTTTAGAGTCTTTGGTTGCCACTGTTTCATACTTAAGAAAGGCAACCTGGACAAATTTGAGTCTCGTTCTTCTGACGGTGTATTTTTGGGTTATGGTACTCATACTCGCGCACATCGTGTACTTAACTTTGATACTAATCGAGTCATGGAGACATCAGATGTCACCTTCGACGAGACCATGGTTTGTCCTTCTTCTCGTTTTGAGCGTGCAGGTGATCATGAGGTTGGCGAGCCTCTTTTTGATGATGAGGAAGAGGGTGCTGAAGGGATGGATGACCCAGCACCTCCCCCACCTGCTGTGCCACAAAGAGCGGCCTCTACTACCACTCACGACCCCGACCCTTCTTCTTCGACTTGGGGGCCGTTGGATCTGCCACCTCGAGCGGTACCCTTTGTACCCGATGAGGCGCCAGCTGCTGTTGAGGGGGAGGCTACATCAGTTCGGGAGGCGCCACGACACATCCAGCGCCAACACCCGCCTCAACAGATGATCGGCAGCATCGGCGAACGTGCCACTCGGTCAAGGTCACAACAAATCTCTCAGTTTGCTCATTCTGCATTTGTTGCTGATTTTGAACCCCGAGATGTTGGACACGCTTTATCTGATCCAGATTGGGTCAACGCCATGCATGAGGAGTTAGAAAATTTGGAAAGAAATCAGGTTTGGGTTTTGGTTTCTCTTCCTCCTAAGTGTCACCCTATTGGGACAAAATGGGTTTTCAAAAACAAACAAGGAGAGGATGGCCATGTTGTGAGAAACAAGGCTAGACTTGTAGCCCAGGGGTATAGTCAGAAAGAGGGGATAGACTATGAGGAGACTTTTGCTCCTGTAGCTCGTTTGGAGGCAATGAGGATACTCTTGGCTTTTGCTATATCCAAATGGTTTAAACTTTTTCAAATGGATGTCAAGAGTGCCTTCCTAAACGACTACATCGAAGAGAAAGTGTATGTGAGACAACCCCCCGATTTCGAAAATCCCAAGTTTCCAAACCATGTTTTTAAACTTCACAAAGCTTTATATGGTTTGAAACAAGCTCCTAGAGCCTGGTATGATAGATTGAGAACCTTTTTGCTTGCCAAGGGTTTTAAAATGGGATGTGTGGATAAAACACTCTTTCTCCTCAAGCAAGTCAATGACACTCTCTTGGTTCAGATTTACGTGGATGATATCATTTTCGGTGGTTCTTCTCACGCTTTGGTTGCCAAGTTTGCAGACACTATGAGCAGGGAGTTTGAGATGAGCATGATGGGCGAGTTGATGTTTTTCCTCGGGTTGCAAATCAAGCAATCTCAAGAGGGAACGTTCGTGCACCAGGGCAAGTACACCAAGGACATCCTGAAGAAGTTCGACATGGGTGAGGCCAAGCCTCTTCCAACACCCATGCCGACCACGGCGACCCTGGATGCAGATGTGGATGGAGAAGCTGTGGACCAGAAGGAGTACCGGAGTATGATCGGGTCGCTGCTGTACCTGACGGCGACACGCCCGGACATCCAGTTCGCGGTGTGTCTGTGCGCGCGATTTCAGTCGTCGCCGCGCACTTCTCACCGTCAGGCGGTCAAGCGCATTATGAGGTACTTATGCTTCACTCCAGAGTTTGGGATTTGGTATTCTGCTTCCTCCACCCTCTCCCTTTGCAGTTATTTTGATGCCAATTTTGCTGGTTGCCGTATTGATCGCAGGTCCACTTCTAGGACTTGTCAGTTTATTGGTTCTTCTCTTGTATCGTGGTCTTCACGCAAGCAGTCTAGTGTCGCCCAGTCTACCACGGAGGCTGAGTATGTTGCTGTGGCTAGCTGCTGTTCACAGTTGCTTTGGATGATGGCCACTTTGCGTGATTTTGGTCTGAGCTTTTCTCGTCTTCCTTTGCTTTGTGACAGAACGAGTGCTATTAGCGTTGCTAAGAACCCCATGCTGCACTCTAAGACCAAACACATTGATGTGTGCTTTCATTTTCTGCGAGACCACTATGAGAAGGGTGATATCGACCTTCGCCATGTCGATACTCATCATCAGTTGGCTGATATTTTCACCAAGCCTTTGGACCAATCAACATTTGCTAGGTTGAGAGGTGAGCTTGGTGTATGTTTCCCCTTTTAGATGGGGGAAACATTTTGGTTCTTGTATTATAAACTGACTTTTTGTTTTTCAATTGGTTTCTTCATGCATCTTTGCATTTCATCTTGCATATTTACATTGAGAGCTTCATGTATATAATCCTTAGAATGTGACTATGCTCTATATAGTGTATGCTCCGATGCTTTATGATGATGTTTATAGCTTATGCTCTTTCTGATCACTGATACATGTTGTAAGTTGAGCTATTTTATGAATGGTGAACTTGTTTAATGAACCTAAAATTTGAAACTGTTCACCATTGAGATATGCAACTAGCATGTGTAGAATTCACTCGTGCTTTTCATATATGCTAGGTTGCTATGTCTTTAGTTCTGAGTCATTCACTTGCTTGGTATGTTCATATTCTGAAATAAAATTTGAACCAAGTTAAGTGAGTTAGAAAGATCGAGACGGGACTGCTTGTCAGCACATCTCAGTTTCGAGACTGTTTCTCATTGCACGTTGAGTTAAACTTGAGCTGTGTAGTGTATGACCGAAACTGTTGCTTTAAGCTTCTGATTGCTTCTGCATAGGCTTCGCACAGTTGAAAAGTTAGGCAATGACAAGCTTTCAACCTCTCGCAATCATATGCTGAAATTTGAACTTGTGTACTTTAACCGCTGCAACTCCGATAAAATTTGGATACACAAGTCTATGTTTCATTTTATAGCATGATGGTTGACCCATGCTAGGGGTAGTTCACCTTGTATACATGTTTAGCACTTGTTTGACATCCTGTCTATACATGCTTAGTGCTATTTTGATGGTGAATACTTTTTTGGCTGAAAACTGCTCATTTTGCTCATATGTTCAGATTTCGTATTTAGTGATCAGTTTGAGCCTCTTCTAGCATTCTGTGCATGTTATGAGTCATCGGATCTGCACTCTGTCGAGCATCTTCTCATTCTATCGACTATATTACTGAAGCTGCTAACTTGCATTTTGACTCATATGCATTTGGAAGGGAGATTCTTGATAGTGCATTTTCAACTAAAGGGGAGAAAATATTGACAAATCATATGTGCTCTCTGTGTTCGACTTCTTGGTTATGTGCACTATTTGAGGAGGAGTTTTCTATGTTCTACTTCTTGGTTATGTGCACTATTTGAGGGAGAGTTTTCGAGCTGGTAACAGTTGTTTCGGAGCATTTTTTGGTAGCTAGTTGTGTTGAGCCTTTGCCTCTTTCTTGAGGAACTAGCACCTTTGCTGTTATGCTCTTCAGTTGGTATCAAGCTTTCTTCGTTTGGTATTGTTAACACCGAGTTTTCGCACTATGACAAGTGGACCGGCACTATGAAGATTCGGCGAACGCCGCCGCTTGAAGGATTCGGCAGACGGCGGACGCGGTCGGCTAACTCGATGTATTCAGCAAGGCTGTGAAAGCAACTAGTCAACGGCGAGCGGATTCGGCAACGTGACGCTGCGGTCGGCTACCTCAAGCCAAGTCGGTTTGCGTTAGAAGATGACAAATACGGCATGTCAAGAAGATTTAGCGATGGGGATCTCGTCATTTTAGTGCATGCCGGTTACTAAAGGAAGCTTGGAGCAAAAGGCATCCTGTTTTTGATAGTTTCCTAATTTTGTCATTGTAATCGTATCCTTCTAGGACTCAGAGAACACCAGGGTATAAATATAAACCAACCCGGCCCCGTGCCGTCTTCGAGTCCAAGTCGTGTCGTCGTGTTCTTCGAGAGGGGCCATCGATCCGTCGACCTCCGTAAGTTCCGGCAACCTTGTTATCATGTCTAGTATCGTGCGGCGGATTTAGGTATGGTGCATGTAGTCTCGTATGTTAAGCTTAGTATCGTGCGGCGGATTTAAGCTTATGACGGGAGGTTTTTGCTTATGCCTTGTATCGTGCGGCGGATTGAGTCATGAGTAAAAATAGTTATCGGCTCTGTTAGATTTGGCAATCTGATAGATTCATTAAGTTACCTTGTGTTATGTGTTTTGTTATGTTTATTTCATCATAACACTTTTGCCCAATCCAGATATCGTCCGGTTCGGCTCCATCTTTATAGATCTGCTCTGTTCTTTCACGTTTATTATTGAAAAAAGTCTTTTATGCAGTAGATCTATTGTTCGTAATAGCCGATTGGATCGTATCTGGATTGCCACGTGGAGAGGGTCCATGCATGTTAAGTATGTTTGATCTATGATAAGGCTAGGTGTCGTGCGGCAGGAGCAGGCTTTAGATTAGCTCAGTCATGCTTAGTTTGTGTGTTCAATCTCCATGGATCCCAACTCGGTTGTACAATCGAGATTGGTTAAGTTTTAACTTATATTTAATACATCATGCAAGTGCGATTCTCATGCAAACGCGTTCGGCAACCTGTTATTCACGTGACTCTGTTCATATTGTCGAATAATCTTTAAACCTGTTGACAGATAGCTTTCATAGCTATATGTCGTCGTAATTGGCTTCAGGGCCGTATATTTTGGAACTGTCTGGTCATACCTGACATGTTCCAGCTTTGTATTTAACAGTTTATCTCCCTTGTTAGTTGCAAGGCAAACTGACTGGCACGCACCGGACTTCTGAGCACCCGGGCCACGTTTGAAGCCAGCTTCTTCGGTTTGCTGTGTGATTGGCACAGTGCGCCACTTTTGGTGCCAACACACTTTTTGGCACGCCTGGTGGGACACCCCTTTTTTCCTGCAGCGATGGTCGAAGTCACTGAAGCCGAGGCCAGCAACAAGGCGGGGCTCGTGCAGGTGCAGCTCACTGAACTACCTGACGAGTACAGAGAGCAGGTGGATGATGCTTGTGCCAAATTCCAGGCCAAGTGCCTAGAAGCCTTTTCCAAGAACAAAAGCGGGAAGGTTCGCCGTTTGCACGATCTGCCGAAGCCCGTCCAGCTCAACCCGAATGATCCCGGGGAAGCAGAGGCAGTGTTGAAAATGTCTCATATGATCAACGAAGTTGTCTCTGGTGCCATCGGTCGCATGCATGGGGCGTTTCTCAACACTTTCCGCACCATCATGATCACCCAATTCGGCCCCAAGGCCGATGAACTTATGGAGGCCGAGTTTGGCCCTATAGCAGGACCACATCTTTTCAATCTGCCAAATCACCTCAAGGGGGCAGGAGCTGCCGGTGAGGAGACCCCGCCTAAGGCTCAATCAAGCGGGATGACCATTCAAGAGAAGCACACGCCAGAAGGCTAGTTGCCGACAATGGGGCAGCTCACGTTCGGCACTAAGGGTCAGCCGCCAGAGTCAACACGCAAGATCTCCCCGCAAACCTATAGGCTCGTAAAGGACTACTACGGAAACGGGTACCATGAGATGCTTGAGCCTCACAATATAGAGGGCGCCCCGCATCCAGGGTATGGGAAGCCGACGGCCGAGAAAACCGCCGACTCTAATGTCGATGTCATGCTAGAGAAGATGGCAGATATGATGCAGCGCACTTTCGGCCTGAAGCCTAAGGGCACGTATGCTTACAGGTCTCCGTTCCCTGAATGGTTCCACCGTGTGGCTCTACCTCCCAGAGTCAAAGTGCCGACGGACCTGTCCAAGTTCTCCAGCTTAGACGACACCAGTACGGTGGAGCACGTCAGTCGTTATCTGCTCCAGCTTGGGGAGGCCAATACCGAAGACGCCTTCAGGGTTCGGTACTTCCCGTCGTCACTCAATGGACCGGCATTCGCATGGTTCACGTCACTACCGCCGGGCTCTATTCTCTCTTGGGCGGACTTGGAACAAAAATTCCATACACACTTCTACACGGGCACCAAGGAGAAGAAACTAGTGGACATCATGTACGTACGCCAGAAGCCAAATGAGACACCGCAGGACTACCTGCGCAGGTTCAGGGAGGTCAAAAGCCAGTGCTTCGGCATGCATCTGCAGGACGATCAGCTTCCACCATTGGCCGTGGCAGGCATGCTCCCGAGCATCAGGGACAAGCTGTTCGGTCAGGAGTTTGAAGACTTGGGTCATCTCTCCCGCCGGCTGAATGAGATGACTATCCAAGCGCAAGGCTTCCGGAGGGAAGGGCGTTTCCAGAAGGACAATGTCGCGGCACAGATGTATCAGGCTTTCCTGGACGAAGCCGATGACTATACCGATGCGGAAGATGAGGTGGCCGCTGCAGAGTTCAACTGGGACAAGGAGCCGACCCAAGCCAACAAGCAATGGCTGCGCCAGCAGAAGGGGGCATACGACTTCGACGTCACCAAAGCTGACAAGCTCTTTGAGTTCCTGGTTGCCGAAGGGAGAGTCAGGCTACCCCCGGATCACCCGATGCTGCGTCCCGGAGGAGTCAAGGACAAGAAGTACTGCGGTTTTCATAACACCAACACTCATTCTATTAATGATTGCCGTGTGTTCAGGACAAGAATCCAGAAAGCCATCTAGGACGGCCACATTAAGTTCAATGGCAAGATGAAGATCGATGCAAACCCCTTCTCCCAGAACGCCGTGTTCTTCTCAGTGAACATGGTAACCCCAGCGGATCCCAAAGGCAAAGTCAAAGTCCTCACCTCCGATAAGGCACGCGAATCTGGCGCAGTGGATCCCGATCGGCAAATCACTGGCGATGAGCTCCGGCACCGCGCCCAAGCCACGAATAGCCGATACGAGCACGGAGAGTCATCTTCCAGGCGCAGGCCTACCCACAGAGATCTCCTTAACAAATGGCGCCGGCAAAATGAGAAAGAGCAGAGGCGTCTCCAACGCGAAGAGCGAGAACTCGAAGAGGAATACCAGCGTGAAGACGGTCACACGGGAGTGCACCGGTATCGTCTGGAGGAGAGGGCTTACCACAGAGAACAGGCCCATCGTTGGGAACAAGAACACCGCCAAGAGCGGGAGCAAGAGCACTGGGGCTGCCCGTTCTTCCGCCACTGCTGGAACGAAGGCTTGAAATTGCCTGCCGTCAACAACTGCCCCGAATGCAGCGATCAGTACAGGGGGTATAGGCAGGATCGGGTCAACCGCCGTCCCGTTCACGAAAGGTTGGGAGCTCGCGTCCCGATGAGCGATCGGCGCCTGAAAACGGAAAGCCCGGGCCGGCAAGCCAAGAGATATGCCGATCGAGAGTGGGTGCACCACCAGGACGACGGCGAGGAGGCACAGCCTCGCCCATATAGGTGGCAAAAGGGGCAGTGGTGCCCACCAGGGCTCAGAAAAAGCCAGAAAAGGAGAGTGCAGCACCTCCGGAACAGGGAGTTGGAAGAAGCAGCCGCCAATGGGAAGAAGCAAGAATGGCGCCCGAAGGAAAAACCAGATGACACCAACAAGGGCGCTGACGTGGCCATGACTTTCTTCCTTCCCCTGGAGTTCATGGCTCCTGCCGGCCAGGGGGCACAGGACGAGGTGTATTCGGATTCCGACGAGGCCGAGCATGACGAGCTCGCAGCACAGCTCATGTTGTCTCAGAAGGCAGCATTTGACAAGCCAGCCAAGCATCGGCATTTGAAGCCGTTGTATGTCAAGGGGTACGTCAACGGGAAGCCGCTAACCAAGATGTTTGTTGACGGCGGCGTAGCAATCAACATCATGCCTTACGCCACGTTCAGAAAGCTGGGCATGAACGATGAAGACCTACTCAAAATAGATATGATACTCCGCGACTTTGCCGGCAATCCCTCCGACACTCGGGGTGCCGTGCACGTGGAACTGATGATTGGATCCAAGACACTCATTACGACCTTCTTTGTCATTGATGGCAAGGGGGCATATAGCTTGCTTCTGGGCAGGGATTGGATCCACGCCAACTGCTGCATACCTTCAACCATGCATCAAATACTCATACAATGGGTTGGAGATGACATCGAGATTGTCCAAGCTGATGACTCGGTGAGTGTTGCCACTATTGAGCCCACCTACTGGGAATTCGACGGGGTAGACTGCTTCTCCGATCGCGTGTGGGGAGAGGGTCCTGTCAACGTCTACGGCAGGGATCAACAGCCGATCCAAGCAATCGGCTCTCAAAGCTTCTTTTAGATGGACAACCCAACCGACAGCAGCGAGGGCAAACTGGGACGTGGTTTCACGTCGGCCGACAAGTTAGAGGAGGTGGATATTGGTGATACGAGTAAGAAGAGGCCGATGTTTGTAAGTTCCAGTTTAGACCCTGATTTCAGAGTGCAGCTGGTAGATCTTCTAAAGGAGTTCAAAGACTGTTTTGCGTGGGACTATACAGAGATGCCCGGATTAGATCGGTCCATTGTTGAGCATAAGTTGCCGATCAAACCTGGATACCGCCCATACAAACAACCTCCGCGCAGGATCTACAAGGAGGAGGTGTTGGCCGACGTGAAAAAGGAAGTGGAAAGATTACTAGAAGCTAACTTCATTCGGCCGTGTCGATATGCGGAATGGATCTCCAATATTGTCCCGGTGTACAAGAAGAACGGGAAGATGAGAGTCTGCATCGACTTCAGGAACCTCAACAAAGCCACCCCTATGGACGGTTATCCAATGCCGATGGTCGATTTGCTAGTAGATGCTTCGGCCGGTTTTGAAATCATAAGCTTTATGGACGGCAACGCAGGTTACAACCAGATCTTCATGGCTGCAGAGGATGTGGCAAAGACCGCCTTCAGGTGCCCCGGCCATATAGTATTGTTTGAATGGATGGTCATGACTTTTGGTTTGAAAAATGCCGGTGCCACTTACCAGCGAGCCATGAATTACATATTCCATGAGCTGATCGGCAAAATCGTAGAGATCTACATTGATGACGTGGTGATCAAATCCAGACGCAAAGAAAGACACTTAGCCGATTTATGGAAGACCCTGGAGTGCACAAGGAAACATGGTTTAAAGATGAATCCAACCAAGTGTGCATTTGGGGTGTCGGCTGGTGAGTTTCTGGGATTCCTGGTCCACAAAAAAGGGATCGAAGTCGGCAAGAAGAGCATGGAAGCAATTGATAAGGTAGTGCCGCCGACCAATCTCAAAGAACTTCAATCACTGCTCGGCAAAATCAACTTTGTCAGAAGGTTCATATCCAACTTGTCCGAGCGCGTGCTGCCATTTTCTCCACTGTTGAAGCTCAAGAAAGATCAGGAGTTCGTGTGGGGTGACGTGCAACAAAAGGCTTTCGATGAGATCAAGGAATACATGAAGGCACCACCAGTATTGGTTCCTCCACAGCTCGACAGGCCTTTCAAGTTGTACGTGGCGGCCGACAACCTAATAGTAGGGTCGGCCCTCATGCAAGAATTCGAAGGAAGAGAGAGAGTCATAGCCTATCTTAGCCGAAAGCTACTGGACCCCGAAACAAGGTATTCGGCTACGGAAAAGTTGTGCTTGTGTGTTTTCTATTCTTGTACTAAGTTTCGGCACTATCTATTGAATGCCGAATGCGTAGTAGTATCAGAGTTTGATGTAATCAAGCACATGTTGTCAATGCCGATTTTAAGTGGAAGGATCGGCAAATGGGTTTTAGCTCTTTCTGAATTTGATTTGCGCTTTGAATCGGCAAAGGCTGTTAAAGGCCAGATTATGGCTGATTTCGTCACTCACCATCGTGATCCTAACGCTAACATAGTAACCATTGCCCCCTGGGCATTGTTTTTTGATGGATCATCGTGTAGCAAAGATGGTGGAGTTCGGATCATGTTGATTTCTCCCAAGGGGGCACCTTTCAAATACTCTATACCGATCGAGTACCCAGTGACTAATAATCAAGCGGAGTATGAGGCACTGCTTCGAGGATTGCGGTTGCTTGTGAACGTTAAGGCAGATGCCGTGGAGATCTTCGGTGACTCGGAGTTGGTGATCAGGCAGCTGACAGGTGAGTACGAGTGCAGAAACGACACGCTACAGGAATATCTCGAAGGTTGCCAAGAGCTCCTGAGACAGTTTCGATCAGCAACCTTGCAACATATTCCTAGGAGGCAAAACGAAGAAGCAAACCAGTTGGCTCAGGCAGCATCCGGGTATAGGGAGAATCAAAACATTTTTGCACTTGAGGAAGAGCAAGCAACCCCAGAAGATGATCAAGCAGTCCCAAGTGATAATCAGGCAATTGAAGACTGGAGAGACAACATTGCCGATTACCTCAGGGACCCATCCAGGAAAGTCTCCCGAAAACTCACGTACAGGGCTCTTAAGTTCACGCTCTTAGACAATCAATTGTACTACAAATCCATAGATGGGGTTTTGCTTAAATGCCTGAACCAAGACGGGGCTAGGAAACTGATGTATGAGGTGCACGAAGGCATATGTGGTGCACACCAGTCGGCTCACCGTATGAGATGGTTAATCAGGAGGACTGGATATTTTTGGCCGACTATGCTCGAAGATTGCTTTGAGTACTACAGAGGTTGTCGAGATTGCCAGCGGTTCGGCAATGTGCAAAGGGCCCCAGCATCGGCCATGAGTCCGATCATCAAGCCTTGGCCTTTCAGAGGGTGGGGCATTGATTTGATCGGCCAGATCCACCCTCCATCTAGCAAGGGACATAAGTTTGTTCTGTTAGCCACGGATTACTTCACTAAGTGGGTTGAAGCCATCCCATTGAAGAAGGTGACGTCAGAGAACATGGTGTCTTTTGTCTGGGAGCATATCGTTTACCGATTCGGCATTCCTCAGTCCATCACTACCGATCAGGGAACTCAGTTCACTTCCTCGGAGTTTTGTGACTTTGCCGAAGAGATGGGGATTAAACTCTATAATTCTTCCCCTTATTATGCACAGGCCAATGGACAGGCAGAGGCTTCTAACAAAATCATGATTAAAATCATTCAAAAGAAGATCGAAGAGAAACCTAAAAGGTGGCACTTAGTACTCAATGAAGCTTTGTGGGCTTACCGAATGGCTTGTCATGGGTCGACTCAGACGTCGCCATACGAGTTGGTCTACGGGCATCACGCAGTGCTACCATGGGAGTTGCAATCGGGATCAAGACGAATTATATTGCAGAGCGACCTAGCTAAAGAAGATTATAAAGATTTGATGATGGATGAGCTAGAAGATTTGCATTTGATTCGTCTCAAGGCCTTGGAAAATATTGAAAAGAACATGATCCGCGTTGCCAAGTACTACAACTCGAAAGTGAAAGAAAAAAGATTCGAAGAAGGAGACTTGGTTTGGAAGATTGTCTTGCCGATCGGTACCAAACATAAGGTATTCGGCAAATGGTCCCCTAACTGGGAAGGGCCTTTTCGAGTTCTGAGACGTGCTCCGGGTAATGCATACATTCTAAAAAACCTCCAAGGGGAAGAGTTTGCTAGGGCGATTAATGGACGTTATCTAAAGAGATTTCATCCTAGCTTGGAGGTCGGTGCATAATGGAATGAAGATCTTGCGGGCACCGACGGCCGATACGAAGTTGTATCGCCCTTAGCACAAAAATGGCCGATAGAGTCTATCGCCCTTAGAGCAAAAAACAGCCAGCACGGCATGTGTCGCCTCTAGCGCAAAAAACGCAGAAATACAGGGCCAAGTACACGCGGTGCTGTGCAATCGGCTAGATAAATCAAACACTCAACATGCACAGAATGGGAGAACGGATTGCATACTTCGGGTGAATAAAGTATCAGGAGAATGGACAAAACATGCTATGCTCGATCTGTTACAGAAATTATCAATTCACTCGTTCAAAAGCTGGTTGATCATCTTTATGGCTTCTGCTCTGATTCGGCTGACGGCATCTAATACTTTTTGATCTTCATCTGCGGAGTTTTGGATCTTGGAGAGTCTGATCTTGATTTGCTGATCTTCTTTGAGGATTGAAGTTACCTTCAGTGAAGCTGTCCTTATGTTCCTCGGTAGATCAGCCATGCGAGCTTTGTGAGATTGGATTTTAGTGTTAAGATCGGCTAACTGAGCTTCCAGCTTGCTTTTCTTTTCCTCCATTACTTTCAGTTTGGACTCCAAGGTTTCCAGGGAAGTTTTTGCAATCTGGATATCAGAATGCAGGTTCTTTACTTCCTGCTTCTTGGAAGACCTACTATGCTGCAGGGCAGTTTTGGATGATGTGTTTTTGATCGCTCTCTTCACTGAGCTGAAGAAATCATCAAGACAGGCTGCAGATTCTAGATGAGCTAAAGAAGCGGGGGGAATGTCTTCATCAATGAGCTCCAGGGTGTCCCTTATCTGATCTGCGTTTTGAACCAAGTCGACGATGTCTTTATTCAGAAAATTGGTTATTTCTTTCAACCGGACCTGGTTCTCCTTTGATAGGGTCTGTCGGGAGGTACTCTCCTCACCTCTCTCGGTGATGTAGTCTTCGGTAGGAAAGGAATAACTTGTATTCGGCTCTTTGGTGTTTTTCTGGAGAAGAAAGAAGAAGAGTTGGCCGAGTAGATGTTTTTGGTAGAAATGCAGAAAAGAAGAGGAGCTTTACCTGTTCAGTTGATTGATCATTGGAAGGTGCTACGCCTTGACTCACTTGAGGACTCTGTTGAAATTCCGGAGGGAAACTTGGAATGCGATTGAGGGGTGACTCTGTTCCTAGTGCTTTTAAAATGGTATCTGTTTCAGGTAGAGGATATGGGCATATAGTAGCAGAGGGAAGAATAACTAAATATAGTACCTATGGTCCGGTCAACATCTTCATTCCTTGAAGCATCAGGAGATTCTTGATTCTCATCTTCATCTGGAACATTCCTTACGGGGGTCTCAGAAGATGTTTCGGCAGTTGTTGAGGTGTTACTGGGTTTCAGAGTTTCAACCTGTGGCTAAAACGAATAATAAAACAGAGGTTTGGTCAGATTCATTGCCAAATGATTAATTGGCGCTGAGTGAAAGCTCATACCTCGGAGGATGGTTTCGCTCTTTTAGTCCTTGTTTTCTTAGATGAAGAAATAATTTCAGATGCTTTCCTCTTGCCTTTTCCTTCTGGGAACATGATAGTAGAGGTTGCAGGGATCTTCATAAAGCTGGCCAGATTTGGAGTGTTAAATCCAAGGGTAGGATTCGGCCCAGCCTGATAATATTTGGGCACTTTGGCGGGAGGTATAGGCTCGGGATCCTGTATATGACCCAATGTTAAAGACTGATTGGATTCAGAAACAGAGATTGACAGGAGTAATGAAATTACCTCACTATCAGAGGCGAAGTCAGGCTGTAAATTCTGACATAAAGGGTGGATTGGCACGTTGAAAATATGAGTATGCCATTCTCCCCACCAGGAAATGAAGAAGGAGTGAGTTGCATCTATTATTCCAAATGGAGATGGCTTGTATGTTGGCAGCTCCCATCCAAGTTGAAAAACTTTTTTGGCCATTATACCTTCTGTGATGATTTCCCTGGGCCTTATTACTGTTGAAAAGGAGAATCTAGGGGGCAATTGGCCGCATCCTAGTTGTCTGGCTGCTGTGTTTGGGTAATAAAATTCATAGGTAGATTGTACCAGTCTTCCGTGATGGAATTCGGCTGGCAGGGCACAGGGCTTAATAAAGGAATTGAAGATATCTATAGATGTTTGATCCACACAGCCGAATTCGTAATTAAACTTACAAGGGAAGGTCAAGTTCTCATTCTCCCTGTAAGGAAACCAAAGCACGTTGCCAAAACCTTTGAAGAATAGTTTGAAGAGATGACCAGTGTCCATGTCAATGTTGATGGATGATGCTGCTTCTCCGTAGGTTTGGCAGGCTTTAACTCTTGCTGATTGGCCTTCGGCGTAATTGACTGAAGGGAAACTCAAGTTAAGCAAGCTCACGGATACTATCTGGTGCATATATAGTTGAAGCAACATTTGGACCAACCACCAAGGGCCGTTGACACAAGCAACCTCTCTGCCTGTATGCATTTGGATAGTAATTTGATGCATCATGTGATAAACGGACCCCAGGAGGTATTTGCCTAGTGGAATTTGAGTGCCTGCCGATAAATCCTCGGCCATCACCATATGGTTTAGAGTAGGTTCATTGGATTTTCCGCAGAAGATAAATCTGCATAGCCACATGTTCATAAAAGCTTTCGATTCTTTGTCAGAAACAGTATTGGATGACTCCATATAGGTCTGAATGTATTTGGCCCATCCGCATTCTGAGCTGACGGCTCTTTGACTGCTCTTGTTCTTGTATTTATATGGATATACCGGTAAGGTTGTATTCAGACCCGTCATCATGAAGATGTCGGCCAAGGTGATGGTCATCATACCATGGCCAAAGATAAATGCATTAATAGCATTGGACCAGAAATGAGATACCGCTATCAGAAGGGAGTCATTTCTAGGTATTTCTGATAAAGATAATTCTAGGCAATGACCAATGTCTTGGTTTTCCCAGTGGTTACTTCTCTTTTCAAGTATCCTCCGATACCAATTCCGCCATCCGACAATTGGGGGAAAGGGCCAGTTCTTGAAGGTGTTTGGCCAGTGACTCGGTGGAGTAATTCCGGACTTGAAAGGAATTCTTTCAGTTTCTTTCTCGATAATGTCCGCCGGATTGGGATTTCCCATTGGACCAAGAAGATAAGAGTCGGGATTGGCAGCATAAGGAATCAGAATTTGGTTCTCATATTCCTTCAGAAAATAGCAAAAAGGGAGAAGGAATGAGTCGAGGAGAAAGCTGAAACGAGATTGATAAGTAAGTGAAGTTTACCTCTGGAATCTTGTCTTGAGTCGCCATCAGAAGCTTGAGGTAAAGGTCGGCTGCACAAAAATTTTCGGATTCTCGGATGGCGGCTGCAGTGCTAGAACGCGGAAACCTAGAGGAAAGAGGACTTGTGGTCAATTTCAGAACAAATGCCTTTGTTCAGAAATTGAGGGGGCATGTGTTAACACAGAATTTTCGCACTATGACAAGTGGGCCAGCACATTGCAGGTTCAGAAGAAGTCGCCACCTAAGGGATTCGGCACATAGCGAACGCGGTCGGCTAACTCAATGTATTCGGCAAGGCTGTGAAAGCAACTAGTCAACGGCGAGCAGATTCGGCAACGTGACGCTGCGGTCGGCAACCTCAAGCCAAGTCGGTTTGCGTTAAAAGATGACAAATACGGCATGTCAAGAAGATTTAGCGATGAGGATCTCGTCATTTTAGTGCATGCCGGTTATTAAAGGAAGCTTGGAGCAAAAGGCATCATGTTTTTGATAGTTTCCTAATTTTGTCATTGTAATCGTATCCTTCTAGGACTCAGAGAACACCAGGGTATAAATATAAACCCTGAGGCTATTGTAAAAAAGGTTCACAATCAATACAACCAACCCGGCCCCGTGCCGTCTTCGAGTCCAAGTCGTGTCGTCGTGTTCTTCGAGAGGGGCCATCGATCCGTCGACCTCCGTAAGTTTCGGCAACCTTGTTATCATGTCTAGTATCGTGCGGCGGATTTAGATATGGTGCAAGTAGTCTCGTACGTTAAGCTTAGTATCGTGCGGCGGATTTAAGCTTATGACGGGAGGTTTTTGCTTATGCCTTGTATCCTGCGGCGGATTGAGTCATGAGTAAAAATAGTTATCGGCTCTGTTAGATTTGGCAATCTGATAGATTCATTAAGTTACCTTGTGTTATATGTTTTGTTATGTTTATCTCACCATAACACTTTTGCCCAATCTAGATACCGCTCGGTTCGGCTCCATCTTTATAGATCTGCTCTGTTCTTTCATGTTTATTATTGAAAGGTCTTTTATGCAGTAGATCTATTGTTCGTAATAGCCGATTGGATCGTATCTGGATTGCCACGTCGTGAGGGTTCATGCATGTTAAGTGTGTTTGATCTATGATAAGGCTAGGTGTCGTGCGGCAGGCGCAGGCTTTAGATTAGCTCAGTCATGCTTAGTTTGTGTGTTCAATCTCCATGGACCCCAACTCGGTTGTACAATCGAGATTGGTTAAGTTTTAACTTATATCTAATACATCATGCAAGTATGATTTTTATGCAAACGTGTTCGGCAACCTGTTATTCACGTAACTCTGTTCATATTGCCGAATAATCGTTAAACCTGTTGACAGATAGCTTGCATAGCTATATGTCGTCGTAAGTGGCTTCAGGGCCGTATATTTTGGAACTGTCTGGTCATACCCGACATGTTCCAGCTTTGTATTTAACAGTTTATCTCCCTTGTTAGTTGCAAGGCAAACTGACTGGCACGCACCGGACTTCTGAGCACCCGGGCCACGTTTGAAGCCAGCTTCTCCGGCTTGCTGTGTGATTGGCACAGTGCGCCACTTTTGGTGCCAACAAGATGCTTCGGCCGGTTTTGAAATCATAAGCTTTATGGATGGCAACGCAGGTTACAACCAGATCTTCATGGCTGCAGAGGATGTGGCAAAGACCGCCTTCAGGTGCCCCGGCCATATAGTATTGTTTGAATGGATGGTCATGACTTTTGGTTTGAAAAATGTCGGTGCCACTTACCAGCGAGCCATGAATTACATATTCCATGAGCTGATCGGCAAAATCGTAGAGATCTACATTGATGACGTGGTGATCAAATCCAGAGGCAAAGAAAGACACTTGGCCGATTTAAGGAAGACCTTGGAGTGCACAAGGAAACATGGTTTAAAGATGAATCCAACCAAGTGTGCATTTGGGGTGTCGGCTCGTGAGTTTCTGGGATTCCTGGTCCACAAAAAGGGGATCGAAGTTGGCAAGAAGAGCATGGAAGCAATTGATAAGGTAGTGCCGCCGACCAATCTCAAAGAACTTCAATCACTGCTCGGCAAAATCAACTTTATCAGAAGGTTCATATCCAACTTGTCCGAGCGCGTGCTGCCATTTTCTCCACTGTTGAAGCTCAAGAAAGATCAGGAGTTCGTGTGGGGTGACGTGCAACAAAAGGCTTTCGATGAGATCAAGGAATACATGAAGGCACCACCAGTATTGGTTCCTCCACAGCTCGACAGGCCTTTCAAGTTGTACGTGGCGGCCGACAACCTAATAGTAGGGTCGGCCCTCATGCAAGAATTCGAAGGAAGAGAGAGAGTCATAGCCTATCTTAGCCGAAAGCTACTGGACCCCGAAACAAGGTATTCGGCTACGGAAAAGTTGTGCTTGTGTGTTTTCTATTCTTGTACTAAGTTTCGGCACTATCTATTGAATGCCGAATGCGTAGTAGTATCAGAGTTTGATGTAATCAAGCACATGTTGTCAATGCCGATTTTAAGTGGAAGGATCGGCAAATGGGTTTTAGCTCTTTCTGAATTTGATTTGCGCTTTGAATCGGCAAAGGCTGTTAAAGGCCAGATTATGGCTGATTTCGTCACTCACCATCGTGATCCTAACGCTAACATAGTAACCATTGCCCCCTGGGCATTGTTTTTTGATGGATCATCGTGTAGCAAAGGTGGTGGAGTTGGGATCATGTTGATTTCTCCCAAGGGGGCACCTTTCAAATACTCTATACCGATCGAGTACCCAGTGACTAATAATCAAGCGGAGTATGAGGCACTGCTTCGAGGATTGCGGTTGCTTGTGAACGTTAAGGCAGATGCCGTGGAGATCTTCGGTGACTCGGAGTTGGTGATCAGGCAGCTGACAGGTGAGTACGAGTGCAGAAACGACACGCTACAGGAATATCTCGAAGGTTGCCAAGAGCTCCTGAGACAGTTTCGATCAGCAACCTTGCAACATATTCCTAGGAGGCAAAACGAAGAAGCAAACCAGTTGGCTCAGGCAGCATCCGGGTATAGGGAGAATCAAAACATTTTTGCACTTGAGGAAGAGCAAGCAACCCCAGAAGATGATCAAGCAGTCCCAAGTGATAATCAGGCAATTGAAGACTGGAGAGACAACATTGCCGATTACCTCAGGGACCCATCCAGGAAAGTCTCCCGAAAACTCACGTACAGGGCTCTTAAGTTCACGCTCTTAGACAATCAATTGTACTACAAATCCATAGATGGGGTTTTGCTTAAATGCCTGAACCAAGACGGGGCTAGGAAACTGATGTATGAGGTGCACGAAGGCATATGTGGTGCACACCAGTCGGCTCACCGTATGAGATGGTTAATCAGGAGGACTGGATATTTTTGGCCGACTATGCTCGAAGATTGCTTTGAGTACTACAGAGGTTGTCGAGATTGCCAGCGGTTCAGCAATGTGCAAAGGGCCCCAGCATCGGCCATGAGTCCGATCATCAAGCCTTGGCCTTTCAGAGGGTGGGGCATTGATTTGATCGGCCAGATCCACCCTCCATCTAGCAAGGGACATAAGTTTGTTCTGTTAGCCACGGATTACTTCACTAAGTGGGTTGAAGCCATCCCATTGAAGAAGGTGACGTCAGAGAACATGGTGTCTTTTGTCTGGGAGCATATCGTTTACCGATTCGGCATTCCTCAGTCCATCACTACCGATCAGGGAACTCAGTTCACTTCCTCGGAGTTTTGTGACTTTGCCGAAGAGATGGGGATTAAACTCTATAATTCTTCCCCTTATTATGCACAGGCCAATGGACAGGCAGAGGCTTCTAACAAAATCATGATTAAAATCATTCAAAAGAAGATCGAAGAGAAACCTAAAAGGTGGCACTTAGTACTCAACGAAGCTTTGTGGGCTTACCGAATGGCTTGTCATGGGTCGACTCAGACGTCGCCATACGAGTTGGTCTACGGGCATCACGCAGTGCTACCATGGGAGTTGCAATCGGGATCAAGACGAATTACATTGCAGAGCGATCTAGCTAAAGAAGATTATAAAGATTTGTTGATGGATGAGCTAGAGGATTTGCATTTGATTCGTCTCAAAGCCTTGGAAAATATTGAAAGGAACAAGATACGCGTTGCCAAGTACTACAACTCGAAAGTGAAAGAAAAAAGATTCGAAGAAGGAGACTTGGTTTGGAAGATTGTCTTGCCGATCGGTACCAAAGATAAGGTATTCGGCAAATGGTCCCCTAACTGGGAAGGGCCTTTTCGAGTTCTGAGACGTGCTCCGGGTAATGCATACATTCTAAAAAAACCTCCAAGGGGAAGAGTTTGCTAGGGCGATTAATGGACGTTATCTAAAGAGATTTCATCCTAGCTTGGAGGTCGGTGCATAATGGAATCAAGATCTTGCGGGCACCGACGGCCGATACGAAGTTGTATCGCCCTTAGCACAAAAATGGCCGATAGAGTCTTTCGCCCTTAGAGCAAAAAACAGCCGGCACGGCATGTGTCGCCTCTAGCGCAAAAAACGCAGAAATACAGGGCCAAGTACACGCGGTGCTGTGCAATCGGCTAGATAAATCAAACACTCAACAAGCACAGAATGGGAGAACGGGTTGTACACACGAACGTGGTAGAGTGGAGCATTGTTCATAGTGGGGGATGTGCAAAAGGTGCAGATCAGTTTCCGAACACCCTGTTGATGACCGTCTGCGGGTTGGTTACTATGGTGAGGGCGTGGGCATGATCGTCGTAGGATTCCAGAAAATCGTCGATCTGTGCGACATCTTCTGGGGATGCCCTGCCGGGGAAGCCAACCGGCACCACGGAGAAGTCCTCCTCCGTGCAGACCGTCAGCGCCGATAGCCCCAGCGCCACGCCGTGGTGCACGCCCTGCAGGGCGACCTGCTCGACGCGGCCGTGCACATTGGCCAGGCGCGCCTCGGCGGTGTCGCCCTGGGCGTTCACCCGATCTGCGACGGCATTCGCCGCCATCTTCAGGCGCTCCAGCTCTTCAGACAGCGCTGTGAACGACGAGTTGAAATGGATCGGTTAAAAGATCAAAGAAGAAGCAACCTTCTCTTAGAAGTGTTGGTGTCACCGAGCTCGAGACTATAACGGCTTGCTTGGGAAGACATTTTCCGGTTTAGGGCAAGAGAAGAGAGGGTTTTTCTAGATAAAGAAGCTGAACAGAGGAATTCGGGAAGCTCAGGCCGAAATGGAATAGAGAGGAAGTTTTAAAGGATCTCAAGTGCATCGGGAGACGAGTCGGCAGCTGTGATGATTAATGACGTAGGAAGTCGGATGCTTCCAGAGACTCTACAATGGTGCGAAAAGGAGAAAATGAAGTTTAGAATAAAACATTTATCCCAAAATTAGGGGGCATGTGTTAACACCGAGTTTTCGCACTATGACAAGTGGACCGGCACTATGAAGATTCGGCGAACGCCGCCGCTTGAAGGATTCGGCAGACGGCGGACGCGGTCGGCTAACTCGATGTATTCAGCAAGGCTGTGAAAGCAACTAGTCAACGGCGAGCGGATTCGGCAACGTGACGCTGCGGTCGGCTACCTCAAGCCAAGTCGGTTTGCGTTAGAAGATGACAAATACGGCATGTCAAGAAGATTTAGCGATGAGGATCTCGTCATTTTAGTGCATGCCGGTTACTAAAGGAAGTTTGGAGCAAAAGGCATCCTGTTTTTGATAGTTTCCTAATTTTGTCATTGTAATCGTATCCTTCTAGGACTCAGAGAACACCAGGGTATAAATATAAACCCTGAGGCTATTGTAAAAAGGGTTCACAATC
Source organism: Coix lacryma-jobi var. lacryma-jobi (assembly GCA_009763385.1). Lineage (NCBI taxonomy): Eukaryota > Viridiplantae > Streptophyta > Magnoliopsida > Poales > Poaceae > Coix > Coix lacryma-jobi. The sequence goes on from CM019829.1 coordinate 72,879,134, forward strand.
AATACAACCAACCCGGCCCCGTGCTGTCTTCGAGTCCAAGTCGTGTCGTCGTGTTCTTCGAGAGGGGCCATCGATCCGTCGACCTCCGTAAGTTCTGGCAACCTTGTTATCATGTCTAGTATCGTGCGGCGGATTTAGATATGGGGCAAGTAGTCTCGTACGTTAAGCTTAGTATCGTGCGGCGGATTTAAGCTTATGACGGGAGGTTTTTGCTTATGCCTTGTATCGTGCGGCGGATTGAGTCATGAGTAAAAATAGTTATCAGCTCTGTTAGATTTGGCAATCTGATAGATTCATTAAGTTACCTTGTGTTATGTGTTTTGTTATGTTTATTTCATCATAACACTTTTGCCCAATCCAGATATCGTCCGGTTCGGCTCCATCTTTATAGATCTACTCTGTTCTTTCATGTTTATTATTGAAAAAAGTCTTTTATGCAGTAGATCTATTGTTCGTAATAGCCGATTGGATCGTATCTGGATTGCCACGTGGAGAGGGTCCATGCATGTTAAGTATGTTTGATCTATGATAAGGCTAGGTGTCGTGCGGCAGGCGCAGGCTTTAGATTAGCTCAGTCATGCTTAGTTTGTGTGTTCAATCTCCATGGATCCCAACTCGGTTGTGCAATCGAGATTGGTTAAGTTTTAACTTATATTTAATACATCATGCAAGTGCGATTCTCATGCAAACGCGTTCGGCAACCTGTTATTCACGTGACTCTGTTCATATTGCCGAATAATCTTTAAACCTGTTGACAGATAGCTTTCATAGCTATATGTCGTCGTAAGTGGCTTCAGGGTCGTATATTTTGGAACTGTCTGGTCATACCCGACATGTTCTAGCTTTGTATTTAACAGTTTATCTCCCTTGTTAGTTGCAGGGCAAACTGACTGGCACGCACCGGACTTCTGAGCACCCGGGCCACGTTTGAAGCCAGCTTCTCTGGCTTGCTGTGTGATTGGCACAGTGCGCCACTTTTGGTGCCAACAGGTATCGAGCTTCCTCACTAGCGGTGTTGAGCCCGTTCTGCCTCTTCTTGAGGGCTAGCTCTGTTTTGCTTGAATTTCAGTTGATTCTTTAATTGGTATCGAGCTTTCTCGCTAGCGGTGTTGAGCCTGTTCTACCTCTTCTTGAGGGCTAGCTATGCTTTGCTTGGTTGCGTCGAGCCGTTGCCCATGTCTTTGGGAACCAAGTTGTCTTGCTCTTTCCAATTGACCTTCTTCGGCTTTGCTATGCTTTTGGGTCATTTGGTCGAGTTCTCTCTCCTTCTTCCTTCCTTCCTCTATTCCATTATGATTTGTGTTGGTAGTTGACAATGCACTTGAAGGACCGAGAAAGCACTAGCAAGGCAACCAGAGGGGGGGTGAATGGGAGCCAACAAAAAATTCTCTCGAAACTTTGGCCAAATGTCCCAAAATCAACCCCCGAAAGCTACGACCGAAACCTGATGCCCACGACCCTTGGAAGAGGGTGGATGATCCCTTGGATCACAGCGAGGCACCACAAAGCGATAGCGAACCAAACGGCAAAAGCACCGGAGCAAGTTCGACCCTCAAAAACCAAGTCCCAAACGTAGATAGACGGCTACGTCGGGATGTCCCCAAATACCTTTGCTAACAAGTAGCAAAGATACCTAAAGACGTTCCTTGGTCAACTCTAGGATCAAACGAGAAGTACGGAAACCAAGCGAACAAGCCGGGAGAGCAACGCACTAAACCAGAGCCTTCAGCCAAGTCCCGGACTGTCCGGCAGTACGGTCGCATACTGTCTGCCCAGTGGCGGACTGTCCGGGCTCAGGTCGCGGACTGTCCGCCGGCCAAACGAGCAAAACCGCAGTGCTGCTGAAGTTCCCTGGACAGTTCTCAGACTGTCCGTGAAAACCAACGGCGGACTGTCCACCGGTCAAATACCAAAACAGCGAAGCTGCTGAACAGTCCCTCGACGACTCCCGGACTGTCCACGAGTTCCTTCGGCGGACTGTCCGCTGGTCAAGGAATAGTAACGCGACCGAGACCCACAGCCACTGACCTGGCTCGATCCCGACGCACGGACTGTCCGCGGCTGGGATGGCAGACTGTCCGCCAACTCCCAGTGAGGGCGATTTTGGTCGCCCTTCACCCAAATCTTCTCCAACTCGATTCAAACCAAAATCCCACGTTCCCAAACTTGGAGAGGATGATCACGGAGTAGTTAGGAGACTATCTCCAAGAAATCATTCGCTCAAATCAACTCAAACACAGGGAAATCGAAAGGGGAGGAGTATGAACCAAAAAAGCACCACGAAAACGAAATTGACCCGATCTACTTGTTCGTGAGGAGTTAGATGAATTCCTTTGGTCGAAATGACCTCCTCACTACAAAGAACAAGATGATTCAAGTGGATTTCGAAAAGACGTAGTAGGGACAGCGATCGGGTGACGGGAAAATCGCGGAGAAACGAAGAACACGATTCAAAATGCAAATCGACACATCGATCTGCAACCGTGTGGCAACCACACGCTACAACAGTGAGGTTACGGCCTCACTTCCTCAAAATCTTCGGTACACTGAGGTATAGTTCTCTGCGGATCTCAACTAGCTACAGCAGGGGATTGGAAGAGCAGGAAACCCTAGAAGCAAAGAGCAAATGACTGAGATAGATGGGGAGGTGGGTGTCTCCCCCTACTTATCCTAATTCTAACTATTCCTAATTCCCACTCTACCCCTAACTACTTACAGAGCGAACTAGCGAAACCCTAAGGTTATTCTGGACCAACTCCATGGTAGGTGGATCCGACGGCCATGCCCGCACAACTCGTAGCGTTGCCTCGACGCAACCTCCTGATTGCCACCACAGCTCTGCGTCCTTTTCCCGGACTCTGCCCCCGGTTTTGTGGCCCAAACCGGGAAACCAGCCCTCACGACCAACCCCCGGTTTTGAGGCCAAAACCGGGAAACCAGCCGACCATCGCCTGAGTTTTGTGGCCCAAACTCAGAAACCCGCAACACCCAGGTTTTGAGGCCCAAACCTGGAAACCGTCCTCAGCCCGAGTTTTGTGGCCAAACTCGGAAACCATCAGCGCCCAGGTTTTGAGGCCCAAACCTGGAAACCGTCCACCCGATGGTTTTTCTCTGGCTCTACCACCAAACCGAAGCTGTAGAGGGGATGCACCGCCCGTGCAACCCGTCCACCGACACGTGTCCCCAGGTCCTCCACCCGAGCAACACCGTGCCCGCAAGTCTTCGCTCCTCGCTGTCCCAGGCTGTCAGCCACCACAGCTGATCCTCGGGCCACCGGTCCCTCAGTCCAAGCCTCACGTCCGCCCTTCACCACTCTTGGCCCATCAGCACGGCACGTCTCTACTTGACCTTCACCTTGCCTCTGATCACTGTATCCGTGCTCGACACCTGCACAACACAAGCCAAAGAAAATGCACATTATCCCAGTTTACAATCACTCATCACTCAGAGACTCGACATACACCCATGTATCCACAATCTCGCCTTGATGAGTGCATTGTCAACTACCACCACAAATCATAATGGAAATAGAAGGAGGAAGGAGAAGAGAGAACTTGACCAAATGACCCAAAAGCATAGCAAAGCCGAAGAAGGTCAAGTGGAAAGAGCAAGACAACTTGGTCCCCAAAGACATGGGCAATGGCTCGACGCAACCAAGCAAAGCAAAGCTAGCCCTCAAGAAGAGGTAGAACAGGCTCAACACCGCTAGCAAATACCAATTTGAAAAATCGAAGCAAAATGCTAGTCCCTCAAGATAGAGGCACAGAGGCTCAACACAACTAGCAAGAAAGCTCGATACCAAAACCTTACGGCCAATAATAAGCAAGCTCCCCCTTGCATGGTGCACACAACCGATTCTTCTCCAACATGGGAGGCATGATTTGTCCAAATTCTCTTCCCCTTAGTTGAAAATGCACCATCAAGCAAAAGGAACTGTAGACGATTTTCTCCCCCTTAGAAAGTGCACCAACAAAAGTGCCAACAACAGAAGTTCTCCCCCTTTCAAAATGCATATGAGTCATAATGCAAGTTAGCAGCTTCAGGAATATAGTCAAGAAAATGCAAAGATGCTCTAAACAGTATAGCTCCAACGACTTACTGGAAAGCATACAGGCTAGCGAACGCTCAAACTGATCACCAAATATGAAATATGAACAAATGAGCAAAGTGAGCAGTTTTTAGCCAAAAAGGTATTCACCATCAAAATAGCACAAAACATGTATAGACAGGAAATCATACAAGTGCTAAACATGTATACAAGGTGAACTACCCCTAGCACAGTTCAACCATCATGCTATAGAATGAAGCATAGACATGTGTATCCAAAATTTTATCGGAGTTGCAGCGGTTAAGATTACACAAGTTCAGAAATTAGCATGTGATTGCAAGAGGTTGAAAGCTTGTCATTGCCTAACTTTTCAACTGTGCGAAGCCTATGCAGAAGCAATCAGAAGCTTAAAGCAACAGTTCCGGTCATACACTACATAGCTCAAGTTTAACTCAAAGTGCAATGAGGAACAGTCTTGAAACTGTGATGTGCTGACAAGCAATCCCATCTCGATCTTTTCAATTCACTTAAAACTTGGTTCAGATTTTATTGACAGAATATGAACAGACCAAGCAAGTGACAGACTCAGAACTAGAGACATAGCAACCTAGCATATATGAAAAGCACGAGTGAATTCAACACATCCTACACATGCTAGTTGCATATCTCATTGGTGAATATTTTCAAGTTTTATGTTTGTTAAGCAGATTCACCATTCAAAAAATAGCTCAGCTCACAACATGTATTAGTGATCAGAAAGAGCATAAGCTACTGGCATCAACAAATAGCACCGAAGCATACTAAACAGAGCATAATTACATTTTAAAGAGTATATACATGAAGCTCAGAATGTAAAAGCGTATGCTGAAATGCAAAAGAAAAACAAAACAAACGAGAAAATAGTCAGACTATGATACAAGATCCAAAATGTTTCCCCCATCTAAAAGGCGAAACACACACCAAGCTCACCCCTCAACCGATTAAAGGTTGATTCGTCCAAAGGCTTGGTGAAAATATCAGCCAACTGATGATGAGTATCGACATGGCGAAGGTCGATATCACCCTTCTCATAGTGGTCTCGCAGAAAATGAAAGCGCACATCAATGTGTTTGGTCTTCAAGTGAAGCACGAGGTTCTTAGCAACGCTAATCGCACTCGTGCTATCACAGAGCAAAGGAACTCGAGAAAAGCTCAGACCAAAATCATGCAAAGTGGCCATCATCCAAAGCAACTGGGAACAGCAGCTAGCTGCAGCAACATACTCAGCCTCTGTGGTAGACTGGGCGACACTAGACTGCTTGCGAGAAGACCACGATACAAGAGAAGAAAATAAATTAGCAAGTCCCAGAGGTGGACTTGCGCTCAATGCGACAACCAGCAAAATCAACATCGGAATAACCGCAAAGGGAAAGGGTGGAGGAAGCTGAATACCAAATCCCGAACTCAGGTGAGAAACGAAGGTACCTGAAAATGCGCTTGACCGCCTAACAGTGAGAAGTGCGCGGCGACGCCTGAAAGCGCGCGCACAGGCACACCGCAAACTGGATGTCCGGGCGTGTCGCCGTCAGGTAGAGCAGCGACCCAATCATGCTTCGGTACTCCTTCTGGTTCACAGCTTCTCCATCCTTGTCCGCATCCAGGGCCATCATCGTCGACATGGGTGTTGGAAGAGGCTTGGCCTCACCCATATCGAACCTCTTTAGCAAGTCCTTGGTATACTTGCCCTGGTGCACAAACGTCCCTTCTCGGGATTGCTTAATTTGCAATCCGTGAAAGAAAGTCAGCTCGCCCATCATACTCATCTCGAACTCCCTGCTCATATTATCTGCAAACTTGGCAACCAAAGCGTGAGAAGAACCACCGAAGATGATATCATCCACGTAAATCTGGACCAAGAGAGTGTCCCTGCCTTGCTTGAGAAGAAAGAGCGTTTTATCCACACATCCCATTTTAAAACCCTTAGCAAGCAAAAAGGTTTTCAACCTATCATATCAGGCTCTAGGGGCTTGTTTCAAACCATATAAAGCTTTGTGAAGTTTGAAAACATGGTTTGGAAACTTGAGATTTTCAAAACCGGGGGGTTGTTCAACATAAACCTCTTCTTCTATGTAGCCATTTAAGAAGGCACTCTTGACATCCATTTGAAAAAGTTTGAAACCTTTGGATGTTGCAAAAGCCAAGAGTATCCTAATAGCCTCCAAACGACCTACAAGAGCAAAATTCTCCTCATAGTCTATCCCCTCCTTTTGACTATAACCCTTCGCTACAAGCCTGGCCTTGTTTCTAACAACGTGGCCATCCTCTCCTTGCTTGTTTTTGAAAACCCATTTTGTCCCAATAGGCTTACAGTCTGGAGGAGGTGGAACCAAAACCCACACCCGATTTCACTCAAAGTTCTCTAACTCCTCATGCATGGCATTGACCCAATCCGGATCCGTCAAAGCGTGTCCAACATCTCGGGGCTCAAAATCAGCAACAAAAGCAGAATGAGCAAAGTGAGAGATTTGAGACCTGGACCGAGTGACACGTTCATCGATGTTGCCGATCATCTGCTGAGGGGGGTGTTGGCGCTGGATGTGTCGTGGCGCCTCCCGTGCAGAGGTGATCTCCCCCTCAACAGCTGCTGGTGCCTCCCCGGGTACAAAAGGTACCGCTCGGGGTGGCGGATCCCACGGCCCCCAGTAAGAAGACGTGTCGGGGCCGTGAGTCGTAGTAGAAGCCGCTCCTTGCGGCACAGCAGGTGGAGGGGGTGCTGGATCATCTATACCTTCAGTACCCTCTTCCTTATCATCAAAAAGAGGCTCACCAACCTCATGATCACCTGCACGCTCAAAACGAGAAGAAGGACAAACCATGGTCTCGTCGAAGGTGACATCGGATGTCTCCATGACTCGGTTAGTGTCAAGGATAAGTACACGATAGGCTCGAGTGTGAGTGCCATAACCCAAAAACACACCGTCAGAAGAACAAGACTCAAACTTGTCCAGGTTGCCCTTTTTGAGTATAAAACAATGGCAACCAAAAACTCAAAAATAACTCACCTTGGGCAGTTTTCCAAAATGCAACTCATAAGAAGTCTTTTTCAAGAAAGCTCGGAGAAAAATGCGATTTGAAATGTAGCATGCAGTGCTCATTGCTTCGGCCCAATATCGCCTAGGAGTCCTATGCTCATCGAGCATCGTCCTGGCCATCTCTACAAGGGTCCGATTCTTCCTCTCTACAACACCATTCTGTGGCGGTGTGTAGGGGGAAGAAAACTGATGCTCTAAACTCAAAGAGTTACAAAACTTCTCAAAATCCGAATTCTTGAATTCGGAACCATTATCACTCCTAATAGTCCGCATCGAGTTCAAAGGGAACTCGTTCTGAATACGCAAAATCAGATTGCGAGCAAAGGAGAAAGTCTCGGTCTTCTCAGCTAAAAAGAAGACCCACGAATATCTCGAAAAGTCATCAACAACGACAAGAACATACCACTTCCCCCCAACCGAGCTCACCCGAGCCGGACCAACAAGGTCCATGTGCAAAAGCTCTCCAGGGCGCTTGGTCATGACCTGAGTCACTGGATGGTGGGGAGCGGCAACCATCTTCCCATGTCTACAAGAGTGGCAAACAAGATCCTTCTCCATATGCAACTTGGGCAATCCTCAGATTAGGCCAAGTGAACTAAGCCTTGCAAGCAAGTCGAAGCTCAAATGTCCAAGTCTCTTATGCCACTTCCAAAGATCAGAGGAGGAAGGTCCAGCCACAAGACAACGAGAGATACCAAAAGACTCCGAGAAATTCGCACGAAAGACTTTTCCAAAGGGCAAAATCATACAAACAAGATTGCCCTGAGGATCCAAAATACGACTGAGATTCGGTTTAAAATGAATCTCATAGTCGTCATCAAAGAGTTGCGAAACAGAAAGAAGGTTAAAATGCAAGTTAGAAACAAGAGCAACATCATGCAACACAAAGTGCTCATTAACTCGCACCGACCCACGAGACAACACTTTACCTTTGCTATTGTCGCCGAAGGTGATAAACTCCTTTCCGGCGACCGGACTAAGACTGGAGAACCACTTGGCGTTTCCGGTCATGTGCCTCGAGCAACTGGAATCCACCAACCAAACGTTCTCCAATCGTTTTACCTACATCAATAAAAAGACATAGGGTGAGCATACGGTCCAACACTGGGGTTAGTGAAGTAGGAAGAATACCAGTGTTGGGCCGGCTGCTCAAAAGAATGGTTAGTAGAAAAACCATTCCTAGCACGCCTACGGGGGAAGCGATCACCACGTTGAGGAAAACGTGGTCCGGTAAGGGAAGAGCGTCCATCGCGATACTCAAAACGCGGTGGGGGAAAACGCTCAACTACAAAGCCACCGCCACGGGTCCATAGCCTACAACTGCAGGCTCTCGTCGGGCACGACCTCCTTTCTACTGCCTAGGCCTGGGAACTTGAGGTTCTGGACCTCCAGGCCTAGCAGCTCTCCTTGGAACTCTCCTCTGAACATTAGGTACATGTACATCATGGAAAGGATGGTAGATGTCCGGATTGTCCATCTCCCTAGCACGGCGCGCCTCTCTCTTGCGCCGAAAGCAAAACTCACTCAAGTGTCCATCTCGCCCACAGTGCTCACAGTGGTACCTCACCGCTCTCAAAGGGGGTTGTTGGAACTCACGGTAGTGGGTGTGGATCACTTTGCCCTTCTGTGGCATAAGCTACTCCTGGATAGGTGGCATGGTGTCCAGCTTGTTCTTGACTTGGTTTGGTTTGGTTTGGGAGCCCATGATTGTTTCTTGGGTGGAGCTCTCGGAGGTTCAACAAAGACCCCATCCTTGGTGTTAGGCTTGAGAGGCTCTTTGGGTGGAATCTTGGTAAGCTTGGGAGTAGTGGTGGAGTTGGGCTTCTCACATGGGTTAAGACCACTCGACTCTCCAATCTTCCCAAAAGACGAAACATCAACACCCGGAGCAGAACCTACACCAGGACCTCCAGCAGCTCGCTTGAATTGGGAGATCACCATCCCGAGCTGTGGCTCACCGCTAGACACCCATGACAAGATGGTCCGAAGGTATGTGTTCTCCTCCTCGGTTTGCATCTTGTCATGCTTCACGTTTGCGATCTCCATCTCCAAACCCTCACAAAGAACACACCTAGCCACACATGTGCTACCTGAGTTGGCCTCTTCAAGAGACACAATCTTGGCATTCTTCTCTATCAACTCAGATTGCAAGACAGGACAAGTCTTGCACGCACCCAACAGCAAGGGTCTAGCCTTCAGCTCATCCACCTCTCCTACCAATGCCACATACTTACCTCTCAAAGTGAGAAGGTCAGTCATGTGTGTGGTGCACATCTCACACTCCTCCTCCTCGGTGACAACAACGGTGGACTTGACAGATTCAAGTTCCTTCACCATATCCTCCCACTTCTGCCTAAACTCCTTGCGCTCTCTAGCAGCACGCCTAAGCAACTTATCCTGACTTAGGAGCGCGACAGTAAGCTTCTCGACCTCAGCAGAAAGCTCGTCGGGGGTCAGAGATACCTAGGAGGTGTCGTCGTCGTCGTCATCGTTCTGAGGTGTCTCCTCCAGCTCACCGTCGACCTCCTTGCCGAGGGCCATGGTGCAGAAGCCCTCGTCGTCGGCGAAGAAGCAGAGGTCGTTGAGCTTGTCCTCGATCCTCTTCTTCTTCTCGGACTCGTCGTCGCTTGAAGAAGCAGAGTCGTCGTCCGAGTCATCGACGTCGCTGAGCGTGGCGAAGAAAGCACGCTGCTCAGCCTGGGCCTTCTCCAAGTACTTCGTCTTGATGTACTCCTTGTTGAAGCTGCCCTTCCGCTTGTGCCTCGCGGGGACGGACTTCGCCTTGCGCTTGCCAGAGTCGTACTTGTGCCCATGTTCCACCTTGCCGAAGGTCTGCTTGTTCTTCTTCGGGCAACTGGCGATGAAGTGGTTGGGGTCGCCGCACTCGTAGCATCCTGAGCGTCCTCCTCCGTGGCGACGGTTCATGCAGTTGTTGTGAAACCACGAGAACCGGTTGGCGAGCAAAGCCAGCTCATCATCCCCCATGAACTCCAACTGCTCCTCTGTGACGGAAAGAAGAGAGGAAAGTGCAAAGCCTCCAGAGGGGTTAGCAGAAGAGCCAGAAACCAAAGCCATCGACGGGCCAGAAGGATTTTCATAAGAAGCCCTCGCCATGGCATCAATCTCACTGGACTTGAGCTTACTGAAGAGCTCGTCGCACGTGAGAGTCTCATAGTTAGGCGATTCGATGATCGCCTGAACCTTGGAATCCAACACCAACCGATCAAGGGTATGCAAAAGCTTGAGAGCCCTCTCATGATCGTCGAAAGGCAACAGCTCCTTGTTAGCCCTCATCCTGTTGACAATCACCTGAAAGCGAGCGAATAAACTTTCTATGCTCTCGCCAGGCATATGTCGAAAGTTCTCATACTATCGCTTGAATGACTCGTAGAGATGGGTTTTGACTTGAGAGGTTCCCTCATGGAAACGCATCAGGGTAGCCCAAATCTCTCGAGCCATAGCGAGATGAGAAACGCGATCAAACTCACTCATGCTCAAGCATGAGAAAAGAGCATTACGGGCTCGGCTATTGGCATCGTGCTCATCGATCTGAAGTTGAGAGACACGAGCAGCCAAGACCACGTAATCGGCAGAGTTGCAAATATCCCAAATGGAAGCACCCAAACTCTGCAGATAGGCCGACATGCGTATCTTCCAATACGCATAGTTCGTCCCATCGAAAAATGGCGGTTTGCCCACGCCGCGATCCATGTCGCCTTCTGTGGATCTGGAACTGGCTAAGGTGGTGGATCCTTAACCCGCTCCGATAACAATTGATGGACCGAGAAAGCACTAGCAAGGTGACCAGAGGGGGGGTGAATGGGAGCCAACAAAAATTTCTCTCGAAACTTTGGCCAAATGTCCCAAAATCAACCCCCGAAAGCTACGACTGAAACCGTGATGCCCACGACCCTTGGAAGAGGGTGGATGATCCCTAGGATCACAGCGAGGCACCACAAAGCGATAGCGAACCAAACGGCCAAAGCACCGGAGCAAGTTCGACCCTCAAAAACCAAGTCCCGAACGTAGATAGACGGCTACGTCGGGATGTCCCCAAATACCTTTGCTAACAAGTAGCAAAGATACCTAAAGAGGTTCCTTGGTCAACTCTAGGATCAAATAAGAAGTCCGGAAACCAAGCGAACAAGCTGGGAGAGCAAACGCACTAAACCAGAGCCTTCAGCCAAGTCCCGGACTGTCCGGCAGTACGGTCGCGGACTGTCTGCCCAGTGGCGGACTGTCCGGGCTCAGGTCACGGACTGTCCGTCGGCCAAACGAGCAAAACCACAGTGCTGCTGAAGTTTCCTGGACAGTTCCCAGACTGTCCGCGAAAACCAACGACGAACTGTCCGCCGGTCAAATACCAATACAGCGAAGTTGCTGAACAGTCCATGGATGACTCCCGGACTGTCCGCGAGTTCCTTCGGCGGACTGTCTGCTGGTCAAGGAACAGTAACACGACCGAGACCCGCAGCCACTGACCTGGCTCGTTCCCGACGCGCGAACTGTCCCCGGCTGGGATGGCGGACTGTCCGCCAACTCCCAGTGAGGGCGATTTTGGTCGCCCTTCACCCAAATCTTCTCCAACTCGATTCAAACCAAAATCCCACGTTCCCAAACTTGGAGAGGATAATCATGGAGTAGTTAGGAGACTATCTCCAAGAAATCATTCGCTCAAATCAATTCAAACACCGGGAAATCAAAAGGGGAGGAGTATGAACCGAAAAAGCGCCACGAAAACGAAATCGACCTGATCTACTTGTTCATGAGGAGTTAGATGAATTCCTTTGGTCGAAATGACCTCCTCACTACAAAGAACAAGATGATTCATGTGGATTTTGAAAAGACGCAGTAGGGAGAGAGATCGAGTGACGGGAAAATCGTGGAGAAACGAAGAACACGAATCAAAACGTGAATCGACACATCGATCTGCAACCGTGTGGCTACCACACGCTACAACAGTGAGGTTACGGCCTCACTTCCTCAAAATCTTCAGTACACAGAGGTATGGTTCTCTGTGGATCTCTTCTAGCTACAGCAGGGGATTGGGAGAGCAGGAAACCCAAGAAGCAAAGAGCAAAGAGCAAAGAGCAAAGAGCAAAGAGCAAATTTTTGAGCTCCCATTCACCCCCCCCCCCCTCTGGTTGCCTTGCTATTGCATTCTCGGTCCTTCAAGACTCACGCGCATCACAAGAACTCAACTCCGGTTGCAAAGATGCAGACTTGGAAAAACCAACATCGGAGTTGCAAGAAATGCATGACTCAAAAGACTTAGCACAAAGATTCTTGCAACTTTTAGCTAAAACTTCATTTTCAAACATGAGGCAATCACAAGTACCACAAGGAGTGTTTTTCAGATTTTCCATCTCCTCTCTAATGTACTCGGCATATGTGGTACGCAAGAGTTCAATTTCTTTTTCAAGGTTGGCACTCATATCATTGTGCTCAACCAACTTGGTGCTCATATGATCGCGCAAAACCTTCAAAGCCAAAACTTCCTTTTCCAAATCAATGCATGATGTGCACATGAGATCGGTGGAAGAAACATCACCATTCACATCAAGCAAAGAATCATGAATAGCACAAGAAGTAAGGCATGCATTTTTATTCAAAGAGCACAAGCTACAAGGCCTAGAATTTATCTCATCAATTTCAGCCCTAGCATGCTCAAGTTCATCTACACATGTGGTGTGAGTCAATTTTAGTTCATTGATTTCAGCAAGCAAAGACTCACAAGAACCACATGGTAAAGAAGCTTTTGACCTAAGCAAAGCTATTTCAGATTTAGCATAGACAAGGTCCTTGCGCAAGTCAAAGCAAACAAGACATGGTATGGAAGCATTTGATTTCAACATTACATTCTCAGATTTTAAGCTAGCAAGAGAAAAGCAGAGCTCATCATTCTTCCTAACCATGTCACTACAAGAGGTGCAAGGTAAAGATGCACTAGACTTCCAATGAGAAAGGCCACATTTTAACCTAGCAATGGAGCATTTCAACTTCTTGATCTTTCTATGCAAGGTATCACAAATCTCATCATATCTAATGTTATCATCACAACAAGCTTCAAATCGTTGGGACAAAATCCCAAGACTAGCGAGAAGTGTACCTTTCTTGGCCTTGCCAAGTTCACGTATACGATCCTCCGTTGAATGCTCATCATCTCCTAGGAAGCCCAGCAAAGCATCCACCTCGCGTTCCGCCTCAAGAGCTGTACTCCTCCTTCTTGCCAAAATGTCGTCCTCGGTCGCATGTCCAAGACTCAAACCTAAGGACAAAGACACACTGGAAGAAGAACTTGGTGCCATCTCCAAAAGCACCGTTAGTGTTGGCCAAAACACAAGCTCAACACATCGGCAAGCAAAGTCGGAAACACAACCGCTCTCAAAACGTCATCTTCGCGGATCCGGAACCGGTTAAGGTAGAGAGATCCTTAACTGGCTCTGATACCAATTGAAGGACCGAAAATGCTAAAGCAAGGCGACCAGAGGGGAGGGTGAATCAGAGCCTAAAAATTTCTTCCGAAATTCAGGCCTCTGTCCCAACAAAATCAACCCCAAGAGCAAAGCCGACATACGTGATGTCCACGACCCAAGAGAATGGGTGGATGTTCCCTAGGAACACAGCGGGACACCACAAAAGCTCCCTCACCCAAATCCACGCGAGTCAACTAGTGACAAGATGGACTTTGGGTAACCTCAACCTCTCACGAGCAACGCGAGTGGGATTTAGGCTTTTTCGCAAAGCGTGAAGCCAGATTTCAGTAGAGCACGAAGTTGGGAATCCAACGCAAAAAGCGGATCTCAAATCGGAGCTCGAGCGCAAAAGATACGGACGAAAACGTGCGCTGTCAGTACTGACCGGACTCTGCAGAGCGTCCGGTCCAAGATGAACGGACGCGTCCAGTCAGAGAAAAGTCTCTCTGGTTGCTCTCTGTTCACGACCGGACTCTGCACTAGGGAGCGTCCGGTCAAGTGAACATTGCGTCCGATCTCAGCGTAGCCACGACGAATAGTGCTACCTGTGTGTCCTATCACGTTGGCCAAGTGCGTCCGGTCACCTTTGTAACTGTGCGTCGGGTCAGGTCTGTACGAACTGAACAATACAACCTTCAAATACTGGACTCACCAGTCAGCATCCGGTCATCCCGCGGCCAGCGTCCGCTCACGTCACGCGAGCTGGTCAGCGCTAGTGATCAAAGACCGGACTCTATCAGGGTGCGTCCGGTCGCTATGAAGAAGCGTCCGGTCACCCCGACCAGCCCACTTTTCATCCACCGAATCAACCTGATCTCCCTCAAATCAAAAGCACTAGGGCTCTAACTTTGTGTGAGGGGTCACAAGGATGTTAGTGAGCTACTCCTAAGAGATCATGGCTCGAACCTAACTCCAAATCAGTGAATCGAAGAAAACGGTGAAGAACAGGCAAGAACTCAATCCCAAAACTAAATCCGCCCGATCTGTGAGTTCGTGAGGTATTGGAGAAATTCCTTCGGTAGAAAGAAGACTCTCATGAAGCTACACAAGATGGTTCAAACGGATTTGCGAATCTTCCCTCGAAACAAGAATTCTCGTGAAGATCGAAAGAAGGGAAAACGAGCAAACACGAAGAACAAAATTGCAAGACAAATTAAAGCACGAAGTTGATCCTTGGATTCAGCGAGATGGATGATTGATTAAGCACTCGGTGTTGGGTTACAAGCCACTCCTCGCAGTACAAAACATGGATGGCGAAAAGCTCAGGAACAAGAGCCGGTCTCTCCTCTAACCCTAGCCTCCCCTCACCTAAACAAAATGAGAGTGACACCTCCAAGGATACTGTTGCCCTAGCAGCCTTTTCATCTATATATAGGCGCACGTCCAAATCAGACAAACGCCCTAACAGGAAGTACTAACGCAAATACCCCTAGGTGTAAAACTGTCCAACCCTAGCAGTTTTCATCAGACGGCCACACCCGCACATCCGGTACCTTCGCCTCGATGCGACCTCACCTAATGCCGCCACGTCCCGTCATGTCGACCACCGCGCCTTCCTCGTGGATAGCTTCGCCGCCGCGCCAGCCTCTCCACGCCGCCATGCATCGACCGTCCTTTTGGACCTTCCCCCGGTTTTGAGGCCCAAACCAGGAAACCTGCCAGCCCAGGTTTTGAGGCCCAAACCTAGAAACCGTCGATGGTAGCTTTTTGAGGCTCAGCTACCGAACCCGCACCGTAGACGGGATGTGGTTCGCACACCCCGACCACCGGCACCGATGCTGATGCATGTCCAGCCTCCACACCGGGCACAACGCCTTCGCCTTACTTCTTGACTTGGCCGACGGCACTTGCGCCGCACGCAAGCCCGTGTCCGACCTCCCGCCAAGTGCCACGACGCCATCGTCTTCCTCCCGACTCGGCCGATGCATCGCACATCCCCATGTGCTCTCGCTCGCCGATGCCACGTGCCAGCTACCACAGCTGGTCCTCTGGCCCTCTGGTCCGTCAGTCCAAGCCCCACATCCGCCCTTCACCGCCCTGGGTACATCGGCATGGCACGTCCGCCGCGGCACGCCCATCCTTCACCGCTCCCGGTCCGTCGGCACGGCACGTCTCTACTTGACCTTCACCTCGCCATCGACCACTGTATCCGAGCTCAACACCTTGTTGACGTTTGTTAGTGCAAATAGAATATGAAAGATTCCACAAGCGCACAGAACACCATTGTAGCATTTTACCGGGAGTATTCCAGGATCGTTATTTATATTTTACCACAGGGAAGCTAGGGTCAAGAATTTGATAACTCACTATCATGCATCTACTAACTCAGAGTACTTATTAGACTAAAGCAGGAGTGAATGATATATGATATGATAATAAATGAAGCACATAAAGGATAATTCAATGATAACTAGATAACTATAGTGGGAGGACAACGGGAGAGATCAAGGTTCCTATATACTTCTCTATTACTTGGGTTCTAAGGCAACAAAGATGAAAAGATATAGCAGTTATACACATTGGCACTTTGGAGCAACAGTACCTTTCTGACTCTCGAAAAAGACTGGGAAGAAAGTAGTCAGGGGAAGGCTGCCAAAAGCTCTACGGAACACCAATCCTAACGTGGTGGATTATAACAATCTAGAAAGCTGTCACCCCTGTAGCTACCATAACTAACCGGAGGATTGGGCGCAAACTCAGGTAAACACTAGCCTAGACACCGCGTCTACACTAATAATTACTACTCTAATTACCATGAATAACTAGAGCACTCAATACGAACAAATATCCCATGCCAAGATATAACAACTATACTAATCATATAATAAAGCATAAAGTAAATAGAGAAGATAAATATATTAAAGCATAAGTCTTACAAAGAAAATATACAAAGACATACCAAAACTCTGAAGACTCCTCCGGAACAGGAGCGCAACTCCGCTCTCCCTAACTCCCAACTAGAGCTAAGCTATTACATTGGAAAATCTAAACCTAATTACAAAGAGAAGAGAGGTTATCCATTCGAGGGACGCCTCTACAACTCCAAGATGATGTGTTGCCTCAGGGGGGTCCTGGGTTTATTATATAGGGGCTCCTGGCCTCCCCTCCACCTTGGGCAAGCGATGTGGGACTAAATCCTCCGCCATATGCACATGGGCCTTAATGGGCCAAAACGCGTCGAAGAGGTCGGTTGGAGTGCGTCACGCGAAGGGGGTCGAGTTTGGGCCCTACACCAGACCGGTCGGTCCAGGGGGAGACCAGTCGGTCTGCCTCTATGACAGGTGGGCCCCGCCTTCTGTGGGTCGCCTTCTCATGTCTTCTGGAATGTTCTGGAATGTTCTAGAATCTTTCAAGTCGTATCCATCGAGGACTCTCGCTGTGGGACTCCAAATATAACAAATCATATGTCCATTTCGATCGTCTCAACGAGGTCTTCGCAATGGTGTGCTCTGTTTCATCACTTGAGATACTTTTATATTTTAAAAATATGGATGTCCTACAAAATAAGTGAGAGCACCAAAACTCATGGAACTTGTTAGTTTCAAACCCTACAACTATGCTTTGTGATTCATTTAGTGTCATTTCATGCATTAGTTGATGGTTAATTATGAGCAATAGTGAGCGTCAACAAGTTCCCCCAAGCTTACCCTTTGCTAGTCCCGAGCAAAGCCAATCCCAACAATGGATCAGGAGTTGCTGCAATATCTGTATTTCTTAACAAGCACACAAGCATTCAAACATGCAGATACATGGGTGTATGCCGAGTCTCTAAGTGATGAGTGATTGTCAACTGGGATAATGCGCATGTTCTTTGACTTTTGTTGTGCAGGTGTCGAGCACGGATACAGTGATCAGAGGCAAGGTGAAGGTCAATTAGATACGTGCCGTGCCGATGGACCGAGAGTGGCGAAGGGCGGACGTGAGGCTTGGACTGCGGGACCGGTGGCCCGAGGATCAGCTGCGGTGGTTGGCAGCCTGGGACAGCGATGAGCGAAGACTTGCGGGCACGGTGTTGCTCGGGTCGAGGACCTGAGGACACGTGTCGGTGGACGGGGTGCACGGGCGGTGCATCCCCTCTACGGCTCGGTTTGGTGTGAAGGACTGAGAAAGCACTAGCAAAGCGACCAGAGGGGGGTGAATGGGAGCTCAAAAATTTCTCTCGAAACTTTGGCCAAATGTTCCAAAATCAACCCCTGAAAGCTACAACCGAAACCGTGATGCCCACGACCCTTGGAAGAGGGTGCATGATCCCTAGGATCACAGCGAAGCACCACAAAGCGATAGCAAACCAAACACCAAAAACACCGGCTCGAATACGACCCCAAAAACTAAGTCTCGAACGTAGATAGACGGCAACGTCGAGAAACTCCCAAATACCTATGCTAACAAGTAGCAAAGATACCTAGAGAGGTTCCTTGATCAACTCTAGGGCCAAACGAGAAGTCCGGAAACCAAGGGAAGAAGCCAGGAGAGCAAACGCACTAAACCGGAACAAACAGCCGAATCTCGGACTGTCCGGCTCAACCGCGGACTGTCCGCGGGGGGATGGCGGACTGTTCGCCGGCAAAATCCCCAAAACAGCACAGTTGCTGAAGTCTCCCTGCTCGGGCCCGGACTGTCCGCGCCTGACAACGGCGAACTGTCCGCCGGTCACCCGAGGCAGAAACAGTCAAGCAACGCGACCACTGCTCGGTCGAAGCCCGACGCGCGGACTGTCCGCCGGCCAAACCGCGGACTATCCATGAGTGCGCAGAGAGGGCGATTTCAGTCGCCTTCTCCCTAAATCTCTCCAAATTCGATCCAAATCAAAATCCCACGTTCCCAAACTTGGAGAGGATGATCACGGGGTAGTTAGGAGACTATCCCCAGGAAATCATCCGCTCAAATCGATTCAATCACTGGGAAATGGAAAGGGGAGGAGAATGAACTGAAAAGCGCCACAAAAATGAAATCAACCCGATCTACTTGTTCGTAAGGAGTTAGATAAATTCCTTCGGTGGAAATGATCTCCTTTCAAATACGTACAAGTTGATTCAAACGGATTTCGCAAAGACGCACGAGAGAGGGAGATCGAGTGACGTGAAAATCACGGAGAAACGAAGAACGCGAAGAACACGAACAAAACGCGAATCAAGTAATCGATCTACAACCGTGTGGCTACCACACGCTACAACAGTGAGGTTACGGCCTCACTTCCTCAAAATCTCCAGTACACAGAGGTATGGTTCTCTACGGGTCTCAGCTAGCTACAGCAGGGGATTAGGTGAGCAGGAAACCCTAGAAGCAAAGAGCAAATGAACTGAGATCGATGGGGAGGTGGGTGTCTCCCCCTACTTATCCTAATTTTAACTATTCCTAATTCCCACAATACCCCTAACTACTTACAGAGCGAACCAGCTAAACCCTAAGGTTATTCTGGACCAACTCGATGGTAGGTGGATCCGACGGCCACGCCCGCACAACTCGTAGCGTTGCCTCGACGCATCCTTCCGATTGCTGCCACGTGCCGCCCTCGCTCTGCACCCCCAGTTTTGTGGCCCAAACCGGGAAACCAGCCTTTCCAGCCAACCCCCGGTTTTGAGGCCCAAACCGGGAAACCAGCCCACCAGCGCCTGAGTTTTGTGGCCCAAACTCAGCAAACCCGCAGCACCCAGGTTTTGAGGCCCAAACCTGGAAACCGTCCACCCGATGGTTTTTCTCTGGCTCTACCACCAAACCGACGCCGTAGAGGGGATGCACCGCCCGTGCACCCCGTCCACCGACACGTGTCCCCAAGTCCACGACTCAGGCAACACATGACCACAAGTCTTCGCTCGTCGCTGTCTCAGGCTGTCAGCCACCACAGCTGATCCTCGGGCCACCGGTCCCTCAGTCCAAGCCTCACGTCCGCCCTTCGCCACTCTCGGTCCATCGGCACGGCACGTCTCTACTTGACCTTCACCTTGCCTCTGATCACTGTATCCATGCTCGACACCTGCACAACACAAGCCAAAGAACATGCGCATCATTCCAGTTGACAATCACTCATCACTCAGAGACTCGGCATACACCCATGTATCCGCAATCTCCCCCTTGATGAGTGCATTGTCAACTACCAACACAAATCATAATGGAAGCAGAAGAAGGAAGAAGGAAGAAGGAGAAAGAGAGAGAACTCAACCAAATGACCCAAAAGCATAGCAAAGCCGAAGAAGGTCAAGTGGAAAGAGCGAAACAACTTGGTTCCCAAAGACATGGGCAACGGCTCGACGCAACCAAGCAAAGCAAAGCTAGCCCTCAAGAAGAGGTAGAACAGGCTCAACACTGCTAGCGAGAAATCGAAGCAAATGCTAGTCCCTCAAGACAGAGGCACAGAGGCTCAACACAACTAGCAAAGAAAGCTCGATAGCAAAACCTTACGGCCAACAGGAAGCAGCCAAACTCCCCCTCGAATAGTGCAAACAACTAGGAAGACTCCCCCTTAGTTCAAACGGAGGGTAATGATTTGCAATTTCTCCCCCTTAGTTGAAAATGCACTTATCAAGAAACAATGCTCCCCCACAGAAAATGCACCATCAAAAAGTGCAAACAAGAGAAGTTCTCCCCTTCCAAAATGCATATGAGTCAAAATGCAAGTTAGGAGCTTCAGGAGTATACTCAAAAGAGTGCAAAGAGGCTCTACAGAGTTCTGATCCGATGACTCAGAAAATGCACAGAATGCTAGCAATGGCTCAAACTGATCACTAAGTCTGAAATGAGAGCAAAAAGAGCAGTTTTCAGCCAAAAAGGTATTCACCATCAAAATAGCACAAGACATGTATAGACAGGAAGTCAAACAAGTGCTAAACATGTATACAAGGTGAACTACCCCTAGCACAGTTCAATCATCATGTTGATACCAATTGAAGGAATGAAGCATATACTTGTGATTTCAAATTTTAATCGAAGTTGCAGCGGTGAAATTACACAAGTTCAAAAATCAGCATGTGACTGCGAGAGGTTGAATGCTTGTTATTGCCTAACTTTCCAACTGTGCGAAGCCTATGCATAAGCAATCAGAAGCTTAAAGCAACAGTTTCGGTCATACACTACACAGCTCAAGTTTAACTCAAAATTCAATGAGAAACAGTCTCGAAACTGTGAGGTGCTAACAAGCAAACCCATCTCGATCTTTTCAATTCACTTAACTTGGTTCAGATTTTAAACAGAATATGACATACCAAGAAAGTGAATGACTCAACACTAGAGACATAGCAACCTAGCATACATAAATAGCATAAGTGACTTCGACACATCCTACACATGCTAGTTGCATATCTCAATGGTGAACATTTTCAAGTTTTAAGTTCATTATCAAATTTCACCATTCAAAAATAGCTCAGCTCACAGTACGTATCAGTGATCAGAAAGAGCATAAGCTACAACATCTACACAAAGCATTGGAGCAAAGACTACACAGAGCATAGTTACATTCTTCAGACTATATTCATGAAGCTCAGAATGTAAAAGCGTATGCTGAAATGCAAAGATGCATGAAGAAACCAAAAAGAAGCAAAACCAACTGAAAAACACAAAGTCAGTGTATCATACAAGAGTCAAAATGTTTCCCCCATCTAAAAGGGGAAACACACACCAAGCTCACCCCTCAACCGATTAAAGGTTGATTCGTCTAAAGGCTTGGTGAAAATATCAGCCAACTGATGATGAGTATCGACATGGCGAAGGTCGATATCACCCTTCTCATAGTGGTCTCGCAGAAAATGAAAGCGCACATCAATGTGTTTGGTCTTCGAGTGAAGCACGGGGTTCTTAGCAACGCTAATCGCACTCGTGCTGTCACAAAGCAAAGGAACACGAGAAAAGCTCAGACCAAAATCACGCAAAGTGGCCATCATCCAAAGCAATTGAGAACAGCAGCTAGCCGCAACAACGTATTCAGCCTCTGTGGTAGACTGAGCGACACTAGACTGCTTGCGAGAAGACCATGATACAATAGAAGATCCAATAAACTGGCATGTCCCAGAAGTGGACTTGCGCTCGACACGGCAACTAGCAAAATCGGCATCAGAATAACCGCAAAGGGAGACGGTGAGAAGTGCGCGGCGACGCCTGAAAGCGCGCGCACAGACACACCGCGAACTGGATGTCCAGGCGTGTCGCCGTCAGGTAGAGCAGCGACCTGATCATGCTTCGGTACTCGTTCGGGTCCACAACTTCTCCATCCTTGTCCGCATCCAGGGCCGTCGTGGTCGACATGGGTGTTGGAAGAGGCTTGGCCTCACCCATATCGAACCTCTTCAGCAAGTCCTTGGTATACTTGCCCTGGTGCACAAACGTCCCTTCTCGTGATTGCTGAATTTGCAATCCGAGAAAGAAAGTCAGCTCGCCCATCATGCTCATCTCGAACTCCTTGCTCATAGTATCTGCAAACTTGGCAACCAAAGCATGAGAAGAACCACCGAAAATGAGGTCATCCACATAAATCTGGACCAAGAGAGTATCAGTGCCTTGCTTGAGGAGAAACAGCGTTTTATCTACACATCCCATTTTAAAACCCTTAGCAAGCAAAAAGGTTTTCAACCTGTCATACCAGGCTCTAGGGGCTTGTTTCAAACCATACAAAGCTTTGTGAAGTTTAAAAACATGGTTTGGAAACTTGGGATTTTCGAAACCGGGGGGTTGTCTAACATACACCTCCTCTTCTATGTAGCCGTTTAAGAAGGCACTCTTGACATCCATTTGAAAAAGTTTGAAACCTTTGGATGCAGCAAAAGCCAAGAGTATCCTAATCGCCTCCAAACGTGCTACAGGAGCAAAAGTCTCCTCATAGTCTATCCCCTCCTTCTGACTATATCCCTGGGCTACGAGTCTGGCCTTGTTTCTCACAACATGGCCATCTTCTCCCTGTTTGTTTTTGAAAACCCATTTTGTCCCAATAGGATGACACTCAGAAGGTGGAGACACCAGAACCCAAACCCGATTTCTCTCAAAGTTCTCAAGATCCTCATGCATGGCATTGACTCAATCCAGATCCGTCAAAGCATGTCCAACATCTCGGGGCTCAAAATCAGCAACAAAAGCAGAATGAGCAAAGTGAGAGATTTGAGACCTGGACCGAGTGACCCGTTCGTCAATGTTGCCGATCATCTGCTGAGGGGGGTGTTGGCGCTGGATATGTCGTGGCGCCTCCCTTGCCGAAGTGGCCTCCCCCTCAACAGCAGCTGGTGCCTCCCCGGGTACAAAAGGTACCGCTCGGGGTGGCGGATCCCACGGCCCCCAGGAAGAAGAAGTGTCGGGGCCGTGAATCGTCGTAGAAGCCACTCCTTGCGGCACAGCAGGTGGAAGGGGTTGCTGGATCATCCATACCTTCAGCACCCTCGTCCTCGTCATCAAAAATCGGCTCACCGACCTTGTGATCACCTGCACGCTCAAAATGAGAAGAAGGACAAACCATGGCCTCATCGAAGGTGACATCGGATGTCTCCATGACTCGGTTAGTGTCAAGGTTAAGTACACGAAAAGCTCGAGTGTGAGTGCCATAACCCAAAAACACACCGTCAGAAGAACGAGACTCAAACTTGTCCAGGTTGCCCTTTTTGAGTATAAAACAATGGCAACCAAAAACTCTAAAATAACTCACCTTGGGGAGTTTTCCAAAACGCAACTCATAAGAGGTCTTTTTCAAGAAAGCTCGAAGAAAAATGCGATTGGAAATATAGCATGCAGTGCTCATAGCTTCGGCCCAATATTGCCTAAGAGTCCTATGCTCATAGAGCATCGTCCTGGCCATCTCTACAAGGGTCCGATTCTTCGTCTCTACAACACAATTTTGTGGCGGTGTGTAGGGAGAAGAAAACTGATGCTCCAAGCCCAAAGAGTTACAAAACTTCTCAAAATCCAAATTCTTGAATTCAGAACCATTATCACTCCTAATAGATCGCATCGAGTTCAAAGGGAACTCGTTCTGAAGACGCAAAATCAGATTGCGAGCAAAGGAGAAAGTCTCGGTCTTCTCAGCTAAAAAGAAGACCCACGAATATCTCGAAAAGTCGTCAACAACAACAAGCGCATACCACTTCCCCCCAACCGAGCTCACCCGAGCCGGACCGACAAGGTCCATGTGCAAAAGCTCTCCAGGGCGCTTGGTCATGACCTGAGTCACTGGATGGTGGGGAGCGGCAACCATCTTCCCATGTCTACAAGAGTGGCAAACAAGATCCTTCTCCATCGACAACTTGGGCAATCCTCGGATTAGGCCAATTGAGCTAAGTCTTGCAAGCAAGTCGAAGCTCAAATGTCCTAGTCTCCTATGCCACTTCCAAAGACCAGAAGAAGAAGGTCCAGCCACAAGACAACGAGAAGTGCCAAAAGACTCCGAGAAATTCGCACGAAAGACTTTTCCAAAGGGCCAAATCAAACACACAAGATTACCCTGAGGATCCAAAATACGACTGAGATTCGGTTTAAAACGAATCTCATAGTCATCGTCAATGAGTTGCGAAACAGAAAGAAGGTTAAAATGCAAGTTAGAAACAAGAGCAACATCGCGCAACATAAAGTGCTCACTAACTCGCACCGACCCACGAGACAAAACCTTACCTTTGCTATTGTCGCCGAAGGTGATAAACTCCTTTCTGGCGATAGGACTAAGACTGGAGAACTACTTGGCGTTTCCGGTCATGTGCCTCGAGCAACTGGAATCCACCAACCAAACGTTCTCCAATCGTTTTACCTACATCAATAAAAAGACAAAGGGTGAGCATACGGTCCAACACTGGGGTAGGTGAAGTAAGGGGAATACCAGTGTTGGGCCGGCTGCTCAAAAGAACGGTTAGCAGAAAAACCATTCTTAGCACGCCTACGGGGGAAGCGATCACCACGCTGAGGAAAACGTGGTCCACTGGGGAAGGAGCGCTCACCGCGATACTCAAAACGCGGTGGAGGAAAGCTCTCAACTACAAAGCCACCGCCACGGGGTCCATAGCCTACAACTGCAGGCTCCCGCCGGGCACGCTCTCTACGAGGCCTAGGCCTAGGAACTTGAGGCACTGCACCTCTAGACCTAGCAGCTCTCCTTGGAGCTCTCCTCTGAACATTCGGCACATGTACATCATGGAAATGATGGTACATGTTCGGATTGTTCATCTCCCTAGCACGGCGCGCCTCTCTCTTGCGCCGAAAGCAGAACTCACTCAAGTGTCCATCTCTCCCACAATGCTCACAATGGTACCTCACCGCTCTCAAAGGGGGTTGTTGGTACACACGGTTGTGGGTTTGGATCACTTTGCCCTTCTGTGGCAAACACTCCTCCTGGATAGGTGGCATCGTATCAAGCTTGTTTTTCAAGTGGTTGAGTTTGGGATGCCACACTTGGTTCTTGGGTGGAGCTCTAGGAGGTTCAACAAAGACCCCATCCTTGGTGTTAGGTTTGAGAGGCTCTTTAGGTGGTATCTTGGTAAGCTTGGGAGTAGTGGTGGAGTTGGGCTTCTCACATGGGTCAAGACCACTAGACTCTCCAATCTTCCCGAAAGATGAAACATCCACACCCGGAGCAAAACCTACACCGGGACCTCCAGCAGCTTGCTTAAATTGAGAGATCATCATCCCGAGCTGTGGCTCACCACAAGACACCCATGACAAGATGGTCCAAAGGTATGTGTTTTCCTCCTCGGTTTGCATCTTGTCATGCTTCACGTTTGCAATCTCCATCTCCAAACCCTCGCACAAAGCACACCTAGTCACACAAGTGCTACCCGAGCTGGCCTTCTCAAGAGACACAATCTTGGCATTCTTCTCTGCCAACTCGGATTGCAAGACAGGACAAGTCTTGCATGCACCCAACAGTGAGGGTCTAGCCTTCAGCTCATCCACCTCTCCTACCAACGCAGCATACTTACCTCTCAAAGTGAGAAGGCCAGTCATGTGCGTGGTGCACATCTCACACTCCTCCTCATCGGCAACAACCACGGTGGACTTGACAGACTCAAGTTCCTTCACCGTATCCTCCCACTTCTGCCTAAACTCCTTGCGCTCTCTAGCGGCACGCCTAAGCAGCTTATCTTGACTAAGAAGCGCGGCAGTAAGTTTCTCGACCTCAGCGGAAAGCTCGTCGTGGGTCAGAGATACCTGGGAGGTGTCATCGTCATCGTCGTTCCGAGGAGTCTCCAGCTCGCCATCGAGGGCCATGGTGCAGAAGCCGTCGTCATCGGCGAAGAAGCAGAGACCGTTCAGCTTATCCTCGATCCTCTTCTTCTTCTCGGACTCGTCATCGCTTGAGCAAGCGGAGTCGTCATCCGAGCCGTCGACGTCGCTGAGTGTGGCGAAGAACGCACGCTGCTCATCCTGGGCCTTCTCCAAGTACTTCTTCTTGGGCTTGCCGCAGTCGTACTTGTGCCCATGATCGCCCTTCCCAGATGTGTTCTTCTTCTTGGGGTAGTTGGCGATGAAGTGGTTGGGGTCGCTGCACTCGTAGCATCCTGAGCGTCCTCCTCCGCGGCGACGGTTCATGCGGTTGTTGTGGAACCGCGAGAACTGGTTAGCGAGCATTGCCAACTCGTCATCCCCCAAAGACTCCAGCTGGTCCTCTGTGACAGAAAAGAGAGGCGAAAGAGCAAAGCCTCCAGAGGTGTTAGCAGAAGAGCCAGAAACCAAAGCCATAGTCGGGCCAGAAGGATTTTCATAAGAAGCCCTCGACATGGCGTCAATCTCACTAGACTTGAGCTTACTAAAGAGCTCGTCGCAAGTGAGGGTCTCATAGTTAGACGATTCGATGATCGCCTGGACCTTTGAGTCCCACACCGACCGATCAAGAGTTTGCAAAAGCTTCAAAGCTCTCTCATGATCGTCGAAAGGCAACAGCTCCTTGTTCGCTCTCATCTTGTTGACAATGACCTGAAAGCGAGCAAATAAACTTTCTATGCTCTCGCCAGACATGTGTCGAAAGTTCTCATACTCCCGCTTCTGCGACTCATAGAGACGGGATTTGACTTGAGTGGTTCCCTCATGGAAGCGCATGAGGGTCGCCCAAATCTCATGAGCCGTGGGGAGGTGAGAAACGCGTTCCAACTCAGACATGCTCAAACAAGAGAACAAGGCGTTACATGCCCGGCTATTGGCTTCGTGCTCATCGATCTGAAGCTGAGAGACACGAGTGGCCAGAACAACGTAATCGGCCTTGTTGCAAATCTCCCAGACAGAAGAGCCCATGCTCTGGAGATAGGCCGACATGCGTATCTTCCAATACGCATAGTTCGTCCCATCAAAGAACGGCAGTTTGCCCACGCCGCGATCCATGTCGCCTTCAGTGAATCTAGAACCGGCTAAGGTGGAAGATCCTTAACCTGGCTCCGATACCTATTGAAGGACCGAGAAAGCACTAGCAACGCGACCAGAGGGGGAGTGAATGGGAGCTCAAAAATTTCTCTTGAAACTTTGGCCAAATGTCCCAAAATCAACCCCCAAAAGCTACAACCGAAACCGTGATGCCCACGACCCTTGGAAGAGGGTGGATGATCCCTAGGAACACAGCGAGGCACCACAAAGCGATAGAAAACCAAACACCAAAAACACCGGCTCGAATACGACCCCAAAAACCAAGTCTCGAACGTAGATATACGGCTACGTCGAGAAACTCCCAAATACCTATGCTAACAAGTAGCAAAGATACCTAGAGAGGTTCCTTGATCAACTCTAGGGACAAACGAGAAGTCCGGAAACCAAGGGAAGAAGCCAGGAGAGCAAACACACTAAACCGGAACAAACAGCCGAATCCCGGACTGTCCGCCGGTACGGTCCCGGACTGTCCGGCTCAACCGCGGACTGTCCGCGGGGGGATGGCGGACTGTCCGCCGGCAAAATCCCCAAAACAACACAGTTGCTGAAGTCTCCCTGCTCGGGCCCGGACTGTCCGCGCCTGACAACGGCGGACTGTCCGCCGGTCACCCGAGGCAGAAACAGTCAAGCCACGCGACAACTGCTCGGTCAAAGCCCGACGCGCGGACTGTCCGCCGGTCAAACCGCGGACTGTCCACGAGTGCGCAGAGAGGGCGATTTCAGTCGCCTTCTCCCCAAATCTCTCCAAATTCGATCCAAATCAAAGTCCCACATTCCCAAACTTGGAGAGGATGATCACGGGGTAGTTAGGAGACTATCCCCAAGAAATCATCCGCTCAAATCGATTCAATCACCGGGAAATCGAAAGGGGAGGAGAATGAACCGAAAAGCGCCACGAAAACAAAATCAACCCGATCTACTTGTTCGTAAGGAGTTAGATAAATTCCTTCGGTGGAAATGATCTCCTTTCAAATACGAACAAGTTGATTCAAACGGATTTTGCAAAGACGCACGAGAGAGGGAGATTGAGTGACGGGAAAATCGCGGAGAAACGAAGAACGCGAAGAACACGAACAAAACGCGAATCAAGTCATCGATCTGCAACCGTGTGGCTACACACGCTACAACAGTGAGGTTACAGCCTCACTTCCTCAAATTCTCCAGTACATAGAGGTATGGTTCTCTACGGATCTCAGCTAGCTACAGCAGGGGATTAGGAGAGCAGGAAACCCTAGAAGCAAAGAGCAAATGAACTGAGATCGATGGGGAGGTGGGTGTCTCCCCCTACTTATCCTAATTCTAACTATTCCTAATTCCCACTCTACCCCTAACTACTTATAGAGCGAACCAGCTAAACCCTAAGGTTATTCTGGACCAACTCGATGGTAGGTGGATCCGACGGCCACGCCCGCACAACTCGTAGCGTTGCCTCGACGCAACCTCCCGATTGCCACCACGTGCCGCCCTCGCTCTGCACCCCCGGTTTTGTGCCCAAACCGGAAAACCAGCCTTTCCAGCCAACCCCTGGTTTTGAGGCCCAAACCGGGAAACCAGCCCACCAGCGCCTGAGTTTTGTGGCCCAAACTCAGAAACCCGCAGCACCGAGGTTTTGAGGCCCAAACCTAGAAACCGTCCTCAGCCCGAGTTTTGTGGCCAAACTCGGAAACCCTCAGCACCCAGGTTTTGAGGACCAAACCTGGAAACCGTCCACCCGATGGTTTTTCTCTGGCTCTACCACCAAACCGACGCCGTAGAGGGGATGCACTGCATGTGCACCCCATCCACCGACACGTGTCCCCAAGTCCATGACTCAGGCAACACATGACCGCAAGTCTTCGCTCATCGCTGTCCCAGGCTGTCAGCCACCACAGCTGATCCTCGGGCCACCGGTCCCTCAGTCCAAGCCTCACGTCCGCCCTTTGCCACTCTCGGTCCATCGGCACGGCACGTCTCTACTTGACCTTCACCTTGCCTCTGATCACTGTATCCGTGCTCGACACCTGCACAACACAAGCCAAAGAACATGCGCATCATTCCAGTTGACAATCACTCATCACTCAGAGACTCGGCATACACCCATGTATCCGCATGGTGGTTGAGCCACGAAAAAACCACCGAGTGGACGGTTTCCAGGTTTGGGCCTCAAAACCTGGGTGCTGATGGTTTCTGAGTTTGGGCCACAAAACTCGGGCTGAGGACGGTTTCCTGGTTTGGGCCTCAAAACCTAGGTGCTGCGGGTTTCTGAGTTTGGGCCACAAAACTCAATCGATAATCGGCTGGTTTCCCGGTTTGGGCCTCAAAACCGGGGGTTGGTCGTGAAGGCTGGTTTCCCGGTTTGTGCCTCAAAATCGGGGGCGAAGTCCGGGAAAAGGACGAGCGGCGTGGTGGCGGCACGTGGCGGCAATCGGTGAGGTTGCGTTGAGGCAACGCTACCAGTTATGCGGGCGTGGCCGTCGGATCACCAGCATCTTCGAGTTGGTCCAGAATAACCCTAGGGTTTAGCTGGTTCGCTCTATAATTAGAGAGGGGTAGAGTAGGAATTAGAATTAGGATAAGTAGAGGGAGACACCCTCCTCCCATTCTATCTCAGTCATTTGCTCTTTTGCTTCTAGGGTTTCCTGCTCTCCCACATCCCTGCTATAGCGAACTAAGATCCACAGAGAAGAGAACCATACCTCTGTGCCCGTGAGATTTTGAGGAAGTGAGACCGTAATCTCACTGTTGTAGCATGTGGCAGCCACACGGTTGCAAATTCGTGGTTGTGATTCGCGTTTTGTTCGTGTTCTTCGCAGGTTGCTTTTCTCCACGTTTTTCCCGTTGATCGATCTCTCTAGTCGGTGTGTCTTTTGCAAATCCATTTGAACTAAGTTGTTCTAGATCGTGAGGCACTTCTTTCCACCGAAGTAAATCATCTCTAACCTCACGAGCTAGTAGATCGGTCAATTTTCAATTTGGATCGAGTTTGCTCCTTTTGTCCTAAATTCTTCCAATTCACCGATTTGGGGTTAGGTTTGAGCCATGATCTCTTTGGGATAGCTCACTAACCTCCTAGGAACTCCTCATACCAAGTCTAAGCCTTAGTGCTTTTGATTCGGAGGAGATCAGGTTGAATTTGTGGAAGAACAGTTCTGTATCGGGACCATCAGACGCTCTGTTCTTAAGCATCGGACGCTGAGTTCTTTCCATCGGAGCGTCCGTTGCCACGTGTCATCTGACAGTGAGTTTTAAGGAGCATCGGACGCTGACCATCGGAGCGTCCGTTGCCATCGGACGCGCTGCAGGTCTAGCATCGGACGCTAGGGTTTCACTGTAGCAGCGTCCGATGCCAGTCCAGTAAGGTTCCAGAAAGGTCATGTTCGCATCGGACGCTTCCGGTGCTTTGCCATTGGATGCTTCCAGCGTCCGATGCACACAGTTGTGCACTATTTCGTCCGCGGTTCGTTCGTCCGTTGTCGGTTTTGATTTCCGGCTTTTGCGTTGGGTTTCTAGAGTTGTGTTGTGTCTCGCTGTGCTTCTAGGAAGAATCCACCCTACATCTAGGGTCGTGGACACTCGCAAGCTCTAGGTTTGATCTCGGGGTTGATTCTCGGAACAGTAGCTACGAAGTTTCTGAAAAGAAATTTTGAAGCTCCAATTCACCCCCCCCCCCTCTGGTCGCTTTCTGGTAGCACTTTCGGTCCTTCAATTGGTATCGGAGCGGGTTAAGGATCTTCCACCTTAGTGAAAGGTCCTAAATGGCTAGAGGGGGGGTGAATAGCCTATAAAAAATTCTACAACAACACTTAAACAAACTGGTTAGACAACTAAATGGCGAAGCGAAGTTTGCGCTAGCTCTACACAGATGCAAGCCACCTATTCACGATTCTAGATAACCACAAACTCTAAGTCACACAGTATCAAAGGAACTATTCAACAACTAAATAAGCAATAATGTATATCACTACACAAGATAAGAGAATGTAACTAACAACAAGGTATAATATTAACTTGCAAGAAAGTAACAAATGTAAGTACAAGAGATAGAAGTGTGTATACCGATCCGGCAAGAGATTAATAAATGAATATCAAAGAATACCACGGAGACAAGTTGACACAATAATTTTTCCTCCGAGGTTCACTTGCTTGCCGGCAAGCTACGTCCCCGTTGTAGCGATACACCCACTTGGAGGTTCACGCGCTAATAGGCATCACACGCCTAACCCTCAATAGGGTGCCGCACAACCAACACAAGATGGGGATCCACAAGCTACGAGCAATCCACTAGAGTTACCTTTGGCGCTCCGCCGGGGAAGGTACAAGAAACCCCTTACAAATCACCGGGAGATGGCCACGAACAATCACCACTCGTGCCTAATCTCCTCCGCTGCTCCAAACCGTCTAGGTGGCGGCAACCACCAAGAGTAATAAGAATATCCGCAGCAACAACAATCGCCAAGTGCCACTAGATGCAAACTCACAAGCAAATGCACTTGGATCTCTCGATCTCACTTGGATTCGCACTAACAAGCAAAGAGATCGGAGGGAGGGATTAGATCTTGCTCAAGAGGATGTTCAAGAAGTCAGAGAGTCAAGAAGAAACCCCCAAAGGCGGCCACGGCCAATTTATAGGGAAGGGAGGGCGACGGCCCGAACCCTACCTTTCTGCGCTTGGTCGGTAGTACCGACCCCTCCTGGGCAGTAGTACCGACAGAGTCAAACTAGCCGTTTAACACACGTCCCGCTGATTTAGGCGAGGCACCGACTCTGGTCGGTACCTCCGAGGTCGGTAGTACCGAGGTAATGGCGGTACTACCGCCAGGCCAAAAAACGCCGCGAATAGAGAGCTCTGCGAAAAACCAGCCACTACCGACCTTGCGTCGGTACCACCGTGGGCGGTAGTACCGAGGTAATGGCGGTACTACCGGCAAGCCATTTTCAAAAACTACAAAGAGCCTCCCGAAACTCCTCAGGGCCACGGTACCACCGACCATCCGGTCGGTACCACCGCCGGCGGTAGTACCGAGGTAATAGCGGTACCACCGCCAGGCCAAAAACGCCCCATTACAGAGAAGGCTGCACGCAGCACCTATGGGCGGTACCACCGACCACCTGGTCGGTACCACCGACCATACACCGAAAACTCCATTTTCTTCTCTGTGTTGATCCAAACCAACTCCAACAACTTCTCCTTTGCAAGTGTGCTAACACCAACAAGTGTACAACATCATGTGCATGTGTGTTAGCATTTTCACAAACATATTCAAAGGATTCGAGTTAGCACACTAGGTCCTAATGCATATGCATGTATGAATTCACCTAGTGGCACTTGATAACCGTGATCACCGAGATATTCCCCTCTTAATAGTACGGCTATCTATCCTAAATGCACTCACACCCTCTATGGTGTCTTGAGTGCCAAAACAAAATTCCTATTTATACCTTTGCCATGATCTCCATAGGATTTTGTTTTTCTCTTCTTCTTCTCCCAAATGTGGAGCACTTGATCTGTCTTTTGGTCATCACCACCAATACCATGATCATCATTTGGCTCCCGTACTTGGAATGTACCAACCTAGCTCATAAACACTTCATGACAAGGTTAGTACTCTAGGTGACATCAATTATCCAAAACCAAATAAGGACTTTCAATCTCCCCCTTTTTGGTAATTGATGACAACCTTTCACAAAGATATATGTTTGAAAATTTGAGTCACCACTTTGTTAGTATTAGCTCCCCCTACATATGTGCTATAGTGTTTGGTTCAAGTTTGGCACATATGCATGGATATGAAATGTGGGAGAGTAATACTATCAAATGATGCTAAGGTGTAAAGAATGGACCTTTGAAGCGTGATACCAATCGGAGTTGCCAATGTACACCATCCTTAGCATCTTGATTAGCTAGACTTACAAAAACACTAGATACCTTATGAGATCAACATTATATAAAAGGTTCTAGTACCATTTTGCAAAAACAGATTACATCTAGCTACCACTTATGCATGCTAGTTCACAAATCATCATTCAAAATTTATTTCTAGCATACATCACACAAGCATGTATATTGAATTTAAATTTTTACAATGCAATCACTCATATGAATATGCACATTCAAATGCAACAATAAGTTCATGAGCTTGCTCCCCCGACTTATATGCTCAAATTTTAATTGATCCTCCCTTTGTTATATATATCTAGCTTAACCATTTCTCCCCCTTTGTCATTAAGTACCATAAAAGGCACACCAATTTTAGTAGGAGTTAAGTTAATCAAAAAGGTGATCAAGTTCATAGTATGGTTCAACCTAGCAAACAAACATAAGATAGTTAACACGGTTTGCTCTAGAGTAAGCTTTTTCACACATCTTTCAATGGTTATCTTACTCACGTCGGTTAAACCCTTGAATGCTTGTTTCCAAGATCAAACACTAGGTTCACAAGCCCATAAACATGTCATATGCTACCACTAGATCATATCAAACATAGAAGCAATAGTGGTACCATATGTACATCCAAAGTATTTTATTTTCATGAATGAGCCTATAAGATGCAAGAAATGACTAAATGCACTAAACATATCCTTAGCAAGAATGAATGTCATGCCATACAATTTTACCTTTGCTTTGTCGAAGGAGAGGCATGTCCTATAACGGAGGGTGCATCAACTCATATTTGAGAAGTCAAGTATATTCAATTCATTTCTTAGCTTGCAAAATCTCTTTTCATCAAGTGGCTTGGTGAATATATCGGCAAGTTGATCATCGGTACCAACATTCTCAATTGAAATATCACCCTTTTGTTGATGGTCTCTTATGAAGTGATGGCGAATGTCAATGTGCTTTGTTCTTGAATGTTGTACTGGATTGTTGGTGAGCTTCACTGCACTCTCATTGTCACATAGCAATGGTACTTGTTTGAATTTAATTCCAAAGTCATCCAAGGTTGCTTTCATCCAAAGTAATTGAGCACAACAACTCCCTGCGGATATGTATTCTGCTTCGGCGGTTGAAAGTGCAACACTGTTTTGCTTTTTCGATGACCATGATACAAGTGATCTTCCAAGTAATTGACATGTGCCCGATGTGCTTTTTCTATCAACTTTGCATCCTGCATAGTCGGAGTCCGAATATCCAATCAACTCAAAGTTTGACCCCTTGGGATACCACAATCCAACATTTTGTGTATGCTTCAAATATCTCAATATTCTTTTAGTTGCCTTCAAGTGACTCTCTCTTGGTGAAGCTTGAAATCTTGCACACATGCATACACTAAACATGACGTCCGGCCTAGAAGCGGTCACATAGAGTAAGCTTCCAATCATAGACCGATACAACTTTTGATCCACCATGTTGCCACTAGCATCACTATCCAAATGTCCATTTGTTCCCATAGGTGTACTAATAGTTTTTGCATCATTTAGACCAAACTTTTTGAGCATATCTTTGATGTACTTGCCTTGACTCACAAAAGTGCCATTCTTCATTTGCTTGATTTGAAGACCAAGGAAGTAACTAAGCTCTCCAATCATAGACATCTCAAACTCATTTGCCATCATATTCCCAAACTCTTCACAAAACTCTTGGTTGGTTGACCCAAAGATAATATCATCAACATATATTTGCAACACAAACAAGTCTTTGCCAATCTTCTTGGTGAAGAGAGTAGTATCAACCTTGCCCATCTTGAACCCTTTAGAGAGTAGGAAATCTCTCAACCTCTCGTACCATGCTCTTGGTGCTTGCTTCAAACCATACAACGCCTTCTTGAGCTTGTAAACATGGTTGGGCTTCTTGTCATCTTCAAAACCGGGAGGTTGTTCTACAAATACTAACTCATTGATATACCCATTGAGAAATGCACTTTTGACATCCATTTGATATAACTTGATATTATGAGCACATGCATAAGCCAATAGAATTCTAATTGCTTCCATTCTTGCAACCGGTGCATATGTTTCTCCAAAATCAAGACCTTCAACTTGAGTGTAACCTTGAGCTACCAATCTTGCTTTGTTTCTTACTACTATCCCATCTTGATCTTGCTTATTTCAAAATACCCATTTGGTTCCAATTACAATGTAATTCTTTGGTCTCTCAACAAGTTCCCAAACTTGGTTGCGGGTGAAGTTGTTTAGCTCTTCATGCATAGCGTTTACCCAATCAACATCCATCAATGCATCTTCTATCTTGGTTGGTTCAAATGATGACACAAAAGAAAAATGCTCACAAAATGATGCCAATCTTGATCTTGTTTGCACACCACTTCTAATATCCCCAACAATTTGATCTATGGGATGATCTCTTGCAATATTTGTTGGTTGGAGGATTTGCACTTGATTGCTTGGTTGAGATGAACTAGCTTGTTGATCTTCACTAGCACTTGATTGATCATGAGAACCACTAGCTTGATTTGCATCAACTTGCACATTTGAGGAGAACATTTGGTCATCTTCATTATCATCCACTTGTCTTGGCCTAATATCACCAATATCCATATTCTTCATTGCATTAGCCAATTGCGTGCCTCTCACATCATTAAGATTTTCATTTCCTTCTTGAGAGCCCTTAGTTTCATCAAATTCAACATCATGCACTTCTTCAATAATACCACTAGCCAAGTTCCAAACTCTATATGCTTTGCTTGTTGTTGAATATCCAAGTAAGAATCCTTCATCACATTTCTTCTCAAATTTGCTCAATCTTGCACCTTTCTTCAATATATAACATTTGCAACCAAAAACTCTAAAGTATGCGATATTTGGCTTTCTTCCATTTAATAGCTCATATGGTGTCTTCTCTAGCATGCCATGGCAATAGAGACGGTTGCTACAATAGCAAGCCGTATTGATAGCTTCGGCCCAAAAGGAATGACTGACATTGTATTCACTGAGCATAGACCTTGCCATATCAATCAAAGTTCTGTTCTTCCTTTCAACAATCCCATTTGATTGAGGAGTATACTTGGGTGAGAATTGATGTCTAATGCCAAAGTCATCACACAACTCATCAATTCTTGTATTCTTAAATTCACTCCCATTGTCACTTCTAACTTTCTTGATTGTTGTTTCAAACTCATTCTGACATTTCTTGACAAAAGTTTTGAAGATATCAAAAGTTTCACTTTTATCACTAAGAGAGAAGACCCATGTGTATCTAGTGTAATCATCCACTATCACAAAGCCATATTTACTTCCACCGATGCTAGTGTATGTTGTTGGTCCAAATAAATCCATGTGCAATAACTCAAATGCTTTGCTAGTACTCATTATGCTTTTCTTAGGATGGGAGTTACCAACTTGTTTGCCAGCTTGACAAGAGCTACAAAGTTTATCTTTCTTAAAAGTGACATCTTTCAAGCCTCTAACTAAATCATGCTTCACTATTTTGTTTAACTGTTTCATTCCAACATGACCAAGCCTTCTATGCCATAACCATCCCAAACCAGATTTAGTGAACAAGCATGTTGACAGCTGGGTTTCACTAGCATTGAAATCAACCAAGTATAGGTTCTCATATCTAAATCCTTTGAATATCAAATTAGAACCATCTACACTTATGATTTCTACATCATCAACTCCAAAAATGCATTTGAAACCAAGATCACACAACTGAGCGACTGACAGTAAATTGAAGTTCAAGCTCTCAACTAGCAACACATTGGAAATGCTCATGTCATTTGATATTGCAATCTTACGAAGCCCTTTAACCTTGCCTTTGCCATTGTCACCAAAAGTGATAGAATCAAAACCATGATTGCCACTTGAATTTATTGAATTGAACATTCTTGAATCCCCGGTCATATGTTGAGTGCACCCACTATCAAGCACCCAATGCCTCCCTCTGGCTTTATAGTTGACCTACAAGAACAAATCAATCCTTTTTAGGTACCCAAACCTTTTTGGGTCCTCCAAGATTAGTGACCAAACTCTTTGGTACCCAAATAGCTTTCTTCTTTGAGCCCACAATTGGTGTACCAATGAATTTAGATTTTATGCCATTAACACCCTTGGTAAGCAAATAACAAGAATCAAATTTAATAGAGGATACATTAGCGTTCTTGTTCTTGTTTTTACAATATTGCTCTACATGCCCACTTTGCTTGCATCTAGTGCAAAACCGACCATTGCTCTTCACAAATCTAGTCTTGTGAGTAGCAAAAGCCGCCTTGCCATTCTTGGGGGTATAGCCCAATCCCTCTTTGTTGAGAGAAAAACGTTGGCTACCCAAGCACTTAAGCAAGCGGGCCTCACCACCATAGGCTTTACCTAAGGCGTGAGTGAGCTCATTTACCTCCTTCTTCAATGTCTCATTTTCAACCATGAGTGAGGCATCACAAGTGAAGCCATCATCCATAGATGAAGTAGTAGTGGTAGATGATGAGCTACATGAAGGGTTAGTAGCAGCAATAATAATAGGCTTATAGAAAGATTCATCGATTATATCACAAGCTATGCCTATGTCACATGTTTTAACCACTTTTTCAGTTTTAGCTTGATCAACAAGTGAGGAGTGAGCTTCCTTAAGCTTAGTGTGAGTATTGCCAAGCTCCTCATGGGCTTCCACTAGCCTCTCATGAGTAGCATTAAGCTCCTCAAAGGATTGCTCAAGAGCTTTTAGTCTCTTTTGCAATTCTTTGCACTCCTTTCTCTTTTTATCAAAATGTTCTCTAGCATCATCAAGCATTTCAATTAATTCATCTTTAGTGGGTTCATCATCATCACTATCATCATTATCACTCTCATCATCATCAGATAGTACCTTTGTGGCCTTAGCCATGAAGCATGATGGAGTGTCGAAGATTGAAGGCTTGTTGTTGATAGCAATACTTGCAAGTGCCTTCTTCTTGCTTGTCTTGTGATCTTCATTATCACTATCTTCATCACTATCACTTGTGGATGCATCACTATCCCAAGTGACCATATATGATTGCCCCTTCTTCTTCTTTGTGTAATTCTTCTTTTCTTTCTTCTCCTTCTTCTTGTCCTTCTTGTTGTCATTATCATCATTCTCACTGTTGTACGGACATTGAGCAACAAGATGGTCCTTGCTACCACAATTGAAGCACCTCCTTGGTTCATCCTTGTTCTTGTATGAAGTCTTCTTCCTCCTTGCCCGGTAGCCCTTCTTCTTCATGAATTTGCCAAACCTTTTGACAAATAGAGCCATCTCTTCATCATCACCATCACTGTCATTTGAGCAGTTATCTTCGCTAGAATCTTCTTTCTTTGCTTTGCCCTTGTTCTTTGATGATGATGTTGTGGCTTTGAATGCCACACTCTTCTTCTTCTCATCCTTCTTCACTTCTTGATCATTCTCATCTCTATAGGTGTCATCGGTCATTACATCTCCAAGAACTTGGTTTGGTGTCATAGTGTCCAAACCGCTTCTTACAAGCAACGTGACTAACATGCCAAATCTGTTGGGAAGACATCTCAAGAATTTATGAGAGAAGTCTTTGTCCTTCACCTCTTCTCTGAGTGCTTTGAGATCATTGACAAGCACTTGAAGCCTATGGAACATCTCTGGAACACTTTCATTTTCATTCATCTTGAAGCTAGCAAACTTTTCTTTGAGAATGTATGCTTTTGCTCCTTTCACTGCTTGAGTGCCCTCAAATGATTCTTCCAATTTCTTCCAAGCATCATATGCCATATCCAAATTTTTTATTTGCTCAAACACCCTCTCATCAACAGCATCATGAATAGCACTGAGAGCAATGTCATTGTTCTGCATCTTCTCTTCTTCGGCATTGGTGAGATTCTCCGGATCAACTATCTCAATCTTGACATCCACAACTTGCCATATCTTTCTATTGATTGACTTTAAATGAGTGGTCATTTTTGCCTTCCAATAGCCATAGTTTGTGCCATCAAATTGGGGTGGCCTTTTGGTGTTGTTGATATGAGCCATTTTGACACCGAAGGTTGTTAAGCCTCAAATAAACGGTGACCTTGCTCCGATACCAATTGAAAGGTCCTAAATGGCTAGAGGGGGGGTGAATAGCCTATAAAAAATTCTACAACAACACTTAAACAAACTGGTTAGACAACTAAATGGCGAAGCGAAGTTTGCGCTAGCTCTACACAGATGCAAGCCACCTATTCACGATTCTAGATAACCACAAACTCTAAGTCACACAGTATCAAAGGAACTATTCAACAACTAAATAAGCAATAATGTATATCACTACACAAGATAAGAGAATGTAACTAACAACAAGGTATAATATTAACTTGCAAGAAAGTAACAAATGTAAGTACAAGAGATAGAAGTGTGTATACCAATCTGGCAAGAGATTAATAAATGAATATCAAAGAATACCACGGAGACAAGTTGACACAATAATTTTTCCTCCGAGGTTCACTTGCTTGCCGGCAAGCTACTTCCCCGTTGTAGCGATACACCCACTTGGAGGTTCACGCGCTAATAGGCATCACACGCCTAACCCTCAATAGGGTGCCGCACAACCAACACAAGATGGGGATCCACAAGCTACGAGCAATCCACTAGAGTTACCTTTGGCGCTCCGCCGGGGAAGGTACAAGAAACCCCTTACAAATCACCGGGAGATGGCCACGAACAATCACCACTCGTGCCTAATCTCCTCCGCTGCTCCAAACCGTCTAGGTGGCGGCAACCACCAAGAGTAATAAGAATATCCGCAGCAACAACAATCGCCAAGTGCCACTAGATGCAAACTCACAAGCAAATGCACTTGGATCTCTCGATCTCACTTGGATTCGCACTAACAAGCAAAGAGATCGGAGGGAGGGATTAGATCTTGCTCAAGAGGATGTTCAAGAAGTCAGAGAGTCAAGAAGAAACCCCCAAAGGCGGCCACGGCCAATTTATAGGGAAGGGAGGGCGACGGCCCGAACCCTACCTTTCTGCGCTTGGTCGGTAGTACCGACCTCTCCTGGGCGGTAGTACCGACAGAGTCAAACTAGCCGTTTAACACACGTCCCGCTGATTTAGGCGAGGCACCGACTCTGGTCCGTACCTCCGAGGTCGGTAGTACCGAGGTAATGGCGGTACTACCGCCAGGCCAAAAAACGCCGCGAACAGAGAGCTCTGCGAAAAACCAGCCACTACCGACCTTGCGTCGGTACCACCGTGGGCGGTAGTACCGAGGTAATGGCGGTACTACCGGCAAGCCATTTTCAAAAACTACAAAGAGCCTCCCGAAACTCCTCAGGGCCACGGTACCACCGACCATCCGGTCGGTACCACCGCCGGCGGTAGTACCGAGGTAATAGCGGTACCACCGCCAGGCCAAAAACGCCCCATTACAGAGAAGGCTGCACGCAGCACCTATGGGCGGTACCACCGACCACCTGGTCGGTACCACCGACCATACACCGAAAACTCCATTTTCTTCTCTGTGTTGATCCAAACCAACTCCAACAACTTCTCCTTTGCAAGTGTGCTAACACCAACAAGTGTACAACATCATGTGCATGTGTGTTAGCATTTTCACAAACATATTCAAAGGATTCGAGTTAGCACACTAGGTCCTAATGCATATGCATGTATGAATTCACCTAGTGGCACTTGATAACCGTGATCACCGAGATATTCCCCTCTTAATAGTACGGCTATCTATCCTAAATGCACTCACACCCTCTATGGTGTCTTGAGTGCCAAAACAAAATTCCTATTTATACCTTTGCCTTGATCTCCATAGGATTTTGTTTTTCTCTTCTTCTTCTCCCAAATGTGGAGCACTTGATCTGTCTTTTGGTCATCACCACCAATACCATGATCATCATTTGGCTCCCGTACTTGGAATGTACCAACCTAGCTCATAAACACTTCATGACAAGGTTAGTACTCTAGGTGACATCAATTATCCAAAACCAAATAAGGACTTTCACTTAGCCGGTTCCAGATCCACAGAAGGCGACATGGATCGCGGCGTGGGCAAACCTCCATTTTTTGATGGGACGAACTATGCGTATTGGAAGATACGCATGTTGGCCTATCTGCAGAGTTTGGTTGCTTCCATCTGGGATATTTGCAACTCTGCCGATTATGTGGTTTTGGCTGCTCGTGTCTCTCAGCTTCAGATCGATGAGCACGATGCCAATAGCCGAGCCCGTAATGCTCTTTTCTCATGCTTGAGCATGAGTGAGTTTGACCGCGTTTCTCACCTCGCTACGACTCAGGAGATTTGAGCTACCCTCATGCGTTTCCATGAGGGAACATCTCAAGTCAAAACACGTCTCTACGAGTCGTTCAAGCGAGAGTATGAGAACTTTCGACATATGCCTGGCGAGAGCATAGAAAGTTTATTCGCTCACTTTCAGGTGATTGTTAACAGGATGAGGGCGAACAAGGAGCTGTTGCCTTTCGACGATCATGAGAGGGCTTTGAAGCTCTTGCATACCCTTGATCGGTCGGTGTGGGATTCCAAGGTTCAGGCGATCATCGAATCGCCTAACTATGAGACCCTCACGTGCGACGAGCTCTTTAGTAAGCTCAAGTCCAGTGAGATCGATGCCATGGCGAGGGCTTCTTATGAAAATCCTTCTGGCCCATCAATGGCTTTGCTTTCTGGCTCTTCTGCTAACACCTCTGGAGGCTTTGCACTTTCCTCTCTTCTTTCTGTCACAGAGGAGCAGTTGGAGTTCATGGGGGATGACGAGCTGGCGTTGCTCACCAACTGGTTCTCGCGGTTCCACAACAACCGCATGAACCGTCGCCGCGGAGGAGGACGCTCGAGATGTTTCAAGTGCGGTGACCCCAACCACTTCATCGCCAATTGCCCGAAGAAGAACAAGCAAGTCTTCGGCAAGGCGGACCATGGGCACAAGTACGACTCCAGCAAGCCCAAGGAGAAGTACGTCCCCGCGAAGCACAAGCGGAAGGGCGGCTTTAACAAGGAGTACATCAAGACCAAGTACTTGGAGAAGGCCCAGGCTGAGCAGTGTGCGTTCTTCGCCATGCTCAGCGACGTCGACGACTCGGATGACGACTCCGCTTCTTCAAGCGACGACGAGTCTGAGAAGAAGAAGAGGATTGAGGACAAGCTCAATGGCCTCTGATTCTTCGCCGACGACGAGGGCTTCTGCACCATGGCCCTCGGCAAGGAGGTCGACGGCGAGCTGGAGGACACTCCTCGGAACGACGACGACGACGACACCTCCTAGGTATCTTAGACCCCCGACGAGCTTTCTGCTGAGGTCGAGAAGCTTACTGTCGCGCTCCTTAGTCAGGATAAGTTGCTTAGGCATGCTGCTAGAGAGCGCAAGGAGTTTAGGCAGAAGTGGGAGGATACGGTGAAGGAACTTGAATCTATCAAGTCCACCGTAGTTGTTACCGATGAGGAGGAGTGTGAGATGTGCACCACACACATGACTGACCTTCTCACTTTGAGAAGCAAGTATGCTGTGTTGGTAGGAGAGGTGGATGAGCTGAAGGCTTGATCCTCGCTGTTGGGTGCATGCAAGTCCTGTGCGGGCTTGCAATCTGAGTTGGCAGAGAAGAATGCCAAGATTGTGTCTCTTGAAGAGGCCAACTCGGGTAACACATGTGTGGCTAGGTGTGTTCTTTGTGAGGGTTTGGAGATGGAGATCGCTAATGTGAAGCATGACAAGATGCAAACCAAGGAGGAAAACACATACCTTCGGACCATCTTGTCATGGGTGTCTAGTGGTGAGCCACAGTCGGGATGATGATCTCCCAATTCAAGCGAGCTGCTGGAGGTCCAGGTGTAGGTTTTGCTTCGGGTGTTGATGTTTCGTCTTTCGGGAAGATTGGAGAGTCGAGTGGTCTTAACCCATGTGAGAAGCCCAACTCCACCACTACTCCCAAGCTTACGAAGATTGCACCCAAAGAGCCTCTCAAGCCTAACACCAAGGATGCGGTCTTTGTTGAACCTCCGATAGCTCCACCCAAGAAACAATCATGGGCTCCCAAACCAAACCACCTCAAGAACAAGCTGGACACCATGCCACCCATCGAAGAGGAGCTTATGCCACAGAAGGGCAAAGTGATCCACACCCACTACCGTGAGTACGAACAAACCCCTATGAGAGCCGTGAGGTACCATTGTGAGCATTGTGGGAGAGATGGACACTTGAATGAGTTTTGCTTTCGGCGCAAGAGAGAGGCGCGCCGTGCAAAGGAGATGAACAACATGGACATGTACCATCCTTTCCATGATGTACATGTGCTAAATGTTCAGAGGCATGCTGCTAGGCCTAGAGGTCCAAAACCTCAAGTTCCTAGGCATAGGCGGTGAGGAGGTCATGCCCGGCGGGAACCTGCAGTTGTAGGCTATGGACCTCGTGGCGGTGGCTTTGTTGTTGAGCGTTTTCCCCCACCGCGTTTTGAGTATCGCGATGGACGCTCCTCCCTTAGCGGACCACGTTTTCCTCAGCGTGGTGATCGCTTTCCCCGTAGGCGTGCTAGGAATGGTTTTTCTGCTAACCGTTCTTTTGAGCAGCCGGCCCAACACTAGTATTCTTCCTACTTCACTAACCCCAGTGTTGGACTGT
The DNA here is from genome assembly GCA_009763385.1 of Coix lacryma-jobi var. lacryma-jobi. Lineage (NCBI taxonomy): Eukaryota > Viridiplantae > Streptophyta > Magnoliopsida > Poales > Poaceae > Coix > Coix lacryma-jobi. Next base: position 72,922,516 of record CM019829.1, read on the forward strand.
ATGCTCACCCTATGTCTTTTTATTGATGTAGGTAAAATGATTGGAGAACGTTTGGGTGGTGGATTCTGGTTGCTCGAGGCACATGACCGGAAACGCCAAGTGGTTCTCCAGTCTTAGTCCGGTCGTCGGAAAGGAGTTTATCACCTTCGGCAACAATAGCAAAGGTAAAGTGTTGTCTCGTGGGTCGGTGCGAGTTAATGAGCACTTTGTGTTGCGTGATGTTGCTCTTGTTTCTAACTTGCATTTTAACCTTCTTTCTGTTTCGCAACTCTTTGATGATGACTATGAGATTTGTTTTAAACCGAATCTCAATCGTATTTTGGATCCTCAGGGCAATCTTGTGTGTTTGATTTCACCCTTTGGAAAAGTCTTTCGTGCGAATTTCTTAGAGTCTTTTGGCATTTCTCGTTGTCTTGTGGCTGAACCTTCCTCCTCTGATCTTTGGAAGTGGCATAGGAGACTTGGACATTTGAGCTTCGACTTGCTTGCAAGGCTTAGTTCACTTAGCCTAATTTGAGGATTGCCCAAGTTATCCATGGAGAAGGATCTTGTTTGCCATTCTTGTAGACATGGGAAGATGGTTGCCGCTCCCCACCATCCAGTGACTCAGGTCATGACCAAGCGCCCTAGAGAGCTTTTGCACATGGACCTTGTTGGTCCGGCTTGGGTGAGCTCGGTTGGTGGGAAGTGGAATGTGCTTGTTGTTGTTGACGACTTTTCGAGATATTCGTGGGTCTTCTTTTTAGCTGAGAAGATCGAGACTTTCTCCTTTGCTCGCAATCTGATTTTGCGTCTTCAGAACGAGTTCCCTTTGAACTCGATGCGAGCTATTAGGAGTGATAATGGTTCCGAATTCAAGAATTCGGACTTTGAGAAGTTTTGTAACTCTTTGGGCTTAGAGCATCAGTTTTCTTCCCCCTACACACCGCCTCAAATTGGTGTTGTAGAAAGGAAGAATCGGACCCTTGTAGAGATGGCCAGTACGATGCTCGATGAGCATAGGACTCCTATGCGATATTGGGCCGAAGCTATGAGCACTGCATGCTACATTTCCAATCGCATTTTTCTTTGAGCTTTCTTGAAAAAGACCTCTCATGAGTTTGAACTAATTTGGGCATAGTTTGCTTCACAACTTAATTTCGTGTTAATTAAATTGCTTTCTTTATAAATAAGTAGTGTTGTTAAATATGAAAACCTAAGTTCCTTTATGGTAGTTTTGGAGGTTAAGTTAAGTGAATTATCTTGATCTGCTGTTGGATGCAGACAAGCTTCACTCATATACCGATGTATGTTTGTGCCAGTTGGGTTTGTTGGTTTGCAACTGTACCGTGATGGAAAGTTGTTGCAAGATAAATGTTTATAGCTTATAAAATTTCCATCTTTACCATGATCATGACAAGAGCATCTCATCAAGCATGCACTCCTTTATCGTGTAGTTTCCGAAGGCGTCGATTGTCCGGTCGAGGTTGGTCCAGAGAGTTCGGAGTGTTCTGTTGATCCGGAATATCAGGAGTTTCCAACTTTTTCGGTCAACGAAGGCAAGCCCCGGTGCATTTAACCATTTCCTTGGATTTACAATTACACTTACTTTCGATAACCAGATGCATTAGATGTTTATCAAATAAATGCTTTAAACCTGTTGGTGCATGATCAACCTTGATATGGATATATCATTCCTTGATACCTGCTTTATGCAAATGATAAAAATGCTTAGTCCTGCTTTATGAAGCTTTTGATAAATGTTTTCGATACTTATCATTTTGGAATGATAATGAGAAAGAATGATGGTTAAGAACAGACGGGCACATGCATCGACCCTTGGATCGATGTATGGTGACCTGGATGTGTCGGTTTAGGGTTAACCGTTGTTGGCCTGCTAGATTGAGAAACTGTGAAGTACCGATCATATGCTACGGTAAGCCCTACCTTGGTGGTTCTTAAATGAGAACGGCTAATCGCGCATTGGGAGTGGAGAGATGGCGGGAGTACTAGCTACCCTCGTGGGTTAAAGTCTCGGATTGGAGGTGTACAAGTACTCTCGGGTGGCGCGGACCCTGTCTTGTTTAGAGGATCCGAGGCTGGGGTTGGTATATGTGTGATCTAGGGTCTACATATATCATATGATCATGGAAAACTCCCAAACCAGCATACCTGGTTCTTCTCTTCTCTTGTCGGGTAAGCCTTGTTGAGTACCTTTGTACTCAGGGTTTGTTAATCCCCTGTTTCAGGTGACGTTCACGAGCAGCCTTGCTTTGAGGCTTGTTGCGTGACCGTCATTGAGGAGGACGTGTCCAGAGAGGAGTAATGCAACCCTTAGGCAGGGTTGTTTGTGTGCTATACAGTTTTATTAATGCTACTTCCACTACCTAGGGTTTAGTTTGGAACTATGGTTTGTCATATTAACGCGAGTTTGAACAACTGGTTTGTAAAACTTATGGTGTAATACTTCCGCACTTTTATCTCTGATGTATGTTATTTGTGAAATGTTGTAATACTGCATTGACTCTTGCAATGATCCTGGGAGAGTGAGGAAACGTGGATGAGTCGGGTTACCCGGTGACACGTGGTGGGTCTTTTGGGTTATGGGGCACAGTGTATGACTATCTGAGGTCTGTTGGACAAGGACAGGTACACGTGGGCTCTAATAATCCAGTGGGTTCCGCCACATTTGTGGAAGAACAGTTCTGTATCGGGACCATCGGACACTCTGTTCTTAAGCATCGGACGCTGAGTTCTTTCCATCGGAGCATCCGTTGCCACGTGTCATCTGACAATGAGTTTTAAGGAGCATCAGATGCTGACCATCGGAGCGTCCGTTGCCATCGGACACGCCGGAGGTCTAGCGTCGGACGCTAGGGTTTCACTGTAGCAGCGTCCGATGCCAGTCCAGTAAGGTTCCAGAAAGGTCCTGTTCGCATCGGACGCTTCCGATGCTTTGCCATCGGACGCTGCCAGCGTCCGATGCACACAGTTGTGCACTATTTCGTCCGCGGTTCGTTCGTTCGTTGTCGGTTTTGATTTCCGGCTTTTGCGTTGGGTTTCTATAGTTGTGTTGTGTCTCGCTGTGCTTCTTGGAAGCATCCACCCTACATCTAGGGTTGTGGACACTCGCAAGCTCTAGGTTTGCTCTCGGGGTTGATTCTCGGAACAGTAGCTACGAAGTTTCTGAAAAGAAATTTTGAAGCTCCCATTCACCCCCCCCCCCCTCTGGTCGCTTTCTGGTAGCACTTTCGGTCCTTCAAAACAAAAGTTCTCATTTAGATTAGAAAAGATATTATATTATTTATCACAGGGCTTAGTACTTTACTTTGGGTTATGGGGCGCAGTGTATGACTGTCTGAGGTCTGTTGGACAAGGACAGGTACACGTGGGCCCTAATAATCCAGAGGGTTCCGCCACAGCTGGTATCAGAGCGATCATTGCAGCAGTCTTGGAGTATTGTTGCAAAACTTCAAAATGTTTTGAGTCAAAACTAATTGCAAATTTAGTTTGATCCAAAATGCTTTTGACTTATCCTGTTCATGCTATTCGATCTATGTTCTGTCTTAAGTAGTAGATCGTAGATTGTTAAGTGGAACAACATGTTAAGTTAAGCCTTAATTTGAAACTGTTGTTAAATTCCTACTCTTATGTAATGGAGTATAATTTAAATTTTATATGCTTAATGCGTAAGTGCGTTTCATGCATCATGATTAATCAACTTATGTTTAATGGTATAGTTGGGTAAGGGTTAGAGTCCAATCCTTTCTTGCTACCCAAAAATATTTCCTCTATCTGCCTAAGTTCTAAACCTCATCTCACCAGGATGCCGCGTGGTAAGGAGACAACTCACAAGAGTACGGGTCCCCATGGTGTACCCAAGCACCAACTTGCATCCCGCAAGGAGGAAGGGTCCAGCAACAGTCAAAGTATCAATGAGGACTTACGGGCAGAGGTCCATGAGCTGAAATCCCAGTTGGCCGCCACCTCTCGGGAGAAGAGCTTGGCACTTGCCAAAGCTGGAGGCATGAAAATCAAGCTAGAGGAGGCCAACAGAAGTGTGGTCAATGCAGAAAAACTTATGACTAAAATGCTTGGAGAAAGGAACACCACTTGGCAGCGAGAAGATGACGCTTTAGCCCGTTGGCATGAGTTGGAGGCGTATCTGACGGATATAGAAGCATTCAATGACCTATTGCATGAGGAAGTCCATGTGCTGTACGATCAACTCCATCCACCTCCACCTCCAGATGTAGCTGAAGATGAGATGGGTACGATCATTGATGATGGGGAGATAGATGGGCAGAGTGAGGAAGATCCTGATGTAGTTGAGTCTGCTAATGACAGCGACAGTGAGAGTGAGGGTGACGAGTGAGTCGTCTCCCATCAGAGTGTCAGGCGTGGATCTTGAACCCTAGAGGGTAGGGGCTGTGTAATAGTCTAGCTTAACATGATCCTAAGTTAGTTGAATCATGTATCAGTCCTGTTATGCATGAATAATGTAACATAAGTGTGTATGCAGTTACTGTTTTTGTATCATAACCCAGAAATCAATAAAGTTTGGTTTGTTTATGAGCAGATGCCTCGTACCCGTGCTGCTGATGGGGATGGTCCATCTCATGATGGGGAGGATGTCCCCCACGCACCCCCAGTTCCACCAACACTGGCAGAAGCCATTGCTGCACTCATGCAGGCCACAACCGAAAATGCACGTCTGATATGGGATCTAGTTCAGAATGCACCACATGGGCAGCATGGCTGACATAATCAACAGATCCAGGAAAGTACTTATCAGGATTTCTCAGAAACCAGGCCGCCAGTTTTCACCAAGGCGGATGAGCCTCTAGAAGCTGCAGATTGGCTCCGTACTATGAATCATAAGTTTGGGCTAATCCACTGCACTGAAACCCAGAAGCCATCCTTCGCAGCCCAGCAGTTGAGGGGAGCTGCAGGGACTTGGTGGGCAAACTTTGAAGCTGCCCAAGCCCCGGGACACTGCATTACCTGGGATGAGTTCTCCAGAGCTTTCAAAGCTCACTACATTCCAGCGGGGGTGATGCGGATGAAGGCCGAAGAGTTCTTACCCCTCAGGCAGGGGGATCAGCCAGTACAGCAGTATATTGGCAAGTTTAATCATTTGTCTCAGTATGCTCTGGATCATGTGAACACCGATGACAAGAAGCGCGGTTGCTTCATGAGGGGGCTGAATACGAAGATGCAGAAGCTGCTAGCAATGTGTGACGAGAATATATCCTTCAATGATGGGGTGAATAAAGCTATATCTGTAGAAGAAAAGCATTTCAAGCATCTTGAAGTGAAGAAGAGGAAGGGTGGGGGTTCAACCGGATCGTTTGGTAGCAATAAGAGGCGCCAGCGTATCATTTACCACCCAGTCCAGCATAACCGTCCACAGTACCGTCCACCCCAGCAACAACAAGCCTGCTCACAGCAGTCATCTGCTAGAACTGTTGTGAATCCTAACTATCCACGACAGCCGAATGCCCCTGGCATTCGAACCCAGACTCCCCAGAACCACAACTACCCATGTTATAATTGTGGGAAACCGGGCCATTTCTCCCGCAATTGCCCGTATCCCAAGAAGAGTATCCCAAATACTCCACAAGGACAAGGTAGTCATAATTCCCAGCAACGGCCACAACAACAGCCACAGCAGAATCAAGGCCGCAATAACAATCAGAAGAATAAGACCGTCCAGAAGACTGGCCGGGTGTACTATGCGCAAGTGGCAGATATTCCTGAAGGGAACCCGTCATGATGGGTATGTTTTCAGTCGCTCACCATCCTGCCGTATTACTATTTGATTCTGGTGCATCGCATACTTTTATCAGTCAGAGTTTTGTTGAAAAGCATCGTATATCAACTGGGGAAACACAAGAAAATTTCCTCATACACACACCTGGAGGTCGTTTATACACAAAGGAAGTGGCGCATCAGGTGCCCGTAGAATTTGCCGGGCATACTTATCCCACTAATATGATAGTAAACAAGGATCAGGATATAGATGTGATCCTAGGGATGAACTGGATGTATCAGCATAAGGAAATATTAGATGCCTTGCATAGAACCGTCAGGTTGATCATACCTAATAGTACATCTGAACTCTTTATCCAACTTCTCATTCCAAAGAAAACCGTTGACCAGATGTGCGGCAGCATCTGTGCAACAATAGTTAAAGAGGTTCAGGATATTTCAGTAGTCTGTGAGTTCTCGGATGTGTTTCCTGAAGACTTGCCGGGGTTACCACCAGACCGTGATGTGGAGTTCAGCATAGAGTTAAAGCCAGGAACAGCACCAATATCTCGTCGAGCCTATAGAATGCCACCTAAAGAACTGGCATAATTGAAAGTTCAGTTGCAAGAATTACTTGATAAGGGTTATATCAGACCTAGTTCATCACCATGGGGCTGTCCTGCTTTGTTTGTCAAAAAGAAAGACCAAACTTTGAGGCTATGTGTGGACTATCGTCCACTGAATGAAGTAACAGTGAAGAATAAGTACCCATTACCGCGGATTGATCTTCTGTTTGATCAACTCGCGGGCGCCAAGGTATTTTCCAAGATAGATTTGAGATCTGGGTATCACCAAATAAAAATAAGGCCTGAAGATATTGCTAAAACTGCTTTCACCACCAGATACGGCCTGTATGAGTATTTAGTCATGTCCTTTGGGTTGACCAATGCTCCAGCTCACTTCAGGTACCTAATGAACTCTGTGTTCATGCCCGAACTAGACAAGTTTGTGGTGGTATTCATTGATGATATTTTGATATATTCCAAGAATCCACAAGATCATGTTGAACATCTCAGAGTAGTGTTGGGCCGTCTGAGAGACCATCAGCTATATGCAAAAATTCAGTAAATGTGAGTTCTGGCTAGACCGAGTTCCATTTCTGGGTCATGTATTATCGGCTGAAGGTGTAGCTGTGAATCCAGACAAAGTACAAGAAATCCTTGAATGGGAATCCCCCAGAACTGTTCATCAAGTTCGCAGTTTTCTGGGTATAGCTGGTTATTACCGCAGGTTTATTCCAGACTTCTCCAAAATTGCCAAACCCATCACTGAGTTGTTAAAGAATGAAGTCAAGTTTGGCTGGTCAGATAAATGTGAAGAAGCTTTTCAGAAACTAAAGAAATTTTTGACTACAGCTCCAGTCTTAGCCCAACCCAATATTGAGAAGACGTTCGATGTGTATTGTGATGCTTCCGGTATCGGAATTGGTTGTGTTTTGATGCAAGAGGGCAGAGTAATAGCTTATGCATCCAGGCAGTTGAAGCGGCATGAGGAACACTATCCCACTCATGATTTAGAGTTAGCAGCAGTCGTCCATGCCCTAAAGATTTGGCGTCATTACCTCTTGGGCAATACATGTCACATATACACCAACCACAAGAGTCTGAAATATATTTTCACCCAGTCAGAGCTGAATATGCGACAACGGAGATGGTTAGAGTTAATCAAAGATTATGATCTTGAAGTACATTACCATCCCGGAAAGGCAAATGTGGTAGCCGATGCTCTTAGTCGGAAGGTTCGTTGTAACTGTACCACTGTTAGACCATTGGATCTTGCTCTCTGTTCCGAGCTAGAAAGACTGGGCATTCAGATGATCACTCAGGGCAGTTTGCCTAATATATCAGTTCAGTCATCTATCAAAGACCAGATTATAGCTGCTCAGAAAGAAAACAAGGGTATTGTTCACCTCAAGGAGAGAGCCAAGGCAGACAAAGCTTCTTGCTTCCGAGTCGATGAAGCAGGAGTGGTTTGGTTCAAAGACCGACTAGTCGTTCTGAAGGATCCTGAGTTAAGAAAGCAAATTCTTGATGAAGCTCATCTTACCCCGTTTGCGATTCACCCGGGGAGTACAAAAATGTACCAGGATCTTAGGCAAAGATTCTGGTGGACTAAGATGAAGATTGAAATTGCAAAATATGTAGCCAGATGTGATACTTGTCAAAAAGTCAAAGCCATTCATCTTAAGTCAACTGGTGAACTGCAGCCATTGCCAATTCCTGCTTGGAAATGGGAGGACATCAGTATGGACTTTGTTGTTGGTTTGCCAAGAACATCCAAGGGCTACGACTCTATTTGGGTTATAGTAGATCGTCTGACCAAGGTTTCACACTTTATACCAGTCAAGACTCTCTATCCGGCATCAACATATGCTAAGATATATTTTCAGAGAATTATGAGTTTACATGGAGTTCCAAAGACTATTGTCTCAGATAGGGGTACTCAGTTTGTTTCAAAATTCTGGGAAAGTCTACATGAGTCTCTGGGCACTAAACTCCTACATAGCACAGCTTACCATCCACAGACAGGGGGTCAGACTGAAAGAGTAAATCAGATACTAGAAGATATGCTCAGGGCATGTGCTCTTAACTTCCCATTTAAGTGGGATGAGTGCTTACCATTAGCGGAGTTCTCATACAACAATGGCTATCAATATAGTATTCGTATGGCACCATTTGAAGCTTTATATGGCAGAAGGTGTCGGAGTCCGTTACATTGGTCCGAACCCGGTGAAAGATGGTTCTTTGGTGTCGATCTAGTTCAAGAGATCGAACAGAAAGTCAGACTCATACAAAGTAATCTGAAGATAGCACAATCCCGACAGAAAAGCTATGCAGACAAAAGGCGTAGGCCTTTGACTTTTGCCAAAGGAGATTTTGTGTATCTGAAAGTGTCACCCACCAAGGGTGTTTATCATTTCGGGGTTAAAGGAAAGCTTGCTCCCCGTTACATCAGACCATTCCAAGTCCTGGCCAAGTGTGGCAAAGTGGCATATCGTATTCAACTCCCAGCTCATCTGTCAGAGGTTCATAATGTGTTTCACATGTCTCAGCTGAAGAAGTGTCTGCGAGTTCTTGACCAAGTGATTGATGTCGAAGGGGTACAGCTTAAGCCTGATATGACTTACTCGGAGTATCCTGTTAGAATTCTCGATCAGCGAGTCAGGTTCTATAAAGTTCAATGGAGTCAGCATTCTGAGGAAGAAGCGACTTGGGAAACGGAAGAATTTCTGATGGAGCAATTTCCTGAGTTCTATGCAACCATACAGTCAGGACAATGACAGAAGTTGACAAGTAGTATATGTTTCTAGTTTTGTAAAAAGTCTGTAATCTTTATCCCCGTATCCCACAACGTTAGTAGTTGGTTTGGTTTATAGTTAAATCTTGGGTCGAGATTTCTTTTAGGGGGAAAGGATGTAACACCTCAAGTGTGTACATGAGTAAAATGTTGTCATGTCATCATAAGCATTTCATAGCATCATGTGCTAGCTCACCTTGAGATGCATTCACTAAAATGAGTTTAATTCCTAATGTGTGAGCATCTTTGTTTATATGCTTGTGATGCAGCTCAAAAACCTAATTTAGAATGTCATTATGAAGTAACTTGTGTTCATTTCCACTTGACTAAAGTCATGTAAAGGCATGGATCCAAGTTCAACAATTCAAAAGAAACTAAAATCTATTTGGCTAAAAACTTGGAAAAACATTAAAATTTTATATAAGTTAATTAGCCCTTTCTGGTTCCCTCAAAATCTGTGCATATTTAGGGGCTGACCCTAAAAGCTTTTTGGTAGATCTTGAGGAGAGGTACAACTTTGATATTCAAAGTTTTCAAAATTTCTGTACCAAATTTCAAGTAATTATGAATTTACTTAAACACTGGAAGTGGTTCCCTTTTGACTTTAAACTTGTATTCCAAAAACTATTTGAATCCCGAGTTTGAGATCTACATCAAAGTTGTAGAGAATTTCAAAATGAACATTTCATACATTGACTATTTTTCATGTGTCAATGCAAAATCAAAAGTAATTTTGCTTTTACTGCAAAACCCTAGTTCTGTCCCTTTTTCAAATTTCCAATTTGAAATGGATTTGAACTGTTTTGATCAAATTGACATATTTCAAGTTGGAATCAGCCATAGGGTGTTAAATAAAAGTTGTGTAACTTTTCAAACTCTACCTTTTATATATTGGCAAAATTTGATGTTGTTCAGAAAATTCAAGAGTAATTTTGAATTCCGTTTGGTCCAAATTTGATTTTGAACTCCATTTCAAAATCCCGGCAGAATTTGACTTTGATTCTTAAAGCGAACTTGTAGAACACAAAATTTGGAGCAACTTTTGTTTTAAGAGTTTTTGTCGTGCATTTCAAAAATCTGGAGAATTTAGAAAACGGGTAAACCTGATACTGTAGCTACACGAGGGGGAGTGCACCTGCCGGCGCAGGGCAGGCCGCCGCGTTGCCGCCGCCGTGGCCTGGCCGTCTCCGCGCCACTCCGCGTGTCTGGCCACGCAGCTGGGAGTCTGCTTGCTTCACTCAGCGCGGTGGCAAGCCTTGAGAGCTTCCCCAACCTTCCATCGTCCGCGTCCGCCACCTCCTCTTTCTCCTCCTCTGTTTCCAGTCAAGCTCCGGCGAGCTCGTTTACCGTCGTCGCTGTGTCTCGGTCCTCTCCACCTCCCAGATAGCTCCGCCTGCATCCCTTGCTTTTCGTGAGCTAGCTAACCCGAGCCCTAGAGCTTGCAACCGTCGTCGCCACGGTTTTCTTCCTCGCTGCCGGCAGGGAGCCGCCGCGAGTACCTTGGTCGCGACCACGGTAAGCTAAAGTTCCTCCGATCCAACCGATTAGTGTTTTAGCTTCGTGATGTGTTGTGGCTCACGCTCGGCTCGCTTTTGAGGTCTCTACCGCTCTGGCTTGAGCAGTCCACGGAGGTTGCCGTCGGTGCAAGCTTTGTCATCGTCGCCGTCGTCGTCAACCTTGGTCCAGTGCTCCTCGAGTCAAGGTAAGGTGCGCCTCGTAGTCGCGTTGAGTCCCTAGGCGTGTTGCATCCCTCAGCTTGGTCTCTACCGTGCCGTCTTGGTCTGTCTGCGTGGTTCGCTGTCGGTGCAAGCGCCGTCATGGCCGCCGTCGTGGACCGAAGTGTTCCGAGTCATGTTTGGTTGAGTTGAGGTGAGCACCGTGTTCGCGTGGAGTGCGAGAGTGCAGTGCTATCGAAGTTGTGGTCGCTACCGTGCCCTGTTCGCCGGAACGCCGGGTCGCCGTCGTGTCCGCCATGGCCGAGCCCTGAAAAAGAGGAATAGTGTTAAGTTTTGTCTTTTTCATATGTTTTTCTAGGAAGCTCCAAAAATTGTGAAAATTTTTGAGTAGCTTTCTCAAACTGTCTAATATTTATGAAAAATATGAAACTTGAGTTTTGAACAAATTTTGAAAGTGATTTAAATAGGTCTTTTTATTAATAAATGGACTTTGATGATTTTTGTAGGCTTATTTAAAGGTCCAAAAATCATGAAACTATTTTTATCACTGTTTTTAGTTGAAAATGTATCATCACAAAAATTTTGAGCTCTTTTGGAGAAAATAGATTTTAAACTTATTTCTATGCCTTAATTAATCATTTAAATATTATAGTTTAATTTAATTCTGCAGGTTTAAATGGTTGTTCAAAAATTGTGATATTTGTTTTACCACTGTTTTGTGATATAATTTATCATCTCTAAAAGTTTGAACTAATTTGGGCATAGTTTGCTTCACAACTTAATTTCGTGTTAATTAAATTGCTTTCTTTATAAATAAGTAGTGTTGTTAAATATGAAAACCTAAGTTCCTTTATGGTAGTTTTGGAGGTTAAGTTAAGTGAATTATCTTGATCTGCTGCTGGATGCAGACAAGCTTCACTCATATACCCATGTATGTTTGTGCCAGTTGGGTTTGTTGGTTTGCAACTGTACCGTGATGGAAAGTTGTTGCAAGATAAATGTTTATAGCTTAGAAAATTTCCATCTTTACCATGATCATGACAAGAGCATCTCATCAAGCATGCACTCCTTTATCGTGTAGTTTCTGAAGGGGTCGATTGTCCGGTCGAGGTTGGTCCAGAGAGTTCGGAGTGTTCTGTTGATCCGGAATATCAGGAGTTTCCAACTTTTTCGGTCAATGAAAGCAAGCCCCGGTGCATTTAACCATTTCATTGGATTTACAATTACACTTACTTTTGATAACCTGATGCATTAGAAGTTTATCAAATAAATGCTTTAAACCTGTTGATGCATGATCAACCTTGATATGGATATATCATTCCTTGATACCTGCTTTATGCAAATGATAAAAATGCTTAGTCCTGCTTTATGAAGCTTTTGATAAATGTTTTCGATACTTATCGTTTTGGAATGATAATGAGAAAGAATGATGGTTAAGAACAGACGGGCACATGCATCGACCCTTGGATCGATGTATGGTGACCTGGATGTGTCGGTTTAGGGTTAACCGTTGTTGGCCTGCTAGATTGAGAAACTGTGAAGTACCGATCATATGCTACGGTAAGCCCTACCTTGGTGGTTCTTAAATGAGAACGGCTAATCGCGCATTGGGAGTGGAGAGATGGCGGGAGTACTAGCTACCCTCATGGGTTAAAGTCCCGGATTGGAGGTGTACAAGTACTCTCGGGTGGCGCGGACCCGGTCTTGTTTAGAGGATCCGAGGCTGGGGTTGGTATATGTGTGATCTAGGGTCTACATATATCGTATGATCATGGAAAACTCCCAGATCTGGTTGAATCGGTTCGAATTGTCGTGCTCCTCGGTTAAGGAGACTCAATCTTTCGACCCGCACCGTAGAATAAAATGGAACTGATGTCAGAAAGAATCACAATGATCTTTCATTAGTGTTCACTTTCAACTCTTACCAAGTACTTATATGTTTAAGTAAAATTGGATCTAGAATTACTTTAGTAAGCTTTTATGCAAATGAAAAGTACTCTTGAGCCTACCCAAACCATCGTACCTGGTTCTTCTCTTCTCTTGTCGGGTAAGCCTTGTTGAGTACCTTTGTACTCAGGGTTTGTTAATCCCGTGTTTCAGGTGACGTTCACGAGCAGCCTTGCTTTGAGGCTTGTTGCGTGACCGTCATTGAGGAGGACGTGTCCAGAGAGGAGTAATGCAACCCTTAGGCAGGGTTGTTTGTGTGCTATACAGTTTTATTAATGCTACTTCCACTACCTAGGGTTTAGTTTGGAACTATGGTTTGTCATATTAACGCGAGTTTAAACAACTGGTTTGTAAAACTTATGGTGTAATACTTCCGCACTTTTATCTCTGATGTATGTTATTTGTGAAATGTTGTAATACTGCATTGACTCTTGCAATGATCCTGGGAGAGTGAGGAAACGTGGATGAGTCGGGTTACCCGGTGACACGTGGTGGGTCTTTTGGGTTATGGGGCACAGTGTATGACTATCTGAGGTCTGTTGGACAAGGACAGGTACACGTGGGCCGTAATAATCCAGAGGGTTCCGCCACATTTGTGGAAGAACAGTTCTATATCGGGACCATCAGACGCTCTGTTCTTAAGCATCAGACGCTGAGTTCTTTCCATCGGAGCATCCGTTGCCACGTGTCATCTGACAGTGAGTTTTAAGGAGCATCGGACGCTGACCATCGGAGCGTCCGTTGCCATCGGACACGCCGGAGGTCTAGCGTCGGACGCTAGGGTTTCACTGTAGCAGCGTCCGATGCCAGTCCAGTAAGGTTCCAGAAAGGTCCTGTTCGCATCGGACGCTTCCGGTGCTTTGCGATCGGACGCTGCCAGCGTCCGATGCACACAGTTGTGCACTATTTCGTCCGCGGTTCGTTCGTCCGTTGTCGGTTTTGATTTCCGGCTTTTGCGTTGGGTTTCTATAGTTGTGTTGTGTCTCGCTGTGCTTCTTGGAAGCATCCACCCGACATCTAGGGTTGTGGACACTCGCAAGCTCTAGGTTTGCTCTCGGGGTTGATTCTCGGAACAGTAGCTACGAAGTTTCTGAAAAGAAATTTTGAAGCTCCCATTCACCCCCCCTCTGGTCGCTTTCTGGTAGCACTTTCGGTCCTTCAAAACAAAAGTTCTCATTTAGATTAGAAAAGATATTATATTATTTATCACAGGGCTTAGTACTTTACTTTGAATCTTGAGTAATTGAAATATAGAACGATCAAATCAAGCACTATGTGGAAATGGGAAGAAATAGGTATGGATTTCATCACCGGTTTGCCAACCACTCAGAAAGGAAATGACTCAATTTCGGTGATAATCGATCGTCTTACCAAGACCGCTCATTTTATTCCAGTTAAAACCTGTTATCGAGCACTGGACTATGCGGAGATTTATATCAATCAAATCGTTCGACTGCATGGTATACCCAAGGTTATAGTTTCAGATCGTGGAACACAGTTTACTGCACCGTTTTGGGAGAAACTACAAAAGGAATTAGGCAGAAAGCTAATCTGTAGCTCTGCCTATCATCCCCAAACCTCAGGACAAACCGAAAGGGTGAATCAAGTCTTGGAGGACATGTTGAGAGCCTGTGTGATTTCAGCAAGGGGATCTTGGGAGAAATGGTTACCGTTAGCGGAATTTGCATATAACAATGGCTATCAAGAAAGCATACAGATGGCACCTTTTGAAGCTCTTTATGGTAGAAGGTGCAGGACACCGGTGAACTGGGTTGAACCGGGAGAACGCCAATACTATGGAATTGATTTTGTTAACGAAGCAGAAGAACAAGTTAGAATAATCCAACAACATATGGCAGCTGCGCAGTCTCGACAAAAGAGCTATGTAGACAAGAGAAGAAACCGCTTGAATTTAGCGAAGGCGATTATGTATATCTGAAAGTGTCGCCCATGAAAGGTGTCAGACGCTTCGGCGTGAAAAGGAAATTAGCGCCAAGATTTGTGGGGCCTTATAGGATCATGGAAAGGAGGGGAGAAGTAGCTTATCAGCTACAGCTACCTGAGCATTTGAAGGCTATATTCTCTGTATTCCATGTGTCACAGTTAAAGAAATGTCTTCGAGTTCCCGAAGAAGAGGTACAACCGACCAATATCAAGTTGCAATCCGATCTCACCTACTCAGTGGAACCGTATCAGGTGCTTGATGAAAAAGAAAGAATAACTCGCGGGAGAATAGTAAAGCAATACAAAGTATCTTGGAGTGAGCAAGATGAACGAGATGCCACTTGGGAAACGGAAGACTATCTG
The DNA here is from genome assembly GCA_009763385.1 of Coix lacryma-jobi var. lacryma-jobi. Lineage (NCBI taxonomy): Eukaryota > Viridiplantae > Streptophyta > Magnoliopsida > Poales > Poaceae > Coix > Coix lacryma-jobi. Next base: position 72,937,533 of record CM019829.1, read on the forward strand.
AAGGAGGTGTACCCGCACTTTTATAAGAAATGGTTGGTAACTTAAATCTTGGGATGAGATTCTTTTAAGGAGGGGAGGGTTGTAACACCCCTGGTGTTAAGCAACCCTAAATGCATAACTTGACATCTCATGAGCATAAGCATCATCATCATCCCATGTTGCATTCCTTTTTGTAAAAGTGTCATTTCATGTGTTCACTTGTAATGTTATGCTTCAAGTGATACTTTTTTGACTTGCTTTTGGAGTGTGTGAGTCTCCTAAGTAGTTGAACCTTGTTGAGGAGCCCAAATGAAGCTAGGTTTGTGTTGGTCTTTTTGGCTAACCAAGTCATTACCCCTAGATGCCTTAATGGAGCCCTATGACCCTTTTTGTTTGACTATCTGAGACCACCTTGATAGAAGCTTTGCGTGGCTGTGGGCCCTTAACCAAAAACGTGTAGAATTTAGAGGAGAACAGAAAGTGTTTAAGGGCCAACTCATGAAAATGAGTTTAACAAGGTGTTTTAGGACCCACAAGGCAGAAATGGGGGAGGTTAGACTTAGAAAAATTTCCTAAGTCCCTAACTGTCAAAACAGTTTTGCTTAGTCATCTTTGGAGCTTTTTCGAGAGCAATCTAGGCCGAACCAAAGCTTGATCTTGTAACCAAAGTTGTAGTCGGCATGTAGCTCTACTCAATGGAACAAGTGGCTTAGCGTTTCATCAAGTGGATTAGGAGTTAATCACGTCCAAAGTTCGGCCGTCAGTCGGCCATTAGCGACTGAATCAGCCGATTCAGTTTGAATCGGCGCCGGTCGTGGCCGACCGCACGCAGAACACGTTCGCCGCGTGGCGCGAGCTGGCCAGGGAGGCGACGCCTGCGTGCGGCGTGGCGAGCATAAGCTACCCGCTCGCCCCGCTGCCCGAGCCGCGCCGCTCCTCCCTCCATTCTGTCCCATCCCTCGCTCTCGCTCTCCTTTGCCGGCGTCCAAGCAGAAAAGGGGAAAACAGCGAGCGCCGCCGCCGTTCACCGCCGTCCCGCCACCGCAGCGTCAATCCAACCACCCAGCCAACCTCGCCTTCACCTCCCGCATCGCCTGCTCTAGCCAGCGCTCGCCGAAACCGCCTAGGTAGGTCACGGGGTGAGTTCCCGCCATGGCCGCCATGACCGCCGAGCTCGGTCCGCTGTGGTCGGCCCTCCCTCCGTGCAAATCTCTCCGCTCTAGCTCGTGTTTAGGGGTCAGTGAGGCTCGAGGATGGGATAGGGGTGATGTTTAGTCGATTAGGGTTTGGTGCCCACGGTTCACCGCCGTCCGCCGTGTCCGCCATGGCCGGCAGGCTCGGTATGCCGTGGCCAACCTTTCTTTCGAGCTCGTCCGTTCGCCCTAGCTGGTGTTCGCGAGTCGCCTTGGCCCGTCGGAGACAATGGTGGAGTTGGTTTGGCCGTTTAGGGTTAGGTCGTGGCCGTACGTCGCCGTCCGCCGTTGGCTCTGGTCGCCATGGACGACGAGCCGCGGTCTCGGCCGTTTCTCATGGCAAACCTAGCTTCTTTGCTTCGATTAGGGTTCGCTAGGGTTTGGGGAGTGTGAGATGGTCGTTGGTTCGCTTCGGAAAGGCCGGAGTCGGCCAGCGTAGCTAGGGCCGCGCCGCCGTGCCGCCATCGTCGACGGCGAGCTTGATCCGTGCGTGCGCCGGGCTTGATAGTGGTACCGCCGGGTGCGGTAGAAGGAGGGGAGCAAGGTGGTGGAGTCCGTTTCGCCGGAGAGGTCACCGCCGGCGAGCTTCGCCGCGGTCAACCTCTACCCTGCTCTGGAGGGGATGACCGGTGGGGTCATGTTGACCCGGGGCCCCGCGGGTCAATGGCTTGGGTCCCGGTTATTAGTGGCCCGGGTGCAAGTAGTTGGGTACGCGTAGCAGTTTAGGTTAAGGTTTTTCAGGGTTTTGTTTAAATAGTTTTCAGAAATATTTGATTAGTTTGTTTAATTCATGTCTTGAGTTCTGTAAATGCTAAAAAGGTGAAATAGGTTTTGTTAAGTTTGTTGTGTTGAGTTTTATGCATGAAAAATATGATATGTCCAGTCTGTGATAAAGTTATGTGTAGCTATATTTAATTCTTGTTTTGGCTAAAATCTTGTTAAATGCATAGTAATCTGTATATTGCTCAGAAAAATATGATTCTTGTTTTGTTAGGTTTGTATTGATGAATAGCTTTTGGGAAAAATGTAATATGATGTTGTTCTGTGGAATATTTTAGCAGTAGCAATTAAAATGAATAAATGCTGTTTTCTTGTTTATTTTGTAGTAATTAAAATATGAGGAGTTTGAACCAAAGAATTTTTGTACACTGCTCTTGTGCTAAGAAGTTCAGTAGAAAAATGAGAAATCTATTGTTTGACACTTTTTGCTAGGGTGTGTAGTTCAAAGCACCCCTTTCATGATAGAATTTGTCTTTTTTATAGAGAATGGAGTTTAAGTCCAAATGGGGTGAAATTTGGACAGAGGACTAGATTAGGTGTTGTTAACTTCCAGTAATTTCTGTAGATTTTTCTGAAGCAATCGAGGATGGGTTGCTGTTATAGGCTTCATTAAATGGATTATTTCAGCAAGCAATAAAAGGGGAATAAATTAATTAAGTGAAGTGCTTGCTGTGGTAACTGTGAGTCCTAACCAACTAATTAGGTAGGTTAATTGTTGGTTGGATGTTTCGATCTTTTGTAATCACTAGTTCGATGTGACTACCTTGTTGAAGAGAACACAGTAGATGACATGTGCTTATCTTCTGAGTGATCTTGTTCTATGTTACATCCCCATGGATTCCATGTGCATTCATATTACTTATGCGTGTTATGCATCATACAGGATCGGTAGTGGAGACCCAGAACCCGCCACCGGAGGAGCTGTGCCCGGAGGAGACTCAGGACCAGAGGACCGAAGAAGAAGGCGTCGAGGACCTGCCTGACTGCCTCGACCACCGTCCCTCCGACTTTGAACGAGGCAAGCCCCGGAGCATCCCACTCATACGGTTTGCAAATGCATTTACGAAATTAATCTGATTTGTTTGTTGCATTAGGTTATAGGAGTTGAGTGATACCGCCGATGCATTACTACTTATCCTTGTCCACCTGCAATTATATCTTGTTATCCCTGTTAAGTCTAGGCTCGTTTCTGCTTAGCCTGCTTAGACCGGTAAAAGTCGGGTGATTTCCTGTCTCCCGCATATAGGTGGATACTGGTCATGACTAGCCTCATGCTATCATGGAAATAACCATGTGATAATTAATTTGAGACCGGGCGGGATGTAGGAGCAGCAGGACATGGGTTCTGTGTGCTAGTAGTCTCCCGTCTGCGTCGATTAGGACCCGACGAAGGCACACCTCAGTCATTTTGAACGCGTCAATCACTTAACGAAGCAGGTCGGAGTACCTCCCGTGAAGCCGAGTAGGGCTACTCGAGCCGGTGATGGAGATGTTGATGCCTAACACCCAAAGCCTTATATGTATCGTGGGCAACTATTCTGAGCAACCTGGCATGGTCCATGGGCAGGCGGGGCCTGACTGACCTGGCATGACTGTGGGCAGTTATACATTTAGGCGACCTGGCATTGAGATAACCCCCGGTGTAGAAGGGCCCATGACTGTCCCGCGCGTTGTGTTCTCGAATCTCCTGAAGTGGTCGCCGACGGCTGCCTGACAAGGTGTGATCGGGCGAGTGTGCGACATTTTTATCCCCAGCTGGTAGGAATCGATTATAATCGCCATCGCTCCTGGTTAGTGAGTAACTTGACTGGGCATGTGTTACCGTAGTAACTTATGGAACTAAAGATGCTTATGGTACTGAATCTGAAAGGCTATTGCTGAAATAGCCACTCTTGCTTGATTAATTAGCCAAGTGATTGCTCTAGATCAGGTGCAAATCTAGTTAATCAGGCTAATTACATGAAATTGACTGCTAATACTCTAATGATGATTATTAATAATGAAAATGCTTTTATGCAAAAAAGTGAGTTTAGCCAACCCCAGATATAGCCTTGCATGCTCCTTGGTGTCGTTTCTTTTTGGTTTATGACGGTAAGTCTAGCTGAGTACCTTCTCGTACTCAGGGTTCTTTTCCCTTGTTGTTGCAGATGGGTAATGCTTCTTCGGCTATTGCGAGAACTGTCTGTACCCCATCGAGGGTGGTGACTAGACCATGGGCATGGTCAACTCTTATCCTCCCCTGATGCTTTTGTGGACTGATCAGGCATTGGCACCGTATTGTGAACTGAGGACTTATGTCTAAAACTATGTGCTTCCGCTTTCAAAATTCGAACTATGGTTTGTAATAACTGTTGAACTCCGATGTATTTGAATTATGTGTGAACTGAATGTACCTCGTGGACATGTACGCTAATCTATTACGATCTTGGCTAAAGTTGAATGATTTGAAATCCCTCAAGATTTCCGGACTACCGGGTTTGTACGAGCTTAAGTATCTGAAATCTCTGTGAAAGCGGGGATTCGATGCTTAATCTGGTATAAATTGGTCAGTTATGTCACAGCTGGCATCAGAGCATGGTTGGCGTTACTGTTCATGAGTGTATTTGAAAATCGTATTTTCAAATCAAAAACTTTCTTTGCAAAAACTTATAAGCTATAATAGGGTTTGAAAAATCTTATAAATGAAGTTTAAGGTGTGCCAATGATCAAGTCCTTATGCCCAGTAGGTTTCTAGGTGGCTATTTAAGTACTAACTTGGGGGTTGTGCATCATATTTAAATTCTGTTGTTTTCTGTCGTCCATACGACAAGGGTGAAATTGTATGGGTGCTATTCTTCGGAATAGTAATGTATGGATCAATTGCCTCTACGCCAAGGTAACAGGTGAGTTGTGAGAGCATGATTGGACAACCGCCAATCTAGGGGAGTGCTTGAATGGTACCGACATGTATACCTGTTACACACAAGTATATGTGAAAGTATTGATTGTGGGAGTAATACTATTCTGATGGGTGCATATACTGCTTACGTGTATACTAGGTGTGCACCTGAGTTAGTATTAGATTTAATTTCAACAATGCATGATATTCATACTATGGGCAGGGCTGAAGTGATTTTCTGCAGGTATGCTAACTTGCGAACGTGTAGTACGTTAGCTAACGCTATGAGAGAACGTTGTATGACACCGTCTAGCCGTTAGATTGATAGACAGTGAGGACGTATGTTATGCGCATGCATCATGATCATACAATCTTGCATTAATCTTACTTCGTTCCTTATGTTATCCATCCTGTTTCTTTAAAATAAAAGTTGTTCTCAACTAATTAAAAACTATGTGGATGAACTTCTTTCAGATGGCCCGCACCAAGCGTACCGCCCGTAAGTCAACTGGAGGCAAGAGGCCTAACTATATGCTGGGACCCTGGACTGCTGAGGGGTCGGAGGACTTTCTGGAGGAGTTCGGCATGCCTACCATTTTATGGAGGGTGTTGCACTTGGCTGGATACCAGGATGGCCAGGAACCGCAATATGATTGGCATCATCTTCAGCTTTCCGAGGATCGCTACGTATACATAGTTGAGGTGGACGTGCCCAGCCGTGTTCCGCAGGATCATGTATGGTGCCGCCGGGTCTTCGCACTACAAGGTAGGACCCCGTGGGACGGAGCTAACAGGGTTGCCTATACTGTTCTTTGGGACATTATGGAGGATCACCCGAAGGTGGTCGCGTAAGCCACTGCTAGCATCTTTCCTACGGCGGACCCTTACTAGTCGGTGTGGCGACAGCCAGGCGCCACTTTTCTTGAGGCCAGTTCTTTGGAGCGAGAGCACTGCGCAGGACCAGCTGGGAGTGCTATGGCTGCACTCATGGCTACCTATGGGTGCTTGTCACGTAGCTACGACCACCTGGACCATGTTCTTAGTGAGGAGATGGCTGCACAGCATCGCAGGCAGGAGAAGCATGCCACAGAGATAGACCTCCTCACCACACAGGTAGCTCACCTGACTGTGGAGAGGGACCAGACGCTTCAGAGAGAGCAGGAGACCGCTCATCAGCTCAGTGTTCAGCAGGAGGCGGCTACCTTCCTAGCCTTGATCATGAGGGAGACCGAGGAGTCGCTTCGTGGTGTGTGTATCGAGGGCATACGTGCCTCAGAGGAGAACAGGCTGTTGAGGTTGCGAGTAGGAGACTTAGAGCTGCAACTTCACCACCTGCAGGACTACAATGACTGTCTGCACGAGGAGATCCACCGCAGGGAGAATGAGAGGAACCCTATCTTTCCACAGGAGGACTCGGATCCGAATAGCTCTTCTAGTAGTTCTTCAGATATGTCTAGTGAGGATGGCGACGATGGTGACATCGCTAGGGATTAGTCTAGATCATATGTTAGAGCATAGTGATCTTTTGTGTATGATGATAAGCCCGATCTTTTGCTTTTGTTGTGGGCTGGATGTAAGCATGAGTAGTGAACTCATGTGCTCATGGTGTGAGACCTTGGAAAGTCCCATATGTATGGGCAAAACTATGGATGTTTATGTTGGTTTTTTCATATTATGTATTAAGCGATCTTATTATGTGATGCTGCGATGTGGATTGAAATTTATTATGCCTATGTGATTGTTTGGCGAATTTGTTTCTGAATAAATTCAGTTGGCATGATCTATTGTTCTCTACAATAATTGCAACTCCACCTAATGATCACTTGCTATGAATACATGCAGATGACGACAACTCGTAGTGGAGCTGGCGGTAGTGGTGGAAATGAGGATCCCAGGGATAACCGTAATCCACCACATCCTCCACCAGCCACTCCCGAGCAGCTTTTCGCTCAGTTCCTGGGAAGCCAGCACAACATTGAAGCGTTGCTGCGAGAGAATTTGGCGCACGATCAACCGCGTCCTGAGCCAAATCAGTATAGTTCGTTCAGGGATTTCTTGGATACCAGGCCACCCATTTTCAAGGAAGCTACTGAACCCTTAGAGGCAGAAGAATGGCTACATACCATGGAACAGAAGTTTCGTTTGCTAAGGCTGACAGAGGAGCTCAAGGCAGAGTATGTCGTGCATCAGCTGCAGGGGCCAGCCGGAATTTGGTGGGGGCATCATCGCACTACCTATCCTGCCAACGTTCCTGTCACTTGGAGGGTATTCACCGAAGCTGTACGAGGGCACTATATTCCGCCAGGCCCGACTCAGATGAAAGTGGCAGAATTCATGAGTTTGACACAAGGGACTCGATCTGTTACCGAGTACCATCACTTGTTTAACTCTCTATCACGTTATGCTCCAGACTTCGTGAACACAGATGCTAAAAAGATTGCTAGTTTCAAGAGAGGTTTGAACACCAAAATGGGAAAATTAGTGGGGACATCTTCTCGTACCGTCTTCAATGACTTTACAGTGATTGCCTGATTCAAGAGAATCACAATAACAAGCATGCTGCAAGTAAAGCCCTGAAGAGGACCTTTGATTCCGGACCATCTCAACCTAGGGGACCACCAGCTCAACGAACCCAGTATCGACCACCAGCGCAGGGGGCACGTTTCAGGCCGCCGTAGAAGAAAAATCAGCTGCAAGCTCAGCGCAATCAAAGGTCGTACAAAGTAGCTGCTAACCAAGCTCGTGGAGGTCAGTGCAGCTCGATCGGAGGAAAACCTTCAGTTCGTGGGCCATGTTACAACTGCAACCAAGAGGGGCACTTCGCAAGATATTGCCCTCGCCCAAAGAAGCAACAAGCTAACTACCCCGCACGTCTGCACAACATGACCGCTGAGGAAGCTCGTTCTGGAGAGCCCGTGACTGCCGGTATGTGTCTTGTTAACCATCATCCTACAGTTGTTTTATTTGATACTGGATCATCACATTCATTCATCAGCAAAGCATTTGCACAAAAACATAATCAAGAGGTGTCTGAAATGGATTATGGGTTTCGCGTAAGCTCCGTGGGGAGTAGCGTGTTCTCTAGGCAGATGGTTTGTAATGAAACCATCGACATTGGAGGGCACAAATTCGGAGCTAATTTAGTAGTTTTGCCAGGACTAAGTATGGATGTAGTCCTAGGGATGAGTTGGATGAGTATGTGGAATGTGGTGTTAGACACTGCCAATAGGATTCTTACCTTAACTGATGTAAGGACAAATACGAAGCTACGCATCTCTCTTCCTCGAGGTGCTGACTTTGTTGATTTATCATGCACTTTATCTATAGGAGAACAGTCCAAAATCCCAGTCGTCCGAGATTTCCCAGATGTTTTCCCGGATGAATTACCAGGATTACCGCCCAAGCGGACAGTGGAGTTTGCCATTGAGTTGTTACCTGGAACTGCACCAATCTCTAGAAGACCTTACCGTATGCCGCCTAATGAATCAGCTGAACTTAAAACTCAAATCAAGGAACTTTTGGACAAAGGATTCATTCAACCTAGTATATTCGAGTGGGGTTGCCCAGCATTGTTTGTCAAGAAGAAGGATAAGTCACTACGGATGTGTGTGGATTATCGGCCACTCAATGCCGTGACTGTTAAGAACAAGTACCCATTGCCACGGATAGATATTCTGTTTGACCAGTTATCCAGGCTAAGGTATTTTCCAAGATCGATTTGAGGTCAGGTTATCCACAGATTAGAATTCGACCGTAGGATATCCCAAAGACTGCTTTCTCGACCAGATATGGATTATATGAGTATCTTGTCATGTCTTTTGGATTGACAAATGCCCCAGCATATTTCATGAGTTTGATGAATTCCGTGTTTATGCCGGAACTAGATAAGTTTGTAGTGGTTGTTGGTAGTTCTTACCTTCACTAAAGATAGTGCTAGGCAACTATCCCCGATAACGGCCCATGAATGCTTGTTGGCACTTGCTAACGTTGTTACTAGGAGTAGATTATAGAGTCTATCCTCGGCAACGGCGTCAGAAATGCTTGAAGCAAGACCGGTCACTATACCTAAAGGAGTGGAGCTAAAGCAGCTATCTACTAATGCCAAGCGGGGTTGTCAATCCCGACACTAGTAGGAGCTAGCTAGCGAGAATGCAATCTACCAGGAGGAGATTCTGCAAGCGCACAGAACTATCGTAGTAGCACTTCGCCTGGGAGTACCAGGTGTCGATTTATTTGATCCCAAGGGAAGGCTAGGGTGGTGTATGAGTCGAGTCAAGGAGGGGATAAGAGTCAAAGAAATAAGAAAAGAGTAAAGGGGAAAAGGGAAGAGAAGGGATGGAAGGCTAGAAAGAATATATGGATGGCTAGGTAAGGATGAAACGGATGGCTAAGGTAAGGTGGATGGATAGGTAGATAGAGGATAACTAACTAATAATTACTGATAACTAATTCTACATAACTACCAAGCAAGATAACTACGAAGCCAGACAGTTACGAAGCAGGGCAGGCAAAAGACAATAAATTAACTAAGTTGAGTATAGTTTTATTCCTATCTTGTCAAGTATCGAGGCGTACTTGCCTTTACCACTTACTTAGGTTGAACGCTAGCACAACGAGCCTTACTGTTAAACTGGGCCAACTACGTGGTGGAATTCTAAGGCGCGCAGGGCTGTCACCACCTGCTTGCTAGCACAGCTATCCAGGGGTCCAGCCGTATCTGAAGGTAAGTCTATAACTAAGCACCACGCTTAACTATATTCTAACTATCTCTACCCTAGCTTTGAATAGAGACACCCTTGCGGACGTCAGAGCAAACACTTGACTTAATAAGATAAACACTAAACTAACTAAGCAACCTATTGGCAAAGATCAAACACTAAGCTCACTAGAGATTAACTACTATGGCTAAGTGAATTGAATTGTAGGATAGCTAGGCACTCAAGCAATCAATCAAGTATACCACTCAATACTGATGAGTAGAATAAAGTAATACTTGAAATGATGAACTAGAATATAGTAAGTGCTTGAGTAACAAGAGCAAAACCTGAACTGGAGATGAAGGAAGACTCTTCCCAGCTCCAGAACCGATCACTCGCACGCCTCTACTCTCGAGCTAAGCCTTGAGCAGCGCTACCGCGAGGGCGAAGATGCCTTGCTCTACTAGCTACCTACTTGCCTAAGCTCTCTGAGCTTCTAACCTAACTCTCACTTGCTTCACCTGCTTGTGTGTTGCTCTGGGATGGTAATGTGTGATGGTACTTGTGTAGAGGTGCCTCCAGGGGGGTATTTATAGCCCAAATGAGTGAGGGGGGTTCTTATAGTGGGCAACCAACCGACCTAGGGTTAGGTCAGGTGGCGGGCGCCACCCCCTACTGGCGGCCGCCAGCTCCCTGGCCGTTGGACGAACCGCCTCTGCTTCAACGACATCCAGGTGGTTGTCCAAGGCGGTTTGGAGGTCGGTTGCATGTCCTAGCAACCGACATTCAGCCTTGATCCACGCCACTCCTCCCTGAGCCGTCCGATGCCACTGACCTAGTGACCAAGGGCCAGGATTTGGCCTTGGGGAGGTCACACGGATCGTTGACGTGGCAGGGGTGACACTTGGGCCAACCCAAGTGGCGAGCGCCACCTAGGGGTGGCGGGCGCCACCCCCGTTAGGCCCATTTGGGCCCTACTGAGTGGGCTTGGCCTCTGGTGGGTCCATATGTCCAAATTTCGTTCAAATCCTGCATTCAAATAGAATTCTATGGACATGTGGAATTTGATTAGTTTGAAACCTATTGGACTACATTTCATGCTTTTTTGGTGGACTTTAGGGTCAAATGTTGATGGTAAAACAGGTGTTTAAGGACCGTCAACAAGCTCCCCCAAGCTAACCTGTTGCTCGTCCTCGAGCAACAATGCGGTTTAAGCATTGAGCATGAAATGGATAGCAACTTAAGATGTCTGCAAGTGCATATTGTATAGTGAGAAATAACTTAGCATGTATCATAAATCATAGTAGTGTGGGGCTTATAGCTTTTCACTTCAAACATGCAAGAGTGAAATAAAGCAGTAGATAGGAAACATTTATCTTGCTTAGGTTTGACTAGGATTTTGTCTGGAGGTTTTTTCAAGATTTTCAAAAGATAACAACTTGCTTAAGTCCTCCAAGACTCACTCAATCACTCAATGGTGTTTAAATCCTCACTTAGGCCAAAATGTAGCCTCTCCTATTTCTAAAGAATGATATGTGGAGTGGCTAAGAACCATGAGCAAATTGCCTGATGTTTATTGCTAAGCTAGACACTCAGATCATAAGGAGCAGCAAATCATAAAAATTGATCAAGATGTGCATGTGTGGTTATGTGGAAGTGTATAGAGAGGTATTTCATAATCCTTCCTAGTTAATTTCTGGGGTCTAGAGCTAATGATAATTCTCTTTTTTTTGGATACATAGTGAATAGACAAAAGATGTGTCCTCACATTTTCTTAGGGCATAGTCCTCTCTTGAGCTACTTTGCTCACTTTTTTTCACAGGACATAGTCCTTTCTTGAGCTATTTTGCTCATTTTTCTCTCTCTCTCTCTTTTAGCTCTAGATTTCCCCAGACATCTATAGGAAAGGATTTTTGAAATGAGGAGGGAAAGGGAGAGAAATGCTTATTCCCAGTGTAGGAATAGCATAAGGCTAGCAATGGGATGTTTGGCAGGGTATTGCATATCTCCGGTGTAGAGAATAAGTAATTTATTTGGTGGTTGCAAACTTCCAAAGTGGAAAGTAGGCAAATGATGGTGGGTGTACGTGAATCTTGATTCAAAAGATATGATAAGCTTCTCTACTAAGATCTATGAGGTCTAACAAAGCTCAACACAAACAAAGCTCTTTGTGGTTTTGACTAATGACTAACAAATATTTGGCTGGTGGTGGGATGGGATAAAATCTAGGAGGAACTTTTAGCAAGGTTTTCATAATTTTTTAAAAGAAATCCTCCAGATTAGGTCCTAATTTCACCTTAGCAAGTTTAAAGAATTACTCCATTTCTTACTAACTTTACTCACTAAGCATGATTTCAGTTAAAGCATGCGCAACCCACAAAAGCTACAACTTAGATAAGACAAGTCATTCAAACCATAACAATAGCATTTACATGACATATTTCAAATCTTATTCAGGTTTCAACTTCTTTAAGCAGATTTTATCAATTTTATTCATGGAGTGGGTATTTAGGCAAGCATGTGACATTCAAAAGAAATAGAATTTAAGAACTGAATGTAAAGTGTAGGCTTGAGACATACCATATCGGAGCGGGAGTCTCCCCCAAGCTGGCTTCTTGCTTGGTGAAAGATCTTCTTCATCTCAGTCGAAGCTCTTGTTCTCATTTTATTAAAAGGGAAACTATCTAATGTTGTGAAAAAGGGAAACTATCCTATTATGATATTATATTGTTCTAACTAAGCTAACATAGACCTATGCATAAAACTAATGATAACTGATTTTTTTTTAGCTTCATGCATGACATATGTTATTTATTCGAAGAAGGGAAATTAAAAGTAAAACCGTACCTTAGGTCCATGAAGTTTCATCCTTATCGGGTGGATCTTCTTCCTTGGGCACTTCTTCTCTTAGTACTCCATCGGGTTCGTCTTCTTTTGGCACCTCTCCCTTGTTATGTGAATTACACAACTCAGGAGGTGGTGGTTCTTTCTTTCTGCTCCACCCTGTTCTTGGGCTCCTCTTCTTGGTACGAACAGGTTTTGCTTCCTGCATGTTAGCGGCATATGGGGGACCACGGGAGAAGGATAATATTTCCTTCCTTCCTCCTAATGTCATTTGAATTTTACCACTTCCCACATATATGCAGGCATCAACAGTGTTCAAGAAGGGTCTACCTAAGATTAGAGGCACATCTTTCCTATTTCCCATATCTAGTATTATGAAATCAGCAGGAACATAGGAGCCTATAATATGAACAGGTAAATCATTAACTATTCCTTCTACATAGCAAGTGGATTGATCAGCTAGCACAACATAGGCACATGTGGATGACATGGGTGGAAAGAATGAGTTTTCATAGAAATCTTTAGATAGAATGTTCACACTCGATCCTAAATCACACATGGCATTTTTAAAGACTTCACCAAAGATTGAGCATCTAATTATGGGACTACCAGGATCACCCTTTTTAACAGTCATGGTTTGATCTTCATAATATTTAAAATACTTTATTTCAACCATATTAGCAGTTTCCATGTCAGGTTTAGCAGGAATTTTGCCGGATTCAAAAGATGGTATGATAGCAGCAATTTGAGCTAATTGGGTTTCTAACATCTTATTAAAGCTAAGTTGATTTTTTAGAGCAGATGAGAAATCTTCCAATTTAGCATTTATTTTCTCAAGGGTTTTATCATTCGCCATTAATTTCTTATTCAAAAATTCAGTAGTTCTACCTTGTGAGTAAACTAAATTCTTTAAGAACGAGAAATCATCAGAATTATGAAAATTAGAGCGAGGGAATGAATTGTTACCTTGAGAATTGGAGTGCTGATTCCATCCTTGATTCTGTTGACGGAAACCGTTACTGTTGTTGATGAAGTTCAAATCTTCATGTAGCTCGGGGCAGTGGCTCCCAGAATGTCCGGTTTCTCCACAGACTTCACAAGTCATGTAGGATTCAAGAGATTGGACACTCTCCTGTTGGTTCATCTTCTCACAGCTGTCCAGCTTCTTTGCCAGCAGGTCCATCTTGGCCACGATCATGTCGGCCTCCTTAAGGGAATGCATACCTCGCTTACGGGGCTGCAGTCTCTCGTCATTCCATCTTTGGTTCGACACCATCTTCTCTATGAGAGCCTTAGCATCTGCAACATTCAGAGAAAAGAATGCACCGCCGGAGGCGGCATCCAAATGGCTTCTAGAGAGTGGGGTTAGGCCATGGTAGAAGTTCTGGATCAATAGCCAGTCCTCCATACCATGGTGCGGACAAGCAGCGACGTACTCTTGCAACCTCTCCCAAGCTTCGGGAATAGATTCCTCGGCTTGTTCCGTAAAGCTGGAGATTTTGTTGCGAAGAGCGTTCGTCTTGCCCATCGGAAAGAATTTAGCAAGAAAAGCATTGGAGCACTTGTCCCATGTGTCTACAGCGTTGCGATCGGTATAGTACCATTGCTTCGCTTTTCCTATCAAAGAGAAAGGAAAGAGACGAAGACGGATGACTTCTTGGGTTATCCCCTTAATGGTGAAGGTGCCGCAAATCTCCAAGAATTGTTGGAGGCGAGCATTGGCATCCTCATGAGCCTTGCCACAGAACGGGCTAGCTTGGACCATCATGATCAGAGCCGGTTTCAACTCAAAATTGAGGTTAGCATCGATCACGTCTGGTCCTATCTCTATATTAGCGGCAGAAGGAGCAGAAAATTCACGAATAGCTTTGTTGGCCATCGTGAAGATAGAACCAGATAAGAAAGAAAGAATTTGAAGAAGATGAAGGAAAAAGATAAGAAGAGTTAAGGAAAGAAAGAATGAGGTAAGATGGGATTCGCTAAGCGGGAGCTTAAGCGAAGATAAATTCAACACGGACTCAATCGATACACCGATTGCCTTCCCCGGCAACGGCGCCAGAAATGCTTGTTGGTAGTTCTTAGCTTCACTAAAGATAGTGCTAGGCAACTATCCCCGGTAACGGCCTAGGAATGCTTGTTGGCACTTGCTAACGTTGTTGCTAGGAGTAGACTATAGAGTCTATCCCCGGCAACAGCGTCAGAAATGATTGAAGCAAGACCGGTCACTATACCTAAAGGAGTGGAGCTAAAGCAGCTATCTACTAATGCCAAGCGGGGTTGTCAATCCCGACACTAGTAGGAGCTAGCTAGCGAGAATGCAATCTACCAGGAGGAGATTCTGCAAGCCCACAGAACTATCGTAGTAGCACTTCGCCTGGGAGTACCAGGTGTCGATTTATTTGATCCCAAGGGAAGGCTAGGGTGGTGTATGAGTCGAGTCAAGGAGGGGATAAGAGTCAAAGAAATAAGAAAAGAGTAAAGGGGAAAAGGGAAGAGAAGGGATGGAAGGCTAGAAAGAATATATGGATGGCTAGGTAAGGATGAAACGGATGGCTAAGGTAAGGTGGATGGATAGGTAGATAGAGGGTAACTAACTAATAATTACTGATAACTAATTCTACATAACTACCAAGCAAGATAACTACGAAGCAAGACAGTTACGAAGCAGGGCAGGCAAAAGACAATAAATTAACTAAGTTGAGTATAGTTTTATTCCTATCTTGTCAAGTATCGAGGCGTACTTGCCTTTACCACTTACTTAGGTGGAACGCTAGCACAACGAGCCTTACTGTTAAACTGGGCCAACTACGTGGTGGAATTCTAAGGCGCGCAGGGCTGTCACCACCTGCTTGCTAGCACAGCTATCCAGGGGTCCAGCCGTATCTGAAGGTAAGTCTATAACTAAGCACCACGCTTAACTATATTCTAACTATCTCTACCCTAGCTTTGAATAGAGACACCCTTGCGGACGTCAGAGCAAACACTTGACTTAATAAGATAAACACTAAACTAACTAAGCAATCTATTGGCAAAGATCAAACACTAAGCTCACTAGAGATTAACTACTATGGCTAAGTGAATTGAATTGTAGGATAGCTAGGCACTCAAGCAATCAATCAAGTCTACCACTCAATACTGATGAGTAGAATAAAGTAATACTTGAAATGATGAACTAGAATATAGTAAGTGCTTGAGTAACAAGAGCAAAACCTGAACTGGAGATGAAGGAAGACTCTTCCCAGCTCCAGAACCGATCACTCGCACGCCTCTACTCTCGAGCTAAGCCTTGAGCAGCGCTACCGCGAGGGCGAAGATGCCTTGCTCTACTAGCTACCTACTTGCCTAAGCTCTCTGAGCTTCTAACCTAACTCTCACTTGCTTCACTTGCTTGTGTGTTGCTCGGGGATGGTAATGTGTGCGGATACATGGGTGTATGCCGAGTCTCTGTGTGATGAGTGATTGTCAACGGAGATGATGCGCATGTTCTTTGGCTTGTGTTGTGCAGGTGTCGAGCACGGAGACAGTGGTCGATGGCGGGTGAAGGTCAAGTTGCGACGTGTCGTGCCGACGGACCGGGCGCGATGAAGGATGGGCGTGCCGTGCGGCGGACGTGCCATGCCGATGTATCGGACGGTGAAGGGCGGACGTGGACTTGGACTGATGGACTGGAGGCCGGAGGATCAGCTGTGGTGGCTGGCAGCCTGCGACAGCGACAAGCGGAGAAGTGCGATCATGTCGGTGGAAGGGGTGCACAGGCGGTGCATCCCTTCTACGACGCCGGTTTGTTGGTAGAGCCCGGGAAAAACCAACGGTGGACGGTTTCCAGGTTTGGGCCTCAAAACCTGGGTGCTGGGTTTCCAGGTTGAGCCTCAAAACCTGGGAGTGGGCCGGTTTCCGAGTTTGGGCCTCAAAACTCGGGCGCTGAGGGTTTCCGAGTTTGGGCCACAAAACTCGGGCTGGAGGCTGGTTTCCCGGTTTGGGCCTCAAAACCGGGGGCTGATGGAAAAGGCTGGTTTCCCGGTTTGGGCCGCAAAACCGGGGGTGCAGAGTGGTGGCGGCACGTGGCGGCGATCTGAAGGTTGCGTGGAGGCGACGCGGAAGACCGTGCGGGCGTGGCCGTCGGATCTACCTACCACCAGCGGGTGGACTAGAATAGCCTTAGGGTTAGGCTGGTCCGCTCTGTAAATTAGAGTAGAGAGGGGTAGAGTAGGAAATAGACTTAGGCTAGGTTAGTATAAGTAGTCTAGGGGAGACACCCTCCTCCCTATCTTAATCTCAGTTAGAGCTTTCATTTCCTAGGGTTTCCACTCTCCCACACCCCTGCTTTAGCTAGTTGAGATCCGCAGAGAGACTCCACTCTGTGTACTGTTGATTCGAGGAAGTGAGGCCGTATCCTCACCTTGGATCCCATCTCTTGGTGTCAATTCGCGTTTTGATTTCATGTTCATCATGTTCTTCGCGGATTGCTTTGTGCCTTGAGTTTTCCCGTCGCTTGATCTTTGTGCTCGGTTCATCTTTCACGATTCCGTTTGAACTGAGTTGCTCTAGATCGTGAGGCACTTCTTTCCACCGAAAGAAATCATCTCTAACCTCACGGTCTAGGAGATCGATCAAGTTTTAGTTTCGGGTCTCTTTTTCTTCTTTCCCCCGAATTCCTTCGATTCACCGATTTGGAGTTAGGTTCGAGCCATGATCTCTTAGAGATAGCTCACTAACCTCCTTGTGACTCCTCAGATCGAATCCCAAGCCTAGAGCACTTGATTCGGAGGAGATCGGGTTGAATCGCCGGAGTTTCAGTGCAGTCGCGGGGTGACCGGACGCTCTGTCGGGCTGACCGGACGCACGCTTTCAGAGTCCGGTCGTTGAGCACGGCGCCAAGCTTTTCTGCGTACTGACCGGACGCTCTCGACCGGACGCTCTGTTTGCATTTCGACCGGACGCTACGCTTGCACTGTTCCCGTGTCATTGTCTCATCTGACCGGACGCTCAGTGAACGACCGGGCGCTTGAGCTCCGTGCGTCCGGTCGCGAACAGAGAGCTCCCAGAGCTGTTTTCTGACGACCGGACGCGTCCGGTCCCTGCTGACCGGACGCAGGCCAGAGTCCGGTCGCTGCAGTTTCGCGCGTCTTCGTTCGCGGTTCGTTCGTTCTTGATCGGATTTGAGTTCCGTCTTTTGGGTTGGCTTTCTAGGGTTGTCTAGTGTCCCGCTGTGCTTCTAGGAAGCATCCACCCTACATCTAGGGTCGTGGACATTGGCAAGCTCTAGGTTTCGCTTTTGGGGTTGATCTTGGGACAGTGGCATCTAGTTTCCGAAAGGAAATTTTTGAAGCTCCCATTCACCCCCCCTCTGGTCGCTTTCGGGTAGCTTCTCGGTCCTTCAATTGGTATCAGAGCAGGTTAAGGATCTTCCACCTTAGCCGGTTCCAGATCCACCGAAGGCGACATGGATCGCGGCGTGGGCAAACCGCCGTTTTTCGATGGGACGAACTATGCGTATTGGAAGATACGCATGTCGGCCTATCTCCAGAGCATGGGCTCTTCTGTTGGGAGATTTGCAACAACGCCAACTACGTTGTCCTGGCTGCTCGTGTCTCTCAGTTTCAGATCGATGAGCACGAAGCCAATAGCCGGGCGCGTAACGCTTTGTTCTCCTGTTTGAGCGTGGGTGAGTTTGATCGCGTTTCTCACCTCTCTACGGCTCGGGAGATCTGGGACATCCTCATGCGTTTTCATGAGGGCACCTCTCAAGTCAAAACCCGACTCTACGAGTCGTTCAAGAGAGAGTATGAGAACTTTCGACATCAGCCTGGCGAGAGCATAGAAAGTTTATTCGCTCGCTTTCAGGTGATTGTCAACAGGATGAGGGCTAACAGAGAGCAGTTGCCATTTGACGATCATGAGCGTGCTTTGAAGCTTTTGCACACTCTTGACCGTTCGGTGTGGGACTCCAAGGTTCAGGCAATCATCGAATCGCCGAACTATGAGACCCTCACCTGCGACGAGCTCTTCAGTAAGCTCAAGTCCAGTGAGATTGATGCTATGGCGAGGGCTTCTTTTGAAAATCCTTCTCGCCCGTCCATGGCTTTGGTTTCCGGCTCTTCCTCTAACCCCTCAGCTGGCTTTGCGCTTTCTTCTCTCTTTTCTGTGACAGAGGACCAGCTGGAGTCTTTGGGAGACGACGAGTTGGCTTTGCTTGCCAACCGGTTTTCGCGGTTCCACAACAACCGCGTGAACCGCCGTCGTGGAGGAGGACGCGCCGGATGCTACGAATGCGGCGACCCCGACCACTTCATCGCCGACTGCCCCAAGAAGAAGAACAAGCATCTGGGGAAGGGCGATCACGGCCACAGGCGCGACTCCAAGTACAAGGAGAAGCACGTTCCCCCAAGGCACAAGAAGCGGGGCGGCTTCGACAAAGAGTACATCAAGAAGAAGTACTTGGAGAAGCAGCAAGCTGAGCAGCGTGCATTCTTCGCCACGCTCAGCGACGTCGACGGCTCGGATGACGACTCCGCCAGCTCGAGTGATGACGAGTCCGAGAAGAAGAAGAGGATCGAGGACAAGCTGAACGGCCTCTGCTTCTTCGCCGACGACGACGGCTTCTGCACCATGGCGCTGGGCGATGAGGTCGACGGCGAGCCGGAGCGTACCCCTCGGAACGACGACGACGACGACACCTCCCAGGTATCTCTCACCTACGACGAGCTTTCCTCCGAGGTTGAGAAGTTGACTGCTGCCCTCCTTAGCCAAGATAAGTTGCTTAGGCGTGCCGCTAGAGAGCGCAAGGAGTTTAGGCAGAAGTGGGAGGACACGGTGAAGGAGCTTGAGGTCGCTCGGTCCACCGTGGTTGTGTCGGAGGAGTTGGAGTGCGAGAGTTGCGCCGCGCACATGACGGATCTTCTCACTCTGAGGAGTAAGCATGCTGCGCTGGTAGATGAGGTGGATGAGCTCCGAGCTAGGCCGCAGCTGTTGGGTGCGTGCAAGACTTGTCCTGTCTTGCAATCTGACTTGGCAGAGAAGAATGCCAAGCTTGAGTCTTTAGAGAAGGCCAGCTCAGATAGCACTTGTGTCATGAGGTGTGCTTTGTGTGAGGGCCTGGAGATGGAGATTGCCAATGTGAAGCATGGCAAGATGCAAACCGAGGAAGAAAACACATACCTTCGGTCCATCTTGTCATGGGTCTCCAGTAGTGAGCCGCAGCTCGGGATGATGATCTCCCAATTCAAGCGAGCTGTTGGTGCCCCTGGTGTAGGTTTTGCTCAGAGTGTTGATCTCTCAGCTTTTGGGAAGATTGGAGAGTCTAGTGGTCTGAACCCATGTGAGAAGCCCAACTCCACCACTACTCCCAAACTTGCCAAGCTTCCACTCAAAGAGCCAGCCAAGCCTATCACCAAAGATGGTGTGGTTGAGGAACCCCCGAGAGCTCCTCCCAAGAACCCAGTTTGGGCACCCAAGCCAAACCACCTCAGAAACAAGCTTGATGCTATGCCACCCATCCGTGAGGAGCTGCCACCGAAGGGCAAAGGCAAGGTGAGCCACACCCACAGCCCTGGTCACCAACAACCCCCTGTGCGTGCGGTGAGGTACCAGTGTGATTTTTGTGGGAGAGATGGCCACTTGAGCGAGTTCTGCTTTAGGCGCAAGAGAGAGGCGCGCAGGGCTCGGGAGACGGAGAACCCGGACATGTACCATCCAGCTCATGGTGGACATGTACCGAAGGCCCAGAGGAGAGCTGCTAGGTCCGGACGACAGGATCCCAGGCCTAGGCAGGAGAGAGCTCCGAGGAGAGACGCTAGAGCAGTTGAGCCCCAGGCTCTTAGGCGTAAACCTCGTAGAGAGCGTGCCCGACGGGGTCCTGCTTTTGCAGGTAACGGACCCCGTGGCGGAGGCTTTGTTGAGCGCTTTCCCCCCACCGCAGTTTGAGTACCGCGGTGAGCGCTTCTTCCCCAGCGGACCACGTTTTCCTCAGCGTGGTGATCGCTTCCCTCGTAGACATGCTAGGAATGGTTTTTTCACTAACCCTTCTTTTGAGCAGCCGGCCCAACACTGGTTTTCCCCTTATTTCACTAACCCCAGTGTTGGACCGTATGCTCACCCTATGTCTTTCTTTTGATGTAGGTAAGACGGTTGGAGGACGTTTGGTTGGTGGATTCCGGTTGTTCGAGGCACATGACCGGAAACACCAAGTGGTTCTCCAGCCTTAGCCCAGTCGCCGGAAAGGAGTACATAACCTTCGGCGACAATAGTAAAGGTAAGGTGTTGTCTCGCGGATCGGTGCGGGTTAATGAGCACTTTGTGTTGCGCGATGTTGCTCTTGTTTCTAACCTGCATTTTAACCTTCTTTCTGTTTCGCAACTTTTTGATGATGACTATGAGATTCGTTTTAAACCGAACCTTAGTCGCATCTTAGATCCTCAGGGCGATCTTGTATGTCTGATTTCGCCCTTTGGGAAAGTCTTTTGTGCGAATTTCTCGGAATCGTTTGGTTCTTCTCGCTGTCTTTTGGCTAGTCCTTCTTCTTCCGATCTTTGGAAGTGGCATAGGAGGCTCGGTCACTTAAGCTTCGACTTGCTTGCAAGACTTAGCTCACTTGGCCTAATCCGAGGATTGCCCAAGCTTTCGATGGAGAAGGATCTAGTTTGCCATTCTTGCAGACATGGGAAGATGGTTGCTGCTCCCCACCATCCGGTGACTAAGGTCATGACCTCGCACCCCGGAGAGCTTTTACACATGGACCTTGTTGGTCCGGCTCGGGTGAGCTCGGTTGGTGGCAAGTGGTATGTTTTGGTTGTTGTTGACGACTTTTCGAGATATTCGTGGGTCTTCTTTTTAGCTGAGAAGACCGAGACTTTCTCATTTGCTCGCAATCTGATTTTGCGTCTTCAGAACGAGTTCCCTTTGAACTCGATGCGAGCTATTCGGAGTGATAATGGTTCCGAGTTTAAAAATTCGGATTTTGAGAAGTTTTGTAACCACCTTGGTTTGGAGCATCAGGTTTCTTCCCCCTATACACCACCTCAAAATGGTGTTGTAGAGAGGAAGAATCGGACCCTTGTTGAGATGGCCAGGACGATGCTTGATGAGCATAGGACTCCTAGGCGTTTTTGGGCCGAAGCTATGAACACTGCATGCTACATTTCGAATCGCATTTTTCTGAGAGCGTTTTTGAAGAAGACCTCTTATGAGTTGCGTTTTGGTCGCCAGCCCAAGGTGAGTTATTTTAGAGTCTTTGGTTGCCACTGTTTTATATTGAAGAAAGGCAACCTGGACAAGTTTGAGTCTCGCTCTTCTGACGGTGTGTTTTTGGGTTATGGCACTCACACTCGAGCTTATCGTGTACTTAACCTTGACACTAACCGAGTCATGGAGACATCAGATGTCTCCTTCGACGAGACTCTTGTTTGTCCCTCTTCTCGTTTTGAGCGTGCAGGTGATCATGAGGTTGGAGAGCCTCTTTTTGATGATGAGGACGAGGGTGCTGAAGGTATAGATAATCCAGCACCCCCTCCACCTGCCGTGCCGCAAAGGGCGGCCTCGACGACGACTCACGGCCCCGACACTTCTTCTTCCTGGGGGCCGTGGGATCCCCCACCTCGCGCGGTACCTTTTGTACCCGGGGTGGAACCAGCTGCTGTTGAGGGGGAGGTCACTTCTTCCCGGGAGGCGCCACGACATATCCAGCGCCAGCACCCCCCTGAACAGATGATCGGCGACATCGACGAGCGAGTTACTCGCTCCAGGTCACAGCACATCTCGCACTTTGCTCATTCTGCTTTTGTTGCGTCTTTTGAACCCCGAGATGTTGGACACGCATTGACGGATCCGGACTGGGTCAATGCCATGCATGAGGAGCTAGAGAACTTTGAGCGAAATCGGGTTTGGGTTCTAGTGCCACCACCTCCTGACTGTAAACCTATTGGGACAAAATGGGTTTTTAAAAACAAGCAAGGAGAGGAGGGCCACATTGTGAGAAACAAGGCCCGGCTTGTAGCGAAGGGTTATAGTCAGAAGGAGGGGATAGATTATGAGGAGACCTTCGCTCCTGTAGCTCGTTTGGAGGCTATTAGGATACTCTTGGCTTATGCTGCATCCATGGGTTTCAAACTTTTTCAAATGGATGTCAAGAGTGCCTTCTTAAACGGCTACATTGAGGAGGAGGTCTATGTCCAGCAACCCCCCGGTTTTGAAAATCCCAAGTTTCCAAACCATGTCTTTAAACTCCACAAAGCTCTGTATGGTTTGAAACAAGCCCCTAGAGCCTGGTATGAGAGATTAAAAATCTTTTTGCTAGCTAAGGGTTTTAAAATGGGATGTGTTGATAAAACGCTCTTTCTCCTCAAGCAAGGCAAAGATACTCTCTTGGTCCAAATTTACGTGGATGATATCATTTTCGGTGGTTCTTCTCACGTTTTGGTTGCCAAGTTTGCAGATACTATGAGCAGGGAGTTCGAGATGAGCATGATGGGCGAGCTGACCTTCTTTCTCGGGTTGCAAATTAAGCAATCCCGAGAAGGGACGTTTGTGCACCAGGGCAAGTACACGAGGGACTTGCTGAAGCGGTTCGACATGGGTGAGGCCAAGCCTCTTCCGACGCCCATGTCGATGACGACTGCCCTGGATGCCGACACGGATGGAGAAGCAGTGGACCAGAAGGAGTACCGCAGCATGATTGGATCGCTGCTCTACCTGACGGCGACACGGCCGGACATTCAGTTCGCCGTGTGCTTGTGCGCGCGCTTTCAGGCTTCGCCACGCACTTCTCACCGTCAGGCGGTGAAGCGCATATTCAGGTACCTTCGTTTCACGCCTGAGTTCGGGATTTGGTATTCTGCTTCCTCCACTCTCTCGCTTTGCGGTTATTCCGATGCCGATTTTGCTGGTTGTCGCATTGAGCGCAAGTCCACTTCTGGGACTTGCCAGTTTATTGGGTCTTCTCTTGTGTCGTGGTCTTCTCGCAAGCAGTCTAGTGTCGCCCAGTCTACTACGGAGGCTGAGTATGTTGCTGCGGCTAGCTGCTGTTCCCAGTTACTCTGGATGATGGCCACTTTGCGTGACTTTGGTTTGAGCTTTACTCGAGTTCCTTTGCTTTGTGACAGCACGAGTGCCATTAGCGTTGCTAAGAACCCCGTGCTTCACTCGAAAACCAAACACATTGATGTGCGCTTTCATTTCTTGAGAGACCACCAGGAGAAGGGTGATATCGACCTTCGCCATGTCGATACTCATCACCAATTGGCTGATATTTTCACCAAGCCTTTAGACGAATCAACCTTTAATAGGTTGAGGGGTGAGCTTGGTGTGTGTTTCCCCTTTTAGATGGGGGAAGCATTTTGAGATGTACAGACTGACTCTTTTATTTTGAGGCTCTTTTCTTTTGAGTTTTTTGAGTCCTTCAAATTGGTATCTTCTTTCTTTCAGTTTTGTGTCGGGCATACGCATTTACATTCTGAGCTTCATGTCTATATTCACTAGAATGTAATTATGCTCTTGTTAGTATTGCTCCGATACTTATGATGATGCTTGTAGCTTATGCTCCTTCTGATCACTGTTACATGTTGTGAGCGAGCTATTTTTGGAATGGTGAATTATGCCTAATGTATATAAATCTGAAAATGTTCACCATTGAGATATGCAACTAGCATGTGTAGGGTGTGTTGAGTCCATTCCTGCTTTTCATATATGCTAGGTTGCTATGTCTCTAGTTCTGAGTCATTCACTTGCTTGGTTGTTCATAACTTGCTTAAAATCTGAACCAAGTATTGTTGAATTGAAAAGATCGAGATGGGATTGCTTGTCAACACCTCATGGTATTGAGACTGTTTCTCATTGCACTTTGAGTTAAACTTGAGCCATGTAGTGTATGACCGAAACCGTTGCTTTAAGCTTCTGATTGCTTCGGCATAGGCTTCGCACGGTTGAAAAGTTAGGCAATGACAAGCTTTCAACCTCTCGCAATCACATGCCAAAAATGAACTTGTGAATTCTTTTACCGCTGCAACTCCGATATGAATTTGAAATCACAAGGATATGCTTCATTACTATGCATGATGATTGAACTTTGCTAGGGGTAGTTCACCTTGTATATATGCTTAGCACTTGTTTGGATTCCTTCTATACATGTCTAGTGCTATTTTGATGGTGACTATCCTTTTGGCTTAAAATTGCTCACATGCTCATACGCTTCATATTTCGTACAAGTGATCAGTTTGAGCCTTTGCTATTTGAGTGCTTAATTGAGATGTTGGAGCTATACTGATTAGAGCATCTTTGCACTCTTTTGACTATATACTTGAAGCTCCTAACTTGCATTTTGACTTCATATGCATTCTGAAGGAGATCTTGTGTTCAGGGGGAGTTTATGTGAAGGGAGTTGATTTTCCGATACCTTTTGACCTTGATAAGTGCATTTTCAACTAGGGGGAGAAATTTATGCAAATCATATGCTCCTGTGTTGATCAACTAAGGGGAGAATCATTTGTCCTAGTTGCTTGCATTTGTCGAGGGGGAGTTTGCTAGTTGTGTTGAGCCGTTGCCTCTGTCTTGAGGGATTAGCAAACGTTCCTAGCTTTTCATGAGCTTTCATAAGCCTTTTCATTTGGCTTTCAATTGGTATCGTCTGGTGTGCTTTCCCATTTGGTTTGGGTTGATTTCCAATTGGTTCGGAGTGATTTTCTTGCTAGTTGTGTTGAGCCTCTGTGCCTCTTTCTTGAGGGACTAGCATTTTGCTTCTGTTGTCCTCCGATCTTCAATTGGTATCTGCTAGCGGTGTTGAGCCTGTTCTACCTCTTCTTGAGGGCTAGCTTTACTTTGCTTGGTTGCGTCGAGCCGTTGCCCATGTCTTTGGGGACCAAGTTTTTCGCTTCATCCACTTGACCTTCTTTGGCTTTTGATAGGCTTTTGGGTCATTTGGTTGGGTTTTCTCTTCCCACTCCTTCCTACCTCCTTCTTCTTATCATGATTTGTTGTGGAGTTGACAATGCACTCATCAAGGGGGAGATTGCGGATACATGGGTGTATGCCGAGTCTCTGTGTGATGAGTGATTGTCAACGGAGATGATGCGCATGTTCTTTGGCTTGTGTTGTGCAGGTGTCGAGCACGGAGACAGTGGTCGATGGCGGGTGAAGGTCAAGTTGCGACGTGTCGTGCCGACGGACCGGGCGCGATGAAGGATGGGCATGCCGTGCGGCGGACGTGCCATGCCGATGTATCGGACGGTGAAGGGCGGACGTGGACTTGGACTGATGGACTGGAGGCCGGAGGATCAGCTGTGGTGGCTGGCAGCCTGCGACAGCGACAAGCGGAGAAGTGCGATCATGTCGGTGGAAGGGGTGCACAGGCGGTGCATCCCTTCTACGACGCCGGTTTGTTGGTAGAGCCCGGGAAAAACCAACGGTGGACGGTTTCCAGGTTTGGGCCTCAAAACCTGGGTGCTGGGTTTCCAGGTTGAGCCTCAAAACCTGGGAGTGGGCCGGTTTCCGAGTTTGGGCCTCAAAACTCGGGCGCTGAGGGTTTCCGAGTTTGGGCCACAAAACTCGGGCTGGAGGCTGGTTTCCCGGTTTGGGCCTCAAAACCGGGGGCTGATGGAAAAGGCTGGTTTCCCGGTTTGGGCCGCAAAACCGGGGGTGCAGAGTGGTGGCGGCACGTGGCGGCGATCTGAAGGTTGCGTGGAGGCGACGCGGAAGACCGTGCGGGCGTGGCCGTCGGATCTACCTACCACCAGCGGGTGGACTAGAATAGCCTTAGGGTTAGGCTGGTCCGCTCTGTAAATTAGAGTAGAGAGGGGTAGAGTAGGAAATAGACTTAGGCTAGGTTAGTATAAGTAGTCTAGGGGAGACACCCTCCTCCCTATCTTAATCTCAGTTAGAGCTTTCATTTCCTAGGGTTTCCACTCTCCCACACCCCTGCTTTAGCTAGTTGAGATCCGCAGAGAGACTCCACTCTGTGTACTGTTGATTCGAGGAAGTGAGGCCGTATCCTCACCTTGGATCCCATCTCTTGGTGTCAATTCGCGTTTTGATTTCATGTTCATCATGTTCTTCGCGGATTGCTTTGTGCCTTGAGTTTTCCCGTCGCTTGATCTTTGTGCTCGGTTCATCTTTCACGATTCCGTTTGAACTGAGTTGCTCTAGATCGTGAGGCACTTCTTTCCACCGAAAGAAATCATCTCTAACCTCACGGTCTAGGAGATCGATCAAGTTTTAGTTTCGGGTCTCTTTTTCTTCTTTCCCCCGAATTCCTTCGATTCACCGATTTGGAGTTAGGTTCGAGCCATGATCTCTTAGAGATAGCTCACTAACCTCCTTGTGACTCCTCAGATCGAATCCCAAGCCTAGAGCACTTGATTCGGAGGAGATCGGGTTGAATCGCCGGAGTTTCAGTGCAGTCGCGGGGTGACCGGACGCTCTGTCGGGCTGACCGGACGCACGCTTTCAGAGTCCGGTCGTTGAGCACGGCGCCAAGCTTTTCTGCGTACTGACCGGACGCTCTCGACCGGACGCTCTGTTTGCATTTCGACCGGACGCTACGCTTGCACTGTTCCCGTGTCATTGTCTCATCTGACCGGACGCTCAGTGAACGACCGGGCGCTTGAGCTCCGTGCGTCCGGTCGCGAACAGAGAGCTCCCAGAGCTGTTTTCTGACGACCGGACGCGTCCGGTCCCTGCTGACCGGACGCAGGCCAGAGTCCGGTCGCTGCAGTTTCGCGCGTCTTCGTTCGCGGTTCGTTCGTTCTTGATCGGATTTGAGTTCCGTCTTTTGGGTTGGCTTTCTAGGGTTGTCTAGTGTCCCGCTGTGCTTCTAGGAAGCATCCACCCTACATCTAGGGTCGTGGACATTGGCAAGCTCTAGGTTTCGCTTTTGGGGTTGATCTTGGGACAGTGGCATCTAGTTTCCGAAAGGAAATTTTTGAAGCTCCCATTCACCCCCCCTCTGGTCGCTTTCGGGTAGCTTCTCGGTCCTTCAATGTGTGATGGCACTTGTGTAGAGGTGCCTCCAGGGGGGTATTTATAGCCCAAATGAGTGAGGGGGGTTCTTATAGTGGGCAGCCAACCGACCTAGGGTTAGGTCAGGTGGCGGGCGCCACCCCCTACTGGCGGCCGCCAGCTCTCTGGCCGTTGGATGAACCGCCTCTGCTTCAACGTCATCCAGGTGGTTGTCCAAGGCGGTTTGGAGGTCGGTTGCATGTCCTAGCAACCGACATTCAGCCTTGATCCACGCCACTCCTCTCTGAGCCATCCGATGCCACTGACGTAGTGACCAAGGGCTAGGATTTGGCCTTGGGGAGGTCACACAGATCGGTGACGTGGCAGGGGGTGACACTTAGGCCAACCCAAGTGGCGGGCGCCACCTAGGGGTGGCGGGCGCCACCTAGGGGTGGCGGGCGCCACCCCCCTTAGGCCCATTTGGGCCCTACTAAGTGGGCTTGGCCTCTGGTGGGTCCATATGTCCAAATTTGGTTCAAATCCTGCATTCAAATAGAATTCTATGGACATGTGGAATTTGATTAGTTTGAAACCTATTCGACTACATTTCATGCCTTTTTGGTGGACTTTAGGGTCAAATGTTGATGGTAAAACAGGTGTTTAAGGACCATCAACAAGCTCCCCCAAGCTAACCTGTTGCTCGTCCTCGAGCAACAATGCGGTTTAAGCATTGAGCATGAAATGGATAGCAACTTAATATGTCTGCAAGTGCATATTGTATAGTGAGAAATAACTTAGCATGTATCATAAATCATAGCAGTGTGGGGCTTATAGCTTTTCACTTCAAACATGCAAAAGTGAAATAAAGCAGTAGATAGGAAACATTTATCTTGCTTAGGTTTGACTAGGATTTTGTCTGGAGGTTTTTTCAAGATTTTCAAAAGATAACAACTTGTTTATGTCCTCCAAGACTCACTCAATCACTCAATGGTGTTTAAATCCTCACTTAGGCCAAAATGTAGCCTCTCCTATTTCTAAAGAATGATATGTGGAGTGGCTAAGAACCATGAGCAAATTGCCTGATGTTTATTGCTAAGCTAGACACTCATATCATAAGGAGCAGCAAATCATAAAAATTGATCAAGATGTGCATGTGTGGTTATGTGGAAGTGTATAAAGAGGTATTTCATAATCCTTCCTAGTTAATTTCTGGGGTCTAGAGCTAATGATAATTCTCTTTTTTTGGATACATAGTGAATAGACAAAAGATGTGTCCTCACATTTTCTTAGGGCATAGTCCTCTCTTGAGCTACTTTGCTCACTTTTTTTCACAGGACATAGTCCTTTCTTGAGCTATTTTGCTCATTTTTTTCTCTCTCTCTTTTAGCTCTAGATTTCCCCAGACATCTATAGGAAAGGATTTTTGAAATGAGTAGGGAAAGGGAGAGAAATGCTTATTCCCAGTGTAGGAATAGCATAAGGCTAGCAATGGGATGTTTGGCAGGGTATTGCATATCTCCGGTGTAGAGAATAAGCAATTTATTTGGTTGTTGCAAACTTCCAAAGTGGAAAGTAGGCAAATGATGGTGGCTGTACGTGAATCTTGATTCAAAAGATATGATAAGCTTCTCTACTAAGATCTATGAGGTCTAACAAAGCTCAACACAAACAAAGCTCTTTGTGGTTTTGACTAATGACTAACAAATATTTGGCTGGTGGTGGGATGGGATAAAATCTAGGAGGAACTTTTAGCAAGGTTTTCATAATTTTTTAAAAGAAATCCTCCAGATTAGGTCCTAATTTCACCTTAGCAAGTTTAAAGAATTACTCCATTTCTTACTAACTTTACTCACTAAGCATGATTTCAGTTAAAGCATGCGCAACCCACAAAAGCTACAACTTAGATAAGACAAGTCATTCAAACCATAACAATAGCATTTGCATGACATATTTCAAATCTTATTCAGGTTTCAACTTCTTTAAGCAGATTTTATCAATTTTATTCATGGAGTGGGTATTTAGGCAAGCATGTGACATTCAAAAGAAATAGAATTTAAGAACTGAATGTAAAGTGTAGGCTTGAGACATACCATATCGGAGCGGGAGTCTCCCCCAAGCTGGCTTCTTGCTTGGTGAAAGATCTTCTTCGTCTCAGTCGGAGCTCTTGTTCTCATTTTATTAAAAGGGAAACTATCTAATGTTGTGAAAAAGGGAAACTATCCTATTATGATATTATATTGTTCTAACTAAGTTAACATAGACCTATGCATAAAACTAATGATAACTGATTTTTTTTTAGCTTCATGCATGACATATGTTATTTATTCGAAGAAGGGAAATTAAAAGTAAAACCGTACCTTAGGTCCATGGAGTTTCATCCTTATCGGGTGGATCTTCTTCCTTGGGCACTTCTTCTCTTAGTACTTCATCGGGTTCTTCTTCTTTTGGCACCTCTCCCTTGTTATGTGAATTACACAACTCAGGAGGTGGTGCTTCTTTCTTTCTGCTCCACCCTGTTCTTGGGCTCCTCTTCTTGGTACGAACAGGTTTTGCTTCCTGCATGTTAGCGGCATATGGGGGACCACGGGAGAAGGATAATATTTCCTTCCTTTATCCTAATGTCATTTGAATTTTACCACTTCCCACATATATGCAGGCATCAACAGTGTTCAAGAAGGGTCTACCTAAGATTAGAGGCACATCTTTCCTATTTCCCATATCTAGTATTATGAAATCAGCAGGAACATAGGAGCCTATAATATGAACAGGTAAATCATTAACTATTCCTTCTACATAGCAAGTGGATTGATCAGCTAGCACAACATAGGCACATGTGGATGACATGGGTGGAAAGAATGAGTTTTCATAGAAATCTTTAGATAGAATGTTCACACTCGATCCTAAATCACACATGGCATTTTTAAAGACTTCACCAAAGATTGAGCATCTAATTATGGGACTACCAGGATCACCCTTTTTAACAGTCATGGTTTGATCTTCATAATATTTAAAATACTTTATTTCAACCATATTAGCAGTTTCCATGTCAGGTTTAGCAGGAATTTTGCCGGATTCAAAAGATGGTATGATAGCAGCAATTTGAGCTAATTGGGTTTCTAACATCTTATTAAAGCTAAGTTGATTTTTCAGAGCAGATGAGAAATCTTCCAATTTAGCATTTATTTTCTCAAGGGTTTTATCATTCGCCATTAATTTCTTATTCAAAAATTCAGTAGTTCTACCTTATGAGTAAACTAAATTCTTTAAGAACGAGAAATCATCAGAATTATGAAAATTAGAGCGAGGGAATGAATTGTTACCTTGAGAATTGGAGTGCTGATTCCATCCTTGATTCTGTTGACGGAAACCGTTACTGTTGTTGATGAAGTTCAAATCTTCATGTAGCTCGGGGCAGTGGCTCCCAGAATGTCCGGTTTCTCCACAGACTTCACAAGTCATGTAGGATTCCAGAGATTGGACACTCTCCTGTTGGTTCATCTTCTCACAGCTGTCCAGCTTCTTTGCCAGCCGGTCCATCTTGGCCACGATCATGTCGGCCTCCTTAAGGGAATGCATACCTCGCTTACGGGGCTGCAGTCTCTCATCATTCCATCTTTGGTTCGACACCATCTTCTCTATGAGAGCCTTAGCATCTGCAACATTCAGAGAAAAGAATGCACCGCCGGAGGCGGCATCCAAATGGCTTCTAGAGAGTGGGGTTAGGCCATGGTAGAAGTTCTGGATCAATAGCCAGTCCTCCATACCATGGTGCGGACAAGCAGCGACGTACTTGAGAATACATATGATGAATGATTGACTGTGTTGAAGAAGGTTTGAGACTTTTATCCGGTTGAGTCATTATCGTGCTATGCGCTTAATGTTATGACTAACCGGTGGCGTGAGTTGTGTGGTGTTTATGTGTTGGTGTGTGTGTGCGACATGTGTCTCTTGGCTGTGTTGATGTGCAGGTGTGGAGCTCGGAGACAGTGGTCTATGGCGAGGTGAAGGTCAAGTTGAGCCGTGCCGTGCTGACGGACCGGGTGCGGTGAAGGATGGGCGTGCCGTGCGGCGGACGTGCCATGCCGACGAACCGAGCGGTGAAAGGCGGACGGGAGGCTTGGACTGAGGGACCAGAGGGCCAGAGGACCAGCTGTGGTAGCTGGCACGTGGCATCGGCGAGCAAGAGCACATGGGGATGTGCGGTGCATCGGCCGAGTCGGGAGGAAGGCGCTGGAGTCGGGTCGCTTGGCGGGAGGTCGGACATGGGCTTGCGTGCGGCGCAAGTGCCGTCGGCCAAGTCAAGAAGGAAGGCGAAGGCGTTGTGCCCGGCGTGGAGGCGGGACATGCATCGGCATCGGTGCCGGTGGTCGGGGTGTGCGAACCACATCCCGTCTACGGCACGGGTTCGGTAGCTGAGCCTCAAAAAGCTACCATCGACGGTTTCCAGGTTTGGGCCTCAAAACCTGGGGTGGCGGGTTTCCGAGTTTGGGCCTCAAAACTCGGGGTGGCCGGTTTGCCTGGTTTGGGCCTCAAAACCAGGGGGTTGGTCCGAAAGGACGGTCGACGCGTGGCGGCACCGAGAGGTTTGCGTTGCGGCGAAGCTATCGGTGAGAAGGCGCGGCGGTCGACGGTGGCGGCACGTGGCGGCATCAGGGAGGTCGCGTCGAGGCGAAGCTACCGGATGTGCGGGCGTGGCCGTCGGATGAAGATTGACCGGTTTGGACGGTTGTACCCCTGGGGGGTATTTGGTCGAGTACTTAATGTAAGGGCGTTTGTGTCATCGGACGTGCGCCTATATATATGAGGCGGGCTGCTAGGGCAGCCGTATCCTTGGCAGACCAGTGGTGGTGTCTCTCTCATTTTGTTCCTGTGAGAGTAGGCTAGGGTTAGGAGAGTTGGCTCTTGTTCTTGAGCTTTTCGCCATCCAAGCTTTGATCTGCTGGAGTGGCTTGTAGCCCATACACCAAGTGCTTAATGAATCATCCATTCCTCTAAGTCCAAGGATCAAATTCGTGCTTTGATTTGTCTTGCGATTTTGTTCTTCGCGTTTGCACGTTTTCCCTTCTTTTGTTCTTCACGAGAATTCTTGTTTCGAGGGAAGATTCGCAAATCCGTTTGAACCATCTTGTGTAGCTTCATGAGTGTCTTCTTTCTACCGAAGGAATTTCTCTAATACCTCACGAACTCACAGATCGGGCGGATTTAGTTTTGGGGTAAAGTTTTCTCCCTTCCCCCGATTTTCTCCGATTCACCGATTTGGAGTTAGGTTCGAGCCATGATCTCTTAGGAGTAGCCCACTAACATCCTTGTGACTCCACTCACCAAGTTTGATCCCTAGAGGATTCGTTTTGGGTGAGTTCGAGTCGAATTAGTGGTTGAAGGTTTGCTGCGCGCGGATTTTTCCCTTGACCGGACACTCGGATCGTGATGACCGGTCGCACAGTTCAAGAGTCCGGTCGTTGATCTTGTCACGTGTTGATTCTGTTACACGACCGGACGCTGGACTGAGGGTGCGACCGGACGCACTGAAGGCACTGTTCATTGCCCCCTCGGTGCTTGACCGGACGCTCAGTTGTAACGACCGGATGCTTGTTCCCGTGAGTCCAGTCGTGAACAGAGAGCTCCCAAATCGGGTTTTTGGCGACCGGACGCGTCCGGTGTTGACTGACCGGACGCACCCAGGGTCCGGTCGAGCCAGTCTCGCGCAGCAACCCTCGCGAGCGTCCCGAGGCCTTCCCTCGACTCTCGGGCGAATCGAGCCGAGGCCACCAACGAGCCGGAGGCTTTCCCGAGGCCTTTCCTCGAGCCTCGGCTGAGCCCTCGAGCCTCGGACGAATCCGAGCCCTCGGCCTCGGGCGAATCGGACGTTTCCCGAAGGCCTCTTCGTCAGCCTTGGCCTCGGGCGAATCGGACGTCTCCCGAAGGCCTCTTCGTCAGCCTTGGCCTCGGGCGAATCGGACGTTTCCCGAAGGCCTCTTCGTCAGCCTTGGCCTCGGGCGAATCGGACGTTTCCCGAAGGCCTCTTCGTCAGCCTCGGCCTCGGGCGAATCGGACGCTTCGTTTCCGTTGACCGGACGCGTCCGATCGATCCTGACCGGACACTCTAGTGAGTCCGGTCATTGCAGACGGCGCACGTTTTCGTCCGTATCTTTTGCGTTCGAGCTCCGATTTGAGATCCGCTTTTTGCATTGGATTCCCGACTCTGTGCTCTACAGAAACCGGGCTTCCCGCTTTGTGAGGTTACCCAAACTCCATCCTGTCACTAGTTGACTTGCGTGGATTTGGAAGAAGGAGCTTTTGTGGTGTCCCTCTGTGTTCCTAGGGAACATCCACCCATACTCTTGGGTCGTGGACATCACTCGTGTCGGCTTTGCTCTCGGGGTTGATTTTGTTGGGACAGAGGCCGTAGTTTCCGAGAGGAAATTTTTAGGCTCCCATTCACCCCCCTCTGGTCGCCTTGCGATAGCTTTTTCGGTCCTTCAATTGGTATCGGAGCCAGTTAAGGATCTCTCTACCTTAACCGGTTCCGGATCCGCGAAGGCGACCCTTTTGAGAGCAGTTCTATTTCCGACTTTGCTTGTCGAGGTGTTGAGCTTGTGTTTTGGCTAACACTAACGGTGCTTTTCGAGATGGCACCAAGTTCTTCTTCCAGTGTGTCTTTGTCCTTAGGTTTGAGTCTTGGACATATGATCGAGGACGACATTTTGGCAAGAAGGAGGAGTACGACTCTTGAGGTGGAACGTGAGGTGGAAGCTTTGCTGGACTTCCTAGGAGATGATGAGCATTCAACGGAGGATCGTATACGTGAACTTGGCAAGGCCAAGAAAGGTACACTTCTCGCTAGTCTTGGGATTTTGTCCCAACGATTTGAAGCTTGTTGTGATGATAACCTGAGATATGATGAGCTTTGTGATACCTTGCATAGAAAGATCAAGAAGTTGAAATGCTCCATTGCTA
This sequence comes from Coix lacryma-jobi var. lacryma-jobi, assembly GCA_009763385.1. Taxonomy (NCBI): domain Eukaryota; kingdom Viridiplantae; phylum Streptophyta; class Magnoliopsida; order Poales; family Poaceae; genus Coix; species Coix lacryma-jobi. The sequence continues at coordinate 72,971,783 of CM019829.1, forward strand.
GGTTGAAATGTGGCCTTTTTCATTGGAAGTCTAGTGCTTCTTTACCTTGCACCTCTTGTAGTGACATGGTTAGGAAGAATGATGAGCTATGCTTTTCTCTTGCTAGCTTAAAATCTGAAAATGAAATGTTGAAATCAAATGCTTCCATACCATGTCTTGTTTGCTTTGACTTGCGCAAGGACCTTGTTTATGCTAAATCTGAAATAGCCTTGCTTAGGTCAAAAGCTTCTTTACCATGTGCTTCATGTGAGTCTTTGCATGCTGAAATTAATGAATTAAAATTGACTCACACCACATGTGTAGATAAACTTGAGCATGTTAGGGCTGAAATTGATGAGATAAATGCTAGGCCTTGTAGCTTGTGCTCTTTGAATAAAGGTGCTTGCCTTACTTCTTGTGTTGATCATGATTCTTTGCTTGATGTTTCTGGTGATGTTTCTTCCACCGATTTCATTTGCACATCATGCATTGATTTGGAAAAAGAAGTTTTGGCTTTGAAAGTTTTGCGCGATGATATGAGCGCCAAGTTGGCTGAGCACAATGATACGAGTGCCAACCTTGAAAAGGAGATTGAGCTCTTGCGTACCACATATGCCGAGTGCATAAAGGAGGAGATGGAGAATCTGAAAAACACTCCTTGTGGTACTTGTGATCGCCTCATGTTTGAGAATGAGGTTTTAGCCAAAAGGTGCAAGAGCCTTTGTGCTAAGTCGTTTGAGTCACGCATTTCTTGCAACTCCGATGTTGATGCTTCTAAAATTGCTTCTTTGCAACCGGAGTTGAGTTCTTGTGTTGCGCGTGAGTCTTTTGACATTAGCACTAGTGCCAAGGTTTCGGATAGCTCTTTCATAGCTACTCCTAACCTTGCTAGTTATTCGAGTGATGTCCAAGGGACTTCTCTTGACAAGGGTGCTTCTCATATTTTTGGGACTCGTCCTCCCAATCCGGTTTTCCATTGCACCTTTTGCAAGAAGGATGGACATTCATTCGATTTTTGTTTTCGCCGTGTCAAGCACGAGCGGCGAATTCGAGCTAAGGCTTTTAGGAAGCCGCGTAGCCTTTCCCATGGCACGTGTGCTCCTAGCATTGGCACCAAGTTGGTGGTTGATGCTTCTTGTTCTAAGTCCCAAGGGACTTCTCACTTGTCGGAGAATGGTGTGCCTGCCAGTAGGCCTTTGTACCATTGCTCTTTTTGTGAGAAAGATGGGCATCAAGAAAGCTTTTGCTATCGGCGTGCCAAACGTTTGCGCCAAGCTCGCTCTTCTAGGAAGATGGTGATTCATAGCCCGTCTCATGGCATGAACGCTTGTGCTCCTAGTAAGAAGCCCATTTTTGTTGATGGGATTTATGACTCCTTTTCTAGTGGGATAGGTCATGGTCGTGGACATGCTTCTAGTGCTTCTTCTCTTCGTCCACGTCATGCTGTTCATGATGCTTCTATTGGTTCTTCTACAAAGACCTTGGAAGATGTTTGCCTCTTTTCCCGTGGTACGACTCGTTCTTCTCCTCGAGTTGTCCTTTTGAGGAATGCTTCCAAGGGTGTTTCAAAATCGCTTTTGAACCAGCATTTGCATCATGCTAACCCACATGAGAAGTTGAGATTTGTGACCAAGTCCTGGATTCCCAAGTACATGCTTGCTAACCCTTCGGGATCCAAGGCTCGGGTTACTTTGTCCTCTTGTGTGTAGATATGAGGACGCGGGGTGGAGGACATGCGCCAAATGGAGCTTGATCTTTTAGATGTGATCATGTTTTGATGGTTCTCTGCATCCCGCTTAGATTTGCCTCCAAAGAGGTTTGTATAGCTTGGTGAGCTTTCTTATACACTCATACCTTGTTCATCCATGATTTATGTCTTGTGGTATGAGATGGTTCTTCAGGTGCTTACTTGTATAGCTTTTACATGTACATTTTATTTTGTATCATGTTTTGCTTTAGTCTAGCATGTGCTATCTTGTATATCATGTCATGCTAGCTTTGTGTATAGCTTTTGTGGATTATCCACTTTTCATGCTAGTCTGTGATCCTTATGAACTTTATGCCATGATTTACCATACCTCTCCATGAGCTTTACTTGTAGAGGTGTGATGTTCATTAGGTGTCACCTTTCAGGTGCTAGTTTTGGTTCGCTACATGTATCCTGTTGATATGATTAGTTTGAGCACTAGTCTTTCCTCGATTTTATCATGTTACATGCTTTTGGATCTATTGCTATCATTATCTTGCATTGTAGCATGTGTTGAGGTTTAGGCTGCGTTTGAGTTGATCATGTCCTTAGGATGCATTTTGCTCCATAGTGCTTTATCCTGTTGCATGGTAGTCTTGTCTAGTTTGGATTCATATCTCCTTGCGGTATCATTCATGGGTAGACCTCTTTTTGTTGAGAGCTTACCTTATGCTTTTATGTGACTAACCGTTTTCGTGGAGACCTTGAGGTCACACTGGACGAGACAATGCCTTGTGTTTTCTTCTGCTTTTGAGTGTGCAGGAGAACAGGAGCCTGGAGAGAGCATTTCGGCTCACGGACCCGATCCCACTTCTTCCATGACTTGGGGTTCCGTTCGAGCAGTTCTCCAGTGAGCACCAGCAGCACCTGGGCGAGCGACAGCATCAGGCGAAGGGGAGGCGACTTCGGCGAGGCAGGCGCCCCGGAGTTCAGCAGCATCAGGCGTCCCCTCGGGCATCACACCAGCAGGCGGTCATGTGCTTCATGAGGTACCTCCGACACACTTCTGAGTTCGGTTTTTGGTACACTCCTTCTTCGACCCCTTTTCTGCTGTGTGGTCTTTCCGATGTGGATTTTGCTGCCTGTCGCTTGAGCATTTCCTGGCTCTTCGCTTGTGAGCTGGATGTGTGTTTCCCTTTTAGTTGGGGAAGCATTTTGCTTATTGTATCATAGTTGGTCATCTCCGATACCCTTTTGTTTTGGGTGTTCCTTTTAGGCTAGTTTTTGCTTTGTCTTTGATAGACTAGCTTTTGCATGCGTTTCATCATGTACATCTTGCATTTTAGAGCTTCATGTATATAGTAATGAAAATAAGACTATGCTCTTTTTGGTATGCCCTGTTTATTCATGATGATGCTTGTAGCTTAGGCTCTTTTTGATCACTTGATACATGCTATGAGCTAAGCTATTTTTGCAAATGGTGAACTTGACTAATCAACTATGAAACCTTTAATTTGTTCACCATTGAGATTGGCAACTAGCATGGGTAGGATGTGTTGAGATCACTTATGCTATCTTTTGTATGCTAGGTTGCTATGTCTCTTGCACTGAGTCATTCACTTGCTTGGATTGTTCATATGTACATTGTGCTTAAAATTTTGATCCAAGTATTAGTGAAATGAAAAGATCGAGATGGGTTTGCATGTGTCAGCACATCACGGTATCGAGACTGTTTCTCATTGCACATTTGAGTTAAACTTGAGCCGTGTAGTGTAAGACCGAAACCGGTGCTTTAAGCTTCTGATTGCTTTTCTTGCATAGGCTTAGCCCGGTTGAAAAGTTAGGCAATGACCATGCTTTCAACCTCTCGCAATCACATGCTTTAATATGAACTTGTGTTAATACCGCTGCAAACTCCAATAAATTTTGAAAAAAAATAATAACACAAGTCTATGCTTCATTCTATTGCATGATGATTGAACTTTGCTAGGGGTAGTTCACCTTTTATACCTGAGTTAGCACTTGGTTGATTTCCTGTCTATCCATGCTAAGTGCTATTTTAGTGGTGAACACCTTTTCGAATGGCTTAAAACTGCTCATATGCTTAATTGTTCATATTTCGTATTCATTTGATCAGTTTGAGCCTTAGCTAGCATTTGTATTGATTGCTACACTTTCAGGGCAGCACCCCATTGAGCATCTTTTTATTCTGATTGCTATACACTTGAAGCTGTTGCATTGTACATTTCATGCATTTTAGCTTAGTGTGCATACCCCCAGCTCCGATATTCTTTGTGGTCACCTTCAATTGGTTTCGGGCCCTTTTAATGCTTCTCACTGCCCCCATATGCTTTTGGATGACTTGTCTTGTGTTTGTGTCAATTTTGTGAAAAATGTCAAAACCCCTCAGCATGTTCCCTTTTGTCAAGGGGGAGAAGCTGTTTTCAAGGGGGAGCTTGAGTGTTGGCACAAAGGGGAGAGTCATGCATTTTGGGGAGAGCTTTGAGCGAGGGGGAGTTTTAGCTCTTTTGGTTTCTTCTTCAATTGGTATCTTCACTCGGTATAGCTCTTTTATGTGTTCCAATTGGTATCCATCTTCCGGTATGGAATGCAATTGATGTCTTGAGCTGTATTGCCTAGCTTTTGTATATAGGCTTGCTTTCAGGGGGAGTCGCTTTTGTCTTGCTGCTTCTCCGCATGCTCCGAGTGTTTGTGCTCCATTTCGACTTGAGCCTTTTCTTTGGGCTTTTTCAATTGGAATTGAACCTTCCTTGTGTTCCTTCATTGGTACGCTTCGATTGGTTTTCCATTGGTGCGGAGCATGTTTGGCCGTAAGGCATTGGTATCGAGCGTGCTAGTCGTGTTGAGCCGTTTTGCCTCTCTCTTGAGGGACTAGCAGTTTTTGCTTGGTATTTTTGATTGGTTTGGAGCCTTCAGCTAGTTGTGTTGAGCCGTTTTGCGTCTGTCTTGAGGAACTAGCTGTTTTCACCAATTTGTGGCTGATTTTGAATGGTATCAAATTTTCTGCTAGTTGTGTTGAGCCTCTGTGCCTCTATCTTGAGGGACTAGCAGTTTTGCTTCTTATGCGTTGTTTCAGCCTCATTTGGTGTCGAGCCTTGAGCTAGCGGTGTTGAGCCCTTTTCTGCCTCTTCTTGAGGACTAGCTCATTTTTGACTTGGTTGCGTCAAGCCGTTGCCCATGTCTTTGGGAACCAAGTCTTTTGCTCTTTGTTGAGTTGTTGCTCCGATCCTTCGCTTGGTTGCGTCGAGCCGTTGCCCATGTCTTTGGGGACCAAGCTTTCGGTGTTGGTATCTCAAACCATCTCTTGTGCTTAGTTTTTGTCAATTCAATCATCAAGGGGGAGAAATTTAGAAACCCAAGTAAGGGGGGAAATTTAGAAACCCAAGTAAGGGGGAGTAACCCAAGTGAATCCAAGTGGATAAGTACCTTGGTTTCTTTTTGTGATGATTGTTTGACAATTTTTGAGATTGGTTTTCGAGTGCCTTTTGGGATTCATGAAACTCTTGTCTTCTCTTGACTCTTCGGTTATGTGGAGGCTTTGCCCGCTTTTCCCATTTCTTTTGGGACCGAGAGCTTTTATTTGGAGTATTCATGATCCTCCCTCTCTCAAGTGGCCTTGTGTTTGATTTTACCTGGCTTTTGGGCACTTGAGTGAGACTGGCCTTCAAACCCTTCCTTTTTGATTTTATTGTCAGTCAATGCATTCATCAAGGGGGAGATTGAGAATACATATGATGAATGATTGACTGTGTTGAAGAAGGTTTGAGGCTTTTACCCGGTTGAGTCATTATCGTGCCATGCGCTTAATGTTATGACTAACCGGTGGCGTGAGTTGTGTGGTGTTTATGTGTTGGTGTGTGTGTGCGACATGTGTCTCTTGGCTGTGTTGATGTGCAGGTGTGGAGCTCGGAGACAGTGGTCTATGGCGAGGTGAAGGTCAAGTTGAGCCGTGCCGTGCTGACGGACCGGGTGCGGTGAAGGATGGGCGTGCCGTGCGGCGGACGTGCCATGCCGACGAACCGAGCGGTGAAAGGCGGACGGGAGGCTTGGACTGAGGGACCAGAGGGCCAGAGGACCAGCTGTGGTAGCTGGCACGTGGCATCGGCGAGCAAGAGCACATGGGGATGTGCGGTGCATCGGCCGAGTCGGGAGGAAGGCGCTGGAGTCGGGTCGCTTGGCGGGAGGTCGGACATGGGCTTGCGTGCGGCGCAAGTGCTGTCGGCCAAGTCAAGAAGGAAGGCGAAGGCGTTGTGCCCGGCGTGGAGGCTGGACATGCATCGGCATCAGTGCCGGTGGTCGGGGTGTGCGAACCACATCCCGTCTACGGCACGGGTTCGGTAGCTGAGCCTCAAAAAGCTACCATCGACGGTTTCCAGGTTTGGGCCTCAAAACCTGGGGTGGCGGGTTTCCGAGTTTGGGCCTCAAAACTCGGGGTGGCCGGTTTGCCTGGTTTGGGCCTCAAAACCAGGGGGTTGGTCCGAAAGGACGGTCGACGCGTGGCGGCACCGAGAGGTTTGCGTTGCGGCGAAGCTATCGGTGAGAAGGCGCGGCGGTCGACGGTGGCGGCACGTGGCGGCATCAGGGAGGTCGCGTCGAGGCGAAGCTACCGGATGTGCGGGCGTGGCCGTCGGATGAAGATTGACCGGTTTGGACGGTTGTACCCCTGGGGGGTATTTGGTCGAGTACTTAATGTAAGGGCGTTTGTGTCATCGGACGTGCGCCTATATATATGAGGCGGGCTGCTAGGGCAGCCGTATCCTTGGCAGACCAGTGGTGGTGTCTCTCTCATTTTGTTCCTGTGAGAGTAGGCTAGGGTTAGGAGAGTTGGCTCTTGTTCTTGAGCTTTTCGCCATTCAAGCTTTGATCTGCTGGAGTGGCTTGTAGCCCATACACCAAGTGCTTAATGAATCATCCATTCCTCTAAGTCCAAGGATCAAATTCGTGCTTTGATTTGTCTTGCGATTTTGTTCTTCGCGTTTGCACGTTTTTCCTTCTTTTGTTCTTCACGAGAATTCTTGTTTCGAGGGAAGATTCGCAAATCCGTTTGAACCATCATGTGTAGCTTCGTGAGTGTCTTCTTTCTACCGAAGGAATTTCTCTAATACCTCACGAACTCACAGATCGGGCGGATTTAGTTTTGGGGTAAAGTTTTCTCCCTTCCCCCGATTTTCTCCGATTCACCGATTTGGAGTTAGGTTCGAGCCATGATCTCTTAGGAGTAGCCCACTAACATCCTTGTGACTCCACTCACCAAGTTTGATCCCTAGAGGATTCGTTTTGGGTGAGTTCGAGTCGAATCAGTGGTTGAAGGTTTGCTGCGCGCGGATTTTTCCCTTGACCGGACACTCGGATCGTGATGACCGGTCGCACAGTTCAAGAGTCCGGTCGTTGATCTTGTCACATGTTGATTCTGTTACACGACCGGACGCTGGACTGAGGGTGCGACCGGACGCACTGAATGCACTGTTCATTGCCCCCTCGGTGCTTGACCGGACGCTCAGTTGTAACGACCGGATGCTTGTTCCCGTGAGTCCAGTCGTGAACAGAGAGCTCCCAAATCGGGTTTTTGGCGACCGGACGCGTCCGGTGTTGACTGACCGGACGCACCCAGGGTCCGATCGAGCCAGTCTCGCGCAGCAACCCTCGCGAGCGTCCCGAGGCCTTCCCTCGACTCTCGGGCGAATCGAGCCGAGGCCACCAACGAGCCGGAGGCTTTCCCGAGGCCTTTCCTCGAGCCTCGGCTGAGCCCTCGAGCCTCGGACGAATCCGAGCCCTTGGCCTCGGGCGAATCGGACGTTTCCCGAAGGCCTCTTCGTCAGCCTTGGCTTCGGGCGAATCGGACGTCTCCCGAAGGCCTCTTCGTCAGCCTTGGCCTCGGGCGAATCGGACGTTTCCCGAAGGCCTCTTCGTCAGCCTTGGCCTCGGGAGAATCGGACGTTTCCCGAAGGCCTCTTCGTCAGCCTCGGCCTCGGGCGAATCGGACGCTTTGTTTCCGTTGACCGGACGCGTCCGATCGATCCTGACCGGACGCTCCAGTGAGTCCGGTCAGTGCAGACGGCGCACGTTTTCGTCCGTATCTTTTGCGTTCGAGCTCCGATTTGAGATCCGCTTTTTGCGTTGGATTCCCGACTCTGTGCTCTACAGAAACCGGGCTTCCCGCTTTGTGAGGTTACCCAAACTCCATCCTGTCACTAGTTGACTTGCGTGGATTTGGAAGAAGGAGCTTTTGTGGTGTCCCTCTGTGTTCCTAGGGAACATCCACCCATACTCTTGGGTCGTGGACATCACTCGTGTCGGCTTTGCTCTCGGGGTTGATTTTGTTGGGACAGAGGCCGTAGTTTCCGAGAGGAAATTTTTAGGCTCCCATTCACCCCCCCTCTGGTCGCCTTGCGATAGCTTTTTCGGTCCTTCAGTACACTTGCAACCTCTCCCAAGCTTCGGGAATAGATTCCTCGGCTTGTTGCGTAAAGCTGGAGATTTTGTTGCGAAGAGCGTTCGTCTTGCCCATCGGAAAGAATTTAGCAAGAAAAGCATTGGAGCACTTGTCCCATGTGTCTACAGCGTTGCGATCGGTATAGTACCATTGCTTCGCTTTTCCTATCAAAGAGAAAGGAAAGAGACGAAGACGGATGACTTCTTGGGTTATCCCCTTAATGGTGAAGGTGCCGCAAATCTCCAAGAATTGTTGGAGGCGAGCATTGGCATCCTCATGAGCCTTGCCACAGAACGGGCTAGCTTGGACCATCTTGATCAGAGCCGGTTTCAACTCAAAATTGAGGTTGGCATCGATCACGTCTGGTCCTATCGCTATATTAGCGCCAGAAGGAGCAGAAAATTCACGAATGGCTTTGTTGGCCATCGTGAAGACAGAACCAGATAAGAAAGAAAGAATTTGAAGAAGATGAAGGAAAAAGATAAGAAGAGTTACGGAAAGAAAGAATGAGGTAAGATGGGATTCGCTAAGCGGGAGCTTAAGCGAAGATAAATTCAACACGGACTCAATCGATACACCGATTGCCTTCCCCGGCAACGGCGCCAGAAATGCTTGTTGGTAGTTCTTAGCTTCACTAAAGATAGTGCTAGGCAACTATCCCCGGTAACGGCCCAGGAATGCTTGTTGGCACTTGCTAACGTTGTTACTAGGAGTAGACTATAGAGTCTATCCCCGGCAACAGCGTCAGAAATGCTTGAAGCAAGACCGGTCACTATACCTAAAGGAGTGGAGCTAAAGCAGCTATCTACTAATGCCAAGCGGGGTTGTCAATCCCGACACTAGTAGGAGCTAGCTAGCGAGAATGCAATCTACCAGGAGGAGATTCTGCAAGCGCACAGAACTATCGTAGTAGCACTTCGCCTGGGAGTACCAGGTGTCGATTTATTTGATCCCAAGGGAAGGCTAGGGTGGTGTATGAGTCGAGTCAAGCAGGGGATGAGAGTCGAAGAAATAAGAAAAGAGAAAAGGGGAAAAGGGAAGAGAAGGGATGGAAGGCTAGAAAGAATATATGGATGGCTAGGTAAGGATGAAACGGATGGCTACGGTAAGGTGGATGGATAGGTAGATAGAGGGTAACTAACTAATAACTACTGATAACTAATCCTAGATAACTTCCAAGCAAGATAACTACAAAGCGAGACAGTTATGAAGCAGGGCAGACAAAAGACAATAAATTAACTAAGTTGAGTATAGTTTTATTCCTATCTTGTCAAGTATCGAGGCGTACTAGCCTTTACCACTTAATTAGGTTGAACGCTAGCACAACGAGCCTTACTGTTAAACTGGGCCAACTACGTGGTGGAATTCAAGGCGCACAGGGCTGTCACCACCTGCTTGCTACCACAGCTATCCGGGGGTCTAGCCGTATCTGAAGGTAAGTCTATAACTAAGCACCACGCTTAACTATATTCTAACTATCTCTACCCTAGCTTTGAATAGAGACACCCTTGCGGACGTCAGAGCAAACACTTAACATAATAAGATAAACACTAAACTAACTAAGCAACCTATTGGCAAAGATCAAACACTAAGCTCACTAGAGATTAACTACTATGGCTAAGTGAATTGAACTGTAGGATAGCTAGGCACTCAAGCAATCAATCTAGTATACCACTCAATACTGATCAGTAGAATAAAGTAATACTTGAAATGATGAACTAGAATATAGTAAGTGCTTGAGTAACAAGAGCAAAACCTGAACTGGAGATGAAGGAAGACTCTTCCCAGCTCTAGAACCGATCACTCGCACGCCTCTACTCTCGAGCTAAGCCTTGAGCAGCGCTACCGCGAGAGCGAAGATGCCTTGCTCTACTAGCTACCTACTTGCCTAAGCTCTCTGAGCTTCTAACCTAACTCTCACTTGCTTCTCTTGCTTGTGTGTTGCTCTGGGATGGTAATGTGTGACGGTACTTGTGTAGAGGTGCCTCCAGGGGGGTATTTATAGCCCAAATGAGTGAGGGGGGTTCTTATAGTGGGCAGCCAACCGACCTAGGGTTAGGTCAGGTGGCGGGCGCCACCCCCTACTGGCGGCCGCCAGCTCTCTAGCCGTTGGATGAACCGCCTCTGCTTCAACGGCATCCAGGTGGTTGTCCAAGGCGGTTTGGAGGTCGGTTGCATGTCCTAGCAACCGGCATTCAGCCTTGATCCACGCCACTCCTTCCTGAGCCATCCGATACCACTGACCTAGTGACCAAGGGCCAGGATTTGGCCTTGGGGAGGTCACACAGATCGGTGACGTGGCAGGGGGTGACACTTGGGCCAACCCAAGTTGCGGGCGCCACTTAGAGGTGGCGGGCGCCACCTAGGTGTGGCGGGCGCCACCCCCCTTAAGCCCATTTGGGCCCTGCTGAGTGGGCTTGGCCTCTGGTGGGTCCATATGTCCAAATTTGGTTCAAATCCTGCATTCAAATAGAATTCTATGGACATGTTGAATTTGGTTAGTTTGAAACCTATTTGACTACATTTCATGCCTTTTTGGTGGACTTTAGGGTCAAATGTTGATGGTAAAACAGGTGTTTAAGGACCATCAACAGTGGTATTCATTGATGACATTCTAGTATACTCTGAAAACCCGGACGATCATGTAGATCATTTGAGGGTTGTTTTGACGAGGCTCCGGGAACATAAACTTTATGCGAAGTTTAGCAAATGTGAGTTTTGGTTGAAGCAAGTACAATTTGTTGGTCACATCCTATCAGAAGAAGGAATTTCTGTGGACCCCAGTAAGGTACAAGAAGTAATGGAGTGGGAAGCTCCTACTTCAGTTAGTGAAATTCGGAGTTTTCTTGGATTAGCAGGGTACTATTGTCGTTTCATTCCTGACTTCTCTAAGATTGCCAAACCAATGACAAGCTTGCTCCAGAAAGATCATAAGTTTGAATGGACAGAAGAGTGTGAACTAGCTTTCCGTACCTTGCGGAAACTATTGACCACTGCTCCTGTCTTAGCCCAACCAGATATCGAGAAACCTTTTGATGTCTTTTGTGATGCATCAAACGTTGGATTAGGTTGTGTTCTTATGCAAGAAGGCAGAGTGATTGCTTATGCATCACAACAATTGAGGAAACATGAGATTAACTATCCTACGCATGATTTAGAGTTAGCTGCTGTGGTGCACGCTCTAAAAATCTGGAGACATTATCTGCTTGGTAACGTCTATAATATGTACACCGATCACAAAAGTCTCAAGTATATCTTCACTCAACTTGAACTGAATATGAGGCAGAGAAGATGGCTTGAATTAATCAAAGATTACAATCTACAGATACGTTATCATCCAGGGAAAGCAAATTTGGTTGCCGACGCTTTGAGTCGGAAATCACACTGCAATAATTTGAGGTTACAACCAGAAGACGAGTTTAGTCTCGTACACCCTGTGATTCTGCACAATATCAAGCTGCAAGGCACCTTAGATGATCAGGTTCTTGAAGGGCAGGAAACAGACAAGGGAATTGATCATATCAAGGAAAGGCAAAAGACCGCAACTAAACCAATAAAACATTTTCGGATTGATAATAATGGAGTGTTGTGGTTTGACCAGCGCCTAGTAGTGCCTAAGAATAGGGAACTCAAAAACTGGATCATGGATGAAGCCCATTTATCCAAGTTATCTATTCATCCTGGAAGCACTAAGATGTATCAAGATTTGCGTTCAAGGTTCTAGTGGACCAAGATGAAGAAAGAGATTGCCGCGTATGTAGCCAGATGCGACACGTGTTGTCGAGTAAAAGCTATTCACCTGAAGCCTGCCGGAACACTTCAACCATTACCAATATCCGAGTGGAAATGGGAAGAAATAGGTATGGATTTCATCACCGGTTTGCCAACCACTCAGAAAGGAAATGACTCAATTTGGGTGATAATCGATCGTCTTACCAAGACCGCTCATTTTATTCCAGTTAAAACCTGTTATCGAGCACTGGACTATGCGGAGATTTATATCAATCAAATCGTTCGACTGCATGGTATACCCAAGGTTATAGTTTCAGATCGTGGAACACAGTTTAGTGCACCGTTTTGGGAGAAACTACAAAAGGTATTAGGCACAAAGCTAATCCGTAGCTCTGCCTATCATCCCCAAACCTCAGGACAAATCGAAACGGTGAATCAAGTCTTGGAGGACATGTTGAGAGCCTGTGTGATTTCAGCAAGGGGATCTTGGGAGAAATGGTTACCGTTAGCGGAATTTGCATATAACAATGGCTATCAAGAAAGCATACAGATGACACCTTTTGAAGCTCTTTATGGTAGAAGGTGCAGGACACCGGTGAACTGGGTTGAACCGGGAGAACGCCAATACTATGGAATTGATTTTGTTAACGAAGCAGAAGAACAAGTTAGAATAATCCAACAACATATGGCAGCTGCGCAGTCTCGACAAAAGAGCTATGTAGACAAGAGAAGAAACCGCTTGAATTTAGCGAAGGCGATTACGTATATCTGAAAGTGTCGCCCATGAAAGGTGTCAGACGCTTCGGCGTGAAAAGGAAATTAGCGCCAAGATTTGTGGGGCCTTATAGGATCGTGGAAAGGAGGGGAGAAGTAGCTTATCAGCTACAGCTACCTGAGCATTTGAAGGCTATATTCCCTGTATTCCATGTGTCACAGTTAAAGAAATGTCTTCGAGTTCCCGAAGAAGAGGTACAACCGACCAATATCAAGTTGCAATCCGATCTCACCTACTCAGTGGAACCGTATCAGGTGCTTGATGAAAAAGAAAGAATAACTCGCGGGAGAATAGTAAAGCAATACAAAGTATCTTGGAGTGAGCAAGATGAACGAGATGCCACTTGGGAAACGGAAGACTATCTGAAGGAGGTGTACCCGCACTTTTATAAGAAATGGTTGGTAACTTAAATCTCGGGATGAGATTCTTTTAAGGAGGGGAGGGTTGTAACACCCCTGGTGTTAAGCAACCCTAAATGCATAACTTGACATCTCATGAGCATAAGCATCATCATCATCCCATGTTGCATTCCTTTTTGTAAAAGTGTCATTTCATGTGTTCACTTGTAATGTTATGCTTCAAGTGATACTTGTTTGACTTGCTTTTGGAGTGTGTGAGTCTCCTAAGTAGTTGAACCTTGTTGAGGAGCCCAAATGAAGCTAGGTTTGTGTTGGTCTTTTTGGCTAACCAAGTCATTAACCCTAGATGCCTTAATGGAGCCCTAGGACCCCTTTTGTTTGACTATCTGAGACCTCCTTGATAGAAGCTTTGCGTGGCTGTGGGCCCTTAACCAAAAACGTGTAGAATTTAGAGGAGAACAGAAAGTGTTTAAGGGCCAACTCATGAAAATGAGTTTAACAAGGTGTTTTAGGACCCACAAGGCAGAAATGGGCGAGGTTAGACTTAGAAAAATTTCCTAAGTCCCTAACTGTCAAGACAGTTTTGCTTAGTCATCTTTGGAGCTTTTTCGAGAGCAATCTAGGCCGAACCAAAGCTTGATCTTGTAACCAAAGTTGTAGTCGGCATGTAGCTCTACTCAATGGAACAAGTGGCTTAGCGTTTCATCAAGTGGATTAGGAGTTAATCGCGTCCAAAGTTCGGCCGTCAGTCGGCCATTAGCGACTGAATCAGCCGATTCAGTTTGAATCGGCGCCGGTCGTGGCCGACCGCACGCAGAACACGTTCGCCGCGTGGCGCGAGCTGGCCGGGGAGGCGACGCCTGCATGCGGCGTGGCGAGCATAAGCTGCCCGCTCGCCCCGCTGCCCGAGCCGCGCCGCTCCTCCCTCCATTCTGTCCCATCCCTCGCTCTCGCTCTCCTTTGCCGGCGTCCGAGCAGAAAAGGGGAAAACAGCGAGCGCCGCCGCCGTTCACCGCCGTCCCGCCACCGCACCGTCAATCCAACCACCCAGCCAACCTCGCCTTCACCTCCCGCATCGCCTGCTCTAGCCAGTGCTCGCCGAAACCGCCTAGGTAGGTCACGGGGTGAGTTCCCGTCATGGCCGCCATGACCGCCGAGCTCGGTCCGCTGTGGTCGGCCCTCCCTCCGTGCAAATCTCTCCGCTCTAGCTCGTGTTTAGGGGTCAGTGAGGCTCGAGGATGGGATAGGGGTGATGTTTAGTCGATTAGGGTTTGGTGCCCGCGGTTCACCGCCGTCCGCCGTGTCCGCCATGGCCGGCAGGCTCGGTATGCCGTGGCCAACCTTTCTTTCGAGCTCGTCCGTTCGCCCTACCTGGTGTTCGCGAGTCGCCTTGGCCCGTCGGAGACAATGGTGGAGTTGGTTTGGCCGTTTAGGGTTAGGTCGTGGCCGTACGTCGTCGTCCGCCGTCGGCTCTGGTCGCCATGGACGACGAGCCGCGGTCTCGGCCGTTTCTCATGGCAAACCTAGCTTCTTTGCTTCGATTAGGGTTCGCTAGGGTTTGGGGAGTGTGAGATGGTCGTTGGTTCGCTTCGAAAAGGCCGGAGTCGGCCGGCGTAGCCAGGGCCGCGCCGCCGTGCCGCCATCGTCGACGGCGAGCTTGATCTGTGCGTGCGCCGGGCTAGATAGTGGTACCGCCGGGTGCGGAAGAAGGAGGGGGGCAAGGTGGTGGAGTCCGTTTCGCCGGAGAGGTCGCCGCCGGCGAGCTTCGCCGCGGTCAACCTCTCCCCTGCTCTGGAGGGGATGACCGGTGGGGTCATGTTGACCCGGGGCCCCGCGGGTCAGTGGCTTGTGTCCCAGTTATCAGTGGCCCGGGTGCAAGTAGTTGGGTACGCGTAGCAGTTTAGGGTAAGGTTTTTCAGGGTTTTGTTTAAATAGTTTTCAGAAATGTTTGATTAGTTTGTTTAATTCATATCTTGAGTTCTGTAAATGCTAAAAAGGTGAAACAAGTTTTGCTAAGTTTGTTGTGATGAGTTTTATGCATGAAAAATATGATATGTCCAGTTTGTGATAAATTTATGTGTAGCTATATTTAATTCTTGTTTTGGCTGAAATCTTTTTAAATGCATAGTAATCTGTATATTGCTCAGAAAAATGTGATTCTTGTTTTGTTAGGTTTATATTGATGAATAACTTCTGGGAAAAATGTAATATGATGTTATTCTGTGGAATATTTTAGCAGTAGCAATTAAAATGAATAAATGTTGTTTTCTTGTTTATTTTGTAGTAATTAAAATATGAGGAGTTTGAACCAAAGAATTTTTGTACACTGCTCTTATGCTAAGAAGTTTAGTAAAAAAATGAGAAATCTATTGTTTGACACTTTTTGCTAGGGTGTGTAGTTCAAAGCACCCCTTTCACAATAGAATTTGTCTTTTTCATAGAGAATGGAGTTTAAGTCCAAATGGGGTGAAATTTGGACAGGGGACTAGATTAGGTGTTGTTAACTTCCAGTAATTTCTGTAGATTTTTCTGAAGCTGTCTAGGCTGGGTTGCTGTTATAGGCTTGATTAAATGGATTATTTCAGCAAGCAATAAAAGGGGAATAAATTAATTAAGTGAAGTGCTTGCTGTGGTAACTGTGATTCCTAACCAACTAATTAGGTAGGTTAATTGTTGGTTGGATGTTTGGATCTTTTGTAATCACTAGTTCGATGTGACTACCTTGTTGAAGAGAACGCAGTAGATGACATGTGCTTATCTCCTAAGTGATCTTGTTCTATGTTGCATCCTCATGCATTCCATGTGCATTCATATTACTTATGCGCGTTATGCATCATACGGGATCGGTAGTGGAGACCCAGAACCTGCCACCGGAGGAGCTATGCCCGGAGGAGGCTCAGGACCAGAGGACCGAAGAAGAAGGCGTCGAGGACCTGCCTGAGTGCCTCGACCACCGTCCCTCCGACTTTGAACGAGGCAAGCCCCAGAGCATCCCACTCCTACGGTTTGCAAATGCATTTACGAAATTAATCCGATTTGTTTGTTGCATTAGGTTATAGGAGTTGAGTGATACCGCCGATGCATTACTACTTATCCTTGTCCACCTGCAATTATATCTTGTTATCCCTGTTAAGTCTAGGCTCGTTTCTGCTTAGCCTGCTTAGACCGGTAAAAGTCGGGTGATTTCCTGTCTCCCGCATATAGGAGGATACTGATCATGACTAGCCTCGTGGTATCATGGAAATAACCATGTGATAATTAATTTGAGACCGGGCGGGATGTAGGAGCAGCAGGACATGGGTACTGTGTGCTAGTAGTCTCCCATCTGCGTCGATTAGGACCCGACGAAGGCACACCTCAGTCATTTTGAACGCGTCAATCACTTAACGGAGCAGGTCGGAGTACCTCCCGTGAAGCCGAGTAGGGCTATTCGAGCCGGTGATGGAGATGTTGACGCCTAACACTCAGGGCCTTATATGTACTGTGGGCAACTATTCTGAGCAACCTGGCATGGTCCGTGGACAGGCGGGGCCTGACTGACCTGGCATGACCGTGGGCAGTTATAGCTTGAGCGACCTGGCATTGAGATAACCCCCGGTGTAGAAGGGCCCATGACCGTCCCGCGCGTTGTGTTCTCGAATCTCCTGAAGTGGTCGCCGACGGCTGCCTGGCAAGGTGTGATCAGGCGAGTGTGCGACATTTTTATCCCCAGCTGGTAGGAATTGATTATAATCGCCATCGCTCCTGGTTAGTGAGTAACTTGACTGGGCATGTGTTACCGTAGTAACTTATGGAACTAAAGATGCTTATGGTACTGAATCTGAAAGGCTATTGCTGAAATAGCCACTCTTGCTTGATTAATTAGCCAAGTGATTGATCTAGATCAGGTGCAAATCTAGTTAATCAGGCTAATTACATGAAATTGACTGCTAATACTCTAATGATGATTATTAATAATGAACATGCTTTTATGCAAAAAGGTGAGTTTAGCCAACCCCAGATATAGCCTTGCATGCTCCTTGGTGTCGTTTCTTTTTGGTTTATGACGGTAAGTCTAGCTGAGTACCTTCTCGTACTCAGGGTTCTTTTCCCTTGTTGTTGCAGATGGGTAATGCTTCTTTGGCTATTGCGAGAACTGTCTGTACCCCATCGAGGGTGGTGACTAGACCATGGGCATGGTCAACTCTTATCCTCCCCTGATGCTTTTGTGGACTGATCAGGCATTGGCACCGTATTGTGAACTGAGAACTTATGTCTAAAACTATGTGCTTCCGCTTTCGAAATTCGAACTATGGTTTGTAATAACTGTTGAACTCCGATGTATTTGAATTATGTGTGAACTGAATGTACCTCATGGACATGTACGCTAATCTATTACGATCTTGGCTAAAGTTGAATGATTTGAAATCCATCGAGATTTCTGGACTACCGGGTTTGTACGAGCTTAAGTATCTGAAATCTCTGTGAAAGTGGGGATTCGATGCTTAATCTAGTATAAATTGGTCGGTTCTGTCACAGTGATGCGGCGTAAATATCCATCACATGGGATGGGAGTTGAATTGTTGTGACGGCGACCTTTTCTCAATCTACACATGGTTAGAATAAATAATGTATATGTAAACACAAACCTATGAGATGGCAGGGTTCCAGAATTAATGATGGATCTTGAATGTTCAGGCACCCTGGGTTCTTCGTTCTTGTGGAAGCTTGCCATAAGGTCGAACGACATCTGATGTCCTGTCTATTCCACACTCAACAGAACAAGGGGTAATCCTACTAAAGCTAGTGGTACACTAAATTAGCAGATATCAAGATCATTATCAAAATCTTTACACCATTTGCTTCCCCGGCAACGACGCCAAAAATGCTTGTTGACGTTTGTTAGTGCAAATAGAATATGAAAGATTCTGCAAGCGCACAGAACACCATTGTAGCATTTTACTGGGAGTATTCCAGGATCGTTATTTATATTTTACCACAGGGAAGCTAGGGTCAAGAATCTGATAACTCACTATCATGCATCTACTAACTCAGAGTACTTATTAGACTAAAGCAGGAGTGAATGATATATGATATAATAATAAATGAAGCACATAAAGGATAATTCAATGATAACTAGATAACTATAGTGGGAGGACAACGGGAGAGATCAAGGTTCCTATATACTTCTCTATTACTTGGGTTATAAGGCAACAAAGATGAAAAGATATAGCAGTTATACACATTGGCACTTTGGAGCAACAATACCTTTCTGACTCTCGAAAAAGACTGGGAAGAAAGTAGTCAGGGGAAGGCTGCCAAAAGCTCTACAGAACACCAATCCTAACGTGGTGGATTATAACAATCTACAAAGCTGTCACCACTGTAGCTACCAAAACTAACCGGAGGATTGGGGCAAACTCAGGTAAACACTAGCCTAGACACCGCGTCTACACTAATGATTACTACTCTAATTACCATGAATAACTAGAGCACTCAATACGAACAAAGATCCCATGCCAAGATATAACAACTATACTAATCATATAATAAAGCATAAAGTAAATAGAGAAGATAAATATATTAAAGCATAAGTCTTACAAAGAAAATATACAAAGACATACCAAAACTCTGAAGACTCCTCCGGAACCAGAGCGCAGCTCCGCTCTCCCTAACTCCTGACTAGAGCTAAGCTATTACATTGGAAAATCTAAACCTAATTACATAGAGAAGAGAGGTTATCCATTCGAGGGACGCCTCTACAACTCCATGATGATGTGTTGCCTCAGGGGGTTCCTGGGTTTATTATATAGGTGCTCCTAGCCACCCCTCCACCTTGGGCAAGCGATGTGGGACTAAATCCTTCGCCATATGCACATGGGCCTTAATGGGCCAAAACGCGTCGAAGAGGTCGGTTGGAGTGCGTCACGTGAAGGGGGGCGAGTTTGGGCCCTACACCAGACCGGTCGGTCCAGGGGGGAGACCGGTCGGTCTGTCTCTATGACAGGTGGGACCCGCCTTCCGTGGGTCACCTTCTCATGTCTTCTGGAATGTTCTGGAATGTTGTAGAATCTTCCAAGTCGTATCCATCGAGGACTCTCGCTCCGGGACTCCAAATATAACAAATCATATGTCCGTTTCGATCGTCTCAACGAGGTCTTCGCAATGGTGTGCTCTGTTTCATCACTTGAGATACTTTTATATGGTAAAAATATGGATGTCCTACAAAACAAGTCAGAGCACCAAAACTCGTGGAACTTGTTAGTTTCGAACCCTACAACTATGCTTTGTGATTCATTTAGTGTCATTTCATGCATTAGTTGATGGTTAATTATGAGCAATAGTGAGCGTCAACACACCTGCACATCAACACAGCCAAGAGACATATGTTGCATACGCACACCAACACAGAAACACCACAACTCAATGCCACCGGTTAGTCATAAACAATAAGCGCATAGCTAGATATAGACTCAACCGAGTAAAGCCTCAAACCTTCCTCACAAAGTCAATCATTCATCATATATGTTCTCACATGCATATAAACTTTTAAAGACTTATGCAATGTAAGCAAGCACATGATTATGCACATATCAAATGCACCAACCAAGTTCATGAGCTTGCTCCCCTACTTGTGTGCTCAAAAATCATTTTCATTTTATCTTTACATTCTCTCCCCCTTTGTCATTTTATCTTTTATCTTTGTTATACTTTCTCCCCCTTTGTCATCTATTTCCATAAAAGGTTTGCATAAAGGAGGTTCAAATTGTTAAGAGAGAGATGTTTGTTTCATTTCATTTGTGGTTCAACCTAAATCATTTGCATGAAACATTCAACACGGTTTGCTCTAGAGTAAGCTTCTTCACACATTTTGCAATGGTTATCTTACTCATGTTGGTTTAATGTTTCATTGCTCATTCTCTAGATTAAACACTAGGATTGAAAGCCCATAACCATGTTATATGTTACCACTAGATCATGTAAAGCATAGAAACAATAGTGGCATCATATAAGCATCAAAATGGTTTGATTTTCATGAATGCTCCTAGGTAGTATCATAAGAATGTCTATATGCTCTAATCTAGTCCCTAGCATAGTATGAATGCATATGACAAACATTGATACCTTGCTATCTTGGAGTAGAGGTTAGTCATTTTGATTCCTACTCCGAAATAGCAATGTGAAGTCCATGGTAAAGACCAATAGATACCAATTGATAGAACAAATCTTCACCCATATGATCAAGTGCAGTATCTTGTTGTGGTTGGCTTGCTTCTTCAATTGATCATTGCTTGCATATAAATACCACTTGAGTTGGCATGAATTGCTTTCTTCTAGATGTTCTTGCTCTCTAGATCAACCCTTTTGATTTCTTCAACTAAGCATCTTCAATGATACTTAAGATCACCACTTCAATGTTAGCCTTCCAAGCCTCACTTGGTTAACCTACAAAAGGCGGCAAGCCCCTACAAAAGGGAGAAGTGACCTCTCTCCAAAGAATCATCCTTGATACTCACTTGAATTGACCTTGTTTGATTGATCCTTTTGAACTCTTCTTGAAATGTGACTTTGAATCCATCTTTGAGTCCTTTTCTTTCTTCCAAATGATCTTCAATTTGATACTTAAACTTGATCTTTATCTTCATCTTGATGTTGGTCTTGATCTTCAATTTGAGTACCATATGTGTGCCAAATACACTTCTCAATAGAATGGTATTGTACTCATGTTTGTCATGCTTCTAGCTCATTTAAAAACCAAACATAGGACCCTCAACCACTTATAAACATGATTCCAACTTGAGGGCCTTTCAATCAAAGTGACTCTAGATCAATCCAATATTTGTCACTTTTCTGGCAGATTCTGTCCTTCTCAAAGAAACATGCATATCTCCCAAAATGTAAGTCCAATGACCATGAAATTTGGTGTAGATGTGCTTCTCTAAGTGCTCTAGCAGCCATAAAAATTTGAGCTTCATTGGGTTTCTAGATTGCTACCAGATTTTGATTCTTTGCATAGTACTACATGCTGAAAACTGCTGCACTATAGTTGACAAGGTCTACTCCAAAACTGAAGCATCACTTATCCAATTATCATGAGTTTTGCACAGCAACTAATACCATAAGTGTAGATCATGTCTACCGAATTTCAAGCCAATCCAAAAAGATTTGATCATTCAAACATGGCTATTATCACAGCTAGCTCAGATTTCAGATTTTGGACAGATTTGAGCAATTGAGCTATAATCTACCAATTTGAATCAAACTTGAAGCTAACTTGTTTGAATAATCTCACGACATATATACATTCAAATCCACTTACTAAAGGTCATCTTGTGAACATATCCAATCAAATTAACTCAAACTTGATCACTAAGCAATGTATCCATTCAATCATCTTATAGCAAACAACATATGCATATATATCCAATTCAATCAACTCATATGCATCTAAAAGAACATGATCAACTAGAGATATACCTTAGTAGCTCATGATCATCAAATAGCAAGCTTCTTCATCTATCATTTGCATGCCTTCAAATATTTCGAATCAACCACCACAACTTGATCTTTTGCACTTGTATGTTTTGCACTTGGACTTTACTTCACTTGACTTGACATTGGGATGGATTTGCACTAGGCTTTATTACTTGATTCAATCACATGATGATCAACATGGAATAAATTGAATCAAGCCTCCAATGCCATGGTACCTACACACATTCATCCACTTTTTGATGGTACCCAAACTAGTTTGGGTCCTCTCAAGTTAGGTGCAACATACTTTGGCATAGCCTTAGTATGAGTAGCGGGATGAATTGCAATAGTAGCCTTAGAGGTACCATCACCATCCTTTCTAAGCACACTATTATCATTAATTGAAATAGGCTTAGAAGTGTTACCTAGGGATCATGAATTAGCCATGTGTCCCCTTTCCCGGCATGAGTAGCAACATCTCTTGGATTGAGCCTTCTCTTCCTTGCTCATGTGTTGCTTCTCATTGCCTTGCCTCTCATGAGTTGCTTCAGCCTTCTTCTCAAGCTTGTTAGGACACTTCGAGGCAAAGTGACCCATCTTCTCACATTCATAGCACTTGACTTGGGCGAGGTCTTGTGTTGATCTTGATCTTCTACCTCCCCTTCTTGTCTTCTTCCCCATATCACCATCTTCATGGTTGATCTTGATTTGATCTTGGGGCTTCTTCTTGTTGGGGCAAGCTTTTGCAAGATGTCCCATCTCATGACACCGATAGCACGTGAAATGAGATAGCTTTTCTTGTTCTTGCTTCTTCATTTCTCTTTCATGTCTCCTCTTGCCCCACCTCTTGCCTTTGACATTGCTTTTGTTGAAGCCAATGCCACTCTTGTCACCATAGCTCTTTTGGTTTTTCATCATGAGCTCATAGGTGACCTTTGATCTACACCACCTCTCTAACTTGTTTCTCAAGTTCTTCACTTCACTTTTGAGCTCATTGTTCTCCTTCAAAATGTTAGTCTCACATGACAAGGAAGTAGAACAAGCATTGATATGTGAAGAACATGGCATAGATAACAAATCATTACAAGAGGTGGATACATGCTTCTTTTCTACATCACATGGGTTAGCACAAATATGTGATTGATCATTTGACCCAAATGATGAGCTCTCACTAGTTTTAGTTTCTACATTAGAAAGCTTTTTACTGAGAAAAGCATGGTCTTGTACCAAGTTGTCATGAGCAACACTAAGTTCCTCATGAGTCAATTTAAGCTCATCATGTGAACAAGTAGTAACATAAAGAAGATACTTTTGTTGTTCACATGCATTCTTTAGAAATGAGTTTTCTTTTGTCAATTTCATTGTTTTAGCCATCTCATTTCCTAAAGCTTTGGTGAGTCTACATACAAGCTCTACATTTGGATCATCACAATCAACAACCACATTTGCAATTGATACCTTAGTGTCACCGTGTGACATGAAGCAATCTGGTGTAGAGGGAGAGCTTGTTGAGACATCACTCTCATATCCATCATCCTTGTCAAGTGATCTTGTGGATTGATCATCATCATCATCACTTGACCATGAAGGACCGAAAGTACTACCAGAAAGCGACCAGAGGGGGGGGGTGAATGGGAGCTACAAAATTTCTTTTCAGAAACTTGTTGCCACTGTCCCGAGAATCTTCCCAAGAGCAAACCTAGAGCTTGCGAGTGTCCACGACCCTAGATGTAGGGTGGATTCTTCCAAGAAGCACAGCGGGACACAACACAACTCTAGAAACCCAACGCAAAAACCGGAAATCAAAACCGACAACGGACGAATAAGCAGCGGACGAAAACGTGCTGAAGACACAGCATCGGACGCTGGCCTGGTCAGGCACCGGACGCGTCCGATGCAAAAAGACCCTTACTGGACTGGCATCGGACGCTGCTACAGTGAAACCCTAGCGTCCGATGCTAGACCCCCGGCGCGTCCGATGACAACGGACGCTCCGATGGTCAGCGTCCGATGCTCCTTCAAAAATGTTGTCAGACGACACGTGGCATCGGACGCGTCCGCTGATATGAACTCAGCGTCCGATGGTCATGAACAAAGCGTCTGATGCCCTCGAAACAGCACAGTTCCTTATGGATTCAACCCGATCTCCTCCGAATCAAAAGCTCTAAGGCTTAGACTTGGTATGAGGAGTTCCAAGGAGGTTAGTGAGCTATCCCAAAGAGATCATGGCTCGAACCTAACTCCAAATCGGTGAATCGGAAGAATTCAGGGCAATGGAGACAAAACTCGGTTCGAAACAAAAATAGACCGATCTACTAGCTCGTGAGGTTAGAGAAGAATTCCTTCGGTGAAAATATGCGCCTCACAATCTAGAACAACTTAGATCAAACGGAATCGCAGAAGACACAGCGAAGAAAGAGATCGATCACCGGGAAAATCGTGGAGAAAAGTAACCCGCGAAGAACAACACCAAAACGCGAATCACAACCACAAATTTGCAACCGTGTGGCTACCAGACGCTACAACAGTGAGATTACGGCCTCACTTCCTCAAGATCTCACGAACACAGAGGTATGATTGTCTTCTCTGTCGATCTCAGTTGCTACAGTAGGGGATTGGGAGAGCAGGAAAACCTAGAAGGCAAAGAGCAAATGACTGAGATTGATTGGGAGGTGGGTGTCTCCACCTACTTATCCTAATTCTAATTCCCGCTCTAGCCCTAACTAATTATAGAGCGAACCAGATAAACCCTAGGGTTATTCTGGACCAACTCAAGGTAGGTGGTGATCCGACGGCCACGCCCGCACAACTGGTAGCGTTGCCTCGACGCAACCTCACCGCTTGCCGCCACGTGCCGCCACCGCTCTGCTTGTCCTTTTCATGGACTCCGCCCCCCGGTTTTGAGGCCCAAACCGGGAAACCAGCCTTCACGACCAACCCCCGGTTTTGAGGCCCAAACCGGGAAACCAGCCGTCCATCGCCTAAGTTTTGTGGCCCAAACTCAGAAACCCGCCAGCGCCCAGGTTTTGAGGCCCAAACCTCGAAACCGTCCTAAGCCCGAGTTTTGTGGCCCAAACTCGGCAAACCCACAGCACCCAGGTTTTGTGGCCCAAACCTGGAAACCGTCCACTGATGGTTTTTCTGTGGCTCAACCATCAAACCGACACTGTAGAAGGGATGCAACGCCCGTGCACCCCGTCCATCGACAGGTGTCCCCAGGTCCTCGACCCGAGCAACACTGTGCCCCGCAAGTCTCTGCTCGTCCCTGTCCCAGGCTGTCAGCCACCACAACTGATCCTCAGGCCACCGGTCCCTCAGTCCAAGCCTTACATCCGCCCTTCACTGCTCTCAGTCCATCGGCATGGCACGTCTCTACTTGACCTTCACCTTGCCTTTGATCACTGTATCCGTGCTCGACACCTTCACAACACAAGCCAAAGAACATGCGCATTATCCCAGTTGACAATCACTCATCACTCGAGACTCGGCATACACCTATGTATCCGCAATCTCCGCCTTGATGAGTGCATTGTCAACTACCAACACAAAACATAATGGAATAGAAGAAGGAAAAAGGAGAAGTAGAGAACTCGACCAAATTACCCAAAAGCATAGCAAAGCTGAAGAAGGTCAAGTGGAAAGAGCAAGACAACTTGGTCCCCAAAGACATGGGCAATGGCTCGACGCAACCAAGCAAAGAAAAGCTAGCCCTCAAGAAGAGGTAGAACAGGCTCAACACCGCTAGCAAGCAAGCTCGACACCAATTGGAAGTGATAAAGCTCGACACCAGTTGAAATATCAGTTGAGAATCAAGCAAAATAGAGCTAGCCCTCAAGAAGAGGCAGAACAGGCTCAACGCCGCTAGCGAGAAAACTCAACACCAACTGAAGGAATGCCAACTGAAAAGCAGAAGAGCTCGATACCAAATGGAGAGCAAATAGGCAAAGTCGCTAGTCCCTCAAGAAAGAGGCAAAGGCTCAACACAACTAGCTACCAAAAATGCTCCGAACCAATTGACAATTCATCAAACAAAAAACGAGCAAACTCCCCCTCCAATAGTGCACATGATTTGACAAATTTCTCCCCCTTAGTTGATAAAGCACTATCAGGCAAACTTCTCCCTTCCAAATGCATATGAGTCAAAAATGCAAGTTAGCAGCTTCAGGAATATAGTCTAGAGAACGAAAAGATGCTCTACATAGTATAACTCCAATGACTCAACAAGAAGCATACATGCCAGCAAAGGCTCAAACTGATCACCAAATACGAAATATGAACATATAAGCAAAGTGAGCAGTTTTTAGCCATTCATAAGAGAATGTTCACCATAAAAATAGCATTGAACATGTATAGACAAGAAGTCAAACAAGTGCTAATCATATATACAAGGTGAACTACCCCTAGCAAAGTTCAATCATCATGCTATAGAATGAAACATAGACTTGTGATTTCAGATTTTAATCGGAGTTGTAGCGGTGAAATTACACAAGTTTAAATTCAGCATGTGATTGCGAGAAGTTGAAGGCTTGTCATTGCCTAACTTTTCAACCGAGCTAAGTCAATGCAGAAGCAATCAGAAGCTTAAAGTGTCGGTTTCGGTCATACACTACACGGCTCAAATTCAACTCAAATGTGCAATGAGAAACAATCTCGATACCATGATGTGTTGACAAGCAATCCCATCTCGATCTTTCCAATTCACTTAACTTGGTTCAATTTTATAACACAATATGAACAGACCAAGCAAGTGAATGACTCAGAACTAGAGACATAGCAACCTAGCATATATGAAAAGCACAAGTGAATTCAACAAATTCTACACATGCTAGTTGCATATCTCAATGGTGAACAATTTTAA
This sequence comes from Coix lacryma-jobi var. lacryma-jobi, assembly GCA_009763385.1. Lineage (NCBI taxonomy): Eukaryota > Viridiplantae > Streptophyta > Magnoliopsida > Poales > Poaceae > Coix > Coix lacryma-jobi. The sequence goes on from CM019829.1 coordinate 72,998,081, forward strand.
GTTTCATGTACATTAAGCAGAATCACCATTCATAACATAGCTCAGCTCACATGTATCAGTGATCAGAAATAGTATAAGCTACAAGCATCAACATATAGCATCAGAGCATACTAGATAGAGCATAATCATATCCTAAAGATTATATACATGAAGCTCAGAAAGTAAAGATGCATGATGAAATGCAAAGACTAGTCTACCCGAAAACAAAAACAAAACGAAAGAAAAAGAGTCAGTTTATGATACAACAGTCAAAATGTTTCCTCCATCTAAAAGGGGAAACACACACCAAGATCACCTCTCAACGTAGCAAAAGTTGATTGGTCCAAAGGCTTGGTGAAAATATCAGCCAACTGATGATGAGTATCGACATGGCAAAGGTTGATATCACCCTTCTCATAATGGTCTCGCAAGAAATGAAAGCGCACATCAATGTGTTTGGTCTTAGAGTGCAGCACGGGGTTCTTAGCAATGCTAATAGCACTCGTGCTGTCACAAAGCAAAGGGACGCGAGAAAAGCTCAGACCAAAATCACGCAAAGTGGCCATCATCCAAAGCAACTGGGAACAGCAGCTAGCCGCAGCAACATACTCAGCCTTCATGGTAGACTGGGCGACACTAGACTGCTTGCGAGAAGAACAAGATACAAGAGAAGAACCAATAAACTAACAAGTCCCAGAAGTGGACTTGCGATCAAGTCGGCAACCAGCAAAATCAGCATCTAAGTAACAACAAAGGGAGAGGGTAGAAGAAGCAGAATACAAAATCACAAACTCAGGTGTGAAGCATAAGTACCTCATAATGCGCTTGACTGCCTGACGGTGAGAGGTGCGCGGCGATGACTAAAATCGTGCGCAAAGACCCACCACGAACTAAATGTTCGGGCGTGTCACCGTCTGGTACAACAGCGACCCGATCATACTCCTGTACTCCTTCTGGTCCACAGCTTCTCCATCCACATCCGCATCTAGGGCCATCGTGGTCGACATGGGTGTTGGAAGAGGCTTGGCCTTACCCATATCGAACTTCTGCAGGATGTCCTTGGTATACTTGCCCTGGTGCACAAACGTCCCCTCTCGGGATTGCTTGATTTTCATCCCGAGGAAAAACATCAACTCGCCCATCATGCTCATCTCAAATTCCCTGCTCATAGTATCTGCAAACTTGGCAACCAAAGCATGAGAAAAACCACCGAAAATGATATCATCCACATAAATCTGAACCAACAAAGTGCCATTGCCTTGTTTGAGGAGGAAAAGCGTTTTATCGACACATCCCATTTTAAAACCCTTAGCAAGCAAAAAGGTTTTCAACCTATCATACCAGGCTCTAGGGGCTTATTTCAAACCATATAAAGCTTTGTGAAGTTTGAAAACATGGTTTGGAAACTTGGGATTTTCGAAACCGGGGGGTTGTCTCACATACACTTCCTCTTCTATGTAGCTCATTTGGAGGCAATTAGGATCCTCTTGGCTTTTGGAGCAAACGTCTCCTCATAGTATATCCCCTCCTTCTGACTATACCGCTGGGCTACAAGTCTAGCCTTGTTTCTCACAACATGGCCATCTTCTCCTTGTTTGTTTTGAAAACCCATTTCGTCCCAATAGGGTGACACTCAGGAGGAAGAGGTACAAGAACCCAAACCTGATTTCTTTCAAAATTTTCAAGTTCCTCATGCATGGCATTGACCCAATCCGGATCAGATAAAGCATGTCCAACATCTTGGGGTTCAAAATCAGCAACAAATGCAGAATGAGCAAAGTGAGAGATTTGTTGTGACCTAGACCGAGTGACGCGATCGTGGATGTCGCCGATCATCTGTTGAGGAGGGTGTTGGCGCTGAATGTTTCGTGGCGCATCCCTTGCCAAAGTGACCTCACCCTCAACAGCAGCTAGTGCCTTCTCGGGTACAAGCGGTACAGCCCGAGGTGGTGGATCACACGGCCCCCATGTAGTAGAGGAAGAAGGGTCGGGGCCGCGTGCAGTCGTGGTCGAAGTCGACCCAATTGGCGCAGCAGGTGGAGGAAGTGCTGGGTCGTCCATCCCTTCAGCACCCTCGTCCTCGTCATCAAAAAGAGGTTTGCCAACCTCGTGATCACCTGCATGCTCAAATCTAGAAGAAGGACAAACCATGGTCTCATCGAAGGTGACATCAGATGTCTTCATGACTCGGTTAGTATCAAGGTTAAGTACACGATATGCACGAGAATGAGTGCCATAACCCAAAAATACACCGTCAGAAGAATGAGACTCAAATTTGTTCAGGTTGCCTTTCTTGAGTATAAAACAGTGGCAACCAAAAACTCTAAAATAACTCACTTTGGGCTGTCTTCCAAAACGCAACTCATAAGAAGTCTTTTTCAAGAAAGCTCGGAGAAAAATGCGATTGGAAATATAGCATGCAGTGTTCATAGCTTCGGCCCAATATCGCCTAGGAGTCCTATGCTCATCGAGCATCGTCCTGGCCATCTCTACAAGGGTCCGATTCTTCCTTTCTACAACACCATTCTGAGGCGGTGTGTAGGGGGAAGAAAATTGATGCTCTAACCCAAAAGAGTTACAAAACTTCTCAAAATCCGAATTCTTGAATTTGGAACCATTATCACTTCTAATAGCTCACATCGAGTTCATAGGGAACTCGTTCTGAAGATGCAAAATCAGATTGCGAGCAAAAGAGAAAGTCTCGAATTTCTCAGCTAAAAAGAAAACCCACAAATATCTCAAAAAGTCGTCAACAACAACAAGCACATACCACTTCCCGCCAACCGAGTTCACCCGAGCCGGACCAACAAGGTCGATGTGTAAAAGCTCTTCAGGGCGCTTGGTCATGACCTGAGTCACTGGATGGTGGGGAGCGGCGACCATCTTCCCATGTCTACAAGAATGGCAAACAAGATCCTTCTCCATGTGCAACTGGGCAATCCTCGGATTAGGCCAAGTGAACTAAGCCTTGCAAGCAAGTCGAAGCTCAAATGTCCAAGTCTCCTATGCCACTTCCAAAGATCAGAGGAGGAAGGTCCAGCCACAAGACAACGGGAAATTCCAAAAGACTCCGAGAAATTCGCACGAAAGACTTTCCCAAAGGGTGAAATCAAACAAATAAGATTGCCCTGAGGATCCAAAATACGACTGAGATTCGGCTAAAAATGAATCTCATAGTCATCATCAAAAAGTTGCGAAATAGAAAGAAGGTTAAAATGCAAGTTAGAAACAAGAGCAATATTGCGCAACACAAAGTGCTCATTAACTCGCACGGACCCACGAGACAACACCTTACCTTTGCTATTGTCGCCGAAGGTGATAAACTCCTTTCCGGCAACTGGACTAAGACTGGAGAACCACTTGGCGTTTTCGGTCATATGCCTTGGGCACCCGGAATCCACCAACCAAACGTTCTCCAATCGTTTTACCTACATCAATAAAAAGACATAGGGTGAGCATACGGTCCAACACTGGGGTGAGTGAAATGGGAATTATACCAGTGTTGGGCCGGCTGCTCAAAAGAACGATTAGTAGCAAAACTATTCCTAGCGCGCCTACGGGGTAGGCGATCACCACGTATAGGAAAATGTGGTCCGTTAAGGGAAGAACGTCCATCGCGATACTCAAAACGCGGTGGAGGGAAATGCTCAACTACAAAGCCACCGCCACGGGGTCCATAGCCTACAACCGCAGGCTCTCGCCGGGCACGTCCTCTTCGCGGCTTAGGCCTAGGAACTTGAGGCTTTGGACCTCGAGACCTAACAGCACGCCTCTAAACATTCGACACATGTACATCATGGAAAGGATGGTACATGTCTGTGTTGTTCATCTCCTTTGCACGGCGCTCATCTCTCTTGCGCTGAAAGCAAAACTCCCTTAAGTGTCCATCTCTCCCACAGTGCTCACAGTGGTACCTCACCGCTCTCATAGGGGGTTTTTGGTTCTCACGGTAGTGGATGTGGATCACTTTGCCCTTCTGTGGCATGAGCTCCTCTTGGATAGGTGGCATGGTGTCAAGCTTGTTTTTCAGATGGTTGGGCTTAGGAGACCATGTCTATTTCTTTGGTGGAGCTCTTGGAGGTTCCACAAACACTCTATCCCTGGTGTTAGGTTTGAGAGGCTCTTTGGGTGGAATCTTGGTCAGCTTGGGAGTAGTGGTGGAGTTGGGCTTCTCACTCGGATTAAGACAACTCGACTCTCCAATCTTTGTTGACGCTGGTTATCTATCAAAATTAAAGGATAAATAAATATGAAAAGGGCATGAATTTGATCACCAACAAAGGTTTAGGGTTTCAACTGACAATATTCCACAAGTTTCGGTGAGTTATGATTCTGCAGGGACTAAACCAGGAAATCGGCACCAATAGCTTCCCATAGAAGGAATCCGTCGGGAGATAACGCAACCGCCACGTTGGGATACTTCTAGAAGACTCCAGAGGACGTAAGAAGACACCACAAGGAAGGACACCACCAGACGCCGACCTGTGGGACCGACCGGTCCCACAGGGCCCACCGGTCGGTCGGCCACGGAGGCCCCACGCTTTCGTCTTCTGCAAGCTACTTCCACCGACCTCCAGGATGCATCTCGACCGTACCTCAAGTCGGTTTGATCCAAGGGCCACGGTTCATCGCCCAGGGCTATATAAGCAGCCCCAGACCCCCCTCTCCAGGCATCTCCATCTTCATTATTCATCTCCACATCAGAAACTAGGGTTTCAATTAGAAGTAGAGGTCCCTCTAGATGAATCTCTTCTAGTTCATCTAGAATTCGATCTAGTTCTAGTTCTTCAAGTTCTAGTTCTTGTTCTAGTTGTCTAGTTCATCTAGTTATAATTAGAGATCGGATTAGAGAGAGGAGGAGGAGAGAGCTGAGGAGGAGCCGGATCTGTCGGATCTTCCTCGACATTATATTGGTGCAGCATCTGGTTCGTCTTCAAGTAATCTCCAGGTTCTTCATTTACTATTTTTGAGTATTATATTTAATTTCAATTCTTACTTTATTTTATTTACTGGATCTCCGCTCGTATTGAGTGCTCTAGTTATCTGCAGTAATTAGAGTAGTAAGCGTTAGTGTAGACTTGGTGTCTAGACTAGGGTTTACCTGAGTTTGCGCCCAATCCTCCGGATAGTTGTGGTAGCTACAGGGGTGACAGCTTTGTAGATTGTTATAATCCACCACGTTAGGATTGGCGTTTCCGTAGAGCTTTTTGGCAGCCTTCTCCCGATTACCCTTTTTCTAGTCTTTTTCGAGAATCGGAAAGGTACTGTTGCTCTGAAATAAGTAAAGTATAGTGAGCCTTTGATTAAATAGACCCGCTTAGAAAACCCTATATCTCTCTACCCATATTACCATTCTTTCCTTGGACGTTCTTAATTCTTCTAGTGCACTTCACGTTCCTCGTGGAAATCGATACCCTGGAATACTCTCGGGTGAAAGCTACATCGGTATCCGTGCGCTTGCGGATTTTTCTGTGTGCGTTTAAAATACCCAACAAGCTTTGTGGCGCCGTTGCCGGGGAATGGTAGCTGTTCTAGAATCGAACCAGGATCGTCCGTGTCTCTTTTCTTTTTATCACCTTTCCCTTTTTACCACCTTTTCTTTTACCACCACATCACCACATGGATTTCACTCCTATATATAAATTCTTTGCTCCAAAGGGCGACTTGTTAGAGCCTCCACCATCATCACCCCCCATTCTTATAGATGGCTATGAGCTTCGCCCTGCTCTTATAGCCATGGTTCGGGAGAAATCCTTCTCTGGGTCAGAAGACGAAGATCCATATACTTGCCTTAGGGAATTTGAGGAGTTGTGTTCTTGTCAGACTATAGTTGGCATGACACAAGAGACCATAAAATGGAAACTATTCCCGTTCTCCCTTTTGGGAAGAGCGAGAAAATGGTACGATCATTCCGTAAGGGGCATAAATGGAAATTGGGATGAACTTCGGGACAACTTTTGTCTTGCTTTCTTCCCTCTTTTTCGAATCACTGATCTTAGGATTGAAGTTCTTACATTTAAACAAAAAGAGAAGGAGACGCTAGGAGCAGCTTGGGCTAGGTTCAAACACCTTACCAATTCTAGCCCAAACCCTTCCTTGCCAGACCATGTGCTACACTTTCACTTTTATTGTGGTCTTAACAAGGAAGCTGCTCTACTTCTTGATTTAGCTTCTGGGGGATCATTCCCACATAAACTTGTTAGTGAAGGAAGAGACATGCTAGATAAAATCCTTGAAAACACTCCTTACACTAGCACTTTTGATGAATTCCCAGAAGAAGAAGTCGAGCCTAACCCTGACCAACACGAGGAGGAACACCCAACCAAATTTGAAATTCCTTCAAATCCTTCTAATAATTTGGTTGTCACAGAACCTTCTCTAGAGAAAACACCTCACACTTTAGAAAATTATGAATCCCATCCTTCAGTGTTCTTCTCTGAGATCGAGGAAGATGATATCAAAGAGCATGGAAGCTACTTCATAAACACCTCTTTAAATCCATGTTCATATGAGACATCTCCTGATTCAAGTGGTCTGTCTAACATTGCCACACTAGAGTTTTTCAACCCCCTCATGCTTTCTGTTTACAAAAACTTCAAAAGGGTGGTTGTAGATGCATATGTTTATCACAAATTTTGTAGATCTCATTGTGCTCTTAAGTTGGTGTTGGAGGGGAAACCACATCACCAAATCATATCTTGAAGGTTTCCCAAAGACAAGCTCAGTGTCCTAAAACAAGCATTTTTCAGATCAGTGTTCACCTTCCTGCTACACTGCCCTTGTATAATGAGCATAAGGATATAATTGTTGAAATATTCCTTCGGGTATTCTTGTCACTGACCTTTGCAGGTCTGGAGCAAAAAGTTTGAAGGAATGACAAACACAAGGTATGTCCAACCAATCATCATGCAACATTGAATTACATTCATCCAATCTTAATTTTTGCAAAATCCAAGCTTGGGGTACACTTAAGAACAACTCTTGTCATGTTGCTATTTTTGTTGTCCCTACCTTTAAGACATGCTCATGTGCTATACATTAATCATGCTCTTTCATCACCATTTGAGTAAATCTCTTTAATGTTTTAATGCTACCTTCATCTACTATAGAATATGTTTAGGTTTGAAGTACTTTCATACATCTCTTAAATTGAGCATGGTGCCTAGTTTAGGAGTGATGATCTTGCTTTCAAAGGTTTTTAAATTAAGCATGCTTAGCTTAAAATGCCTTCCTAGATCAAATTAGACGTGGTTTCTAGTTTGATTTTTGAGCCAATAGTATACTATAGTGGATGCTGGATATTTTGTTGGACTAACCCCTGTAGGAAAACTTTCAATATAATTTTTGGGAAAGTCCTGAGATGAACTCACACTGGAGATGAAGAGACACATGAACTTCAACAACTTGCGCAAGGGAGACACAACTCACTGATCATAGAGAAATGAGATCCATGGAACAAGACAAAAGATGAGTGCCACAAAACAATATCTACAATCAAAGCACTCACTCCATGGAAGTAGGTGAACAAGTCGGAGCTGGGTCACTAGAAGATAAAGACCATCGTGGGAGGAACAACACACCTTCACTGATAGGTTGACACACAGAGAAGGAAGGTTGATCCCTCTAAAGATAATCCTACTATACCTTCCACTTCTCAAGCTCCCATCACTCAGGTTCACTATGAGATAAGCAAGAGAAGATAAGCTATTCATGAAGAACAATCAGCCAGACAAGAGAAGCTTCCACAAGGTGGTTCGACACATCACTCTTCAATGATAAAGGACACACTCTTGAGAAAAACATGGAGAAGTTTGTCAATCCCAAATTCTACAGAGTGAAGGTCCTAGATCTACAAGAACATGCACACTGAGCAAGATGCTGCCAGCGTCCACAATTAACGCTTCACTTCAAACTACTGGACAAACAAATAAAATGAGTGACACCATATCAAAGGCATAAACAAGAAGGAATGATGGAAGACATCGTAGTCAGAATTAGAGGTCATGAAGTCCCCACAGACTTCTTGATCCTCGACATGAGAAGACGATGATGTCCACCTCATCCTAGGAAGACCATTCCTATACGCTACAAGTACAATCATCTACAAGAGGAAATCCATTTTCACATTCCTGGAGAAAAGGCACGATGCAACTTCATCAACTACATGCCCAATGAAGCACCCAAGAAGTATAAAAGTGAAAGATGCTGCTCTCAAAGCCAAAGAAGACAAACTATCAAGAATAGAGAGGCCAATCACGAAGAAGAAGCTATCGACACTGTCGCAGAAAAGAAAGAAGAGAAACCTCAAGACAGTGAACCACAGGAAGTGAAGACTCAGACCAAGAAAGTATGGAAGAAAAAGTCCGCACCTAAGAGGTACAATGAATAACAACTTTCCAAACGTCTAACAACCTTGGGAGGTCTGAACCAAGGAAATGTCCGGTTCGTCGGACCTAAATATCCGAACCTTCGGCAAAAGGTAAAAATCGGTAGTTATCTTTATATTTACTTTGCTGCATATTTCTCATATTTAATTCTTAGTCATTTATTGCATCATCATATCATTGCATCATCATATTCACAAACATTTCTGCATTGCATTAGAAAAGAAAATAAAAATATTACATTTGTTACACTACATCATAAACCATGAAGCCCCATGTGAATAATTCTATGGTGTGTACAATCCCACAGGAATGTTCATCGTGGTGGCATAAAAATAATAAAAATAAATATACATGCATTCATCTTGTTGTATTTTCTCTTGCATCATAAAAATATAAAAACATAAAAATATTGAGGAAGAGATCTTACTGAAATTCTGGACAACCAAGGCTTGAGTGGCCAACCGCTAATGCTTAATCTGTTCCACAAGTTTTGTTGTCTATTTGAGTTTCATAGGATTTGAAAGGCCAAGAAAAGCAGACGAGCAAGTGAATGCCCCATCCACTGTTGGAGCAGTGTCTCAACAAACATCAACATCAATCAAAGCTCTAATAGAGGAAGGACATATGCACTGCCAGTCCGCTACATTGCAAGATCGAACGACTACGTCACATTCAGCTTGGGGGAAGACACCCCCATGTATCCACGTAAGTATCTCTATCCTCTTAAGTTTTTCATTCTATAAACAAATTCAAAACACCAAAAAAAATGTGAGCACATGAAGGCTCACCCTTAAAAAAGAAAAGAACAAAAATATGTGGGCACATGAAGGCTCACCATTAATTAAAAAAGAGACAAAAATATATGGGCACATGAAGGCTCAACGCTATTAAGGGAACCAACTTGGGGGAGACGCACCCCCGTTATCTTCGCGATTCAGGTATGTCTTTATTATTACTACTACTACTATTATTAGCTTTTATCTTAAAGTGTGTTAGATTAATAAAATAGTGTGTCTAGTTTGTTTTAAGAAGTTGATGACTAAAACCCTCTCTCTCTAATCTTTTGTATGGAAATGATGAATAGTTGCTCTATCTAATTTCTTTCAAGTACCTAGCCTTTAAAGCATGAGTTCTCCTAATTAATAATGATGCATTAAAATAAAATTAAATACATGGTTGGCAAATACATAATCTAAGGTCTAGGTAATTGGGATATGACATGTGATGATCTGAGCTGCTATTATCTTGTTCTAAACAACACTAAAGTTCCAGAGATTTCTAAATATAAACATGGCTAATAATTGCATTGAATTAAATTAAGCATAATGACCCTGTGAGATGTTATCTTGCCATTGAATTGAGATCACTTACACATTTCATCCATCTTCCGCATCAATGCTCATAATTATCTGTTGCTACCCTCTCAGAAGTTTGTTGGAAGCATATGGCTATTAAAAAAAGAGAGAGGAAAAAAAAGAAGAGAAAGATCCGAGGAAATAAAAAGGGACAAGTGTCCGAAACCTCAAAAAGATAGATCCCGAGGAAATAAAAAGGGACAAGTGTCCGGAACCTCGAATATATATATATATATATATCAGAAAAAAATGGGCACGTGCCCGACAGTAGAATTAGCCTGATAGCCATATGTCTCTGATAAACAGAAGAGAGTGAATATATTCAAAAGAGCATCCGACTCCATTTTTCCATACACATAAACTTCTTGATTCAATGGTTGGTTGACTTTCTCTTTGGGTCCATTGTTTAATTTGACAACATATGTATTGATGCTTTTGAAAATTGATTAAAACTCCGGGATAAAGGTGAAGTGAAAGAACTAGATACATAGTGCTTGATTTGATCGTTCAATCTTTCAATTACTCAAGATCTAAGATAAAAGTAATAAGCCCCATGAAGAATAACATGTTTCGGAGCATTTTTGTTTAACGACAGGTATACTTGTTGGAAGTGAAGATATGGTAGCAACTCCTGATCCATTGATAAGTTTTGGTTTTGCTAAGGGACTAGCAAAGGGTAAGCTTGGGGGAACTTGTTGACGCTGGTTATCTATCAAAATTAAAGGATAAATAAATATGAAAAGGGCATGAATTTGATCACCAACAAAGGTTTAGGGTTTCAACTGACAATATTCCATGAGTTTTGGTGAGTTATGATTCTGCAGGGACTAAACCAGGAAATCGGCACCAATAGCTTCCCATAGAAGGAAACCGTCGGGAGATAACGCAACCGCCACGTCGGGACACTTCTAGAAGACTCCAGAGGACGTAAGAAGACACCACAAGGAAGGACACCACCAGAGGCCGACCTGTGGGACCGACCGGTCCCATAGGGCCCACCGGTCGGTCGGCCACGGAGGCCCCACGCTTTCGTCTTCTGCAAGCTACTTCCACCGACCTCCAGGATGCATCTCGACCGTACCTCAAGTCGGTTTGATCCAAGGGCCACGGTTCATCGCCCAGGGCTATATAAGCAGCCCCAGACCCCCCTCTCCAAGCATCTCCATCTTCATTATTCATCTCCACATCAGAAACTAGGGTTTCAATTAGAAGTAGAGGTCCCTCTAGATGAATCTCTTCTAGTTCATCTAGAATTAGATCTAGTTCTAGTTCTTCAAGTTCTAGTTCTTGTTCTAGTTGTCTAGTTCATCTAGTTGTAATTAGAGATCGGATTAGAGAGAGGAGGAGGAGAGAGCTGAGGAGGAGCCGGATCTGTCGGATCTTCCTCGACATTGTATTGGTGCAGCATCTGGTTCGTCTTCAAGTAATCTCCAGGTTCTTCATTTACTATTTCTGAGTATTATATTTAATTTCAGTTCTTACTTTATTTTATTTACTGGATCTCCGCTCGTATTGAGTGCTCTAGTTATCTGCAGTAATTAGAGTAGTAATCGTTAGTGTAGACTTGGTGTCTAGACTAGGGTTTACCTGAGTTTGCGCCCAATCCTCCGGATAGTTGTGGTAGCTACAGGGGTGACAGCTTTGTAGATTGTTATAATCCACCACGTTAGGATTGGTGTTTCCGTAGAGCTTTTTGGCAGCCTTCTCCCGATTACCCTTTTCCCTGTCTTTTTCGAGAATCGGAAAGGTACTGTTGCTCCGAAGTAAGTAAAGTATAGTGAGCCTTTGATTAAATAGACCCGCTTAGAAAACCCTATATCTCTCTACCCATATTACCATTCTTTCCTTGGACGTTCTTAATTCTTCTAGTACAGTTCACGTTCCTCATGGAAATCGATACCCTGGAATACTCTCGGGTGAAAGCTACATCGGTATCCGTGCGCATGCGAATTTTTCTGTGTGCGTTTAAAATACCCAACAATCTTACCAAACGATGAAGCGCACTCAACACCCCGAGCAAAACCAGCACTGGGACCTCCAGCAGCACGTTTGAATTGAGATATCAGCATCCCAAGCTGCGGCTCACCACTAGACACCCATGACAAGATGGTCCGAAGGTATGTGTTTTCCTCCTCGGTTTGCATCTTGTCATGCTTCACGTTGGCTCTCTCCATCTCCAAGCCCTCACAAAGAGCACACCTAGCCACACAAGTGCTACCCGAGCTGGCCTCTTCAGGAGACACAATCTTGGCATTCTTCTCTGCCAACTCGGATTGCAAGCCTGCACAAGACTTGCACGCACCTAGCAATGAGGATCTTGCCCTCAGCTCATCCACCTCTCCAACCAATGCAACATACTTTCCCCTCAAGGTGAGAAGGCCAGTCATGTGCTTGGTGCACATCTCACACTCATCCTCCTAAGAAACAACAACGGTGGACTTGATAGATTCAAGCTCCTTCACCGTATCCTCCCATTTCTGCCTAAACTCCTTCCGCTCTCTAGCAGCACACCTAAGCAGCTTATCTTGACTAAGAAGGGCGGCAGTAAGTTTCTTGACCTCAGCAGAAAGCTCATCGGGGGTCTGAGATACCTGGGAGGTGTCGTCGTCGTCGTCGTTCCGAGGGATCTCCTTCAGCTCGCTGTCGACCTCCTTCCCGAGGGCCATGGTGGAGAAGCCCTCTTTGTCGGCGAAGAAGCAGAGGCCGTTTAGCTTGTCCTCGATCCTCTTCTACTTCTCAGACTCGTCGTCGCTTGAAGAAGCGGAGTCGTCATCCGAGTCGTCGACGTCGCTGAGCGTGGCGAAGAAGGCACGCTGCTCAGCTTGGGCCTTCTCCAAGTACTTCGTCTTGATGTACTCCTTGTTGAAGCCGCCATTCCGCTTGTGCTTCGCGGGGACGTACTTCTCATTGCGCTTGCCGGAGTCGTACTTGTGCCCATGATCACCCTTCCTAAATGCTTGCTTGTTCTTCTTGGGATAGTTGGCGATGAAGTGGTTGGGGTCGCCGCACTCGAAACACCCCGAGTGTCCTCCTCCGCGGTGACAGTTCATGCGGTTGTTGTGGAACCGCGAGAACCGGTTGGCGAGCAAAGCCAGCTCATCATCTCCCATGAACTCCAGCTGCTCGTCTGTGACAGAAAGAAGAGAAGAAAGTGCAAATCCTCCAGAGGGGTTAGCAGAAGAGCCAGAAAGCAAAGCCATCGACGGGCCAGAAGGATTTTCATAAGAAGCCCTCGCCATGGCGTCAATCTCACTGGACTTGAGCTTACTGAAGAGCTCGTCGCACGTGAGAGTCTCATAGTTAGGCGATTCGATGATCGCCTGAACCTTGGAATCCCACACCGACCGATCGAGAGTATGCAAAAGCTTCAAAGCCCTCTCATGATCGTCGAAAGGCAACAGCTCCTTGTTAGTCCTCATCCTGTTGACAATCACCTGAAAGCGAGCGAATAAGCTCTCTATGCTCTCGCCAGGCATATGTCGAAAGTTCTCATACTCTCGCTTGTGCGACTCAAAGAGACGGGTTTTGACTTGAGTGGTTCCCTCATGGAAATGCATGAGGGTAGTCCAAATCTCCCGAGCCGTAGCGAGGTGAGAAACGCGATTAAACTCAGTCATGCTCAGGCATGAGAAAAGAGCATTACGGGCTTGGTTGTTGGCATTGTGCTCATCGATCTGATGCTGAGTAGCACGAGCAACCAAGACCACGTAATCAACAGAGTTGCAAATATCCCAAATGGAAGAACCATAACTCTGAAGATAGGCCGACATGCGTATATTCCAATACGCATAATTCGTCCCATCGAAAAACGACGGTTTGCCCACGCCGCGATCCATGTCACCTTCTATGGATCTGGAACCGGCTAAGGTGCAAGATCCTTAACCCGCTTTGATACCAATTGAAGGACCAAAAGTACTACTAGAAAGCGACCAGAGGGGGGTGAATGGGAGCTACAAAATTTCTTTTTAGAAACTTGTTGCCACTGTCCCGAGAATCTCCCCAAGAGCAAACCTAGAGCTTGCGAGTGTCCACGACCCTAGATGTAGGGTGGATGCTTCTAAGAAGCACCGCGGGACACAACACAACTCTAGAAACCCAATGCAAAAACCGGAAATCAAAACCGACAACAAACGGACAAGCAACGGACGAAAACGTGCTGAAGACACAGCATCGGACGCTGGCCTGCGTCCGATGGTCAGGCACCGGACGCGTCTGATGCAAAAAGACCCTTACTGGAACCTTACTGGACTGGCATCGGACACTGCTACAGTGAAACCCTAGCGTCCGATGCTAGACCCCCGGCGCGTCCGATGACAACGGACGCTCCGATGGTCAGCGTCCGATGCTCCTTCAAAAATGCTATCAGACGACACGTGGCATCGGACGCGTCCGCTGATATGAACTCAGCGTCCAATGGTCACGAACAGAGCGTCTGATGACCTCGAAACAGCACAGTTCCTCGTGGATTCAACCTTATCTCCTCTGAATCAAAAGCTCTAAGGCTTAGACTTGGTATGAGGTGTTCCAAGGAGGTTAGTGAGCTATCCCAAATAGATCATGGCTCGAACCTAACTCCAAATCGGTGAATTGGAAGAATTCGGGGCAAAGGAGACAAAACTCGGTTTGAAACGAAAATCGACCGATCTACTAGCTCGTGAAGTTAGAGAAGAATTCCTTCGGTGAAAAGATGCGCCTCACAATCTAGAACAACTTAGTACAAATGGAATCGCAAAAGACACAGCGAAGAAAGAGATCGATCACCAGGAAAATCGTGGAGAAAAGTAACCCACGAAGAACAACAACAAAATGCGAATCACAACCACGAATTTGCAACCGTGTGGCTACCACACGCTACAACAGTGAGATTACGGTCTCACTTCCTCAAGATCTCACGAACACAGAGGTATGATTGTCTTCTTTGTAGATCTCAGTTGCTACAGTAGGGATTGGGAGAGCAGGAAAACCGAGAAGGCAAAGAGCAAATGACTAAGATCGATTGGGAGGTGGGTGTCTCCCCCTCCTTATCCTAATTCTAATTCCCACTCTACCCCTAACTAATTACAGAGCGAACCAGCTAAACCCTAGGGTTATTCTGGACCAACTCAAGGTAGGGGGTGATCCGACGGCCACGCCCGCACAACTGGTAGCGTTGCCTCGACGCTGCGGATACATGGGTGTATGCCGAGTATCTGAGTGATGAGTGATCGTCAACTGGGATAATGCACATGTTCTTTGGCTTGTGTTGTGCAGGTGTCGAGCATGGATATAGTGATCAAAGGCAAGGTGAAGGTCAAGTAGAGACGTGTCGTGCCGATGGACCGAGAGTGGCGAAGGGCGGACGTGAGGCTTGGACTAAGGGATCGGTGGCCCGAGGATCAGCTCTGGTGGCTGACAGCCTAGGACAGCGATGAGCGAAGACTTGCGGGCACGGTGTTGCCTAGGTCGAGGACCTGGGAACACGTGTCGGTGGACGGGGTGCACAGGCGGTGCGTCCCCTCTACGGCTCGGTTTGGTGGTTGAGCCACAGAAAAACCACCGAGTGGATGGTTACCAGGTTTGGGCCTCAAAACCTGGGTGTTGATGGTTTCCGAGATTGGGCCAGAAATTTCGGGCTGAGGACGGTTTCCAGGTTTGGGCCTCAAAACCTGGGTGCTGCGGGTTTCTGAGTTTGGGCCACAAAACTCAGGTGATGGTCGGCTGGTTTCCCGATTTGGGCCTCAAAACTGGGGGTTGGTCTGAAGGCTGGTTTCCCGGTTTGGGCCTCAAAACCAGGATCGAAGTACGAGAAAAGAACGAGCGGAGCGGTGGCGGCACGTGGCGGCAATCGGTGAGGTTGCGTCGAGGCAACGCTACCAGTTGTGCGGGCATGGCCGTCGTATCACCAGCATCTCCGAGTTGGTCCAGAATAACCCTAGGGTTTAGCTGGTTCGCTCTGTAATTAGAGAGGGGTAGAGTAGAAATTAGAATTAGGGTAAGTAGAGGGAGGCACCCTCCTCCCATTCTATCTCAGCCATTTGCTCTTTGCCTTCTAGGTTTTCCTGCTCTCCCAATCCCCTGCTATAGCAACTGAGATCCGCAGAGAACCATACCTCTGTGTACTGGAGATTTTGAGAAAGTGAGACCGTAATCTCACTGTTGTAGCGTGTGGTAGCCACACGGTTGCAGATTGATGACTTGATTCGCGTTTTGTTCGTGTTCTTCGCGTTCTTCGTTTCTCCGTGATTTTCCCGTCACTCGATCTCCCTCTCTACTGCGTCTTTGCGAAATCCGTTTGAATCAACTTGTTCTTTATAGTGAGGAGATCATTTCCACCGAAGGAATTCATCTAACTGCTCACAAACAAGTAGATCGGGTTGATTTCGTTTTCGGGACGCTTTTTTGTTCATACTCCTTCCCTTTTGATTTCCCGTTGTTTGAATCGATTTGAGCAGATGATTTCTTGGGGATAGTCTCCTAACTACCTCGTGATCATCTTCTCCAAGTTTGGGAACGTGGGATTGTGATTTGATTCGAATTTGGGAGGATTCGTGTGAGAGGCGACTTTCCGCCACCCAGGGCGCGGACAGTCCGTGCGTCGGGGACGAGCCGGTCCAGTGGCTCTGTTCTTCGGCCATTTTGGCTTTTGGTTGACCGGCGGACAGTCCGCCGTTGGAGTTCGTGGACAGACCGAGAACGTCCAGGGGACTGGCAGCAACAGTGTTGTTTCGGGGATTTGGTCGGCGGACAGTCCGCCATGCCCCCGCGGACAGTCCGCGGTTGGACCAGACAGTCCGGGACCGTACTGGCGGACAGTCCGGAAGTCGGCTGCTTGTAGAGTTTTAGTGCGTTCGATCTCCGGACTTCTTCGCTTGGTTTCCGGACTTCTCGGTTGGCCTCTTAGTTCACCTAGGAACCTAACTAAGTATCCTTGCTACTTGTTAGCATCGGTATTTGGGGATTTCCCGACGCAGCCATCAATCTACGTTTGGGACTCAGTTTCTAAGGATCGAACTTGTGTTGGTGCTCTTGGCTTTTGGTTTGCTATCGCTTTGTGGTGCCTCGCTGTGATCCTAGGGATCATCCACCCTCTTCCAAGGGTCGTGGGCATCACGGTTTCAATCGAAGCTTTCGGGGGTTCATTTGTGGGACAAAGGCCAAAGTTTCGAGAGAAATTTTTGTGCTCCCATTCACCCCCCCCTCTGGTCGCCTTGCTATTGCATTCTCGGTCCTTCAATTGGTATCGGAGTGGGTTAAGGATCTTTCACCTTAACCGGTTCCAGATCCACAGAAGGCGACATGGATCGCGGCGTGGGCAAACCGCCATTTTTCAATGAGACGAACTATGCGTATTGGAAGATACGCATGTCGACCTATCTGCAGAGTTTGGGTGCTTCCATCTGGGATATTTGCAACTCTGCCAGTTACGTGGTCTTGGCTGCTCGTGTCTCTCAGCATCAGATCGATGAGCACGATGCCAATAGCTGAGCCCGTAATGCTCTTTTCTCATGCTTGAGCATGAGCGAGTTTGATCGCGTTTCTCACCTCGCTACGGCTCGGGAGATTTGGGCTACCCTCATGCGTTTCCATGAGGGAACCTCTCAAGTCAAAACCCGTCTCTATGAGTCGTTCAAGCGAGAGTATGAGAACTTTCGACATATGCCTGGCGAGAGCATAGAAAGTTTATTCGCTCGCTTTCAGGTGATTGTCAACAGGATGAGGGCAAACAAGGAGCTGTTGACTTTCGACGATCATGAGAGGGCTTTGAAGCTTTTACATACTCTTGATCAGTCGTTGTGGGATTCCAAGGTTCAGGCAATCATCGAATAGCCTAACTAAGAGACCCTCACGTGTGACGAGCTCTTTAGTAAGCTCAAGTCCAGTGAGATCGATGCCATGGCGAGGGCTTCCTATGAAAATCCTTCTGGCCCGTCAATGGCTTTGCTTTCTGGCTCTTCTGCTAACACCTCTGGAGGCTTTGCACTTTCCTCTCTTCTTTCTGTCATAGAGGAGCAGCTGGAGTTCATGAGGGACGACGAGCTAGCTCTACTCGCCAACCGGTTCTCGCGGTTCCACAACAACCGCATGAACCGTCGCCGCGGAGGAGGATGCTCGGGATGTTTCGAGTGCGGTGACCCCAACCACTTCATCGCTAATTGCCCGAAGAAGAACAAGTGTTGACGGTCCTTAAACACTTATTTTGCCATCAACATTTGACCCTAAAGTTCACCAAAAAGGCATGAAATGTAGTCAAATAGGTTTGAAACTAACCAAATTCCACATGTCCATAGAATTCTATTTGAATGCAGGATTTGAACCAAATTTGGACATATGGACCCACCAGAGGCGAAGCCCACTCAGCAGGGCCCAAATGGGCCTAAGGGGGGTGGCGCCCGCCACCCCTAGGTGGTGCCCGCCACCTCTAGGTGGCGCCCGCCACTTGGGTTGGCCCAAGTGTCACCCCCTGCCACGTCACCGATCCGTGTGACCTCCCCAAGGCCAAATCCTGGCCCTTGGTCACTAGGTCAGTGGCAGCAGACGCCTCAAGGAGGAGTGGCATGGATCAAGGCTGAATATCGGTTGCTAGGACATGTGTTGGTAGTTCTTAGCTTCACTAAAGACAGAGCTAGGCAATTATCCCCGGTAACGGCCCAGAAATGCTTGTTGGCACTTGCTAACATTGTTACTAGGAGTAGACTATGGAGTCTATCCCCGGCAACGGCGTCAGAAGTGCTTGAAGCAAGACCAGTCACTATACCTAAAGGAGTGGAGCTAAAGCAGCTATCTACTAATGCCAAGCGGGGTTGTCAATCCCGACACTAGTAGGAGCTAGCTAGAGAGAATGCAATCTACCAGGAGGAGATTCTGCAAGCGCACAGAACTATCGTAGTAGCACTTCTCCTGGGAGTACCAGGTGTCGACTTATTTGATCCCAAGGGAAGGCTAGGGTGGTGAATGAGTTGAGTCAAGGAGGAGATGACAGTCGAAGAAATAAGAAAAAGGAAAAGGGGAGAAGGGAAGATGAAAGGCTAGAAAGAATATATGGGTGGCTAGGTAAGGATGAAATGGATGGCTACGGTAAGGTGGATAACTAGATAGATAGATGGTAATGGGATAACTAAAGGTAACTAAGATAGCTACTGATAACTAATCCTAGATAACTACAAAGCAAGATAACTACGAAGCGAGATAGTTATGAAGCAAGGCAGGCAAAAGACAATAAAGCAACTAAGTTAAGTATAGTTTTATTCCTATCTTGTCAAGTATCGAGGCGTACTAGCCTTTACTACTTACTTAGGTTGAACGCTAGCACAACGAGCCTTACTGTTAAACTGGGCCAACTACGTGGTGGAATTCAAGGCGCACAGGGCTGTCACCACCTGCTTGCTACCACAGCTATCCGGGGGTCCAGCCGTATCTGAAGGTAAGTCTATAACTAAGCACCACGCTTAACTATATTTTAACTATCTCTACCCTATCTTTGAATAGAGACACCCTTGCGGACGTCAGAGCAAACACTTGACTTAATAAGATAAACACTAAACTAACTAAGCAACTTATTGGCAAAGATCAAACACTAAGCTTGTGGATACATGGGTGTATGCCGGGTCTCTGAGTGATGAGTGATTGTCAACTGGGATGATGCGCATGTTCTTTGGCTTGTGTTGTGCAGGTGTCGAGCACGGATACAGTGATCAAAGGCGAAGTGAAGGTCAAGTAGAGACGTGCCGTGCCGATGGACCGAGAGTGGTGAAGGGCGGACGTGAGGCTTGGACTGAGGGACCAGAGGCCCGAGGATCAGCTATGGTGGCTGGCAGCCTGTGACGACAACAAGTGAAGAAGTGCGGTCATGTGTTGACTGAGTCGTGGACTTGGGGACACATGTCAGTGGACGGGGTGCACGGGAGGTCCATCTCCTCTACGACGTCGGTTTGGTGGTAGAGCCAGGGAAAAACCATCGGGTGGACGGTTTCCAGGTTTTGGCCTCAAAACCTGGGCGCTGATGGTTTCCGAGTTTGGCCACAAAACTCGGGCTGAGGACAGTTTCCAGGTTTGGGCCTCAAAACCTGGGCGCTGAGGGTTTGCTGAGTTTGGCCTCAAAACTCAGATGCTTGGTGGGCTGGTTTCCCGGTTTGGGCCTCAAAACCGGGGGTTGGCTGAAAAAGGCTGGTTTCCCGGTTTGGGCCACAAAACTGGGGGTGCAGAGCGAGGGCGGCACGTGGCGGCAATCGGGAGGTTGCGTCGAGGCAATGCTACGAGTTGTGCGGGCGTGGCCGTCGGATCTACCTACCACCGAGTTGGTCCAGAATAACCCTAGGGTTTAGCTGGCTCGCTCTGTAAGTAGAGAGGGGTAGAATAGGAATAGAGTAGGAATTAGAAATTAGGATAAGTAGAGGGAGACACCCTCCTCCCCTCCTATCTCAGTCATTTGCTCTTTTGGTTCTAGGTTTTCCTGCTCTCCCTCTCCCCTGCTGTAGCGAACCTGAGATTTACAGAGAAGAGAACAATACCTCTGTGTTCTTGAGATTTTGAGGAAGTGAGGCCGTAACCTCACTGTTGTAGCGTGTGGTAGCCACACGGTTGCAATTCGTGGTTGTGATTCGCGTTTCGTTTGTGTTCTTTGCGGAGTCCTTTTTCTCCACATTTTTCCCATCGTTTGATCTCTTTGCTCGGTTCATCTTTTGCAAATCCGTTTGAACCAAGTTGTTCTAGATCGTGAGGCACTTCTTTCCACCGAAGGAATTAATCTCTAACCTCACGGTCTAGGAGATCGATCGATTTTCGTTTCGGGTCAACCTTTTGTCCCTTCCCCCAAAATTCTTCGATTCATCGATTTGGAGATAGGTTAGAGCCATGATCTCTTAGAGATAGCTCACTATACTCCTTGTGACTCTTCTCACCAAGTTTGATCCCTAGAGGATTTGTTTTGGGTAAGATCGAGTCAAATCGGTGAACGAATAGGGTGCTGTCGGGGTGACCCGACGCTGTCCTCGCGTTGACCGGACGCGTTCGGTGGTTGAATGTTGCGCAGTCACCTTCTACGATGACCGGACGCTCCTTCTGACGTGCGACCGACTCCACACTTGCACTGTTCACCGTTCTGTCTTTTACTGACCGGACGCACTGCTTTCGACCGGATGCTCCCCTCTTGTGAGTCCGGTCAGAAACAGTAAGGTTCTAGAGAGGTTTTCTTGTGACCGGACGCGTCCGGTGATAACTGACCGGATGCACAGCAGTTGACCGGACACTCTGCCTCTCAGAGTCCGGTCCAACTCAGAGAGGTTCTGTTTCGGTTTTCACCCGATCGGACGCGTCCGGTGATTCTTTACCGGACGCAGGCTGAGTCCGGTCAGTGCTGTCTCGGACTGTTTCGTTCGCAGTTTGCTCGCTCATTATCGGATATGGTTTCCGTCTTTTGCGTTGGCTTTCTAGAGTTGTGTAGTGTCCCGCTGTGCTTCTCGGAAGCATCCACCCTACATCTAGGGTCGTGGACATTAGCAAGCTCTAGGGTTTGCTTTTGGGGTTGATTTACGGGACAGTGGCAACAAGTTTTCGAAAGGAATTTTGAAGCTCCCATTCACCCCCCCCTCTGGTCACTTTCTGGTAGCATTCTCGGTCCTTCAATTGGTATCGGAGCGGGTTAAGGATCTTCCACCTTAGCCGGTTCCAGATCCACAGAAGGCGACATGGATCGCGGCGTGGGCAAACCGCCGTTTTTCGATGGGACGAACTATGCGTATTGGAAGATACGCATGTCGGCCTATCTGCAGAGTCTGGGTTCTTCCATTTGGGATATTTGCAACTCTGCCGATTACGTGGTCTTGGCTGCTCGTGTCACTCAGCTTCAGATCGATGAGCACGAAGCCAATAGCCGAGCCCGTAATGCTCTTTTCTCATGTTTGAGCATGAGTGAGTTTGATCGTGTTTCTCACCTCGCTACGCTCGGGAGATTTGGGCTACCCTCATGCGTTTCCATGAGGGAACCTCTCAAGTCAAAACCCAACTCTATGAGTCGTTCAAGCGAGAGTATGAGAACTTTCGACACATGCCTGGCGAGAGCATAGAAAGTTTATTCGCTCGCTTTCAGGTGATTGTCAACAGGATGAGGGCTAACAAGGAGCTGTTGCCCTTCCACGATCATGAGAGAGCTTTGAAGCTTTTGCATACTCTTGATCGATCGGTGTGGGATTCCAAAGTTCAGGCGATCATCGAATCACCGAACTATGAGACCCTCACTTGCGACAAGCTCTTCAGTAAGCTCAAGTCCAGTGAGATTGACGCCATGGCGAGGGCTTCTTATGAGAATCCTTCTGGCCCGACTATGGCTTTGGTTTCTGGCTCTTCTAACCCCTCTGGAGGTTTTGCTCTTTCGTCTCTCTTTTCTGTAACAGAGGACCAGCTGGAGTCTTTGGGGGATGACGAGTTGGCTATGCTCGCCATCCTGTTCTTGCGGTTTCACAACAACCGCATGATCCGTCGCCGCGGAGGAGGACGCTCAGGATGCTACGAGTGCGGCGACCCCGATCACTTCATCGCCAACTGCCCCAAGAAGAAGCATTCATCTGGGAAGGGCGATCATGGGCACAAGTACAACTCCGGCAAGCGCAAGGAGAAGTACATCCCCGCGAGGCACAAGCGGAGGGGCGGCTTCGACAAGGAGTAAATCAAGAAGAAGTACTTGGAGAAGGCCCAGGCTGAGTAGCGTGCGTTCTTCGCCATGCTCAGCGACGTTGACGGCTCGGATGACGACTCCGCTTGCTCAAGCGATGACGAGTCTGAGAAGAAGAAGAGGATCGAGGACAAGCTTAACGGTCTCTGCTTCTTCACCGACGACGACGGCCTCTGCACCATGGCCCTCGGCAAGGAGGTCGACGGCGAGCTGGTGAACTCCCCTCAGAATGACAACGATGACGACACCTCCCAGGTATCTCTGACCCACGATGAGCTTTCCGCTGAGGTCGAGAAACTTACTGCCGCGCTCCTTAGTCAAGATAAGTTGCTGAGGCGAGCCGCTAGAGAGCGCAAGGAGTTTAGGCAGAAGTGGGAGGATACGGTGAAGGAACTTGATTCTGTCAAGTCCACCGTAGTTGTTACCGATGAGGAGAAGTGTGAGGCGTGCACCACGCACATGACTGATCTTCTCACTTTGAGAAGTAAGTATGTTGCGTTGGTAGGAGAGATGGATGAGCTCCGGGCTAGGCCCATGCTGTTGGGTGCGTGCAAGACTTGTCCTGTCTTGCAATCTGAGTTAGGAGAGAAGAATGCCAAGATTGTGTCTCTTGAAGAGGCCAACTCAGGTAGCACATGCGTGGCTAGGTGTGTTCTTTGTGAGGGCTTGGAGATGGAGATAGCCAATGTGAAGCATGACAAGATGCAAACCGAGGAAGAAAACACATACCATCGGACCATCTTGTCATGGGTGTCTTGTGGTGAGCCACAGCTCGGGATGATGATCTCCCAATTCAAGCGAGCTGCAGGAGGTCCCGGTGTAGGTTTTGCTCAGGGTGTTGATCTTTCTGCTTTTGGGAAGATTGGAGAGTCGACTGGTCTGAATCCGAGTGAGAAGCCCAACTCCACCACTACTCCCAAATTTACCAAGCTTCCATCCAAAGAGCCTCTCAAGCCTAACACCAAGGATGGAGTGTTTGAGGAACCTCCGAGAGCTCCACCCAAGAACCAAGTGTGGCATCCCAAACCCAACCACCTAAAGAACAAGCTGGACACCATGCCACCCATTCAGGAGGAGTGTTTGCCACAGAAGGGCAAGGTGATCCACACCCACAACCGTGAGTACCAACAACCCCCTTTGAGAGCGGTGAGGTACCACTGTGAGCACTGTGGGAGAGATGGACACTTGAGCGAGTTCTGTTTTAGGCGCAAGAGAGAGGCGCGCCATGCTAGGGAGATGAACAACCCGGACATGTACCATCCTTTCCATGATGTACATGCGCCGAATGTTCAGAGGAGAGCACCGAGACGTGCTGCTAGGCCCAGAGGTCCAGAACCTCAAGTTCCCAGGCCTAGGCAGCAGAGAGCTCCGAGGATAGACGCTAGGCCTAGAGGTGTTGAGCCTGAAGTCCCTAGGCGTAGGCCTCGTGGAGAGCGTGCCCGGCGGGAGCCTGCATTTGTAGGCTATGGACCCCGTGGCGGTGGCTTTGTAGTTGAGCATTTTCCCCCACCGCGTTTTGAGTATCGCGATGGACGCTCCTCCCTTAGCGGACCACGTTTCCCTCAACGTGGTGATCGCTCCTCTCGTAGGCGTGCTAGGAATGGTTTTTCTGCTAACCGTTCTTTTGAGCAGCCGACCCAACACTAGTATTCCCCTTACTTCACTAACCCCAGTGTTGGACCGTATGCTCACCCTATGTCTTTTTATTGATGTAGGTAAAACGATTGGAGAACGTTTGGTTGGTGGATTCCGGTTGCTCGAGGCACATGACCGGAAACGCCAAGTGGTTCTCCAGTCTTAGTCTAGTCGCCGGAAAGGAGTATATAACCTTCGGCGACAACAGCAAAGGTAAGGTGTTGTCTCGTGGGTCTGTGCGCGTTAATGAGCACTTTGTGTTGCGCGATGTTGCTCTTGTTTCTAACCTGCATTTTAACCTTCTTTCTGTTTCGCAACTCTTTGACGACGACTATGAGATTCGTTTTAAACCGAATCTCAGTCGTATTTTGGATCCTCAGGGCAATCTTGTGTGTTTGATTTCGCCCTTTGGAAAAGTCTTTCGTGCGAATTTCTCGGAGTCTTTTGGTACTTCTCATTGTCTTGTGGCTGGACCTTCCTCTTCTGATCTTTGGAAGTGGCATTGGAGACTTGGACATTTGAGCTTCGACTTGCTCGCAAGGCTTAGTTCACTTGGCCTAATGCGAGGATTGCCAAAGTTACATATGGAGAAGGATCTTGTTTGCCACTCCTGTAGACACGGGAAGATGGTTGCCGCTCCCCACCATCCAGTGACTCAAGTCATGACCAAGCGCCCTGGAGAGCTTTTGCACATGGATCTTGTTGGTCCGGCTCGGGTGAGCTCGGTTGGGGGGAAGTGGTATGTACTTGTTGTTGTTGATGACTTTTCGAGATATTCATGGGTCTTCTTTTTAGCTGAGAAGACCGAGACTTTCTCCTTTGCTCGCAATCTGATTTTGCGTCTTCAGAATGAGTTCCCTTTGAACTCTATGCGAGCAATTCGGAGTGATAATGGTTCCGAATTCAAGAATTCAGATTTTGAGAAGTTTTGTAACTCTTTTGGGTTAGAGCATCAATTTTCTTCCCCCTACACACCGCCTCAGAATGGTGTTGTAGAAAGGAAGAATCGGACCCTTGTAGAGATGGCCAGGACGATGCTCGATGAGCATATGACTCCTAGGCGATATTGGGCCAAAGCTATGAACACTGCATGCTATATTTCCAATCGCATTTTTCTTCGAGCTTTCTTGAAAAAACCTCTTATGAGTTGCGTTTTGGAAAACTACCCAAGGTGAGTTATTTTCGAGTTTTTGGTTGCCATTGTTTTATACTCAAAAAGGGCAACTTGGACAAGTTTGAGTCTCGTTATTCTGACGGTGTGTTTTTGGGTTATGGCACTCACACTCGAGCTT
The DNA here is from genome assembly GCA_009763385.1 of Coix lacryma-jobi var. lacryma-jobi. Classification (NCBI taxonomy): domain Eukaryota; kingdom Viridiplantae; phylum Streptophyta; class Magnoliopsida; order Poales; family Poaceae; genus Coix; species Coix lacryma-jobi. Next base: position 73,023,375 of record CM019829.1, read on the forward strand.
ATCGTGTACTTAACCTTGACACTAACCGAGTCATGGAGACATCAGATGTCACCTTCGACGAGACCATGGTTTGTCCTTCTTCTTGTTTTGGGTGTGCAGGTGATCATGAGGTTGGCGAACCTCTTTTCGATGATGAAGAAGAAGGTGCCGAAGCGATAGATGACCCAACACCTCCTCCACCTGCTGTGCCGCAAAGAGCAGCCTCTACGACGACTCACGGCCCCGACACATCATCTTCCTGGGGGCCGTGGGATCCGCCACCCCGAGCGGTACCCTTTGTACCTTGGGAGGCACCAGCTGTTGTTGAGGGGGAGGCCACTTTGGCATGGGAGGTGCCACGACACATTCAGCACCAGCACCCGCCTCAGCAGATGATCGGCAGCATCGACGAACGCGTCACCCGGTCAAGGCAAATCTCTCACTTTGCTCATTCTGCATTTGTTGCTGATTTTGAGCCCCGAGATGTTGGACACGCTTTGACGGATCCGGATTGGGTCAATGCCATGCATGAGGAGTTAGAAAACTTTGAGAGAAATCGGGTTTGGGTTCTGGTGTCTCCACCTTCTGAGTGTCATCCAATTGGGACAAAATGGGTTTTCAAAAATAAACAGGGAGAAGATGGCCATGTTGTCAGAAACAAGGCCAGACTCGTAGCCTAGGGATATAGTCAGAAGGAGGCGATAGACTATGAGGAGACGTTTGCTCCTGTAGCTCGTTTGGAGGCGATTAGGATACTCTTGGCTTTTGCTGCATCCAAAGGTTTCAAACTTTTTCAAATGGATGTCAAGAGTGCCTTCTTAAACAGCTACATAGAAGAGGAGGTGTATGTTAGACAACCCCCCGGTTTCGAAAATCCCAAGTTTCCAAACCATGTCTTTAAACTTCACAAAGCTTTGTATGGTTTGAATCAAGCCCCTAGAGCCTGGTATGATAGGTTGAAAACCTTTTTGCTTGCTAAGGGTTTTAAAATGGGATGTGTAGATAAAACGCTCTTTCTCCTCAAGCAAGGCACTGATACTCTCTTGGTCCAAATTTACGTGGATGATATCATTTTCGGTGGTTCTTCTCACGCTTTGGTTGCCAAGTTTGCAGACATTATGAGCAGGGAGTTCGAGATGAGCATGATGGGCGAGTTGACGTTTTTCCTCGGGTTGCAAATCAAGCAAACCCGGGAAGGAACGTTTGTGCACCAGGGCAAGTACACTAGAGATATCCTGAAGAAGTTCGACATGGGTGAGGCCAAGCCTCTTCCAACACCCATGGTGACCATGACGGCCCTGGATGCGGACAAGGAGGGAGAAGCAGTGGACCAGAAGGAGTACCGGAGTATGATCGGGTCGCTGCTGTACCTGACGGCGACACGCCCGGACATCCAGTTCGCGGTGTGCCTCTGCACGCGCTTTCAGGCGTCGCCGCGCACCTCTCACCGTCAGGCGGTCAAGCGCATTATGAGGTACTTATCCTTCTCTCCAGAATTCGGGATTTGGTATTCTGCTTCGTCCACCCTTTCCCTTTGCGGTTATTCCGATGCCGATTTTGCTGGTTGCCGTATTGATCGCAAGTCCACTTCTGGGACTTGCCAGTGTATTAGTTCTTCTCTTGTTTCGTGGTCTTCTCGCAAGCAGTCTAGCATCGCCCAGTCTACCACGGAGGCTGAGTATGTTGCTGCGGCTAGCTGCTGCTCCCAGTTACTCTGGATGATGGCCACTTTGCGTGATTTTGGTCTGAGTTTTTCTCGCGTTCCTTTGCTTTGTGACAGCACGAGTGCTATTAGCATTGCTAAGAACCCCGTGCTTCACTCGAAGACCAAACACATTGATGTGCACTTTCATTTTCTACGAGACCACTATGAGAAGGATGATATCGACCTTCGCCATGTCGATACTCATCATCAGCTTGCTGATATTTTTACCAAGCCTTTGGACCAATCAACCTTTAATCGGTCGAGAGGTGAGCTTGGTGTGTGTTTCCCCTTTTAGACGGGGGAAACACTTTGGATTTTGTATGATTCACTGACTTTTTGTTTTCAGTTGTTTTTGCTTCTTTTTGATTTCTTCGTGCATCTTTTGCATTTCAGCATACGCTTTTACATTCTGAACATCATGTGTATAATCTGAAGAATGTAACTATGCTCTGTGTAGTTTTTGCTCCGATGCTTTATGTTGATGCTGTAGCTTATGCTCCTTCTGATCACTAGTGCATACTATGAGCTGAGCTATTTTTGAATGGTGAATTTGATAATGAACTTAAAACTTGAAAATGTTCACCATTGAGATATGCAACTAGCATGTGTAGGATGTGTTGAAGTCACATGTGCTTTTCATATATGCTAGGTTGCTATGTCTCTAGTGTTGAGTCATTCACTTGCTTGGTATGTCATATTCTGTTTAAAATCTGAACCAAGTTAAGTGAATTGGAAAGATCGAGATGGGTTTGCTTGTTATCACCTCACAGTTTCGAGACTGTTTCTCATTGCACTTTGAGTTAAACTTGAGCTGTGTAGTGTATGACCGAAACTGTTTCCTTAAGCTTCTGATTGCTTATGCATAGGCTTCGCACAGTTGAAAAGTTAGGCAATAACAAGCATTCAACCTCTCGCAGTCACATGTTGTTTTCTGAACTTGTGTAATTTCGCCGCTGCAACTCCGATTAAAATTTGAAATCACAAGTAAATGCCTAAATTGGTATCAGCATGATGTTTGAACTATGCTAGGGGTAGTTCATCTTGAATACATGCTTAGCACAATTGACTTCCTATCCATACATGTCTTGTGCTATTTTGATGGCGAATACCTTTTCGGCTACAAACTGCTCTTTTGCTCTCATTTCAGACTTAGTGATCAGTTTGAGCCTTTGCTAGTATTCTGTGCATTTTTCTGAGTCATCGGATCAGAACTCTGTAGAGCATCTTTGCACTCTTTTGAGTATACTCTTGAAGCTCCTAACTTGCATTTTGACTCATATGCATTTTGGAAGGGGGAGCCTTATTTCTTGATAAGTGCATTTTCAACTAAGGGGGAGAAATTGCAAATCATTAGCCTCCGTTTCAGCTAAGGGGGAGCCTTCCTGGTTGTTTGCACTATTCGAGGGGGAGTTTGAGTTTGTTTCCGATTGAGTCTTTGACATTTTCAATTGGTTTGGAGTGGTTTGCTATTTGCGTAGAGCCTTAGCCTCTTTCTTGAGGGACTAGCATTTGCTTTTCAGATTTTCAATTGGTGTTGAACTCTTTTTGGTAACAGTCGGTATCGAGTTTTCTTTGCTAGTTGTGTTGAGCCCCTGTGCCTCTATCTTGAGGGACTAGCATTTTGCTTTGATATTTTCGATTGGTTTTTGCTAGCGGTGTTGAGCCTGTTCTACCTCTTCTTGAGGGCTAGCTTTGCTTTGCTTGGTTGCGTCGAGCCGTTGCCCATGTCTTTGGGGACCAAGTTCTTTCGCTCTTTCCACTTGACCTTCTTTGGCTTTGCTATGCTTTTGGGTCATTTGGTCGAGTTCTCTCTTCTCCTTCTTCCTTCTTCCCTTTCTATTATGATTTGTGTTGGTAGTTGACAATGCACTCATCAAGGCGGAGATTGCGGATACATGGGTGTATGCCGGGTCTCTGAGTGATGAGTGATTGTCAATTGGGATGATGCGCATGTTCTTTGGCTTGTGTTGTGCAGGTGTCGAGCACAGATACAGTGATCAAAGGCGAAGTGAAGGTCAAGTAGAGACGTGCCGTGCCGATGGACCGAGAGTGGCGAAGGGCGGACGTGAGGCTTGGACTGAGGGACCAGAGGCCCGAGGATCAGCTATGGTGGCTGGCAGCCTGTGACGACAATAAGTGAAGAAATGCGGTCATGTGTTGATTGAGTCGTGGACTTGGGGACACGTGTCGGTGGACGGGGTGCACGGGAGGTGCATCCCCTCTACGATGTCGGTTTGGTGGTAGAGCCAGGGAAAAACCATCTGGTGGACGGTTTCCAGGTTTGCACCTCAAAACCTGGGCGCTGATGGTTTCCGAGTTTGGCCACAAAACTCGGGCTGAGGACGGTTTCCAGGTTTGGGCCTCAAAACCTGGGCGCTGAGGGTTTTGCTGAGTTTGGCCTCAAAACTCAGATGCTTGGTGGGTTGGTTTCCCGGTTTGGGCCTCAAAACCGGGGGTTGGCTGGTTTCCCGGTTTGGGCCACAAAACCGGGGGTGCAGAGCGAGGGCGGCACGTGGCGGCAATCGGGAGGTTGCGTCGAGGCAATGCTACGAGTTGTGCGGGCGTGGCCGTCGGATCTACCTACCACCGAGTTGGTCCAGAATAACCCTAGGGTTTAGCTGGCTCGCTCTGTAAGTAGAGAGGGGTAGAATAGGAATAGAGTAGGAATTAGAAATTAGGATAAGTAGAGGGAGACACCCTCCTCCCCTCCTATCTCAGTCATTTGCTCTTTTGCTTCTAGGTTTTCCTGCTCTCCCTCTCCCCTGCTGTAGCGAACCTGAGATCCACAGAGAAGAGAACAATACCTCTGTGTTCATGAGATTTTGAGGAAGTGAGGCCGTAACCTCACTGTTGTAGCGTGTGGTAGCCACACGGTTGCAATTCGTGGTTGTGATTCACGTTTCGTTCGTGTTCTTCGAGGAGTCCTTTTTTCTCCACATTTTCCCGTCGTTTGATCTCTTTGCTCGGTTCATCTTTTGCAAATTCATTTGAACCAAGTTGTTCTAGATTGTGAGGCACTTCTTTCCACCAAAGGAATTAATCTCTAACCTCACGGTCTAGGAGATCGATCGATTTTCGTTTCGGGTCAACCTTTTGTCCCTTCCCCCGAAATTCTTCGATTCATCGATTTGGAGATAGGTTAGAGCCATGATCTCTTAGAGATAGCTCACTATACTCCTTGTGACTCTTCTCACCAAGTTTGATCCCTAGAGGATTTGTTTTGTGTAAGATCGAGTCAAATCGGTGAACGAATAGGGTGCTGTCGGGGTGACCGGACGCTGTCCTCGCGTTGACCGGACGCGTCCGGTGGTTGAATGTTGCGCAGTCACCTTCTACGATGACCGGACGCTCCTTCTGACGTGCGACCGGACTCAACACTTGCACTGTTCACCATTCTGTCTTTTACTGACCGGACGCTCCCCTCTTGTGTGTCCGGTCAGAAACAGTAAGGTTCCAGAGAGGTTTCCTTGTGACCGGACGCGTCCGGTGATAACTGACCGGACGCACAGCAGTTGACCGGACACTCTGCCTCTCAGAGCCCGGTCCAACTCAGAGAGGTTCTGTTTTGGTTTTCACCCGATCGGACGCGTCCGGTGATTCTTGATCGGACGCAGGCGGAGTCCGGTCAGTGCTGTCTCGGACTGTTTCATTCACAGTTTGCTCGCTCGTTATCGGATTTGGTTTCCGTCTTTTGCGTTGGCTTTTTAGAGTTGGGTAGTGTCCCGCTGTGCTTCTCGGGAGCATCCACCCTACATCTAGGGTCGTGGACATTAGCAAGCTCTAGGGTTTGCTTTTGGGGTTGATTTACGGGACAGTGGCAACAAGTTTCCGAAAGGAATTTTGAAGCTCCCATTCACCCCCCCCCCTCTGGTCGCTTTCTGGTAGCATTCTCGGTCCTCCAAAGCTCACTAGAGATTAACTACTATGGCTAAGTGAATTGAATTGTAGGATAGCGAGGCACTCAAGCAATCAATCAAGTATACCACTCAATACTGATAAGTAGAATAAAGTAATACTTGAAATGATGAACTAGAATATAGTAAATGCTTGAGTAACAAGAGCAAAACCTGAACTGGATATGAAGGAAGACTCTTCCCAGCTCCAGGACCGATCACTCACATGCCTCTACTCTTGAGCTGACCCTTGAGCAGCGCTACCGCAAGGGCGAAGATGCCTTGCTCTACTAGCTACCTACTTGCCTAAGCTCTCTAAGCTTCTAACCTAACTCTCACTTGGTTCTCTTGCTTTGCTTGGAATGGTACTTGCTGTGAGATAGTACAAATGAAGAGGTGCCTCCAGGCGGGTATTTATAGCCCAAATGACTGAGGGGGGTACTTATAGGGGGCAGCCAGCCGACCTAGGGCTAACCCTAGTGGCGGGCGCCAGCCCTAGGTGGCGGCCGCCACCTCCCTCACCATTGGATGCACCGCCTTGGCTTCAACGGCATCCAGGTGGTTGTCCAAGGCGGTTTAGAGGTCGGTTGCATGTCCTAGCAACCGACATTCAGCCTTGATCCATGCCACTTTCTCCTGAGCCGTCCAATGCCACTGACCTAGTGACCAAGGGCCAAGATTTGGCCCTGGGGAGGTCACACGGATCGGTGACGTGGCAGGGGTTGCAACTTGGGCCAACCCAAGTAGCGGGCGCCACTTAGAGCTGGCGGGCGCCACCCCCTTAGGCCCATTTGGGCCCTGTTGAGTGGGCTTGTCTCCTGGTGGGTCCATATGTCCAAATTTGGTTCAAATCCTGCATTCAAATAAAATTCTATGGACATGTGGAATTCGGTTAGTTTGAAACCTATTTGACTACATTTCATGCCTTTTTGGTGAACTTTAGGGTCAAATGTTGACGGTAAAACAGGTGTTTAAGGACCGTCAACAAGCTCCCCCAAGCTAACCTGTTGCTCGTCCTCGAGCAACAATGCGGTTTAAGCATTGAGCATGAAATGGATAGCAACTTAAGATGTCTGCAAGTGCATATTGTATAGTGAGAAATAACTTAGCATGTATCATAAATCATAGCAATGTGGAGCTTATAGCTTTTCACTTTAAACATGCAAGAGTGAAATAAAGTAGTAGGTAGGAAACTTTTATCTTGCTTAGGTTTGACTAGGATTCTGTCTAGAGGTTTTTCAAGGTTTTCAAAAGATAACAACTTGCTTAAGTCCTCCAAGATTCACTCAATCACTCAATGGTGTTTAAATCCTCACTTAGGCCAAAATGTAGCCTCTCCTATTTCTAAAGAATGATATGTGGAGTTGTAGGTAGGCTAAGAACCATGAGCAAATTGTCTGATGTTTATTGCTAAGCTAGACACTCAGATCATAAGGAGCAGCAAATCATAAAAATTGATCAAGATGTGCATGTGTGGTTATGTGGAAGTGTATAGAGAGGTGTTTCATAATCCTTCCTAGTTAATTTCTAGGGTCTAGAGCTAATGATAGTTCTCTCTCTTTTTTTTGGATACATAGTGAGTAAACAAAAGATGTGTCCTCACATTTTCTTAGGACATAGTCCTCTCTTGAGCTACTTTGCTCACTTTTTCTCTCTTTTTTTTCACAGGACATAGTCCTTTCTTGAGCTATTTTGCTCATTTTTCTCTCTCTCTCTCTTTTAGCTCTAGATTTCCCCAGACATCTATAGGAAAGGATTTTTGAAATGAGTAGGGAAAGGGAGAGAAATGCTTATTCCCAGTGTAGGAATAGCATAAGGCTAGCAATGGGATGTTTGGTACGGTATTGCATATCTCCAGTGTAGAGAATAAGCAATTTATTTGGTGGTTGCAAACTTCCAAAGTGGAAAGTAGGCAAATTATGGTGGGTGTACGTGAATCTTGATTCAAAAGATATGATAAGCTTCTCTGCTAAGATCTATGAGGTCTAAGAAAGCTCCACACAAACAAAGCTCTTTGTGGTTTTGACTAATGACTAATAAATATTTGGCTGGTGGTGGGATGGGATAAAATCTAGGAGGAACTTTTAGCAAGTTTTTTCATAATTTTTAAAAGAAATCCTCCATATTAGGTCCTAATTTCACCTTAACAAGTTTAAAGAATTACTCCATTTCTTACTAACTTTACTCACTAAGCATGATTTCAGTTAAAGCATGTGCAACCCACAAAAGCTACAACTTTAGAGAAGACTAGCCATTCAAACCATAACAATAGCATTTGCATGACATATTTCAAATCTTATTCAGGTTTCAACTTGTTTATGCAGATATTATCAGTTTTATTCAGGGAGTGGTTATTTAGGCAAGCATATGACATTCAAAAGATATAGAATTCAAGAACTGAAAGTAAAGTGTAGGCTTGAGACATACCTTATCGGAGTGGGAGTCTCCCCCAAGCTGGCTTCTTGCTTCGTGAAAAGATCTTCTTCGTCTCAGTCAAAGCTTTTGTTCTCATTTTATTAAAAGGAAACTATCTAATGTTGTGAAAAGGGAAACTATCCTATTTTGATATTTTATAGTTCTAACTAAGTTAACATATACCTATGCATGAAACTAACGATAACTGATTTTTTTTAGTTTCATGCATGACATATGTTATTTATTCAAAAAAGGGAAATTTGAAGGGAAATTAAAAGTAAAACCATACCTTAGGTCCATGGAGTTTCATCCTTATCGGGTGGATCTTCTTCCTTGGGCACTTCTTCTCTTAGTACTCCATCTGCTTCTTCTTCTTTTGGCATCTCTCCTTTGTTATGTGAATTACACAACTCAGGAGGAGGTGGTTCTTTCTTTCTGCTCCACCCTGTTCTTGGGCGCCTCTTCTTGGTACGAATGTGTGACGGAACGACCCTAATCCTATGGCCCATGTGTCCCTGTCAACCTCTGACAGCCGAACCCATGTTCCATGTGATTAAGACTTGTTCGCCACCGGGCTACATCAGCGCCCAATGTCCGCAGGATCATCTCACAATTCGGTTACAGCATTGCATACTTTTACAAATAACATCGGAATAAAGAGCGGAAGACTTAAATAACATTAGTTTTACAAAACGAGGTTTCAAATGAGGTAAGGAGTACGGTTATTACAAACCATTGTTCGGGTGATTCAAAGTAGACAACGTAGCGGAAACATTAACATAACGATACATGTAACACCCAGCCCGAGGGTGCACGTTTACTCATCGGCCTCATCGGCCTCTTACTGGATGAAGGTCACGCAACAGGGTGCGAGACACATCGGGGTTTCAGGCATACCTGCATGGGTAACAAACCCTGAGTACTGGGGTACTCAACAAGACTTACCCGACTAAAGAAAAAGGGAGAAGACTCAGGAATGAGAGGCTTAGGGTAGTCAAGGTAAGGCTTAAGCAAGATCAAGTATTTTGCAGAAAAGCTTTTTTTGTAAACCTTATTTCATTTTTGAAAGATTCAGTATTCCTCAATTCTTCATCATTCATGATTCATTTTACATTTCAAAACATTCCTAGTTGAGAACCACTCTCCGTTGACAGTCAGTGGACCAAGTCTCCATAACCGAGGAGCAACGTTAATCCGGATAAATAATACTCAGCTGAGGATCCCTATCCACACTGCATATGTAGCACCCAAGCTTGCATATGCCAACTCGTCTACCACGATTCCTCCAAGATTGGGCCCGGTCCTACGCCACCCGGAAGTACAGTACACCACACCAATCCGGGACTTTAACCCACGTGGGTACATGCTACTTCCGCCATCTCTCCACTCCCAGTGCGCGGTTGTCGGTCCAATAAAGGATTCCTCGGAGCCAGAGCTTCCCGTAGTATGTGAATAGTTACAAGTCTTGACCAGCAGGCCCCCATACGGATGGTCCCTAATTTTCCAGCCAGAACTATACCTTGGTCATATCTCACCCAAGCGTAATAGTCCTGTCAGTTTTTCAACCATGTCCCGGTCGGTGTCAACTGTTGAGTCCCGGACTACAACATGACGGCACCGTACGCTCGGATAACCTCTCCTCGCTATTAACTAGGTACGGATCAGATACCTAGCGAATAGCCGGGGAGTAAGACCAAAATTCCCATAAACATTCCTTAAGTGATCACACTTTTAAAATTGGCATTTTATTGCAAAGTCTAATTCAATAAGCATTGCTAAGCATTTTTCAAATACTTTTGAAAAGCAGGTATCGGGTGTATCAGTGGTCAAGGTGGATAGTGCATCAATTAGGATAGCACACAACTCCTATAAACCTAATGCAATAATTTAACTCAAAAGCATTTAAGGAAATCATTTTATAAAATTCAAGGAAAGGGTTAAATGCACCGGGGCTTGCCTTGGATGGCAAAGAGAGCAGACTCGGGGTAGGTATAGGTGTTGGAGCTCGGGGTCGCCTCGGGAGTTGGTTCGTCAACAGCGGCCTCGACTCTGGTACCTTCTTCGTCAACTATACGGATGCAATGATGAATGCTCATGAGAATGATGATATGGACTTATGGTGCAAGACAATTCTACTGATTCTAGATTACTCTTAGGCAAGGTATAATCGAAATCTAGGTTGAGCATAAAAGGTAACCATTTCTTCCTTAAGCAATATTGATTAAACTAGACCTTATTATAATTATCCTAAGCATCATCCAAACATAGCATCACAAACATCATAGACCAAAGGGTAGGGGACTATGAACATCAATCAATCCAAAGATCACATCATAAAACACTTATTACCAACCCTAATCCATCTTTTCTATTTTCCTTAATTTATTTAAAAGGTCATTTTATGAAGTTGCTCCAAAAATTACCAAATTAATCACATAAGTTCATTAAGGCATAAACAGATGGCAAAACAAATTTTATAATTTTTGGAGGTCATTAAGATGCTCAAATAATTCCAGACATTAATTAACAAAAGGCACTATTTAACAATTAAAGATAAATGCTCAAAAATCAACTTGTTCTAAAAGACTTCAAAATTTTACCAGAGGTTCAGCATGTTATAACAAGGTCACAAAAATTTATCTCAAGATTTTTGGAGTTATAAATGATTTTCTAAAAATCCAAAACTATCCATTTATTAATTAAAAGAGGGATTTTACATTTTCAAATTCTTGCAGAAAAGTCAAGTTTCATATTTTTATAAAATACTACACAGTGCAAGGAGCATACCATAATTTTCTCAGCATTTAAGGAACAACAGATTAATTCACACAAAAAAGTGAAAACAGAACACTATTCACAACTCCCCAAAAAGGAAAAAGAGCACTGTGCTCCTTCTATGAAGGGCTCGGGCGAAACGGGCTCGGGCGAGTCGGAAAGTGAATGCTCCGTCCGAGGCCTGGCCCGGAGGCTCGGGCGAAGCGGAAGGCTCGGGCGAGACGGAAGGCTCGGGCGAGACGGAAAAGCAAGCGTCCGTCCGAGGCCTAGCTCGACGAAGCGGAGGGTGCACGAGTTCGCTCGAGGCCTGGCTCGAGCGAAGTGGTGAGGGTCTGTCCGCTCGAGGCTCGGGCTCGGGCGAGACGGAAACGTGTGCTCGAGGCTTGGGCTCGGGCGAAACGGAGTGGAAGCAGAGGCCGGAGGCTTCGGGTGCTTACCACGGATCGGAGGCAGGGCTCGAGGGTGTGGCTCGGCACGTGCTCGAGGGTGAGGCTCGAGGAAGGAGGCTCGACACGTGCTCGAGGGGCGATGGTTCGGTGGAGCTCTTTCGGCGGCGAGCGGCGAGCGGCGCTCCGACGACCCTGCGCATCACACGAGATCGCAAGGGCCTGGTCAGAGTCGCACGGAACCAAGGAACACGACACGGGGGTCGGTGAGGGATGATCATGGCCGGAGACGGCGAATTTCACGAACCCGAGCTCGCCGGGTTTCTGCCGGAGATGGGAACGATGGGGTTACGCCGGGCGATTGGAGGCGGGGGAGGTGAAATTGAAGGGTGGGAAAGCTTCACGAGCTCAAGGCGGAGCTTCTGAGCTAGGTGGTAGAGCGGCGGAGGCACTGGACTGGCCTGGCCACGGTGGCGGAGAGGATGAGAAGCTCGGGGCTCCGGCGGGGCTTTTATAGGCGCGGCCTGAGGCCGGTAGAGAGCACGGCGAGGCGCGGATAAGATCGGCGGGAGCGTGCGCACTCGATTGCGCTAAGGCGGAGGGGCTGGCGTGCAGCCGGGGCCGGTGCGCAAGCTTGGCCGGCAATGGCCACGCGGCGGCGGCGCGCTGGACACTGTAGGGGCCGAGAGCGAGGGTCAGCGCTCGCGTGCGGGCGCGGAGGGAACAGGGAGACAGCGGCGGCAGGATAAGGGCGCGTGGGGAGCAGCCGTATGCGCTGCAGGCGCAGCGCCGGCGCCATGGCCGGCCCCCCCCCCTCCCCCTGGCTCTACGGGAAGAAGAACAGTGTAGGGGCTAGGGTTTGACTTTTGGCCAGTATCTGTATTTTGCAAAAATCTCCCAAAATTTGAACTGTGCGACAAAAACTCAAAATACCAAAGTTGTTCAGAAAAATGAGGTCTACAACTTTGTCAATATGAACATTTTCAAATTCCAAATAGTTTTTGAACTATATTCAAAAACAGAAAAGGGGACACTTTTCAAATTTGATTCAAATCAAAATTACTTTGGATTTCAAACTGAAACTTGAAAATTTTCATATAGGAAAGTTGTTCCATTTGACAAAACCTACAACTTTGCTAATATACACTTTTTCTGAAACTCAATAGTTCTTGAATTAATTTTGAAAACTCAAAAAGGGACAAAAACTGGAGTTTGAATGAATTTGAAATTACTTCAAATTTTATATAGAACTTTGAAAATCTGTAAATACCAAAGTTGTTTCTCTTGGCCAGATCTACAACTTTGCTTTTTGGACCAACCTCAAATTCTGAATAATTTTGAATTACAAAAAGAGGGATAAAAATCCAGGGTTTGGAAATCAGGGTTTTGCAAAAGGGAAAATCAAATCAAAACTGATTTTTGAACTTTGATCAATGCAGCAAACATCAGGGCACTAAATTTGAACAAGAATTAAATAGAACTAGGCACAGAGGTGAAATTACCATTTTGCCCTTATAGAGAGAATTGGGCTTTTAGGGTTTTGGAAAGGGAATCAAAGCATAGTAATTAGGCAAATCAAATGCATCACAGGAAATGATTAATGCTTAAGATGATGACATGTCAAGTTAATTACATTTAAACACCAGGGGTGTTACAGCCTTCCCCCCTAAAAGAAATCTCGCCCCGAGATTCCACGTCTTAAGAAGGAAAAGGCAAAACCTTACATCTACAGAGATTCGAGAATGTCGGGATAGTTCTTTGCTAAGAAGTCTTCGGATTCCCAGGTGGCTTCTTCTTCAGAGTGCTGGTTCCACTGGATCTTGTACCATCTTGTGGTTGTTCTTCGGGTAACACGATCCTTGTGATCCAACACGCGAACTGGATACTCAGTGTATGACAGATCTGGTTCTAGCTCAACGCCTTCAACTTCAACCATATGTTCAGGTACTCGGAGACACTTCTTGAGTTGGGAGACATGAAACACATTATGAACTGCTGAAATATGATCGGGCAAACTTAACTTGTAAGCGACCTTGCCACAACGATCCAGAATCTCAAAGGGACCAATGTAGCGGGGTGCTATCTTTCCTTTGACTCCAAAACGAGTGACTCCTTTAGTGGGTGAGACCTTCAGGTACACATAATCTCCAATCTGGAACTGCAGAGGTCGACGTTTCTTGTCAGCGTAACTTTTCTGTCGAGACTGTGCAATCTTCATGTTCTCTTGTATATGCTTGACTTTCTCTTCCATATCTTTTACTAGGTCAACTCCAAAGAATTCTCTCTCTCCGGGTTCAGACCAATTGAGAGGTGTACGACAACGACGACCGTACAGTGCTTCAAAGGGTGCCATTTTGATGCTCTCTTGGTAACTGTTATTATATGAGAACTCTGCCAAGGGCAAACACTGATCCCAAGTATCTGCGAAGGTAAACACACAGGCTCTCAACATATCTTCTAACACTTGGTTGACTCTCTCAGTCTGTCCATCAGTTTGCGGATGATAAGCCGTGCTATACAAGAGCTTGGTTCCAAGTGAGGCATGGAACGCTTTCCAGAACATAGCGACAAACTGAGTACCACGATCTGAGATGATGGTCTTGGGGATGCCATGGAGCTTCACTATGTTGTTCTTGTATAAGGTGGCATAAGTTGGGGCGGTATAACTTGTTTTGACCGGTAGGAAGTGAGCTTGCTTCGTGAGACGGTCCACTATCACCCAAATGGAATCGAATCCCTTTTGAGTCTTGGGTAATCCATTGATGAAATCCATGCTGATATCCTCCCATTTCCAACCAGGTACTGACAAAGGTTGCAGCTCTCCTCCGGGCTTCATATGCACAGCCTTAACTTTCTGACATGTATCGCAACGAGCGACATGTCGAGCGATTTCGATCTTCATCTTTGTCCACCAGAATTTTTGCTTCAAGTCTTGGTACATCTTGTTGCTGCCAGGATGGATGGCAAATCTGGTTGAGTGTGCTTCATCAAGGATTATCTGTCTCAGCTCAGGTACCTTGGGAACTACCGGACGGTTCTTGAACCATACCACTCCTTCATCATCAATCCTGAAACAGTCAGCCTTTCCAACTTGAACCTTTTCGATGATGTGCTTGATTCCGGGGTTATCTTTCTGTGCAGCTATGATCTGTTCTCTGATAGAGGTTTCTACTCTGACATTGCCTAGACTTCCTTGTGGAACCATTTCAATACCCAGCTTCTCTAGTTCATAGCATAGGGAAGATTCATAGGATTTCATAACCAGACAGTTACAGTATGACTTGCGATTGAGTGCATCGGCGACCACATTCGCCTTACCCGGATGGTAATGCACTTCGATATCATAGTCCTTGATTAACTCAAGCCATCTTCGCTGCCTCATGTTCAGCTCTTCTTGGGTGAAGATATACTTCAGGCTCTTGTGATCTGTGTACACATTGCAGGTACTGCCCACCAGATAATGACGCCATATCTTCAAGGCATGAACCACTGCTGCTAACTCAAGATCATGAGTTGGATAATTTTCCTCATGTCGCTTAAGCTGCCGCGAGGCATAAGCGATCACTCTTCCTTCTTGCATCAAAACGCAACCCAAACCAGTACCAGATGCATCACAGTAGACATCAAAGGGCTTCTCGACGTTTGGCTGAGCTAGTACGGGTGACGTGGTTAACAACTTCTTCAAAGTCTGAAAAGCTTGTTCACAAGCTGGTGACCAAAAGAACTTCACAGAATTCTTCAGCAACTCGGTGATAGGCTTGGCGATTCTGGAGAAATCTGGGATGAATCGACGATAATATCCAGCCATTCCCATAAAACTGCGGACCTTGTGAACAGAGGTAGGTGGCTTCCAATCCAGGATATCTGATACTTTTCCGGGGTCGACTGACACACCTTCAGCGGATAGGACATGACCAAGAAACTGTATCTGATCTAACCAGAACTCACATTTACTGAACTTAGCATAGAGCTGATGGTCTCTGAGACGGGATAGAACGATACGAAGATGCTTGGCGTGATCTTCAGGGGTTTTTGAGTAGACAAGGATGTCGTCAATGAACACGACCACGAATTTATCAAGCTCTGGCATGAACACAGAGTTCATGAGGTACATGAAATGAGCGGGTGCATTGGTCAAACCGAAAGACATGACCAAATACTCATATAGGCCGTATCTGGTAGTGAAAGCTGTTTTAGGAATATCTTCAGGACGAATCTTTATTTGGTGGTAGCCGGATCTGAGATCGATCTTGGAGAATACTTTGGCTCCAGCTAACTGGTCAAAGAGAAGATCAATCCGAGGCAAGGGATATTTGTTTTTGATGGTGACCTCATTGAGTGGGCGATAATCAATGCACATTCTGAGAGTCTTGTCTTTCTTCTTTACAAAGATTGCAGGACAGCCCCAAGGAGACGAGCTTGGGCGAATGAAACCCTTGTCCAACAAATCTTGTAATTGGATTTTTAGTTCTGCCAACTCTCTGGGAGGCATTCGATAAGCTCTGCGGGATATAGGAGCAGTCCCGGGCTTTAGCTCTATGGCAAACTCAACGTCACGGTCAGGAGGTAGACCAGGTAAATCCTCAGGAAAAACATCAGGGAATTCACAAACCACGGGGATGTCCCGGGTTTCCAGAACATGGGCGGTATTTATTTGAGTGGCTGCTGGTTTTTGAGGCATTGGAAGTTGGAGAAGGAGTTTGGCGGTACTGTTAGGAATATCCACCCTCACAACTCTATTCAGGATGTCGATCATGGCTTTATACTGACACATCCAATTCATGCCTAGGATGACATCTATCTCCTGATCATGAAGCACTATCATGGTGGTGGGAAATACATGTTCCCCCAACCTTACTGGTATACTGCGAACCACCTCTTTGGTGATTATACGCCCTCCAGGCGATAAAATGCAAAAACTTTCTTTCAACTCCCCAATTGATATGTCATGCTTAGAGATGAAGGTACGACTGATGAAAGACTGCGACGCACCAGAATCAAACAACACGACTGATAGCTTCTTCTGATACAAAGATAGCTGGCTTGATAAAGATGACAACAGACTGATAAGGGAAAAAGGGTACGAAAAGGAAGATACATGCCAGACTTGGCAACAGACAGACTAACGCCCCCAAACCTAGCCTAAGGTTTTAGGTAAGCAGATGGTACAGACACAAGGAGTCTAGTCGTCATCGATGAAGATCAACTCTTCGTCATCATCATCATCCTCGATGATAAGCTCAGGCTCTTCCTCCTCATCTTCATCTTCAACGTGGACATCTTCAGCAGGTTCCACTTCCTCATTCTGATCGGGCTCGTGTTCCACTTCAGGTTCCTCCACGACTCCGTCTTCGGGGTCCTCAACAACTGGTGGAATCACGGGGTGAAGCTGGTTGTGCAGCTGGTGTACTTCTTCATGAAGCATATCATTGAACTGCTCGATCTGGGCGGTGTACTGCTGCAATCCATGGAGCTGGGCTCTAGTGACATCCTCTCGGATCCATGTTGCATCACGCTGCTGGATAGCGCGAACCACATTCTGGTTAGCTTCCTCAAGAGCGGCTCGTGCCTCGTAGAACTCCAGGCGGGAAAGGTAGAAGTCATGCTCCATGTTCTCTATCTCAGCCTTCAGATTCTTGATTTCCTCCTTCAGGTTCTTGCGGGTGCGGCGGGGAAAACGACGACCATTGGAGGATCCAGTCTCTTCTCCGGTGCGTGGCGCCAGCTGGTGACGCGGCACACCGTTCGGTCCAGTCGACTTGCGGGCGGTCAGCTTGATGCGAGCCATATCTGGACAAGAGGTTATAGATGAGAAAGGCTAGCAAGAAAAGGTATAGGTACACTATCCCAACGAACTCATTTATTTACTTAAGTGAATATGACATGATGCATGAATCGTTCCTACGGAACAAGGCAATGCAATACTTAACATATATAGGGCTTAAAACATGTTGTTCCACTAGCTAGTGTTGCCATATGAGAGAAGCAATTTGGACTCAAAATAGTCAAGTTTAAATTTTTGTTTGGACTCAAAAGAACTTTTGAAGTTTTCGCAAAAGAAACACTGCAACGTTAAAGTGAGATGCTCCGATACCACTCTGTGACGGAACGACCCTAATCCTATGGCGCACGTGTCCCTGTCAACCTCTGACAGCCGAACCCATGTTCCATGTGATTAACACCTGTTCGCCACCGGGCTACATCAGCGCCCAATGTCCGCAGGATCATCTCACAATTCGGTTACAGCATTGCATACTTTTACAAATAACATCGGAATAAAGAGCGGAAGACTTAAATAACATTAGTTTTACAAAACGAGGTTTCAAATGAGGTAAGGAGTACGGTTATTACAAACCATTGTTCGGGTGATTCAAAGTAGACAACGTAGCGGAAACATTAACATAACGATACATGTAACACCCAGCCCGAGGGTGCACGTTTACTCATCGGCCTCATCGGCCTCTTCCTGGATGAAGGTCACGCAACAGGGTGCGAGACACATCGGGGTTTCAGGCATACCTGCAACATGGGTAACAAACCCTGAGTACTGGGGTACTCAACAAGACTTACCCGACTAAAGAAAAAGGGAGAAGACTCAGGAATGAGAGGCTTAGGGTAGTCAAGGTAAGGCTTAAGCAAGATCAAGTATTTTGCAGAAAAGCTTTTTTTGTAAACCTTATTTTATTTTTGAAAGATTCAGTATTCCTCAATTCTTCATCATTCATGATTCATTTTACATTTCAAAACATTCCTAGTTGAGAACCACTCTCCGTTGACAGTCAGTGGACCAAGTCTCCATAACCGAGGAGCAACGTTAATCCGGATAAATAATACTCAGCTGAGGATCCCTATCCACACTGCATATGTAGCACCCAAGCTTGCATATGCCAACTCGTCTACCACGATTCCTCCAAGATTGGGCCCGGTCCTACGCCACCCGGAAGTACAGTACACCACACCAATCCGGGACTTTAACCCACGTGGGTACATGCTACTTCCGCCATCTCTCCACTCCCAGTGCGCGGTTGTCGGTCCAATAAAGGATTCCTCGGAGCCAGAGCTTCCCGTAGTATGTGAATAGTTACAAGTCTTGACCAGCAGGCCCCCATACGGATGGTCCCTAATTTTCCAGCCAGAACTATACCTTGGTCATATCTCACCCAAGCGTAATAGTCCTGTCAGTTTTTCAACCATGTCCCGGTCGGTGTCAACTGTTGAGTCCCGGACTACAACATGACGGCACCGTACGCTCGGACAACCTCTCCTCGCTATTAACTAGGTACGGATCAGATACCTAGCGAATAGCCGGGGAGTAAGACCAAAATTCCCATAAACATTCCTTAAGTGATCACACTTTTAAAATTGGCATTTTATTGCAAAGTCTAATTCAATAAGCATTGCTAAGCATTTTTCAAATACTTTTGAAAAGCAGGTATCGGGTGTATCAGTGGTCAAGGTGGATAGTGCATCAATTAGGATAGCACACAACTCCTATAAACCTAATGCAATAATTTAACTCAAAAGCATTTAAGGAAATCATTTTATAAAATTCAAGGAAAGGGTTAAATGCACCGGGGCTTGCCTTGGATGGCAAAGAGAGCAGACTCGGGGTAGGTATAGGTGTTGGAGCTCGGGGTCGCCTCGGGAGTTGGTTCGTCAACAGCGGCCTCGACTCTGGTACCTTCTTCGTCAACTATACGGATGCAATGATGAATGCTCATGAGAATGATGATATGGACTTATGGTGCAAGACAATTCTACTGATTCTAGATTACTCTTAGGCAAGGTATAATCGAAATCTAGGTTGAGCATAAAAGGTAACCATTTCTTCCTTAAGCAATATTGATTAAACTAGACCTTATTATAATTATCCTAAGCATCATCCAAACATAGCATCACAAACATCATAGACCAAAGGGTAGGGGTCTATGAACATCAATCAATCCAAAGATCACATCATTAAACACTTATTACCAACCCTAATCCATCTTTTCTATTTTCCTTAATTTATTTAAAAGGTCATTTTATGAAGTTGCTCCAAAAATTACCAAATTAATCACATAAGTTCATTAAGGCATAAACAGATGGCAAAACAAATTTTATAAATTTGGAGGTCATTAAGATGCTCAAATAATTCCAGACATTAATTAACAAAAGGCACTATTTAACAATTAAAGATAAATGCTCAAAAATCAACTTGTTCTAAAAGACTTCAAAATTTTACCAGAGGTTCAGCATGTTATAACAAGGTCACAAAAATTTATCTCAAGATTTTTGGAGTTATAAATGATTTTCTAAAAATCCAAAACTATCCATTTATTAATTAAAAGAGGGATTTTACATTTTCAAATTCTTGCAGAAAAGTCAAGTTTCATATTTTTATAAAATACTACACAGTGCAAGGAGCATACCATAATTTTCTCAGCATTTAAGGAACAACAGATTAATTCACACAAAAAAGAGAAAACAGAACACTATTCACAACTCCCCAAAAAGGAAAAAGAGCACTGTGCTCCTTCTATGAAGGGCTCGGGCGAAACGGGCTCGGGCGAGTCGGAAAGTGAATGCTCCGTCCGAGGCCTGGCCCGGAGGCTCGGGCGAAGCGGAAGGCTCGGGCGAGACGGAAGGCTCGGGCGAGACGGAAAAGCAAGCGTCCGTCTGAGGCCTAGCTCGACGAAGCGGAGGGTGCACGAGTTCGCTCGAGGCCTGGCTCGAGCGAAGTGGTGAGGGTCTGTCCGCTCGAGGCTCGGGCTCTGGCGAGACGGAAACGTGTGCTCGAGGCTTGGGCTCGGGCGAAACGGAGTGGAAGCAGAGGCCGGAGGCTTCGGGTGCTTACCACGGATCGGAGGCAGGGCTCGAGGGTGTGGCTCGGCACGTGCTCGAGGGTGAGGCTCGAGGAAGGAGGCTCGACACGTGCTCGAGGGGCGGTGGTTCGGTGGAGCTCTTTCGGCGGCGAGCGGCGAGCGGCGCTCCGACGACCCTGCGCATCACACGAGACCGCAAGGGCCTGGTCAGAGTCGCACGGAACCAAGGAACACGACACGGGGGTCGGTGAGGGATGATCATGGCCGGAGACGGCGAATTTCACGAACCCGAGCTCGCCGGGTTTCTGCCGGAGATGGGAACGATGGGGTTACGCCGGGCGATTGGAGGCGGGGGAGGTGAAATTGAAGGGTGGGAAAGCTTCACGAGCTCAAGGCGGAGCTTCTGAGCTAGGTGGTGGAGCGGCGGAGGCACTGGACTGGCCTGGCCACGGTGGCGGAGAGGATGAGAAGCTCGGGGCTCCGGCGGGGCTTTTATAGGCGCGGCCTGAGGCCGGTAGAGAGCACGGCGAGGCGCGGATAAGATCGGCGGGAGCGTGCGCACTCGATTGCGCTAAGGCGGAGGGGCTGGCGTGCAGCCGGGGCCGGTGCGCAAGCTTGGCCGGCAATGGCCACGCGGCGGCGGCGCGCTGGACACTGTAGGGGCCGAGAGCGAGGGTCAGCGCTCGCGTGCGGGCGCGGAGGGAACAGGGAGACAGCGGCGGCAGGATAAGGGCGCGTGGGGAGCAGCCGTATGCGCTGCAGGCGCAGCGCCGGCGCCATGGCCGGGCCCCCCCTCCCCCTGGCTCTACGGGAAGAAGAACAGTGTAGGGGCTAGGGTTTGACTTTTGGCCAGTATCTGTATTTTGCAAAAATCTCCCAAAATTTGAACTGTGCAATAAAAACTCAAAATACCAAAGTTGTTCAGAAAAATGAGATCTACAACTTTGTCAATATGAACATTTTCAAATTCCAAATGTTTTTTGAACTATATTCAAAAACAGAAAAGGGGACACTTTTCAAATTTGATTCAAATCAAAATTACTTTGGATTTCAAACAGAAACTTGAAAATTTTCATATAGGAAAGTTGTTCCATTTGACAAAACCTACAACTTTGCTAATATACACTTTTTCTGAAACTCAATAGTTCTTGAATTAATTTTGAAAACTCAAAAAGGAACAAAAACTGGAGTTTGAATGAATTTGAAATTACTTCAAATTTTATATAGAACTTTGAAAATCTGTAAATACCAAAGTTGTTTCTCTTGGCCAGATCTACAACTTTGCTTTTTGGACCAACCTCAAATTCTGAATAATTTTGAATTACAAAAAGAGGGATAAAAATCCAGGGTTTGGAAATCAGGGTTTTGCAAAAGGGAAAATCAAATCAAAACTGATTTTTGAACTTTGATCAATGCAGCAAACATCAGGGCACTAAATTTGAACAAGAATTAAATAGAACTAGGCATAGAGGTGAAATTACCATTTTGCCCTTATAGAGAGAATTGGGCTTTTAGGGTTTTGGAAAGGGAATCAAAGCATAGTAATTAGGCAAATCAAATGCATCACAGGAAATGATTAATGCTTAAGATGATGACATGTCAAGTTAATTACATTTAAACACCAGGGGTGTTACAGAATGGGTTTTGCTTCCTGCATGTTAGCGGCATATGCGGGGCCTCGGGAGAAGGATAATATTTCCTTCCTCCCTCCCTCCTAATGTCATTTGAATTTTACCACTTCCCACATATATGCAAGCATTAACAGTGTTCAAGAAGGGTCTACCTAAGATTAGAGGCACATCTTTCCTATTTCCCATATCTAGTATTATGAAATCAGCAGGGACATAGGAGCCTCTAATATGAACAGGTAAATCATTAACTATTCCTTCTACATAGCAAGTGGATTGATCAGCTTGCACAACATAGGCAGATGTGGATGACATGGGTGGAAAGAATGAGTTTTCATAAAAATCTTTAGATAGAATGTTCACACTCGATCCTAAATCACACATGGCATTTTTAAAGACATCACCAAAGATTGAGCATCTAATTATGGGACTACCAGGATCACCCTTTTTAACAGTCATGGTTTGATCTTCATAATAGTTAAAATATTTTATTTCAACCATATTAGCAGTTTCCATGTCAGGTTTAGCAGGAATTTTGCCAGATTCAAAAGATGGTATGATAGCAGCAATTTGAGCTAATTGGGTTTTTAACATCTTATTAAAGTTAAGTTGATTTTTCCGAGCAGATGAGAAATCTTCCAATGTAGCATTTATATTCTCAAAGGCTTTATCATTCGCCGTTAATTTCTTATTCAAAAATTCAGTAGTTCTACCTTGTGAGTAAACTAAATTCTTTAAGAACAAGAAATCATCAGAATTATGAAAATTAGAGCGAGGGAATGAATTGTTACCTTAAGAGTTGGAGTGCTGATTCCATCCTTGATTCTGTTGACGGAAACCATTACTGTTGTTGATGAAGTTCAAATCTTCATGTAGCTCGGGGCAGTGGCTCCCAGAATGTCCGGTTTCTCCACAGACTTCACAAGTCATGTAGGATTCCAGAGATTGGACACTCTCCTGTTGGTTCATCTTCTCACAGTTGTCCAGCTTCTTTGCCAGCAGGTCCATCTTGGCCACGATCATGTCGGCCTCCTTAAGGGAATGTATACCTCGCTTGCGGGGCTGTAGTCTTTTGTCATTCCATCCTTGGTTCGACACCATCTTTTGTATGAGAGCCTTAGCATCTGCAACATTCAGAGAAAAGAATGCACCGCCGGCGGCGGCATCCAAATGGCTTCTAGAGAGTGGGGTTAGGCCATGGTAGAAGTTTTGGATCAATAGCCAGTCCTCCATACCATGGTGCGGACAAGCAGCGACGTACTCTTGCAACCTCTCCCAAGCTTCGGGAATAGATTCCTCTGCTTGTTGCATAAAGCTGGAGATTTTGTTGCGCAGAGCATTCGTCTTGCCCATCGGAAAGAATTTGGCGAGAAAAGCATTGGAACACTTGTCCCATGTGTCTACAGCGTTGCGATCAGTATAGAACCATTGCTTCGCTTTTCCTAGCAAAGAGAAAGGAAAGAGACAAAGGCGGATGGCTTCTTGGGTTATCCCCTTAATGGTGAAGGTGCCGCAAATCTCCAAGAATTGTTGGAGGTGAGCATTGGCATCCTCATGAGCTTTGCCACAGAACGGGCTAGCTTGGACCATCGTGATCAGAGCCGGTTTCAACTCAAAATTGAGGTTGGCATTGATCACGTCTGGTCCTATCGCTACATTAGCGGCAGAAGGAGCAGAAAACTCGCGAATGGTCTTATTGGCCATCGTGAAGATAGAACGAGATAAGAAAGAAAGAAAGAAGTTGAAGAAGATGAAGGAAAAAGATAAGAAGAACTAAGGAAAGAAATAACGGGGTAAGATGGGATTCGCTAAGCGGGAGCTTAAGAGAAGATAAATTCGACACGGACTCAACCGATACACTGATTGCCTTCCCCGGCAATGGCGCCAGAAATGCTTGTTGGTAGTTCTTAGCTACACCTAGGATAGGGTAACTAAAGTAGCTATCTACTAATGCCAAGCGGGGTCGTCAATCCCGACACTAGTAGGAGCTAGCTAGCGAGAATGCAATCTACCAGGAGGAGATTCTGCAAGCGCACAGAACTATCATAGTAGCACTTCGCCTTGGAGTACCAGGTGTCGATTTATTTGATCCCAAGGGAAGGCTAGGGTGGTATATGAGTTGAGTCAAGGAGGGGATGAGAGTCAAAGAAATAAGAAAATGGAAAAGGGGAGAAGGGAAGATGAAAGGCTAGAAAGAATATATGGGTGGATAGGTAAGGATGAAATGGTTGACTAAGGTAAGGTAAGAAAGAAATAATAAAACTATACTTAACTTAGTTGCTTTATTGTCTTTTGCCTGCCTTGCTTCATAACTATCTCGCTTCGTAGTTATCTTTCTTTGTAGTTATCTAGGATTAGTTATCAGTAGTTATCTTAGTTACCTTTAGTTATCCCATTACCATCTATCTATCTAGTTATCCACCTTACCTTAGCCATCCATTTCATGCTTACCTATCCACCCATATATTCTTTCTAGCCTTTCATCTTCCCTTCTCGCCTTTTCTTTTTTCTTATTTCTTCGACTCTCATCCCCTCCTTGACTCAACTCATTCGCCACCCTAGCCTTCCCTTGGGATCAAATAAATTGACACCTGGTACTCCCAAGCGAAGTGCTACTACGATAGTTCTGTGCACTTGCAGAATCTCCTCCTGGTAGATTGCATTCTCTCTAGCTAGCTCCTACTAGTGTCGGGATTGACAACCCCGCTTGGCATTAGTAGATAGTTGCTTTAGCTCCACTCCTTTAGGTATAGTGACCGGTCTTGCTTCAAGCACTTCTGACGCCGTTGCCTGGGATAGACTCCATAGTCTACTCCTAGTAACAACGTTAGCAAGTGCCAACAAGCATTCCTGGGCCGTTACCGGGGATAGTTGCCTAGCTCTATCTTTAGTGAAGCTAAGAACTACCAACAAGCATTTCTGGAGCCGTTGCCGGGGAAGGCAATCGGTGTATCGGTTGAGTCCGTGTCGAATTTATCTTCTCTTAAGCTCCCGCTTAGCGAATCCCATCTTACCCCGTTATTTCTTTCCTTAGTTCTTCTTATCTTTTTCCTTCATCTTCTTCAACTTCTTTCTTTCTTTCTTATCTCGTTCTATCTTCACGATGGCCAATAAGACCATTCGTGAGTTTTCTGCTCCTTCTACCGCTAATGTAGCGATAGGACCAGACGTGATCAATGCCAACCTCAATTTTGAGTTGAAACCGGCTCTGATCACGATGGTCCAAGCTAGCCCGTTCTATGGCAAAGCTCATGAGGATGCCAATGCTCACCTCCAACAATTCTTGGAGATTTGCGGCACCTTCACCATTAAGGGGATAACCCAAGAAGCCATCCGCCTTCGTCTCTGTTGACGGAAGTTATAGCATGTTTTACCTTATCAAAATACCGTCAACAGGCCTCGGTTTCAAGGAAGTATACCATATCATGAGCATATTTATCACTAATAAGTTCCACTTGTACTCTTCGCTTGTGAACTTGTAGGAGATGGCAGAATGAACAAAATGAGGCCAGGTGGGCCCACCAAGGGGGTCAGCCGACCCCATCTTGGTGGCCACCTCGGCCAGGGTGACATGGCACGACCCAAGAGAAGCATGCTCGGGCCAATATCAACCCTTGGATCAAACATGTGCTTTTACTCAATGGTGCAAGATGAGAAGCACATGGATCCATGGGCCCACACAAGAAAGCAAATGCAACCAACATATGACACCATGCTCTATGACAAGTGGGGACACCATTGGAGACAAAACATTGGGCCAGCCCTGTCATTGGGGGGTCGACCAACCCCCCCCCCCCCCCCCCTTGGTGGGCCCTGGCTACACTATTTAGCCTGGTGACATCAACATCTTCTAGAAGCAAAGTGGTGGGCCCACCTATCATTGGCTGGGGTCGGCCGACCCCAGGGTGAACCCCATCCAATGTCGGTTGCTTGCACATGTTTACTCGTGATGAAATAAAGGCCATCCATCCATGGCGGTTACTATGGCGGTTTGATCCAGTGGCCAAGGAAGGAGAGCACGCGGATCGCTGACGTGGCACCGGAGTAGCCGCTACTCCACCTCCAAGCTATAAATACCCCCTAGAGCTCTTCATTTGTATGCATCCAAGGAGAGAAAGCCTACTTAGTAGCTTTAGTGTTAGAAGAGAGGGAAGGGAGTGAGGAGTTCCACGGAGGAGTCCCGGCCTGTCGGGAATCTTCTCCAAGGTGCGCCTCAGCGGATGCGATTCTTCTTGTAAGTGTTACATCTGAGTCCTTCTAGTATTTAATATTCTGGTCTAGTAATTTAAGTTTATAGTTCTTTTACTCGGCACATTGCTTTACTTTGTTGAAGTGCTCTAGGCCTAATAAGCTTAGCTTTAGAGTAGTAAGATTAGTGTAGACGTGGTGTCTAGGCTATATCTTGTTAGTGTGGACTTCTTGTCGCACTTGTGTAGACGCCTGGTGGTAGAGTGACAGACACAGCCAGTGCTTGGAGTTCCTCTCAAGTGTTGTAGGCAAGTTGAAAATAATAGTTGGGTAGCAGCATTGCCGCCTCAGTAGTTGTTAAGTGGAGAACCTTTTAATCAACTATTGTTTCGTCCTTCGCCCCCAGTAAGGAATGAGGTGGTAAACCTCAGTACTCTTAGAAAACCAGTACCAGATATTGATATTAGGAAGACCTCTCTATCCCAGTTATCATATACCCTTTGATCATCCTTTGACGACCCTACCTCTAGTTAATCCACTTCACGTTCCCTGTGGAAATACGATACCTAGAATACTCCCGGTGAAAAGCTACAATTGACTACCGTGCGCTTGCGGTATATCCGTTTGCCACTTTTGGTGTCAACAAGCATCTCTGGTGCTCGCTGCCGGGGATTAGGCTCCATAGTCTAGTTCTAGTGGCTGCATTAAGAAGTGTCAACAAGCTTTTCTGGCGCCGTTGCCGGGGAACGGTAGTTGTGTTAGCTAGAACAAAGTCGTTAAAGTTATCGTAGTTTGATTAGAACTTTCATTTCATAAATCAATATGGATCAAACAACCCTTTTTGACTACGCTGCTCCATCGGGCGCTGAGTTGGAGCCGCCTAGTTCATCTCATGCCATTTTGGCAGTTTGCTATGAGCTTCGCCCCAGCCTCATAGCGATGGTTCAGGAGAATCCCTTTTCAGGAGATGTAGATGAGAATCCTTATACACACCTACGTGATTTCGAACAACTTTGTTCGTGTATTCACATCCAAGGAATGAGGCGAGTCACTCTTAAGTGGAAGCTATTTTCGTTCTCGTTAACGGGAAAAGCTAGACGCTGGTATACTCGCTACGTTGGTAGTGTGAACGGAGAATGGGAGAAACTGCAAGCCATGTTCTGCTTAACGTACTTTCCCATATCCCGCGTAGCTCGTCTTCGTAGAGATGTGCTAAACTTCAAACAAGACGAGAAGCAATCTCTAGGTGCGGCCTGGGCATGACTTACAGACTTAGCATCCTCTGGCCCAGATTTAGCTATAACCGAGCCAACCCTTATGCAACATTTCTATCTCGATCTTAGCCAAAACTCCGCACAATTCCTTGATTTAGCCTCTAAAGGAGCTTTTCTCCATTTACCCATTAGTGAAGGTAAGGAAGTCCTTGCGACCATTCTCAAGAACACCCCCTACACCGATGACCATGGTGAAACTCTAGAGGAAGATCAAACTCCTAGGGACGAACCCACGACACCTGAAACTCCTTTACCTATACCCCAAGCTGTCAAACCTGAACCACAACCACCTACTCCTCCAAAGGAAGAAGTAATTCATCCTTTGGATTATCCTCTAAATATCGAGACAGATCTTTTCGCCGATTATGGCAATGTCTCGAAACAACCTGTGCAGAAGAGATCCACAGCCCGTAGAGCTCCAAATAACCACATGCCAACCCAGTTTGAGGCAAGTTACCTTAAGGCGACTGCCCAAGAGCTCATGTCAATTATGAGCAATGAATGGTTCAGGGAGGCTGAAGCATCATTAGATGTCGTTAAGCTTCTGTCCTGTTTCACATCCATACCGTGTGCCATAAACGAGACAACTATAGATTCCCTCTATGATCCCGCTGTAGGAGTAAATTTAATGTCTAAATCGTTGATGTTAACACTCCTAGGTGAGGAACCGCTAAACCCCACCAATAAATTCCTTAAGCTTCCTTCTAGAAAATTGGTCGAGAGTTGCGGGATTGCATAGAATATTTCTATCACAATTAATAAGGTTAGCTTCCTCACAAACTTCTATGTCTTTGACGTAGACGAGGTCAACTTGTTAATTGGGCACCCACTCATGAGATTCATTGAGGGATTTCATGAAGGGAGCCTTAAGTGTCACCTTGGGAAGGATCTAGATCTTTCAGTCCTTTTGCCGGCTCCGTTAATTCGATAGCCGAACCAAAACCCGAGCCTGATCCAATAGAGGAGGTGATGTCAGTATCTTCACTAGAAACTTCTCAACCCGATCTAGAAGAAGACGCCCATGACTTTATCCAAGAAGAGGACACTGATTTAGATGAACCGTTAGACTTGGATGGGTCTGAACCTCCACCAAAACCCTCTATAGAGCTTAAGCCACTTCCTTCTGGGCTTAGGTATGCCTTCCTTAATGGTGATAGAGAGACTCCCATGATCATTAGTGATCGACTTACAATGGAAGAAGTTTCTAAACTTGTCATCGTCCTAGAAAAACACCGATCCCTCTTAGGATATTCGTTGCAAGATCCCAAGGGAATTAGTCTCGCTCTTTGCACACATCGCATTCCGATCGAACCCGATGCTACACCTTCTAGAGAGCCACAAAGGAGGCTCAACAATGCAATGAGAGAAGTAGTAAAGAAGGAGGTCTTGAAGCTCTTGCACGCAGGCATAATCTACCCTGTTCCAAACAGCGAGTGGGTCAGCCCCATCCAAGTAGTTCCTAAGAAAGGAGGAATGACGGTCGTTAAAAATGAAAACAACGAATTCATTCCACAACGAACTGTCACGGGATGGAGAATGTGCATAGACTACCGAAAACTTAACAAGGCCACAAAGAAAGACCACTTTCCGTTGCCATTCATCGATGAGATGTTGGAACGGCTAGCCAAACATTCCTTCTTTTGTTTCCTTGATGGGTATTCGAGGTACCATCAAATTCAAATCCATCCCGACGACCAAAGTAAGACCACGTTCACATGCCCCTATGGGACATATGCATACAGGCGCATGTCATTTGGCCTGTGCAATGCCCCTGCTTCATTTCAGAGGTGCATGATGTCCATCTTCTCGGATATGATAGAAGAAATCATGGAAGTTTTCATGGACGACTTTTCAGTCTATGGAAGAACCTTTGATCACTGCTTAGAGAATCTGGACCGTGTCTTACAACGTTGTCAAGAAAAGCACATGATCTTGAACTGGGAGAAATGCCACTTCAGGGTTCGAGAAGGGATAGTGCTAGGACATAGAGTATCTGAACGTGGAATAGAGGCAGATAGAGCTAAAATAGAAGTTATAGAATAGCTCCCACCTCCCACGAATGTTAAAGGCATTCGCAGTTTCCTTGGCCACGCCGGTTTTTATAGAAGGTTTATAAAAGATTTTTCTCAAATTGTTAGACCTTTAACAAACCTGCTAGCTAAAGATGCACCCTTTGACTTTGATGACAGATGCTTAGACTCTTTTTACCATCTAAAGAAAGCACTTTTCTCTGCACCAGTCATTCAACCCCCTGACTGGTCGCTACCTTTTGAGATAATGTGCGATGCTAGTGACTATGCTGTAGGAGCTGTCCTAGGACAGACCCAGGATAAGAAACACTATGCCATTTCCTATGCTAGTAAAACGCTAACTGGACCACAGCTAAACCATGCAACAACAGAAAAAGAACTTTTAGCTGTGGTGTTTGCTATAGACAAGTTTAGATCTTACTTGGTAGGAGCCAAGGTGATCGTCTACACCGATCACGCGGCTCTGAAATACCTATTTACTAAGAAAGATGCCAAACCACGACGAATAAGATGGATCCTACTCCTCCAAGAATTTGATCTAGAAATTAGAGATAAAAAGGGAGCAGAGAACTCTGTAGCCGACCACTTGTCTAGAATGCAAACTGAGGATAAACAGGACCTGCCCATCAACGACTATCTTTGGGACGACACACTCCCCAAAGTTTCGGACACCTACCCGTGGTATGCAAACATCGTCAACTACATAGTCTCAAGCTACGTACCACCTGGAGTAGACAAAAAGAAGCTTATCAAGGAGAGCTCGGTGCATCTATGGGATGACCCGTATCTCTATAGAGTATGCCAAGACGGCATACTAAGAAGGTGTGTGCCCATGAACGAAGCAGTTAAGATCATGGAGAAGTGTCATGGAGCAGAGTATGGAGGCCATTATGGAACATTTCGAACCCATGCCAAGATTTGGCAAAGTGGATTCTATTGGCCTACCATGTATGAAGACACCAAGGACTTCGTGAAGAAGTGTGCTAGGTGTCAGAAACATGGAAACATCAATGCTCGTGATGCAATGCCACTCACAAATAACCTACAAGTAGAGCTGTTCGACGCTTGGGGAATTGACTACATGGGTCCTTTCCCCCCGTCTCAAGGTTGTGAGTATATTCTAGTTGCAGTAGACTACATATCCAAATGGGTTGAAGCCATGCCGTGCAAGTCAGCGGATTCGTTGCACGCAACGAAGATGTTCAAGGAAATAATATTCCCACAGTTCGGCACCCCAAGGTTAGTAATCAGCGATGAAGGAAGCCACTTCATTGACAGAAAGTTTCGACGCTACTTAACAGAAAGAGGGATAAGGCACAATATTGGAACACCTTATCACCCACAAACAAGCGGACAAGCAGAAACATCAAACAAGCAAATCAAGAATATTTTGCAAAAGACTGTCAATGAAATGGGGACAGCATGGAGAAGCATGCTATCAGATGCACTGTGGGCATACAGGACCGCATACAAGACTCCAATTGGTATGACCCCATACCAACTTGTATACGGCAAGACATGCCATCTGCCCGTGGAATTGGAGCATAGAGCACACTGGGCAATAAAGAGATGGAATATGGATTTGCCCGCAGCTGGAAGAAATAGGAGAATGCAAATCTTTGAACTGGAAGAATGGAGAGAGAAGGCCTATCACAACGCTAGGATCTATAAAGAGAGAACCAAGAAATGGCATGACAAGAGGATCAAGCAAAAGGAATTCCATCCGGGAGACAAGGTTCTTATGTTCAACTCAAGGGTCAAGCTCTTTGGCCACGGGAAACTAAAAAGCAAATGGGAAGGACCATTCCTCGTGATCGATGCCGCAACGCATGGAGCTGTCATGCTTCAGGACACCGATGGCAACATCTTTAAGGTAAATGGCCATCGTCTTAAAGTTTTTCATGAACATGATCCCATAGAAAATGAAGTAGACATGGTAGAGTTCAAACTATACACAACCTAAAACCTACAAGTTTCCTCTCTTCATTGCTTGAACCAAATCCTAAAAGCTCCATGTTAGATTTATTTTGAATTTCCAAGTTTCATCTTAAACTTATTTCTTTTGAATTTCCCTTTTAAATTTCCATTGTATTTCCCTTCTTAGAGAATAAATAAAATATATCTCATCTCTATTGGTGTGTTTGCCACCAGTAGAGCGCTTTGCATTTTACCTTTGCGTCATGTTCAGAGTTCATTTATGGAAAAATTCAAGTGTGGGGGGTCGGACGACCCCCAAATTTCATCATTGAACCACACTGAACTGCTGAGCATAAGCTGACATGCTGCAGTGCACAAAACAGAGGTAAGCAAGGGGTTGGGCGACCCCCGTTCTCTTGAATTTTTGAAAAGTGCTTTTGCAGATGTAAAACTGAATGGAGAAAAAGGCAAATGGCAACGAAAACCACCATTTGGTGGGGTCGGCCGACCCCACCATGGGGACCTGGGCCCACTAGCTCACCTCTGCAGAGTAAGCTCAACACTGCTGTCTGGTTCGTTTCCCCTTTTCTCCTCTCGATTCAAGCAGTTTCACAATCATTCCATATTCTGAATAAAATAAAATAAAAAGCTACAAAGTGACTTGAGTTATGATATGCTAAGAATGTTAATGACATAAAACCATGTTCTTACATATGTTTACACTCATGGGTAAACTAAATTAGGAATCCGTATTGACTAAGTTGTTGTTAAAAGTGAGATAAATCTTGGCTTAAGACTCAAACCTATTTTCGTTTAAGGTGCTTAGAGATTTGTTTTTGAAAATATCTCAAAACCATAGTATCATTTACTCCTTTATAGTGAGAAATACCTACCAAAACCATACGTATGCATATATGATCAAAACCTTTACACACATGCTACTAGTTTTTGACTTGAGTTTGGTCAAACCTTGTTGACCCTAGTCGAGAATTTTGTCATAATCCCAAGATCAAGATCACGTACACACCATCTACATATGCAACTTCCACACTGGAAGTATGCCTGCACATGCCATTCATTTGCACTCTATAGATGCTCCGTACATTAAAGTTCTACAATATCTCTCTCTCTAACTCTGGTTAGTAAAAAAAGAGACACTAAGGCTAAGCAAAAGAAAAAGAAAAAAAAGAAAAACATGTGGACACATGAAGGTCCATTAAAAAAAATTGTGGACACATGAAGGTCCACTAAAAAAATATGGACACATGAAGGTCCATTGTTGAAAAATGCTAGCCATGTCTCAAGGTAAAATAAACTAGTGAGAGATTATATTAAAGGAGCATTCTAGTCCACATACTTTGCACACACATGCACATCTTGATCTAGGATTATGACATTCTTCTCCTTGGATCCTTGTTTTGACTTTACAATATATGCAAAACAAGTATGCTACTTTGTTTATCCCTACCAAGCTCCACATTAGCCTCATAGATTAGGATAAAACAAAAATAAGGCAATCACATGCTATGCCTTGGTGAGGAACCAAACACCTATAAGAGTGTCTTGAGAGTACTATATGAGGAGTAAGCATGAACTATGTGTTTTCCTTTCAAACTGTCCTAAAAACTCTAAGTACCAAGAACAAGAATTCAGGGAGATGACTTTGCTTTCAGATTTGTTCCTTTTCTCAACATCTAAAGGATATATGATAGACAGTACCACATAACCCATTTGTACAAACTATGTTAGGAATGATGCTTTATGATCATTATCATTTTAAGCATGTAATAAAAACTTGTTCACTTTCTCTAACCTTTACTCGAGGACGAGCAAAGATTCAAGTGTGGGGGATCTTGTTGACGGAAGTTATAGCATGTTTTACCTTATCAAAATACCGTCAACAGGCCTCGGTTTCAAGGAAGTATAGCATATCATGAGCACATTTATCACTAATAAGTTCCACTTGCACTCTTAGCTTGTGAACTTGTAGGAGATGGCAAAATGAACAAAATGAGGCCAGGTGGGCCCACCAAGGGGGTCGGCTGACCCCATCTTGGTGGTCACCTCGGCCAGGGTGACATGGCACGATCCAAGAGAAGCATGCTCAGGCCAATATCAACTCCTGGATCAAACATGTGCTTTTACTCAATGGTGCAAGATGAGAAGCACATGGATCCATGGGCCCACACAAGAAAGCAAATGCAACCAACATATGACACCATGCTCTATGATAAGTGGGGACACCATTGGAGACAAAACAGTGGGCCAGCCCTATCATTTGGGGGTCGGCCGACCCCCCCTTGGTGGGCCCTGGCTACACTATTTAGCCTGGTGACATCAGCATCTTCTAGAAGCAAAGTGGTGGGCCCACCTGTCATTGGCTGGGGTCGGCCGACCCCAGGGTGAACCCCATCCAATGTCGGTTGCTTGCACATGTTTCACTCATGATGAAATCAAGGCCATCCATCCAAGGCGGTTACTATGGCGGTTTGATCCAATGGCCAAGGAAAGAGAGCACGCGGATCGCTGACGTGGCACCAGAGTAGCCGCTACTCCACCTCCAAGCTATAAATACCCCCCTAGAGCTCTTCATTTGTATGCATCCAAGGAGAGAAAGCCTACTTAGTAGCTTTAGTGTTAGAAGAGAGGGAAGGGAGTGAGGAGTTCCACGGAGGAGTCCCGGCCTGTCGGGAATCTTCTCCAAGGTGCGCCTCAGCGGATGCGATTCTTCTTGTAAGTGTTACATCTGAGTCCTTCTAGTATTTAATATTTTGGTCTGGTAATTTAAGTTTATAGTTCTTTTACTTGGCACATTGCTTTACTTTGTTGAAGTGCTCTAGGCCTAATAAGCTTAGCTTTAGAGTAGTAAGATTAGTGTAGACGTGGTGTCTAGGCTATATCTTGCCAGTGTGGACTTCTTGTCGCACTTGTGTAGACGCCTGGTGGTAGAGTGACAGACACAGCCAGTGCTTGGAGTTCCTCTCAAGTGTTGTAGGCAAGTTGAAAATAATAGTTGGGTAGCAGCATTGCCGCCTCAGTAGTTGTTAGGTGGAGAATCTTTTAATCAACTACTGTTTCGTCCTTCGCCCCCAGTAAGGAATGAGGTGGTAAACCTCAGTACTCTTAGAAAACCAGTACCAGATATTGATATTAGGAAGACCTCTCTATCCCAGTTATCATATACCCTTTGATCATCCTTTGACGACCCTACCTCTAGTTAATCCACTTCACGTTCCCTGTGGAAATACGATACCTGGAATACTCCCGGTGAAAAGCTACAATTGACTACCGTGCGCTTGCAGTATATCCGTTTGTCACTTCTGGTGTCAACAAGCATCTCTGGTGCCGCTGCCGGGGATTAGGCTCCATAGTCTAGTTCTAGTGGTTGCATTAAGAAGTGTCAACAGTCTCTTTCCTTTCTCTTTGCTAGGAAAAGCGAAGCAATGGTTCTATACCGATCACAACACTGTAGACACATGAGACAAATGTTCCAATGCTTTTCTCACCAAATTCTTTCCTATGGGCAAGACGAACGCTCTTCGCAACAAAATCTCCAGCTTTACGCAACAAGCCGAGGAATCTATTCCCGAAGCTTGGGATAGGTTGCAAGAGTATGTTGCTGCTTGTCCGCACCATGGTATGGAGGACTGGCTATTGATCCAGAACTTCTACCATGGCCTAACCCCTCTCTCTAGAAGCCATTTGGATGCCGCCGCCGGCGGTGCATTCTTTTCTCTGAATGTTGCAGATGCTAAGGCTCTCATAGAGAAGATGGTGTCAAACCAAGGATGGAATGACAAAAGACTACAGCCCCGCAAGCGAGGTATACATTCCCTTAAGGAGGCCGACATGATCGTGGCCAAGATGGACCTGCTGGCAAAGAAGCTGGACAGCTGTGAGAAGATGAATCAACAGGAGAGTGTCCAATCTCTGGAATCCTACATGACTTGTGAAGTCTGTGGAGAAACCGGACATTCTGGGAGCCACTGCCCCGAGCTACATGAAGATTTGAACTTCATCAACAACAGTAACGGTTTCCGTCAACAGAATCAAGCATGGAATCAGCACTCCAATTCTCAAGGTAACAATTCATTCCCCCGCTCTAATTTTCATAATTCTGATGATTTCTCGTTCTTAAAGAATTTAGTTTACTCACAAGGTAAAACTACTGATTTCTTGAAAGAGAGATTAATGGCGAATGATAAAATTCTTGAGAAAATAAATGCTAAATTGGAAGATTTCTCATCTGCTCTGAAAAATCAACTTAGCTTTAATAAGATGTTAGAAACCCAATTAGCTCAACTTGCTGCTATCATACCATCTTTTGAATCTGGCAAACTTCCTGCTAAACCTGACATGGAAACTGCAAATATGGTTGAAATAAAGTATTTTAACTATTATGAAGATCAAACCATGACTGTTAAAAAGGGTGATCCTGGTAGTCCCATAATTAGATGCTCAATCTTTGGTGAAGTCTTTAAAAATGCCATGTGTGATTTAGGATCGAGTGTGAACATTCTATCTAAAGACTTTTATGAAGACTCATTCTTTCCACCCATGTCATCCACATCTGCTTGTGCTAGCTGATCAATCCACTTGCTATGTAGAAGGAATAGTCAATGACTTACCTGTTCATATTAGAGGTTCCTATGTTCCTGCTGATCTCATAATACTAGATATGGGAAATAGGAAAGATGTGCCTCTAATCTTAGGTAGACCCTTCTTCAACACTGTTGATGCCTGCATATATGTGGGAAGTGCTAAAATTCAAATGACATTAGGAGGGAGGAAGGAAATATTCTCCTTCTCCCGTGGTCCCGCATATGCCGCTAACATGCAGGTAGCAAAACCCGTTCATACCAAAAAGAGGCGCCCAAGAACAGGGTGGAGTAGAAAGAGAGAACCACCTCCTCCTAAGTTGTGTGATTCACATGACAAAGGAGAGGTGCCAAAAGAAGAAGAACCAGATGGAGTACTAAGAGAAGAAGTGCCCAAGGAAGAAGATCCACCCGATAAGGATGAAACTTCATGGACCTAAGGTATGGTTTTACTTTTTTCCTTCAATTTTTTTTCCTTTTTGAAATAAATAACATATGTCATGCATGAAACTAAAAAAAATCAGTTATCATTAGTTTTATGCATAGGTATATGTTAACTTAGTTAGAATAATAAAATATCAAAATAGGATAGTTTCCCTTTTCACAACATTAGATAGTTTCCCTTTTAATAAAATGAGAACAAGAGCTCCGACTGAGACGAAGAAGATCTTTTCACCAAGCAAGAAGCCAGCTTGGGGGAGACTCCCGCTCCGATAAGGTATGTCTCAAGCCTACACTTTACATTCAGTTCTTAAATTCTATATCTTTTGAATGTCACATGCTTGCCTAAATAACCACTCCATGAATAAAACTGATAATATCTGCTTAAACAAGTTGAAACCTGAATAAGATTTAAAATATGTCATGCAAATGCTATTGTTATGGTTTGAATGACTAGTCTTATCTAAAGTTGTAGCTTTTGTGGGTTGCACATGCTTTAACTGAAATCATGCTTAGTGAATAAAGTTAGTAAGAAATGGAGTAATTCTTTAAACTTGCTAAGGTGAAATTAGGACCTAATCTGGAGGATTTCTTTTAAAAATTATGAAAACCTTGCTAAAAGTTCCTCCTAGATTTTATCCCATCCCACCACCAGCCAAATATTTGTTAGTCATTAGTCAAAACCACAAAGAGCTTTGTTTGAGTTGAGCCTTGTTAGACCTCATAGATCTTAGTAGAGAAGCTTATCATATCTTTTGAATCAAGATTCACGCACACCCACCATAATTTGTCTACTCTCCGCTTTGGAGGTTTGCAACCACCAAATAAATTGCTTATTCTCTACACCGGAGATATGCAATACCCTGCCAAACATCCCATTGCTAGCCTTATGCTATTCCTACACTGGGAATAAGTATTTCTCTCCCTTTCCCTACTCATTTCAAAAAATCCTTTCCTATAGATGTCTAGGGAAATCTAGAGCTAAAAGAGAGAGACAGAGAAAAATGAGCAAAGTAGCTCAAGAAAGGACTATGTCCTGTGAAAAAAAAGAGTGAGTAAAGTAGCTCAAAAGAGGACTATGTCCTAAGAAAATGTGAGGACACATCTTTTGTCTACTCACTTTGTATTTGAAAAAAAAGAGAGAGAATTATCATTAGCTCTAGACCCCAGAAATTAACTAGGAAGGATTATGAAATACCTCTCTATACACTTCCACATAAACCACAAATGCACTTCTTGATCAATTTTTATCATTTGCTGCTCCTTATGATCTGAGTGTCTAGCTTAGCAATAAACATCAGGCAATTTGCTCATGGTTCTTAGCCCACATATAACTCCACATATCATTCTTTAGAAATAGGAGAGGCTACATTTTGGCCTAAGTGAGGATTTAAACACCATTGAGTGATTGAGTGAATCTTGGAGGACTTAAGCAAGTTGTTATCTTTTGAAAACCTTGAAAAACCTCCAAACAGAATCCTAGTCAAACCTAAGCAAGATAAAAGTTTCCTATCTACTGCTTTATTTCACTCTTGCATGTTTGAAGTGAAAAGCTATAAGCCCCACATTGCTATGATTAATGATATATGCTAAGTTATTTCTCACTGTACAATATGCACTTGCAGACATCTTAATTTGCTATTCATTTCATCCTCAATGCTCAAACCGCATTGTTGCTCGAGGACGAGCAACAGGTTAGCTTGAGGGAGCTTGTTGATGGTCCTTAAACACATGTTTTACCATCAACATTTGACCCTAAAGTTCACCAAAAAGGCATGAAATGTAGTCAAATAGGTTTCAAACTAACCAAATTCCACATGTCCATAGAATTCTATTTGAATGCAGGATTTGAACCAAATTTGGACATATGGACCCACCAGAGGCCAAGCCCACTCAGCAGGGCCCAAATGGGCCTAAGGGGGGTGGCGCCCGCCACCCCTAGGTGGCGCCCGCCACCTCTAAGTGGCGCCCGCCACTTGGGTTGGCCCAAGTGTCACCCCCTGCCACGTCACCGATCCGTGTGACCTCCCCAAGGCCAAATCCTGGCCCTTGGTCACTAGGTCAGTGGCATCGGACGGCTCAAGGAGGAGTGGCGTGGATCAAGGCTGAATGTTGGTTGCTAGGACATGCAACCGACCTCAAAACCGCCTTGGACAACCACCTGGATGCATTGAAGCAGAGGCGGTTCATCCAACGGCCAAGGAGCTGGCGGCCGCCAGTAGGGGGTGGCGCCCGCCACCTGACCTAACCCTAGGTCGATTGGCTGCCCACTATAAGAACCCCCCTCACTCATTTGGGCTATAAAAATACCCCCCTGGCGACACTACTTCATTCGTACCATCACACACCAAGTACCATCCCAAGCAAAGCAAGAGAAGCAAGTGAGAGTTAGGTTAGAAGCTTAGAGAGCTTAGGCAAGTAGGTAGCTAGTAGAGCAAGGCATCTTCGCCCTCGCGGTAGCGCTGCTCAAAGGTTAGCTCAAGAGTAGAGGCGTGCGAGTGATCGGTTCTGGAGCTGGGAAGAGTCTTCCTTCATCTCCAGTTCAGGTTTTGCTCTTGTTACTCAAGCACTTACTATATTCTAGTTCATCATTTCAAGTATTACTTTATTCTACTTATCAGTATGGAGTGGTATACTTGATTGATTGCTTGAGTGCCTAGCTATCCTACAGTTCAATTCACTTAGCCATAGTAGTTAATCTCTAGTGAGCTTAGTGTTTGATCTTTGCCAATAAGTTGCTTAGTTAGTTTAGTGTTTATCTTATTAAGTCAAGTGTTTGCTCTGACGTCCGCAAGGGTGTCTCTATTCAAAGCTAGGGTAGAGATAGTTGGAATATAGTTAAGCGTGGTGCTTAGTTATAGACTTACCTTCAGATACGGCTGGACCCCCGGATAGCTGTGGTAGCAAGCAGGTGGTGACAGCCCTGTGCGCCTTGAATTCCACCATGTAGTTGGCCCAGTTTAACAGTAAGGCTCGTTGTGCTAGCGTTCAACCTAAGTAAGTGGTAAAGGTTAGTACGCCTTGATACTTGACAAGATAGGAATAAAACTATACTCAACTTAGATGCTTTATTGTCTTTTGCTTGCCTTGCTTCGAAACTATCTTGCTTCATAGTTATCTTGCTTTGTAGTAATCTAGGAGTAGTTAGTTATCTTAGTTACCTTTAGTTAACCTATTCCATCTATCTATCTAGTTATCCACCTTACCTTAGCCATCCATTTCATCCTTACCTATCCACCCATATATTCTTTCTAGCCTTTCATCTTCTCTTCTCCCCTTTTCTTTTTTCTTATTTCTTCGACTCTCATCCCCTCCTTGACTCAACTCATATACCATCCTAGCCTTCCCTTGGGATCAAATAAATCGACACCTGGTACTCCCAAGCGAAGTGCTACTATGATAGTTCTGTGCGCTTGCAGAATCTCCTCCTGGTAGATTGCATTCTCGCTAGCTAGCTCCTACTAGTGTCGGGATTGACAACCCCGCTTGGCATTAGTAGATAGCTACTTTAGTTACCCTATCCTAGGTGTAGCTAAGAACTACCAACAACAAGCAGATCTTCAGCAAGGCGGATCATGGGCACAAGTACGACTCCGGCAAGCGCAAGGAGAAGTACATCCCCGCAAAGCACAAGCGAAATGGCGGCTTCAACAAGGAGTACATCAAGACCAAGTACTTGGAGAAGGCTTAGGATGAGCAGCGTGCGTTCTTCGCCACGCTCAGCGACGTCGACGACTCCGATGACGACTCCGCTTCCTCAAGCGACGATGAGTCCGAAAAGAAGAAGAGGATCGAGGACAAGCTCAACGGCATCTGCTTCTTCGCCGACGACGAGGGTTTCTGCACCATGGCACTCGGCAAGGAGGTCGACGACGAGCTGGAGGAGACCCCTCGGAATGACGACGACGACGACACCTCCCAGGTATCTCTGACCCTCGACGAGCTTTCTGCTGAGGTCGAGAAACTTACTGCCGCTCTCCTTAGTCAAGATAAGCTGCTTAGGCGTGCTGCTAGAGAGCGTAAAGAGTTTAGGCAGAAGTGGGAGGATACGGTGAAGGAACTTGAGTTTGCCAAGTCCACTGTGGTCGTTTCTGAGGAGGGCGAGTGCGAGATGTGCACCACGCACATGACTGACCTTCTCACTTTGAGAGGTAAGTATGTTGCATTGGTAGGAGAGGTGGATGAGCTGAAGGCTAGATCCTCGCTGTTGGGTGCGTGCAAGTCCTGTGCGGGCTTGCAATCCGAGTTGGCAGAGAAGAATGCCAAGATTGTGTCTCTTGAGAAGGCCAACTTGGGTAGCACTTGTGTATCTAGGTGCGTTCTTTGTGAGGGTTTGGAGATGGAGATTGCAAACGTGAAGCGTGACAAGATGCAAACCGAGGAGGAAAACACATACCTTTGGACCATCTTGTCATGGGTGTCGAGTGGTGAGCCATAGCTCGGGATGATGATCTCCCAATTCAAGCGAGCTACTGGAGGTCCAGGTGTAGGTTTTGCTCCGGGTGTTGATGTTTCATCTTTTGGGAAGATTGGAGAGTCGAGTGGTCTTAACCCATGGGAGAAGCCTAACTCCACCACTACTCCCAAGCTTACCAAGATTCCACCCAAAGAGCCTCTCAAGCCTAACACCAAGGATGGGGTCTTTGTTGAACCTCCGAGACCTCCACCCAAGAAACAATCATGAGCTCCCAAACCAAACCACCTCAAGAACAAGCTCCATGCCACCCATTCAGGAGGAGCTTAAGCCACAGAAGGGCAAAGTGATCCACACCCACTACCGTGAGTACCAACAACCCCCTTTGAGATCGGTGAGGTACCATTGTGAGCACTGTGGGAGAGATGGACACTTGAGTGAGTTTTGCTTTCGGCGCAAGAGAGAGGCGCGCCGTGCAAAGGAGACGAACAACACAGACATGTACCATCCTTTCCATGATGTACATGTGCCGAATGTTCAGAGGCGTGCTGTTAGGCCTAGAGGTCCAGAACCACAAGTTCCTAGGCCTAGGCAGCAGAGAGGTCGTGCCCAGCGGGAGCCTGCAGTTGTAGGCTATGGACCCCGTGGCGGTGGCTTTGTAGTTGAGCGTTTTCCTCCACCGCGTTTTGAGTATCGTGATGGACGCTCCACCCTTAGCGGACCACGTTTTCCTCTACGTGGTGATCGTTCTTCCCGTAGGCATGCTAGGAATGGTTTTTCTGCTAACCGTTCTTTTGAGCAGCAGGCCCAACACTGGTATTCTCCCTACTTCACTAACCCAAGTGTTGGAACGTATGCTCACCCTATGCCTTTTTATTGATGTAGGTAAAACGATTGGAGAACGTTTGGTTGGTGGATTCCGGGTGTTCGAGACACATGACCGGAAATGCCAAGTGGTTCTCCAGTCTTAGTCCGGTCGCCGGAAAGGAGTTTATCACCTTCGGCGACAATAGCAAAGGTAAAGTGTTGTCTCGTGGGTCGGTGTGAGTTAATGAGCACTTTGTGTTGCGCGATGTTGCTCTTGTTTCTAACTTGCATTTTAACCTTCTTTCTGTTTTGCAACTCTTTGATGATGACTATGAGATTCGTTTTAAACCAAATCTCAGTCGTATTTTGGATCCTTAGGGCAATCTTGTGTGTTTGATTTCGCCCTTTGGAAAAGTCTTTCGTGCGAATTTCTCGGAGTCTTTTGGCATTTCTCGTTGTCTTGTGGCTGGACCTTCCTCCTCTGATCTTTGGAAGTGGCATAGGAGACTTGGTCACCTGAGCTTCGACTTGCTTGCAAGGCTTAGTTCACTTGGCCTAATCCGAGGATTGCCCAAGTTATCCATGGAGAAGGATCTTGTTTGCCATTCTTGTAGACATGGGAAGATGGTTGCCGCTCCCCACCATCCAGTGAGTCAGGTCATGACCAAGCGCCCTGGAGAGCTTTTGCACATGGACCTTGTTGGTCCGGCTCGGGTGAGCTCGGTTGGGGGGAAGTGGTATGTGCTTGTTGTTGTTGACGACTTTTCGAGATATTCGTGGGTCTTCTTTTTAGCTGAGAAGACCGAGACTTTCTCCTTTGCTCACAATCTGATTTTACGTCTTCAGAACGAGTTCCCTTTGAACTCGATGCGAGCTATTAGGAGTGATAATGGTTCCGAATTCAAGAATTCAGATTTTGAGAGGTTTTGTAACTCTTTGGGCTTAGAGCATCAGTTTTCTTCACCCTACACACCACCTCAGAATGGTGTTGTAGAGAAGAAGAATCGGACCCTTGTAAAGATGGTCAGGACGATGCTCGATGAGCATAGGACTCCTAGGCGATATTGGGCCGAAACTATGAGCACTGCATGCTACATGTCCAATCGCATTTTTCTCCGAGCTTTCTTGAAAAAGACTTTTTATGAGTTGCGTTTTGGAAAACTGCCCATGGTGAGTTATTTTAGAGTCTTTGGTTGCCACTGTTTTATACTTAAGAAAGGCAACCTGGACAAATTTGAGCCTCGCTCTTCTGACGGTGTGTTTTTGGGTTATGGCACTCATACTCGCGCTTATCGTGTACTTAACCTTGACACTAACCGAGTCATGGAGACATCAGATGTCACCTTCAACGAGACCATGGTTTGTCCTTCTTCTCGTTTTCAGCGTGCAGGTGATCATGAGGTTGGCGAGCCTCTTTTTGATGATGAGGAAGAGGGTGCTGCAGGGATGGATGACCCAGCACCACCTCCACCTGCTATGCCGCAAAGAGCGGCTTCTACTACGACTCACGGCCTCGATCCCTCTTCTTCGACTTGGGGGCCGTGGGATCTGCCACCTCGAGCGGTACCTTTTGTACCCGAGGAGGCACCAGCCGATGTTGAGGGGGAGGCTACATCAGTTTGGGAGGTGGCACAACACATCCAGTGCCAACACCCGCCTCAACAGATGATCGACAGCATCGGCGAACGTGTCACTCGGTCAAGGTCACAGCAAATCTCTCACTTTGCTCATTCTGCATTTGTTGCTGATTTTGAACCTCCAGATGTTGGACATGCTTTATCTGATCCAGATTGGGTAAATGCCATGCATGAAGAGTTAGAAAATTTTGAAAGAAATCGGGTTTGGGTTTTGGTTCCTTTTCCTCCTGAGTGTCACCCTATTGGGACAAAATGGGTTTTCAAAAACAAACAAGGAGAGGATGGCCATGTTGTGAGAAACAAGGCCAGACTAGTAGCCCAAGGGTATAGTCAGAAGGAGGGGATAGACTATGAGGAGACCTTTGCTCCTGTACCTTGTTTGGAGGCAATTAGGATACTCTTGGCTTTTGCTACATCCAAAGGGTTTAAACTTTTTCAAATGGATGTCAAGAATGCCTTCTTAAACGGCTACATAGAAGAGGAAGTATATGTGAGACAACCCCCCGGTTTCGAAAATACCAAGTTTCCAAACCATGTTTTTAAACTTCTGTTGGTATAAATTAATGCACACTCTACTTGATCCGCAAGCGCACAGATAAGCTCTACCGATGTAGCACTTCGCCGGAGTAACCCAGTTTTAATATCGAACCCAAAGGAACGGATAGCGATGAGTCTCAAGTGTATAACCCCTGAGTAACTAACAAGGTTAGAGAAGCTAAAAGTATAGAGGGGATCACTAAGGTTGTCTAAACCCAACTTAAGAGTGATATGTTTATTATTCTTAATGGGGAAGTTGCCATAAAAGGTCACAACAGAGTATGATTCTTTTATGCAAATGTATAATCCTACCGAGCTTACACACGGGTAAGTGGACTATAGAAGAATCAACAAGGCTATAAGAGTCACCCTTGCGAACAACCACTACTACCGGCGTTATAGGAGGTAAATATGAGTTATCCAGCCTAAGCACCACGCTTATACTATCCAACTACTCTAACTCTAGAGCGACTAGAATTAAAGTACTCAAAAGAGAGTCATAAACCTTAAGAACAATAAGAACAATAGCTCAAACTTAAATATAGATGTTGATTACCGAAACAATCGATGAAGCAAGTCGATGAAGAACTTGAATCCACAGGTACAAGATGAAGAAGTTGATCTGACAGGCCGGAGCTTCCTCTTGATCTCTTCCTCTCTCTCTCTCTCTTCTAGTTCTAAATAAGACTAGGTTCTAATCCTACTAGAGGGGTATCTAGTCTTCTACTTGAAAGCTAACTCCTGAAGTCTCTTCTAGGGTTTCTAGTTGAAGCGTAGTCTTCTGAAGAGGGACCTTCTGTCTGACCTGGGCCTGGGGGTCTGTTTATATAGCCCCGAGGGATCAACCGCGACCGTTAGATCAAACCGACTTCACGTAGGGCTGAGATTGATCCTCAAAGGCGGTGGAAGTAGCTTGCAGAAGACGGAAGCTAGAGGCGCCAGGGGGAGACCGACCGGTGGGCCCAGGGGACCGGTCGGTCCCACCTGGAAGTGAACCGGGGTGCCCCACCTCGTGGTGTCTCTACGTGATCTCTGGAGTCTTCTAGAAGGTTCCTGACTTGGCGAATGCGTTATCTCCCGTCGGTTTCCTTCTAGGGGAAGGAATTGAGGGCTGTTTCCTGATTTAGTCCCTACAGATTCACAATTCACCAAAACTCATGGAATTCGTTAGTTTTAATCCCTATACTAAGGTGGAGTTTACATATCCATCCATTTTCATGCTTAATTGACCTTTAATAATAAGAGTTAATTAGTGTAAACAAGCTCCCCCACACTTAGACTTTTACTCATCCTCGATAAAAGGTTGGATCATAACATATCAAACATTAAGCTTTTCTCTGTTTTACCATAAAACCTTGAGAAGTTGAGAAATAGAACAGTTGAAACAGATCACCCTTTTCTTTTAGCATAAGACATTGGAGTTTTTGGAATTTTGAAACAAGTCATAGCTTTCCTTCTCCTTTTGTAGCACTTCAATTCCTTACCAAAGCATTTTTATTTATGTGAAGCAGTTTTATGTTACTAAGTTAA
The DNA here is from genome assembly GCA_009763385.1 of Coix lacryma-jobi var. lacryma-jobi. Taxonomy (NCBI): domain Eukaryota; kingdom Viridiplantae; phylum Streptophyta; class Magnoliopsida; order Poales; family Poaceae; genus Coix; species Coix lacryma-jobi. The sequence continues at coordinate 73,068,333 of CM019829.1, forward strand.
AGGAGAAAAATACTATACTCTTAGATCAAGACTTTTGATCTTTTTAAACTTTGTCACTCTTACTGGCATATTGTAATTAGAGGGACCATGGGCTATCTTCTTTTTCTCTTTATCATATTTTTATCATAGTACTACTTTTTTTTCTATATATATATATATTTATATATTTTTTTCTGAGGTATGTCGGACACTTGTCCATTTTTCTTTCCTCATATTTCATACTTTTGCATAGCCCATGCCTCTAATACAATACTACTTTGGAAGAGTGAATCTTCCTTTTATTTGTAAGGATCTCGATCTTCAGAGCATAATAAATTTCTCAACAAATAACTCAGTATTGGAGTAAACAATAGTTGATTGATGTCTTTGGCAGGTAACTTATTTACAACAAAGGAGAAGTGTTGCTAATCTCTTTTTAACCTTGCAAGTAAAATTCTCCAATGCTGATACTTTAAGAATTGAGTTCTCATTATCATATTCCACAACAACACTAGATAGTATGGGTTTCTTTAAATATCAGAACAAGTCTTTTTAGAAAGGATGTTTATGGGATTCTATACTATGAACATGTCGAATTAATCTTTCTTTAGAGTTCATGAATTGCAAGAATATGATTTTAATTTGAACAGAAGTTTAAACATCAGAAAATAGAATGTCGTGGTTGCGTACCGATCTGTGGACGAAGGAGGAGGCAAGGGGGGTCAACCCCTGACCGACCGGTGGGGTCCACCAACCGGTCGGTTGGGCTTAGGACCCAACCGCGGCCAACTTCGTGGTGCGTGATCTTGGTAACGTTGTCTTCTGTTCCATGCAGTTTTCACGATCGTTCTTCGGTAATTCTGTCGTCGTCTTTTCCCCCACACTTATTTTCTGTTTTCTGCTAATCACAACATGTGGAGACAAGACATATATCCAAAATAACAATATAAAAGATAACTAAAACTTTATTGATATTTAAGGCACTTTTATTACACACTGAATTTAACTAAACAACACTCATAACAAAACTAGACTTAAACACAAGACTCTGCAAACACTAGTGCCTTATCAAACTATCGACGGACTATTCTTGCTTCTCTTCCTCGAGCAGATTTGTTATTGTAGAGGCTACACTGATGACCTTATCCTTCAAGCTAATGTGTTTAGTTATATATTTGTGCAGCACATCAGTCGCCTTTTTTTGTAGTCTTGGCTAGAGAAGCGTATCTCTGCTTGAGTTCTAAATTATCTCTCTCAAGATCTTCAATTCTATCCCCGAGACGATCTAACTGGGTAGTCCTCTTGCGTTTAGCTGCGACATTAGGAGTGGTGGGTGCCCTGGTTACTGGTGGAGTGACCTTGATCTGCTCAGGGTGACCACGAACTCCCTCAAAACGCGGGCGCGGATTTTCAGATGTGTATCTTACGACAGTGGGTTCTCCAAGCTTGTTCGTCTTTAGCCCGACGAGTGTCTCGTTGGGCCTAGGAGGAAGGAGCGGGATCTCTTTGGTGACGGAGAAAGTCGAAAGTCTTCTTGCCGGCACCGCTTGGGCGTAGAAAGCTTGCTGATGATGCGACGAGGTTCCTTCTGGCGGGATCGTATCAACGGGTGTAGGCGAGTCAGCAAGAGCGATCTCCTTGGATGATGTCATGGCGAGGTCCTTGGATCCGGTGACAACAAGAGCCATCGAGTCGTCAGTGGGCTCGTTGAGGTCGATCCTTGGATAGGAGGCCATTCGTGCTGGTGGGAGGAGAGCTCTGATGCTGCTGGTTTTCTGGGAGAGGTTGCAATGAATCTAGAGGCAGGCCTAGGGCTGGTTTTATAGCTGAGGAAGGTTCAATGATAGGTACGATAGGTTCGTTACGAGGGTTATCGCTTCTACAGATCAGGTTACCAGAATGGGTACGAGAAAGAGTCGGGACACGTAACGAAAGAAGGAAGAGAGCGAGGGGCCTCCAGGGCAGACCGGTCGGTCTCCCAAGGAGACCGGTCGGTCCCTCCCTGTGGGGTCTCATGGGTCCGTCGCTCGTGGTGTCTTCAAACTTGATCCTAAGCCCAGAAAATATATCCCCGACGCGCGAACTTATCGGAAAAAAAGGACGATGGTGTAAATCTTTGGGATAATGAAGAATTGGATGACATCCAACTCTTCAGGACTCTTTTCAGGTTCTAGAAAAATCTTAAGACGTTGTCCATTTACCTTGAATAACGTACCTTCGTCATTTTGAAGTGTAATGGCTCCATGTGATGAAGTGGCTACCACCGTAAAAGGTCCTTCCCATTTGCTTTGTAGTTTTCCATGTCTGAACAATTTTACCCTGGAATTAAAAAGTAATACCTTGTCTCCCGGAGTGAAGTTCTTCTTCTTGATTCTCTTGTCATGCCACCTCTTTGTTCTCTCTTTGTAGATCTTTGCATTATGATATGCTTTGTCGCGCCATTCATCTAGTTCAGAGAGTTGCATTCTTCTCTTGACTCCGGCAGCTTCTAAGTCCATGTTCCATCTTTTAATTGCCCAGTGAGCTTTGAATTCTAACTCCACTGGTAAGTGACAAGTCTTTCCGTAGACGAGTTGATATGGAGACATTCCCAATGGTGTTTTGTAGGCAGTACGGTAAGCCCACAGTGCTTCAGGTAGTCTATCTTTCCATTGTGTTCCCATCTCGTCAACTGTTTTCTGCAGAATATTCTTGATTTGTTTGTTTGATGTTTCTGCTTGGCCACATGTCTGAGGATGATAGGGAGTGGCAACATTTTGACGGATCCCATGATTTGTTAGATATTTATGAAAGCCTTTGTCAATGAAGTGGGTTCCTCCATCACTAATTACCATCCTTGGCACTCCAAATCTTGGAAATATTATCTCCTCGAACATCCTCTGAGAGTTTCTTGCATTAGCAGACTTGCATGGCACTGCTTCCACCCATTTTGAGACGTAGTCGACAGCAACTAGGATATACTCATGATTCCTTGATTTAGGGAATGGTCCCATGAAATCAATTCCCCAGACATCGAAGAGCTCAATCTGAAGGTTGTTAGTGAGTGGCATGGCATCTCTGGTGTTGATGCTGCCGTGCCTTTGACATGACCCACATCTCCGAATGAAATCTTTTGTGTCTTGGTACATAGTTGGCCAGAAAAATCCACTTTGCCAGATCTTCGCATGTGTTCGGAATGCCCCATAATGCCCTCCATATGGTGAAGAGTGACAGCGTTCCATGCGTTTGTGATTGCATCGCGTCACGTCATCCATCTAGCCGAGAGACGATGACGTCACGGTGCCACGGCAGCGACGATGATCAATCAGCGCTCCGCGCCGATTGCCTGAGCCCTGAAGTAGCAGGCTCGATGAGGACAACAACTCATTTGAACTAATCTAGTGTTTTCTGTGTTTTTTTGCCCTTTTGTCAATACTGTACTTGATGATTTTGCATCAAAAAATACCCGAAGAATTATCTTTAAATGAGAAGCCATAGATATTATGGAGTTCTACTCTTCGTTAAGATAATCATATTAGTTCTAGAGATACAAATATACTACTATTTTAGTATACATATTGTTTCATCACGACGAGTTCGCCAGAGGGCCCTTAAAATTATAGGGCCGGCACTGAATATACCTTTGCCTTGCGCATTCCATTCCATCTCCTCCATTTGTTGATGCAACACATGCACTAACCTTGATCAAATGATATGATCCACTTCATCTCATCACATGGACTCCATGGTCCATCTATCTTGACATCGCTTGCTCTTCACCATTGCTTCGGTCCTTCGGCGCCAAGTCTTGCTTAAGCCTCCCAACACTCGGTACCAACAGCTTCAAAGCCTCCAACTTGCCCTTCACCTTCGCAACCGGTCCATCAAGCCAAGTCTTGCCTTGATCTTCACCATCTTAGCCACATGACTCCATGTCATGTTTCATGTGCATTAAGCTCCTCCATGATCATCACATGTGTGAGCTTCACATCAAGTCCAAGCCATTCACCTCCATGGCTCAAGTGCTCACACACATGTACCTGTGGACTAATCACCTGTGTAATTCACTTCAAACACATATTAGTCCACCTAAGTTGTCACTCAATTACCAAAACCAAACTAGGACCTTTCAGCAGCCAGTGGAGTTGGCTCGGGATCACCCCAATCGGCATCTTCCTGCTCCTCCTCCACAAAGATCGTCTCTTCGAGCTCCAATTCTCCAGCAACTTCAAAAGCAGAAGAAACACAAGGCGTAGTCTTGTCGAATATGACCTTGCAGGTCTCCACTATCCAGTTAGTCTCAATGTTAAGAACTCTGAAGGACCGAGAATGCTAACAGAGGCGACCGGGGGGGTGAATGGGAGCTTAAAATTTCTTTTGAAACTTAAGCTATTGTCCCAACGTTCTACCCCAAAAGCATTGAACCCAAATGTGATGCCCACGACCCTTAGAAAGAGGGTGGATGATCCCTAGGATCACAATGAGGCACCACAAGAAGAAGCAATCCAAAACTCACACGAGCCGAGTTGAGTTCTAGCCCAAAAACCTAACCCTGGAGCGTAGATGGATTGCTACGACAGGATGTCTCCAAATACCTATGCCAACAAGTGACAAAGATACCTAGAAAGGTTCCTTGGTGAACTCTAGGAGCAAACGAGAAGTCCAGAAACGAATCCGAAAAGCCGTGTGAGCAAATGCACTAAAACAGACTGGACTGTCCGCGGTTTACAACAGCAGACTGTCCGTCGGTCTCCCGAGCCCAAACAGTCGAGGCACATAGCCACTGCTCCGGCTGAGTCCCCGACACCCAGACTATCCGCGCCCCAGTTGTGACACCCTAGTGTCAAGCACTGCATTAGGAACCACATTTAGCTACTAAAATGCATAAGCAATGCATTGCATCATTTCATGTGCATATGAGTGCTTTTTGCCTTTTGCTTATTTATTTGATTTTGGATTCCTATTGGACTTGATAGTTTAAGTGGATTTCTATCTTGGCAAATAAGTTTATAAAATAAAGAATATTGAGTAGAGTGCTTTTCATGTTGTCATTTTGACCTAGTTCAAAATAGTTTATCAGATAAAAATGAGGCAAGCAAAATGGTTTATGTTTCAAAATTGGCTTTATTTATGTGGAGGCTGTAAAAATAGTTTTCGGAAAAAGTGTCTTATTTTAAAGTTGTAGAGAAAATTATTTTGAGCAACTTTTATTTTTGGGTCAAAGTCTAGTTTGGAGTTTTTGGAACTGCTTTTGAATGGTCAAAGTTTGAAAAGTTTTTGGAAAAAGAAAAAGGAAAACGATTTTTCCCGCGCCCTCACTTTTGGCTCAACCGGCCTTTTGGCCCAACTCACCGCGCCGGCCCAGCGCTCGCCCGCTCGCCCGCGCGCGTGCCTGCCCGCGCACGGCGCGTCGGCCAGCCTGACACGGCTGCGCCGTACGCCGGCCGCAAGCGCCGCGTGGCCGGCGATCTCTGCGCCGAATCCGCCCTGGCCACTCCCCGCTCGATTCTTCTCCACCCGATCACGCCACGATCGCTCTCGCCCGCTCAGTGCTCGCCTCGCTCGCCGCGCACAAGCTAGCGCCTGCGCTCGCCTCGCCCGCCGTGCCGCCGTGGCCCCCGCCACGACCACCGGCCGGCCAAGGCCCCGGTCAAGACCCCGAGCGCTCTCACCGCTCCCTCACTCACCCGCACACACACTCTCCCACTCTCGCTCGCACTCTCCTCCCCACGCCACCGAGCAAGAACGAGCGCTCTGCTCGCTCTCGCCGCGACTACCCCCGCAAACCCCCTTCGCCGTTCCGGCCACGCCGGAGCCTCGCCGTCCGATTCCTCGCGCAAGCCTCTCCGCCTACACCCCAGACACCCGGTGCTCGCATTAGCACCACCCCTAGAGCCTCGCCGACACCGAAGTCTGTGGAGCGCTGCCGCGGTCGCCATCAACGCCGCCCGGAGCCCGGAGCCGTTCGTCCCCGACCCGACCTCCACCGCCTCCCTCCTTCGTCCTCAAGCCTCACCAAGCTAAGGCAAGGTGAGAACACCATCCACCCGCAACGCTACCGCTCTCTCTCTCCCTCTATTCCCCGGCCGAGCGCCATGGCCGTCCGCCGTGGCCATGCCCGAGGCCAAGCTTCCTCGGAGCTTCCCCAGCCAAACCGAGCCTTCCGATAGCCTCCCTAGGGTTCGTGTGAGCCTTCGCCTTCCCCAATTTCACCGGCGACCGCCGGAAACGGCGTAGCCGTGTGTCGTCGCCGCCGCCGTCTGCCACCACTCATCGCCGGCAAGCTATGGCCACCCTCTGGCCAAACCATCACCACCGATGGGTCCGCCGCGTCGAGACGAGTCCATCAAGCGCCACACCGCCGCCGGAGACCTCGCCACCGGCGAGCAATCGCCGGTCAAACCTCTTCCCTGCTTCGCCCTCTCTGACGGGTGGGTCCCATTGACCAGTGGACCCCGTGCGTCAGCCTCACCTGGCCCATGGACCGGGTTCACGCAGGCCAGCCGGGAAGATTCAAACGTTTTTCCTTTTTGCTTTATTTTTCAGAAATGCTTGTTATTTTTGTGTAGCTCGTTTTACAAGTCCAAATGAAGTACTTTCAGTTTTGTTAGCTTGTTTATGAGTAGATATATCATGGAAAAATATGAAAGTATTTTTGGTGTAAGTTTATTTTACTGTTTTTATTTAATTTAGTTTATGTGCTTTTGTTTAGATAAATGGATATAGGTGTTTTCTCGTTGAGATAATTCATAAGAAAATTTGTCTAGGTTTATTATCATGATATGTATCTGCTAAAAATATATGAGGTACTGTTTATGTGGAAAAAGTTTCTATTATGATTTAAAATCCTTTTTGACTGATTTCTTAGAATAAATGTTAAGGTGTTTTATATGTCGAAATAAAAAGTGGGAAAATTTATACAGTCTCTGTGTATGATGTTTTAGTGAGGAAAAATGTAAGCATGGGTTGTTATGTGAAGAAATCTGAAGTTGCTTTGTAAATGTACTTTTCTGTGTTTTCATTTGGAAATTCATGTAAGAAATAATATAATGGTTCTATTCATGGAACTTTCTTGATAAGTATGAAATGTGAAGCAAAATCTGGGAAAAATATGAAAACGAGTTTAGCACCCTTTTCCAGTAGGGTTGTAGTTCAAATGGTTTAATTTGGAATAGATTTGTTTATTTTGTGTAGGCTTCTATATTTATGCTCTGATAGCAAGTTTTCTACAGAGAAATGTTGATGAGTAGTTGAAGCTAGGAAAATTACAAAATCTGCTGTTTGACACATTTTGTGTGAAAAGTTAGTTCAAAGCACCTTTTGAGCAGTTTATTTGTTCTTTTTATATCTGCTGTTCTGCATTTTATCTCTGGCTGAAAATTGTTCAGTGAAGTCCAGCAGATGTTAATTGCCTTCTGAAATTTTTGTGGATTTTTCTGAGTTCAGAAAAGTGCACTTGCAGTTCAAACCTGAGTTCTTTTGAATTATTAAATAAGAAATAGGTGAAATATTGGATTTTGTTTTATGAGATAAATAAGTATTTACCTCAATGACAAAAGCGGTTCAACAAGTTGGTTTTGTTGGTTTGCATCAAATGTTCTTTACATACCGCTACTTTCCGAACCACGTATTATTTATTTATCATTTTCAACCACATTGCAATAGGATCGACAGTTCAGGATCAAGACCAGGAGCAGGAGACAAACGTCGAGCAGGAGATCCCGGAACTTCATCAAACCGAGGAAGTCGACCCCACGGCCGACACTAACCTGCCTGAGTGCCCCTCCCACGAGGCCTCAGTCTTCTCTCAAGGCAAGCCCCGGAGCATTTTAAGCATCCTATCTTTTGCAATTAAAATTACTTGAGTCCTTTTATATTGTGATGCATTAGGTATAAGAGTTGATTGAATCCTAATTGATGCATTATCCTCCCTTGATTACTGTTACACCTGCCTTGTTATCCTGTACTTATTTATCATATAGAATTGCTTAGTCTGCTAAATAAAAGTAGTAGTTAAGGATGTTTCCGTATTACCCCTGGTGGGTATTGACCGCATCACGGTTGGGCTATATTTGCTATCGTGGAAAAGAACCTGAGTAGTAATGAAGTACGGTCAACTGGAAGGCAAGGCACAAGTTTGCAAACTTGGGGCAGTCCGTCTGTTGGATCGTGTAGGTTTGTATCGATGTTGGCCCTCGTTCATTTTTGAACGCGCCCTTTTACTTAGGGATATGTCGGTGCTGTAATCATCGACCCCAAAGCCGGTTACAAGCTGTTCGGGCCGGTTTCGACCCGTGTCGCGCCCTCTAATATGGAAATGCGATCTGCCGCGTGAGGCCATCGCCAGGTTCCAATTGGGTGGTCCGTGCTTGAACCGCGATGATTACCACCACGAACAAGCGTCGAGCGGTTGCCCAATGCATGGACCCGACGGGGAAAGTGTGGGCTGGTATTAAAGGTCTTTCACCAGCTGGTTTGGAATTCGATTCGAGTCGCCGTCTCCCCCGGTTAGTGGGAAACTATGGCGAGCTTCACCACGATACAACTCCATGTAATGTGTAAAAGGTTCAACTAAAATGTGGATAAGTCAACTGGATATGGTTATGTTATTGCTTGCTAGACTCAAGTGAGTGCATTAGTTCAGGTGCAAACCTAGACTAAGGAATAGGTCTAAAAGTGACAGCTCATCAATATCATTAATTACTCCTTATCTTAATTGTGAGCTTTCCGCAACTAAAAGATCCCAGCTCCACCAAAAAGTCCTTGCATACCCTTGGTGTCTTTATTTTCAGTTGGACGGGTAAGTCTAGCTGAGTACATTCCCGTACTCAGGGTTTATCCCGTTTGTCCCAGATGCCCAGGTTTACCTTGGCTATTGTAAGCACTGCCTCTACCCGGTGGAAGGTGATGAGGAGTAGGCCCAGGGCAGGGTCGTCCAGATGCTTCCCCTTTTCTTTTGCTGGTCTGAGACTCCTAGTGGCACATTATCTAAAAAGGGAAGAGTGAGTTGTGTTGACTTGGATTTATCAAACAATGTTTTATTTGGACCACATGTATGTTGGTCGTGTTTCAAAACTTATTTAAGCTTTCGCACTTTAAATTCGGGTTTGTAATAACTCCATCTTAAATTCGTACTCTGATGTTTTAAATTCGGTTCGATTATTCTGTGTTGTATCCTTGCGAATGTAACTCTTGGACGATGTGATCCTGTATATGTTGTATGTTGATAGAAATCCTTCGAGATTTCCGAACTACCGGGGTTATATGGGTTCAAGTACGAGTCGATGTCAGACGGATTTGACTAAGACGGTACTTGAGCTCTTATAATCAGGACGGTTCCGCCACACCAGTGGCAGACTGTCCGTAGCTGTCCAGAGAGGACGAAAAATTTCGTCCCTCTCTCAAATCTTCCCAAATCCGATCCAACACAAAATCACTTGATCCCTGTTGATGAAAGTTATAGCATGTTTTACCTTATCAAAATACCGTCAACAGGCCTCGGTTTCAAGGAAGTCTAGCATATCATGAGCATATTTATCACTAATAAGTTCCACTTGTACTCTTAGCGTGTGAACTTGTAGGAGATGGCAAAATGAACAAAATGAGGCCAGGTGGGCCCACCAAGGGGGTCGGCCGACCCAACCTTGGGGCCACCTCGGCCAGGGTGACATGGCACGATCCAAGAGAAGCATGTTCAAGCCAATATCAACCCTTGGATCAAACATGTGCTTTTACTCAATGGTACAAGATGAGAAGCACATGGATTCATGGGTCCACACCGAAACCAAATGCAACCATCATCACAAGACTTGCTCCATGACATGTGGGGTCACCAAGGGAGAGAAGAAGGTGGGCCAGCCCTGTCATAGGGGGGTCAGCCAACGCTCCACCCCCTTGGTGGGCCCTGGCTACACTGTTCAGACTGGTGACATCAGCACCTTCTAGAAGCAAAGTGGTGGGCCCACCTGTCATTGGCTGGGGTCGGCCGACCCCTGGGTGAACCCCATCCAATGTCGGTTGTTTGCACATGTTTCACACGTGAAGAAATCAAGGCCATCCATCCATGGCGGTTGCTATGGCGGTTTGATCCAATGGCCAAGGAAGGAGAGCACGCGGATCGATGACGTGGCACCGGAGTAGCCGCTACTCCACCTCCAAGCTATAAATACCCCCCTAGAGCTCTTCATTTGGATGCATCCAAGGAGAGAAAGCCTACTTAGTAGCTTTAGTGTTAGAAGAGAGGGAAGGGAGTGAGGAGTTCCACGGAGGAGTCCCGGCATGTCGGGAATCTTCTCCAAGGTGCGCCTCAGCGGATGCGATTCTTCTTGTAAGTGTTACATCTAAGTCCTAGTATTTAATATTCTGGTCTGGTAATTTAAGTTTACAGTTGTTTTACTTGGCACATTGCTTTACTTTGTTGAAGTGCTCTAGGCCTAATAAGCTTAGCTTTAGAGTAGTGAGTTTAGTGTAGACGTGGTGTTTAGGCTATATCTTGCCAGTGTGGACTTCTTGTCGCACTTGTGTAGACGCCTGGTGGTAGGGTGACAGACACAACCAGTGCTTGTTGTTCCTCTCAAGTGTTGTAGGCAAGTTGAAAATAATAGTTGGGTAGCAGCATTGCCGCCTCAGTAGTTGTTAGGTGGAAAACCTTTTAATCAACTATTGTTTCGTCCTTCGCCCCCAGTAAGGAATGAGGTGGTAAACCTCAGTACTCTTAGAAAACCAGTACCAGATATTGATATTAGGAAGACCTCTCTATCCTAGTTATCATATACCTTTTGATCATCCTTTGACGACCCTACTTCTAGTTAATCCACTTCACGTTCCCTGTAGAAATACGATACCTGGAATACTCCCGGTGAAAGGCTACAATTGACTACCGTACGCTTGCGGTATATCCGTTTGCCACTTCTGGTGTCAACAAGCATCTCTGGTGCCATTGCCGGGGATTAGGCTCCATAGTCTAGTTCTAGTGGTGGCATTAAGAAGTGTCAACAAGCTTTTCTGGCGCCGTTGCCGGGGATAGATTAAAACTCTATTCTTAGTAGCGACGCTAAGAAATACCAACAAGCCTTTCTGGCACCGTTGCCGGGTAATGGTAGCTGTGTTAGCTAGAACAAAGTCGTTAAAGTTATCGTAGTTTGATTAGAACTTTTATTTCATAAATCAATATGGATCAAACAAACCTTTTTGACTACGCTGCTCCATCGGGCGCTGAGTTGGAGCCGCCTAGTTCATCTCATGTCGTTTTGGCAGTTCGCTATGAGCTTCGCCCCGGCCTCATAGCGATGGTTCAGGAGAATCCCTTTTCGGGAGAAGTAGATGAGAATCCTTATACCCACCTACGTGATTTCGAACAACTTTGTTCGTGTATTCACATCCAAGGGATGAGGCGAGTCACTCTTAAGTGAAAGCTATTTCTGTTCTCGTTAACGGGAAAAGCTAGACGCTGGTATACTCGCTACGTTGGTAGTGTGAACGGAGAATGGGAGAAACTGCAAGCCATGTTCTGCTTAACGTACTTTCCCATATCCCGCGTAGCTCATCTTCGTAGAGATGTGCTAAACTTCAAACAATACGAGAAGGAATCTCTAGGTGCGGCCTGGGCACGACTTACAGACTTAGCATCCTCTGGCCCAGATTTAGCTATAACCGAGCCAACCCTTATGCAACATTTCTATCTCGGTCTTAGCCAAAACTCCGCACAATTCCTTGATTTAGCCTCTAAAGGAGCTTTCCTCCATTTACCCATTAGTGAAGGTAAGGAAGTCCTTGCTACCATTCTCAAGAACACCCCCTACACCGATGACCATGGTGAAACTCTAGAGGAAGATCAAACTCCTAGGGATGAACCCACGACAGCCGAAAGTCCATTACCTATACCCCAAGCTGTCAAACCTGAACCACAACCACCTACTCCTCCAAAGGAAGAAGTAATTCATCCTTTGGATTATCCTCTAAATATCGAGACGGATCTTTTCGCCGATTATGGCAATGTCTCAAAACAACCTGTGCAGAAGAGATCCACAACCCGTAGAGCTCCTAATAACGACATGCCAACCCAGTTTGAGGCAAGTTACCTTAAGGCGACTGCCCAAGAGCTCATGTCTATTATGAGCAACGAATGGTTCAGGGAGGCTGAAGCATCATTAGATGTCGTTAAGCTTCTATCCTGTTTCACATCCATACCATGTGCCATAAACAAGACGGCTGTAGATTCCCTCTATGATCCCGCTGTAGGAGTAAATTTAATGTCTAAATCGTTGATGTTAACACTCCTAGGTGAGGAACCGCTAAACCCGATCAATAAATTCCTTAAGCTTCCTTCTGGAAAATTGGTCGAGAGTTGCGGGATTGCACAAAATATTTCTATCATAATTAACAAGGTTAGTGTAACACCCTAGGTGTTAAGCAATCCTAAAATGCATAATTTGACATAGCATGAGCATAGCATCTCATCTTTCATGTGCATTTGCTTGTATGAGTGTTTAAGTCCTTGCTTAGTCTCTAGTAGATCCATGATTTGCTTTCTGTTTCTGACCTAGTGCCTTAAAACAAAGTTGTAGATCTTGATGAGAGGAACAACTTTGCTTAAAAGCACTTTCTCAGAAAAGGCTTTTAAATTTAAATTTCTTGCATTAGAAAAATAGATTAGAAGTAAATTTCTTTTTCTAAGCAGAATTTGGACTTGAGCCTTAAAGATGATTTGTTCCTTGCAAAATTCTAGGCAACTTTTCTTTTAGGACCTTTTCCTAATTTGGCTTTGTTTGGGAGTTATGCAACATCAAAGTTTTAAACAAAACCTCATTAGTTTAAACTTGTTAGTGGGCCCCGCCTGTCAGCCACCCTTCTTCCTCCCCGCGCGCGCCGCTGGCTGCCGCTGCCGCCGAAGGCCCGCCTGCCAGGCCGGTCAAACTACAGCTCGCCGCCCCTGGATTCTGACCAAACCGCCCGCGTGCGCTGCATCCTCTCTGCGCGCTCGCCGCGTGGCCGGCGATGCCAGACGCCACCGCGTCCGGTCGGGAGCCGCCCGACGGGAAGTGGCTAGGTGCATTGCACCTAGCCGTTCGTTCCCTTTGCCCCCTCTCCGCCTCGCGCTCGCAAGCCAGAAGCCACTCTCTCGCTCACTCTCTCGCTCGCTTCGCTCCACTCCATCTTCTCCATTGCATAGCGCCGCCGCCGCCCGCCGAACTCCGGCGAGCGATTACTCGCTTCTCACCGCGCCGCCGCCCGATTCCTCCTGCCAACCTCTCCGCCTTAACCTCCTTTTTCATCAGCCAGGGTTGGTTTCCCCTCTTCTCCTCTCTAGCCGGCAGAACGTCGAGTGCCATCCTCGAGCTCTCGCCATGGCCGCCGCCATGACCAAAGCGTGGTCCGGCCATCTCCGGCCAAACCATCTCAAACCAAGCCCAGTTCCCACCTCCTTGACCTCTATGGGTGCTTAGGGCTAGATGGAGACCCTTCTCTTGCTTTGTCTCGGTCGGAACAGAGTCGTGCCGCCGCCATGTCCGTTGCGGACCGCCGCCGTGCGTGATGTCGAGCAATGCCGAGGCCGGCGAGGCTCAATAGCAGCCTGGGAAGGTAGCTTAGGGAGTGCTTGAGCTGATGCTCACGCCGCCGAGCCTTGGAATAGCCGGGCAAGGCCGCACCGTAGGGTTGCCGCGCCGCCGCTCCGCCATTGCCGCCGTCGAGCTTGCTCCAGTGATGCTCCGGCCAAGCGACCTATCCGACTGTGTCCGCCTCGCGTTGGTGAGTCTAGTGGTAGGGTTGGTGTCGCCGGAAACTTCACCGCCAGCAAGCTAGAGCGGGTCAACTCCGGCGGGAGCACGCTGCCTCTGACGCGTGGGCCCGTTGACCGCTGACGTGTGGGGTCACTGACTAGCGGGTCCCGTTTGGCAGTGAGAAGGAGAGATAAGGAGAGGAGTCTGGGTGCAGTAGCGCTCGGGATAGCCGGGTGCGCGAAGCATTTTTGCTTGTGTCTGCGGGTACCTTTTTCCGGGTGTCCGTAGCATTTAGGATAGGGTTTTCTTTAAAATGAGTTTTCCAGAATTTATGTAAAGGCTTCAAAAATTCATGCAAGGCTCATTTTAAGTCCAAATCCTGTGAAACAAATTTTGTTGTGTTAAGCATGAGTAGATCTATCTGTGAAAAATGTTAAATGCATTTTTAGTGATACTTTTATATGCAGTTTAATTTAATCTAGGAAATTGTTGTTAACTTGGAAAATGCATAACTAATTCTATGTAACTCAGAAAAATGTGATTCCAGTTTTGTTAGGCTTGTGTAGATGAGTAGTGTCAGGGAAAACTATAATGTGAAGTTGTTCTGTGAAATACTTTTGCAGTAGCATTTAAAATGTTTAAATGCTGTTTTTTGTAAAATTCGTAGTAATTAAAATATGATGAATATGAACCTGATAATTTTTGTAGATTGCTCTTGTGCTAAGAAGTTTAGAAGAAAAATATGAAATTTGTTGTTTGACACTTTCTGTTAGGAGGTGTAGTTCAAAGCACCTTTTCACCCGAATATTTGTCTTTTTCATAGGGAACAATGTTTAGGTCCAAATGGCTTAAAATTTTGACAGTGGACTGTTTTGCATAGTATTAGTCTATGGTAATTTTTGTAGTTTTTTTTATGCTGTCTATGATGGGTTGCTGTTGTAGGCATGGTTAAATGGATTTATTTCAGCAAAGTATTTTAGAAGAAAATAAATTCATTAAGTAAGTCTTGCTGTGGTGGTTATATAGCGTAACAAGTTGGTTATGAAGGATTAAGTAGATGGTGAGATGTTAAAGTCTTTTATAAACATTAGGATGATGTTGACTACCTTGTTGAAGAGAATGCAATAGATGACACGTGCTTATCTCCTAATTGTTGTTAATCATATGCATCACATATGCATTCTGTGTGCATTCATCATATTCATACATGTTACGCATCATACGAGATCAGCAAAGGAGACCCAGAACCAGTCGACCCAGGAAGAGCCCAGCCAGGAAGATTCGCTGACCGAGGAGGCCGGAGGGACCGACGCCGAAGATCTACCAGAGTGTCGCGACCACTGTCCGTCGAACTTTGAGAAAGGCAAGCCCCGGAGCATTCTAACTCCTACGGTTTGCAAATGTCTTACCATTAACCTGATGATGAATGTTGCATTAGGTTATAGGATTTGGTTGCTACCGTTGATGCATTATTACCCATCCTTGTCCACCTGCAATTATATCTTGATATCCCTGTTTAGGTCTAGGCTCGTTATATGCTTAGCCCTGCTTTGATCAGTAAAAGTCGGGTGATTTCCTATCTCCCGCATTAGGTGGATAATGGTCATGATTAGCCTGTGCTATTCATGGAGATAACCATGTAATAATTAATTTGAGACAGAGGCGGGATGTAAGAGCAGCATGACATGGGTTCTGTGTGCTAGTAGTCTTCCGTCTGTGTCGCATAGGACCCATTCGGGAATGTCCCTTCAGTCAAATTGAACGCGTCGATCACTTAACGGAGTAGGTCTGAGTACCTCCCGCGAAGCCGAGTAAGGTTATTCGAGCCGGTGATGGAGATGTTGACGCCTAACACCCAGGGCCTCAGCTGTACCGTGGGCAACTATTCTGATCAACCTGGCAAAGGAGTTTATGTAGCCAACCCCACCTTTATAGCCTACATGATCCTTGGAGTCTCATTATTTCTGGTTTATGTCGGGTAAGTCTCGCTGAGTACCTTCTTGTACTCAGGGTTTTATTTCCCTTGTTGTTGCAGATGGCCAATGCTTCGTTGGCTACTGTGAGAACTGCCCGTACCCGGTTACGGGAGAGGATTAGACCAGGGGCATGGTCACCACTTATCTTATCTGATGCTTTTGTGGGCCTGGTCAGAATGATGGCACTGTATTAAGAACAATCCAAACTTATATTTCAATGTCTATGTTGCTTCCGCTACAATTCAAAACTATGGTTTGTAATATTGTTTCGAACTCCGATGTATTTGAACTATGTGCAACTGTAATGTAACTTGTGGGCATGTCATTGAACTAGTACGATCTTGGCTGAATGTCGAAATGATTTGAAATCCTTCGAGATTTCCGGACTACCTGGTTTGTACGAGCTTAAGTACTTGATGAGCCTGCGTCAAGCGGGGATCTCAGTGCTTAATCTGGTGCAAATTGGTCGGTTCTGTTACAGCTGGCATCGGAGCATAGTTCAGTGTACTGTTCATAAGTGTATCTGAAAAACGATATCTTACAAAGACAAAACGGTAATTGTCAACCTATAGTTATAGTAGGATTTGAAAAATTTGCAAGGATTAAAACTAGAGTGTGCCAATGACCAAGTCCTTATGCCCAATAGGATCTTAGGTGGCTATGTAAGTACTAACTTGGGGTTTGTGCATCATATCTAAATTCTGTTGTTCTGTCGTCCATACGGCAAGGGTGAAATTGTATGGGTGCTATTCTTCAGAATAGTAATGTATGGATCAAATGCCTCTATGCCAAGGTAATAAGGGAGCTATGAGAGCATGACCAAACATACGTTGGTCTAGGGGAGAGCTAGTTTGGTACTGGAGCCTGTACCCATTTGCACACGAGTACAAGCGGAAGTATTTAATTGTGGGAGTATTTCATTTGATGGGTGCATATACTGCTTACGTGTATACTGGGTGTGCACCTAAGTCAGTATTAGATTTAATTTCAGTAATGCATAATATTCATATTGTGGGCAGGGCTGAAATGATTTTCTGCAGGTACGCTAACTTGCGAACGTGTAGTACGTTAGTTAACGCTATGAGAGAACATTGTATGCCACCGTCTAGCCGTTAGATTATTAGACAGTGAGGACGTATGCTACACGCATGCATCATGATCATACAACCTTGCATTAATCATACTTCCTTCCTTATGTTATCCGTCCCGTTTCTTTAAATTAAAACTTGTTCTCAACTAATTAAAAACTATGTGGATAAACTTCTTTCAGATGGCCCGCACCAAGCGTACAGCCCGTAAGTCGACCAGAGGCAAGAGGCCTAACTAGATGCTGGGGCCCTGGACTGCTGAGGGTTCGGAGGACTTTCTGGAGGAGTTCGGCATGCCTACCATCTTGTAGAGGGTGCTGCACTTGGTTGGATACCAGGAGGGCTAGGAGCCGCAGTATGATTGGCATCGTGTTCAGCTTTCCGAGGATCGCTACGTGTACACAGTTGAGGTGGACGTGCCCAGCCGTGATCCGCAGGATCATGTATGGTGCCGCCGGGTCTTCGCACTACAGGGTAGGACCCCGTGGGATGGAGCTAACAGGGTTGCCTATACTGTTCTTTGGGACATTATGGAGGATCATCCGGAGGTGGTTGCGCAAGCCACTGCTAGCATCTTTCCTACGGCGGACCCTCACCAGTCAGTGTGGCGTCAGCCAGGTGCCACCGTACTTGAGGCCAATTCTTTGGAGCGAGAGCACTGCGCAGGACCAGCTGGGAGTGCTATGGCTGCACTCATGGCTACCTATGGGTGCTTGTCACGTAGCTACGACCACCTGGACCATATTCTCAATGAGGAGATAACTGCACATCACCAGAGTCAGGAGGAGCATGCTACAGAGATAGATCTTCTCACCACCCAGCTAGCGCATATGACTGTCGAGAGGGACCAGGCTCGTCAGAGGGAGCAGGAGACGACACAGCAGCTTAGTGATCAGCAGGGGATAACGACTTTCCTATCCACGATCATGGCCGAGATCGAGGAGTTGCTTCGCGGTGTTTGTCTTGAGGGCATGCGTGCGACCAAGCAGAACAGGCTTCTCCGGCTTCAGGTGGGAGACCTGGAGTTACAGCTTCACCATCTCCAGGATTACAATGACCGCCTACATGAGGAGATCCATCGCCGCGAGAATGAGAGGAACCCCCTCTTGCCACATGAGGACCCGGATCCCCGTGCTTCGTCTAGTGGATCTTCGGATATCTCGAGTGACAATGACGGTGATGATGATGATGATGAGGATGATGATGATGCCGCCGATAGGGAGTAGACTAGATAGTGTTAGCGCGTAGTAACCTTTTGTCGCATATCTTTCGCGCTTGATCTTTTGTGGTTATCATGATGATGTAAGGTTGTGTTATGGACCTGGGCATGTGTGGTACGAGACCTTTAAAAGTCCCATATGTATGGGCATCTGTGAATGTTATGTTAGCTTTTGCATGTTATATGATGAGCACTTTTATTATGTGATGCTGCGATGTGAATTGAAATCGATTATGCCTCTGCAATTGTTTGGCGAATTCATTTTCCGAATAATTTCGTCGGCATGGTTATTTATTCTCTACAATAACGGCAACATCGCCTAATGATCATTGCTATCGATACATGCAGATGACGACGACTCGCAGTGGAGCAGGCGGTAGTGGTGGTAATGATGATAACAGAGAAAACCGCAATCCACCACCTCCTCCACCACCCACGGCCGAGCAACTGTTTGCTCAATTTCTGGGGAGTCAGCGCAACATTGAGACACTTCTGCGGGAGAATTTGGCACAGGGCCATCAACGCCCAGAACCAAATCAGTACAGCTCATTCAAGGATTTTCTGGATACAAGGCCACCAATCTTCAAAGAAGCCACAGAACCTCTGGAAGGGGAAGAATGGCTCCATACCATGGAGCAGAAATTTCGGCTACTCAGGCTTACAGAAGAGTTGAAGGCAGAGTATGCTGCACATCAGCTACAAGGACCAGCCGAAATCTGGTGGGGACATCACCGTACCACCTATCCTGCCCGTACCCCTGTTACCTGGAGGATGTTCGCGGAGGCCGTTCGCGGGCATTATATTCCGCCAGGCTTGACTCAGATGAAGGTGGCAGAGTTCATGAGCTTAACACAAGGAACTCGATCTGTGACCGAGTATCATCACTTGTTCAACTCCTTGTCTCGTTACGCCCCGGACTTCGTTGACACCGAGGCTAAGAAGATAGCTAGTTTCAAGAGAGGGCTAAACACCAAGATGGGAAAATCAGTGGGTAGTTCGTCCCGTACCATCTTCAACGACTTTATCAGTGACTACTTGATTCAGGAGAATCACAATAAGAAGCATACTACCAGCAAGGCCAGGAAGAGGACCATAGAGTCTGGACCATCTCAACCTAGAGGACCACCAGCCCAGCGTTCTCAATATCGACCACCAGCACCTGGTGCTCGTTTCAGGCCGCCTCAGAAAAGGGGTCAGCAGCAAGCTCAGCGTGGCCAATGGCCATACAAGATAGCGGCCAATCAAACTCGAGCAGGTCAAGGCAGCTCAGCCGGAAGCAAGCCTCTAGTTCGTGGTCCATGCTACAATTGCAATCAAGAAGGGCACTTCGCAAGGTATTGCCCACACCCGAAGAAGCAACAGGCCAATTACCCAGCACGCCTGCATAATATGACTGCTGAAGAAGCTCGTGCAGGAGAGCCCGTGACTGCCGGTATGTGTCTCATGGACCATCATCCTGCAGTTGTTTTGTTTGACACTGGATCATCGTATTCTTTTATGAGCAAGGCATTTGCACAAAAGCATAATCAAGAAATATTTGAAATGGATTATGGGTTTCGCGTAAGCTCCGTTGGGAGTAGCGTGTTATCTAGATAGATGATTTGTAATGCAACCATCGATATTGGAGGGCATAAATTTGGAGCCAATTTAGTAGTCCTGCCAGGACTAAGTATGGATGTAGTCTTAGGTATGAGTTGGATGAGAATGTGGAATGCGGTGTTAGACACTGCAAACAGAACTCGTACCTTATCCGATAGTCGGACAGGTAACAAACTTCGTGTATCTCTTCCTAGAGGTGCTGATTTTGTTGACCTATCTTGCACTCTTTCTATAGAAGACCTCTCCAAAATCCCCATTGTCAGAGATTTTCCAAATGTATTTCCGGATGAGTTAACAGGGTTACCGCCCAAAAGAGCAGTGGAGTTTGTAATAGAGTTGTTACCAGGAACTGCACCAATCTCTAGGAGGCCATATCGTATGCCGCCCAATGAATTAGCAGAACTCAAAATCCAGATCAAGGAACTGTTGAACAAAGGGTTTATTCGGCCTAGTGTGTCAGAATGGGGTTGCCCAGCTCTGTTCGTTAAGAAGAAAGATAAGTCTTTACACATGTGTGTGGATTATCGTCCGCTCAATGTTGTGACTGTTAAGAATGAGTATCCGTTACCCAGAATAGATTTCCTTTTTGACCAGTTGTCCACAGCCAAAGTGTTTTCCAAGATTGATTTGAGATCAGGTTATCATCAGATCCGAATCCGGCCGCAAGATATCCCAAAGATTGCTTTTTCAACTAGATACGGTTTATATGAGTATCTTGTCATGTCCTTTGGACTGACGAATGCTCCAGCATACTTCATGAGTTTGATGAACTCAGTGTTTATGCCAGAATTGGACAAATTTGTGGTGGTGTTCATTGATGACATTCTGATTTATTCAGAAAATGCAGGAGATCATGCATAACATTTGAGGATTGTTTTGTCTAGACTCAGGGAGCATAAGCTCTATGCGAAGTATACTTTCTTGGCCACATTTTATCTAAAGAAGGCATCTCAGTTTTGGATGAAGAAAGTATACTTTCTTGGCCACATTTTATCTGAAGAAGGCATCTCAGTTGATCCCAGTAAAGTGCAGGAAGTTATGGAGTGGTAGGCTCCTACAACCGTCGGTGAAATTCGAAGTTTCTTAGGCTTAGCAGGATACTATCGCTGATTCATTCTGGATTACTCCAAGATTGCGAAGCCTATGACAAGTTTGTTGCAGAAGAATCACAAGTTTGAATGGACAGAGGAGTGTGAAACTGCTTTCCGTACCTTGCGGAAACTGTTGACCACTGCTCCTGTTTTAGCTCAGCCAGATATAGAGGAACCATTTGATGTCTTTTGTGATGCATCGAAGGTTGGCTTAGGTTGTGTTCTTATGCAAGAAGGAAGAGTGATCGCTTATGCTTCTCGGCAATTAACGAAACATGAAGTGAACTACCCGACACATGATTTGGAATTAGCTGTAGTCGTGCACGCTTTGAAGATTTGGAGGCATTACTTGCTTGGTAATGTCTGTAATATGTACACAGATCACAAGAGCCTTAAGTATATCTTCACTCAAGCAGAATTGAACATGAGGCAGAGTAGATGGCTTGAATTGATTAAAGATTACAACCTACAGATTCACTATCACCCTGGCAAGGCAAATGTGGTAGCCGACGCTTTGAGTCAGAAATCACATTGTAATGCTATGAGGCTACTACCCGAAGATGAATTCAGTCTAATGCATCCTGCAATACTACATGTTTTGGAGTTACACAGTGCATTAGTTGATCAGATCATAGAAGGACAGAAAACCGATAAAGGAATCTACCATATCAAGGAAAGACTCAAAGGTTGAAGCGGAATCCGATAAGCATTTTCGAGTGGATGACAATGGAGTCCTATGGTTCAACCAACGACTAGTGGTACCCAAGGATAGGGAACTCAGAAATCGGATTATGGATGAAGCACATTTGTCCAGGTTATCTATCCATCCTGGAAGTGTGAAGATGTATCAAGATTTGCGTCCCAGATTTTGGTGGACTAAGATGAAGAAGGAAATTGCTGCTTATGTGGCTAGGTGTGACACATGTTGTCGAGTGAAGGCTGTTCACTTGAAACCAGTGGGAATGCTTCAGCCGTTAGCTATACCAGAATGGAAGTGGGAAGAGGTGAGCATGGACTTTATCACCGGTTTGCCCACTACTCAAAAGGGTAATGACTCGATTTGGGTAATTGTGGATAGTCTCACCAAGACAGCACATTTTATCCCGGTCAAAACAAACTATAAGGCACCAGACTATGCAGAGATCTATGTGAGTCAAATTGTTCGACTACATGGGATACCAAAAGTTATAGTTTCTGATCGAGGACCGCAGTTCACTGCACCGTTTTGGAAGAAGTTACAAAAGGAGTTAGGCACGGATTTAGTTCGAAGCTCAGCTTATCATCCGCAAACGTCAGGACAAACTGAAAGAATAAATCAAGTACTAGAAGATATGCTAAGAGCCTGCGTAATATCAACAAAGGGTTCTTCGGAGAAATGGTTACCTTTGGCAGAGTTCGCTTACAATAATAGTTACCAAGAGAGTATTCAGATGGCACCTTTTGAAGCTCTATATGGGAGAAGATATAGAACACCAGTAAACTGGGTAGAACCAGGAGAACGACGGTACTACAGAATTGACTTTGTCAAAGAAGCAGAAGAACAAGTTAGGATCATTCAGCAACATATCGCAGCTACAAAGTCTCGACAGAAAAGCTATGCCGATAAACGAAGGAGGCCGCTTGAATTTAATGTTGGTGACTATGTCTATTTGAAGGTCTCGCCAATGAAAGGTGTGAAATGCTTCGGAGTTAAGAGAAAGTTAGCACCAAGGTTTGTGGGACCTTATAGAATTGTGGAAAGAAGGGGAGAAGTAGCCTATCAGCAAAAGTTGCCAGAACATTTAAAGGCTATATTTCCTGTGTTCCATGTCTCTCAGTTGAAGAAATGTCTTCGAGTGCCGGAAGAAGAGGTACAGCCGGCCCGTATCAAGTTGCAGTCCGATCTCACTCAGTTACACCATGTTGAGTGCTTGATGAGAAAGAAAGAGCAACTCGTGGAAGAATAGTAAAGCAGTATAAGGTATCATGGAGTGAGCAAGATGATCGGGATGCTACTTGGGAAACAGACAACTATCTAAAGGAGGTGTATCCACACTTTTATAAGAAATGGTTCGTACTTCAAATCTCGGGACGAGATTACTTTAAGGAGGGGAGGGCTGTAACGCCCTAGGTGTTAAGCAATCCTAAAATGCATAATTTGACATAGCATGAGCATAGCATCTCATCTTTCATGTGCATTTGCTTGGATGAGTGTTTAAGTCCTTGCTTAGTCTCTAGTAGATCCATGTTTTGCTTTCTGTTTCTGACCTAGTGCCTTAAAACAAAGTTGTAGATCTTGATGAGAGGAACAACTTTGCTTAAAAGCACTTTCTCAGAAAAGGCATTTAAATTATAATTTCTTGCATTAGAAAAATAGATTAGCAGTAAATTTTTTTTTCTAAGCAGAATTTGGACTTGAGGCTTAAAGATGATTTGTTCCTTGCAAAATTCTAGGCAACTTTTCTTTTAGGACCTTTTCCTAATTCGGCTTTGTTTGGGAGTTATGCAACATCAAAGTTTTAAACAAAACCTCATTAGTTTAAACCTGTCAGTGGGCCCCGCCTGTCAGCCACCCTTCTTCCTCCCCGCGCGCGCCGCTGGCTGCCGCTGCTCGCCGCCGCAGCCGCTGCCACCGAAGGCCCGCCTGCCAGGCCGGTCAAACTGCAGCTCGCCGCCCCTGGATTCTGACCAAACCGCCCGCGTGCGCTGCATCCTCTCTGCGCGCTCGCCGCGTGGCCGGCGATGCCTGACGCCGCCGCGTCCGGTCGGGAGCCGCCCGACGGGAAGTGGCCACGTGCATTGCACCCAGCCCTTCGTCCCCTTTGCCACCTCTCCGCCTTGCGCTCGCAAGCCAGAAGCCACTCTCTCGCTCACTCTCTCGCTCGCTTCGCTCCACTCCATCTTCTCCAGTGCATAGCGCCGCCGCCCGCCGAACTCCGGCGAGCGATTACTCGCTTCTCACCGCGCCGCCGCCCGATTCCTCCCGCCAACCTCTGCGACTTAACCTCCTTTTTCATTAGCCAGGGTTGGTTTCCCCTCTTCTCCTCTCTAGCCGGCAGAACGTCGAGTGTCATCCTCGAGCTCTCGCCATGGCCGCCGCCATGACCAAAGCGTGGTCCAGCCAAACCATCTCAAACCAAGCCCAGTTCCCACCTCCTTGACCTTTGTTGGTGCTTAGGGCTAGATGGAGACCCTTCTCTTGCTTTGTCTCGGTCGGAACAGAGCCGTGCCGCCGCCATGTCCGTCGCGAACCCCCGCCGTGCATGACGCCGGGCAATGCCGAGGCCGGCGAGGCTCAATAGCAGCCTGGGAAAGTAGCTTACGGAGTGCTTGAGCGGATGCTCACGCCACCGAGCCTTGGAATAGCCGGGCAAGGCCGCACCGTAGGTTTGCCGCGCCGCCGTCGAGCTTGCTCCGGTGATGCTGCGGCCAAGCGACCTAGCCGACTGTGTCCGCCTCGTGTTGGTGAGTCTAGTGGTAGGGTTGGTGTCACCGGAAACTTCACCACCGGCAAGCTAGAGCCGGTCAACTCCGGCGGGAGCACGCTGCCTCTGACGCGTGGGCCCGTTGACCGCTGACGTGAGGGGTCACTGACCAGCGGGTCCCGTTTGGCTGTTAGAAGGAGAGAGAAGGAGAGGAGTCTGGGTGCAGTAGCGCTCGGGATAGCCGGGTGCGCGAAGCATTTTTCTTTTCTCTGCGGGTACGTTTTTCCGGGTGTCCGTAGCATTTAGGATAGGGTTTTCTTTAAAATGAGTTTTCCAGAATTTATGTAAAGGCTTCAAAAATTCATACAAGGCTCATTTTAAGTCCAAATCCTGTGAAACAAATTTTGTTGTGTTAAGCATGAGTAGATCTATTTGTGAAAAATGTTAAATGCATTTTTAGTGATACTTTTATATGCAGTTTAATTTAATCTAGGAAATTGTTGTTAACTTGGAAAATGCATAACTAATTCTGTGTAACTCAAAAAAATGTGATTGCAGTTTTGTTAGGCTTGTGTAGATGAGTAGTTTCAGGGAAAATTATAATGTGAAGTTGTTCTGTGAAATACTTTTGCAGTAGCAATTAAAATGGTTAAATGTTGTTTTCTTGTAAAATTCATAGTAATTAAAATATGATGAATATGAACCTGATAATTTTTGTAGACTGCTCTTGTGCTAAGAAGTTTAGAATGAAATTTGTTATTTGACACTTTCTCTTAGGAGGTGTAGTTCAAAGCACCTTTTCACCCGAATAATTGTCTTTTTCATAGGGAATAATGTTTAGGTCCAAATGGCTTAAAATTTTGACAGTGGACTGTTTTGCATAGTATTAGTCTATGGTAATTTTTGTAGATTTTTCTGAAGCTGTCTAGGATGGGTTTCTGTTGTAGGCATGGTTAAATGAATTTATTTCAGCAATGTATTTTAGAAGAAAATAAATTCATTAAGTAAGTCTTGCTGTGGTGGTTATAAAGCGTAACAAGTTGGTTATGAAGGATTAAGTAGATGGTTAGATGTTAAAGTCTTTTATAAACATTAGGATGATGTTGACTACCTTGTTGAAGAGAATGCAATAGATGACATGTGCTTATCTCCTAATTGCTGTTAATCATATCCATCACATATGCATTCTGTGTGCATTCATCATATTCATACAGGTTACGCATCATACAGGATCAGCGGAGGAGACCCAGAACCAGTTGACCCAGGAAGAGCCCAGCCAGGAAGAGTCGCTGACCGAGGAGGCCGGAGGGACCGACGCCGAAGATCTACCAGAGTGTCGCGACCACCGTCCGTCGGACTTTGAGAAAGGCAAGCCCCAGAGCATTCTAACTCCTACGGTTTGCAAATGTCTTACCATTAACCTGATGATGAATGTTGCATTAGGTTATAGGATTTGGTTGCTACCGTTGATGCATTATTACCCATCCTTGTCCACCTGCAATTATATCTTGATATCCCTGTTTAGGTCTAGGCTCGTTATATGCTTAGCCCTGCTTAGATCAGTAAAAGTCGGGTGATTTCCTGTCTCCCGCATTAGGTGGATACTGGTCATGATTAGCCTGTGCTATCATGGAGATAACCATGTGATAATTAATTTGAGACAGAGGCGGGATGTAAGAGCAGCAGGACATGGGTTCTGTGTGCTAGTAGTCTTCCGTCTGTGTCGCATAGGACCCGTTCGGGAATGTCCCTTCCGTCAAATTGAACGCGTCGATCACTTAACGGAGTAGGTCTGAGTACCTCCCGTGAAGCCGAGTTAGGTTATTCGAGCCGGTGATGGAGATGTTGATGCCTAACACCCAGGGCCTCAGCTGTACCGTGGGCAACTATTCTGATCAACCTGGCATGGTCCGAGGGAGGCAGGGCCTGATCGACCTGGCATGACCGTGGGCAGTTATAGCTTGAGCGACCTGGCACTGAGATAACCCCCGGTGTAGAAGGGCCCATGGCCGTCCCGCGCATTGTGTTCTCGAATCTCCTGACTGGTAGCTTACGACTGTCGTAATCGAATTGTGCCGGGCGAGTGTGAGACATTTATCCCCAGCTGGGTAGGAATCGATTATAATCGCCATCGCTCCTGAACAGTGAGCACTTGACTGTAGATCATCACCCGTAGAATTTATGGAACTAAAGATGGTTGTGGAATCTGAAAGGCTATTGATGAAATAGTCACTCTTGCTTGTATAAGAGTCGAGTGCTTGTTATAGATCAGGTGCAAATCTAGTAAGGTAGGATTAATTATTAAAAGCAATTGCCGACACTCTAAACCAAGTTTATTTACAAAATCTTTCATGCAAAGGAGTTTATGTAGCCAACCCCACCTTTATAGCCTACATGATCCTTGGAGTCTCATTATTTCTGGTTTATGTCGGGTAAGTCTCGCTGAGTACCTTCTTGTACTCAGGGTTTTATTTCCCTTGTTGTTGCAGATGGCCAATGCTTCTTTGGCTACTGTGAGAACTGCCTGTACCCGATTACGGGAGAGGATTAGACCAGGGGCATGGTCACCACTTATCTTATCTGATACTTTTGTGGGCCTGGTCAGAATGATGGCACTGTATTAAGAACAATTCAAACTTATGTTTTAAAGTCTATGTTGCTTCCGCTACAATTCAAAACTATGGTTTGTAATATTGTTTCAAACACCGATGTATTTGAACTATGTGCAACTGTAATGTAACTTGTGGGCATGTCATTGAACTAGTACGATCTTGGCTGAATGTCAAAATGATTTGAAATCCTTCAAGATTTCAGGACTACCGGGTTTGTACGAGCTTAAGTACTTGATGGGCCTGCGTCAAGCGGGGATCTCAGTGCTTAATCTGGTGCAAATTGGTCGGTTCTGTTACAGTTAGCTTCCTCGCAAACTTCTATGTCTTTGACGTAGACGAGGTCGACTTGTTATTTGGGCACCCACTCATGAGATTCATCGAGGGATTTCGTGAAGGGAGCCTTAAGGGTCACCTTGGGAAGGATCTAGATCTTTCAGTTCCTTTTGCTGGCTCTGTTAATTCGATAGCCGAACCAAAACCCGAGCCTGATCCAATAGAGGAGGTGATGTCGGTATCTTCACTAGAAACTTCTCAACCCGATCTAGAAGAAGACGCCCATGACTTTATCCAGGAAGAAGACAATGATTTAGATGAACCGTTAGACTTGAATGAGTCTGAACCTCCACCAAAACCCTCTATAGAGCTTAAGCCACTTCCTTCTGGGCTTAAGTATTCCTTCCTTAATGGTGATAGAGAGACTCCCGTGATCATTAGTGATCGACTTACAACGGAAGAAGTTTCTAAACTCATCACCGTCCTAGAAAAACACCGATCCGTCTTAGGATATTCGTTGCAAGATCTCAAGGGAATTAGTCCCGCTCTTTGCACACATCGCATTCCGATCGAACCCGATGCTACACCTTCTAGAGAGCCACAAAGGAGGCTCAATAATGCGATGAGAGAAGTAGTAAAGAAGGAGGTCTTGAAGCTCTTTCACGCGGGCATAATCTACCCTATTGCAAACAACGAGTGGGTCAGCCCCGTCCAAGTAGTTCCGAAGAAAGGAGGAATGATGGTCGTTAAAAATCAAAACAACGAATTGATTCCACAATGAACCGTCATGGGATGGAGAATGTGCATAAACTACCGAAAACTTAACAAGGCCACAAAGAAAGACCACTTCCCATTGCCATTCATCGATGAGATGTTGGAACGTCTAGCCAAACATTCCTTCTTTTGTTTCCTTGATGGGTATTCGGGGTACCATCAAATTCCAATCCATCCCGACGACCAAAGTAAGACCACGTTCACATGCCCCTATTGGACATATGCATACAGGCGCATGTCATTTGGCCTGTGCAATGCCCCTGCTTCATTTTAGAGGTGCATGATGTCCATCTTCTCGGATATGATAGAAGAAATCATGGAAGTGTTCATGGACTACTTTTCAGTCTATGGAACAACCTTTGATCACTGCTTAGAGAATCTGGACCGTGTCTTACAATGCTGTCAAGAAAAGCACTTGATCTTGAACTAGGAAAAATGCCACTTCATGGTTTGAGAAGGGATAGTGCTAGGACATAGAGTATCTGAACGTGGAATAGAGGTAAAATAGAAGTTATAGAACAACTCCCACCTCCCACGAATGTTAAAGGCGTTCGTAGTTTCCTTGGCCACGCCGGTTTTTATAGAAGGTTTATAAAAGATTTTTCTCAAATTGCTAGACCTTTAACAAACCTGCTAGCTAAAGACGCACCCTTTGACTTTGACGACACATGCTTAGACTCTTTTTACAATCTCAAGAAAGCACTTATCTCTGCACCAGTCATTCAACCTCCTGACTGGTCGCTACCTTTTGAGATAATGTGCGATGCTAGTGACTATGCTGTAGGAGCTGTCCTAGGACAGACCCAGGATAAGAAACACTATGCCATTTCATATGCTAGTAAAACGCTAACCGGGCCACAGCTAAACTATGCAACAACAGAAAAAGAACTTTTAGCTGTGGTATTTGCTATAGACAAGTTTAGATCTTACTTGGTAGGAGCCATGGTGATCGTCTACACCGATCATGCAGCTCTGAAATACCTAATCACTAAGAAATATGCTAAACCTCGGCTAATAAGATGGATCCTACTCCTCCAAGAATTTGATCTAGAAATTAAAGATAAAAAGGGAGTAGAGAACTCTGTAGCCGACCACTTGTCTAGAATGCAAACTGAGGATAAACAAGACCTGCCCATCAACGACTATCTTCGGGACGACACACTCCTCAAAGTTTCAGACACCTACCCATGGTATGCAAACATCGTCAACTACATAGTCTCAGGCTACGTACCACCTAGAGTAGACAAAAAGAAGCTTATCAAGGAGAGCTCAGTGCATCTATGGGATGACCCGTATCTCTATAGAGTATGCCAAGACGGCATACTAAGAAGGTGTGTACCCATGAACGAAGCAGTCAAGATCATGGAGAAGTGTCATGGAGCAGAGTATGGAGGCCATAATGGAACATTCCGAACCCATGCCAAGATTTGGCAAAGTGGATTCTATTGGCCTACCATGTATGAAGACACCAAAGACTTCGTGAAGAAGTGTGCAAGGTGTCAGAAACATGGGAACATCAATGCCCGTGATGCAATGCCACTCACAAACAAACTACAAGTAGAGTTGTTCGACGCCTGGGGAATTGACTACATGGGTCCTTTCCCCCCGTCTCAAGGTTGTGAGTATATTCTGGTGGTAGTAGACTACGTATCCAAATGGGTTGAAGCCATGTCGTGCAAGTCAGCGGATTCGTTGCACGCAACGAAGATGTTCAAGGAAATAATATTCCCACGGTTTGGCACCCCAAGGTTAGTAATCAGCGATGGAGGAAGCCACTTCATTGACAGAAAGTTCTGAAGCTACTTAACAGAAAGAGGGATAAGGCACAATATTGGAACACCTTATCACCCACAAACAAGCGGACAAGCAGAAACATCAAACAAGCAAATCAAGAATATTCTACAAAAGACTGTCAATGAAATGGGGATAGCATGGAGAAGCATGCTATCAGATGCACTGTGGGCATACAGGACCGCATACAAGACTCCAATTGGTATGACCCCATACCAACTTGTTTACGGCAAGACATGCCATCTGCCTGTGGAATTGGAGCATAGAGCACACTGGGCAATAAAGAGATGGAATATGGATTTGCCCGCAGCTGGAAGAAATAGGAGAATGCAGATCTCTGAACTGGAAGAATGGAGAGAGAAAGCCTATCACAACGCTAGGATCTATAAGGAGAGAACCAATAAATGGCATGACAAGAGGATCAAGCAAAAGGTGTTCCATCCGGGAGACAAGGTTCTTATGTTCAACTCAAGGGTCAAGCTCTTTGGCCATGGAAAACTAAAAAGCAAATGGGAAGGACCATTCCTCGTGATCGATGCCGCAACGCATGGAGCTGTCACGTTTCAGGACACCGACGTCGACATCTTTAAGGTAAATAGCCACCGTCTTAAAGTTTTTCATGAACATGATTCCATAGAAAATGAAGTAGATATGGTAGAATTCAAACTATAAACAACCTAAAACCTACAAGTCTCTTCTCTTCATTGCTTGAACCAAATCCTAAAAGCTACATGTCCTCGATCTCATGTCTTGGTTCAAGAAGTTATAGGCTAGACTTACCTTAGGCTTTGAGGTGGGGCCCATAGACCCTAGTTAGGGGGTCGGGCGATCCCTATATGGGGCCCACCTGCAACAAGGGTTGCACAATCTCGTAGTCGGGCTCAAGATGGGGACGTGACCGCGCCGAACACCCATCAAGGGGGTCGGGCGACCCCGCCTCGGGGAGGTTCGACTCGCAGATGAGTTCACCGCGACGAGGAGATAACAACCCCTAGAGATAAACCCCAAATTCGAAACCTGTGGGGTCGGGCGATCCCTTCTTGCGGGATTGGGACGACGGCACAACGACCTCTGTGAAGTTGCGAGCTTTCCGCGACGATCCCGTGAAAAATCGGCGTCGTAGTCGCCCGCAGCCGCTATTTAAGCCTTGCACCCCTCTCTTTCTTCCTCCAACTCGCAATTCCACGCAAAGCCAGAGCCTCCTAGCTTTCCCTGCACTCTCCACTGCGACCTAAAGCACTAGCCATGGCACCCACTAGCAAGCCTACGCGCCCTGCAACACTCACGCCATGACGGGCCCTAACCGAAGATCTAGAGCAGGCCCTCGCGATCAACGTGATTGACGCGGTGCCACTGGCCATGGTACCTCCACAAGGGGGGCTGGCCGGGCCAGTTGCGGGGTCGCCCGATCCCACCAGGGGTCGTCCCGCTCGCTGACTTCGAGAAGGGGGATCAGGAAATCCCCCGGCCACTCCATCACGCCGACTAGGCCAACCACGGGCCAACTCGCGCTAAAGGGGAAGGCCCCGCTGGAGGAGAACCCGCACGCGATCTCCACGACAATGGGGAGTACGGAGTACACTTCGTCGTACTCCCCGTTGACGCCCATGTTCTGGAAGACCCATCAGATCATGGCCGGTGGGCTTGGCCGAGGGAAGGTGCTCGTCCCTTCTCTCAACACGGAAGAGAAGGGTGAGCTGCGGGAGTCCCTGGAGTCCCAGGCTTCTATTCGGCGGAAGATAGACCCCCCGTCGATCAAGGGGTCGCCGGGACAATTCGAGGAGGAAGGCGAGAAAACAGATCTGGAGAAGCTGATGCACGTCACCTCCACCCTGCAAACAAGGAACAGGGTGTTGGAGGAGACGGTGTCAGAGCTGAACATGGCGAATAAAGACTTAGAAGATGACTTTCGCCATCTTAGGATTAGCACATCTGCGAAGCTCAAACGCTTCGCTAGGGCTGTGGGGCGGGATGACCTCCTAGACCCCCCGTCACCATAAATAAGTTTATCTTAGGTTAGAATAAAGTTCCATGTTAGATTTATTTTGAATTTCCAAGTTTCATCTTAGATTTATTTCTTTTGAATTTCCCTTTTTAATTTTCCATTGTATTTCCCTTCTTTGAGAATAAATAAAATATATCTCGTCTCTACTTGTGTGTTTGCCACCAGTAGAGCGATTTGCATTTTACCTTTGCGTCTTGTTCAGAGTTCATTTATGGAAAAATTCAAGTGTGGGGGGTCGGACGACCCCCAAATTTCATCATTGAACCACACTGAACTGCTGAGCACAGGCTGCCACGCTGCAGTGCACAAAACAGAATTAAGCAAGGGGTCGGGTGACCCCCGTTTTCTTGAATTTTTGAAAAGTGTTTTTGCAGATGTAAAACTGAATGGAGGAAAAAGGAAATGGCAACGAAAACCACCATTTGGTGGGGTCGGCCGACCCCACCATGGTGACCTGGGCCCACCAGCTCACCTCTGCACAGTAAGCTCAACATTGTTGTCTGGTTCGTTTCCCCTTTCTCCTCTCGGTTCAAGCAGTTTCACACTCATTCCATATTCTGAATATAATAAAAAGCTACGAAGTAACTAGAGTTATGATATACTAAGAATTTTAATGACATAAAACCATGTTCTTACATATGTTTATACTCATGGGTAAACTAAATTAGGAAACCGTATTGACTAAGTTGTTGCTAAAAGTGAGATAAATCTTGGCTTAAGACTCAAACCTGTTTTTGTTTAAGGTGCTTAGAGATTTGTTTTTAAAAATATCTCAAAACCATAGTAGCTTTTACTCCTCTATAGTGAGAAATACCTACCAAAACCATACATATGCATACATGATCAAAACCTTTTACACACATGCTACTTGTTTTTGTCTTGAGTTTGGTCAAACCATGTTGACCCTAGTCGAGAATTTTGTCATAATCCCAAGATCAAGATCACGTACACACCATCTACATATGCAACTTCTACATTGGAAGTATGCCTGCACATGCCATTCATTTCCACTCTATAGATGCTCCGTACATTAAAGTTCTACAATATCTCTCTCTAACTCTAGTTAGTAAAAAGAGACATTAAGGCTAAAAAAAGAAAAAAAAAGAAAAAAAAATGTGGACACATGAAGGTCCAGTAAAAAAAATTGTGGACACATGAAGGTCCACTAAAAAAATATGGACACATGAAGGTCCGTTGTTGAAAAATGCTAGCCATGTCTCAAGGTAAAATAAAGTAGAGAGAGAGATTATATTAAAGGAGCATTCTAGTCCACATACTTTCCACACACATGCACATCTTGATCTAGGATTATGACATTCTTCTCCTTGGATCCTTGTTTTGACTTTACAATATATGCAAAACAAGTATGCTACTTTGTTTATCCCTACCAAGCTCCGCATAAGCTCAATAGATTAGGATAAAACAAAAATAAGGCAATCACATGCTATGCCTTGGTGAGGAACGAAACACCTATAAGAGTGTCTTGAGAGTACTATATGAGGAGTAAGCATGAACTATGTGTTTTCCTTTCAAACTGTCCTAAAAACTCTAAGTACCAAGAACAAGAATTCAGGGAGATGACTTTGCTTTGAGATCTGTTCCTTTTCTCAACATCTAAAGGATATATGATAGACAACACCACATAACCCATTTGTATAAACTATGTTAGGAATGATATTTTATGATCATTATCATTTTAAGTATGTAATAATCACATGTTCACTTTCTCTAACCTTTACTAGAGGACGAGCAAAGATTCAAGTGTGGGGGATCATGTTGACGAAAGTTATAGCATGTTTTACCTTATCAAAATACCGTCAACAGGCCTCGGTTTCAAGGAAGTCTAGCATATCATGAGCATATTTATCACTAATAAGTTCCACTTGTACTCTTAGCTTGTGAACTTGTAGGAGATGGCAAAATTAAGAAAATGAGGCCAGGTGGGCCCACCAAGGGGGTCGGCCGACCCAACCTTCGGGCCACCTCGGCCAGGGTGACAGGGCACAATCCAAGAGAAGCATGTTCAAGCCAATATCAACCCTTGGATCAAACATGTGCTTTTACTCAATGGTACAAGATGAGAAGCACATGGATTCATGGGTCCACACCGAAACCAAATGCAACCATCATCACAAGACTTGATCCATGACATGTGGGGTCACCAAGGGAGAGAAGAAGGTGGGCCAGCCCTATCATAGGGGGGTCGGCCAACCCCCCCTTGGCGGGCCCTGGCTACACTGTTCAGCCTGGTGACATCAGGACCTTCTAGAAGCAAAGTGGTGGGCCCACCTGTCATTGGCTGGGGTCGGCCGACCCCAGGGTGAACCCCATCCAATGTCGGTTGTTTGCACATGTTTCACACGTGAAGAAATCAAGGCCATCCATCCATGGCAGTTGCTATGGCGGTTTGATCCAATGGCCAAGGAAGGAGAGCACGCGAATCGCTGACGTGACACCGGAGTAGCCGCTACTCTACCTCCAAGCTATAAATACCCCCCTAGAGCTCTTCATTTGGATGCATCCAAGGAGAGAAAGCCTACTTAGTAGCTTTAGTGTTAGAAGAGAGGGAAGGGAGTGAGGAGTTCCACGGAGGAGTCCCGGCCTGTCGGGAATCTTCTCCAAGGTGCGCCTCAGCGGATGCGATTCTTCTTGTAAGTGTTACATCTGAGTCCTTCTAGTATTTAATATTCTGGTCTAGTAATTTAAGTTTACAGTTCTTTTACTTGGCACATTGCTTTACTTTGTTGAAGTGCTGTAGGCCTAATAAGCTTAGCTTTAGAGTAGTGATATTAGTGTAGACGTGGTGTTTAGGCTATATCTTGCCATTGTGGACTTCTTGTCGCACTTGTGTAGACGCCTGGTGATAGGGTGACAGACATAGCCAGTGCTTGGAGTTCCTCTCAAGTGTTGTAGGCAAGTTAAAAATAATAGTTGGGTAGCAGCATTGCCGCCTCAGTAGTTGTTAGGTGGAAAACCTTTTAATCAACTACTGTTTCATCCTTCGCCCCCAGTAAGGAATGAGGTGGTAAACCTCAGTACTCTTAGAAAACCAGTACCAGATATTGATATTAGAAGACCTCTCTATCCCAGTTATCATATACCCTTTGATCATCCTTTGACGACCCTACTTCTAGTTAATCCACTTCACGTTCCCTGTGGAAATACGATACCTGGAATACACCCGGTGAAAGGCTACAATTGACTACCGAACGCTTGCGGTATATCCGTTTGCCACTTCTGGTGTCAACAAGCATCTCTGGTGCCGTTGCCGGGGATTAGGCTCCATAGTCTGGTTCTAGTGGTGGCATTAAGAAGTGTCAACAAGCTTTTCTGGCGCCATTGCCGGGGATAGATTAAAACTCTATTCTTAGTAGCAACGCTAAGAAATACCAACAATCCCAAAAATGGAGAAGATGATTGCTAGGTAGTTGGAAGACTATCCATAAGAAATCATCCGCTCAAATCAAATCAAACTCTAGGAAATCGAAGAGATTGGTGCAAGAACGAAAAAGTCACCATGAAACTCAAATCGACTCGATCTACTTGTTCGTGAGGTTTGAGTTTAATTCCTTTGGTGGAAATGATCTCCTCACATCAAGGAACAAGTTGGTTCAAACGGATTCGAAAAAGAGGCAACATAAAGGGAGATCGAGAGATGGGAAAATGCGGATACATGGGTGTATGCCGAGTCTCTAAGTGATGAGTGATTGTTAACTGGGATAATGCGCATCTTCTTTGCCTTGTGTTGTGCAGGTGTCGAGCACAGAGACAGTGATCGAGGGCAAGATGAAGCTCAAGTAGAGACGTGCCGCGCCGACGGACCGGGAGCGGTGAAGGGCGGACGTGAGGCTTGGACTGAGGGACCGGTGGCCTGAAGAACAGCTGTGGTGGCTGACAACTTGGGACAACGACGAGCGAAGACTTGCAGGCACGGTGTTGCTCGGGTCGAGCACCTGGGGACATGTGTCGGTGGACGGGGTGCACGGGCAGTGCATCCCCTCTATAGCTTCGGTTTTGTGGTAGAGCCAAAGAAAAACCATCGGGTGGACGGTTTCCAGGTTTGGGCCTCAAAACCTGGGCGCTGATGGTTTCCGAGTTTGGCCACAAAACTCGGGCTGAGGACGGTTTCCAGGTTTGGGCCTCAAAACCTGGGTGATGCGGGTTTGCTGAGTTTGGGCAACAAAACTCAGGTTGTCTGGGCTGGTTTCCCGGTTTGGGCCTCAAAACCGGGGGTTGGTCGTGAAGGCTGGTTTCCCGGTTTGGGCCTCAAAACCGGGGGTGCGACGTCATGGAAAAGGACGTAGAGCGGTGGCGGCATGTGGCGGCAATCGGGAGGTTGCGTCGAGGCAATGCTACGAGTTGTGCGGGCGTGGCCGTAAGATCCACCTGCCATCGAGTTGGTCCAGAATAACCTTAGGGTTTAGCTGGTTCGCTCTGTAAGTAGTTAGGGGTAGAGTGGGAATTAGGAATAGTTAGAATTAGGATAAGTAGGAGGAGACACGCACCTCTCCATCTATCTCAGCCATTTTGCTCTTTGCCTTCTAGGTTTTCCTGCTCTCCCACTCCCCTGCTATAGCAAATTGAGATCCACAGAGAAGAGAACAATACCTCTGTGCCCGTGAGATTTTTGAGGAAGTGAGACCGTAATCTCACTGTTGTAGCGTGTGGTAGCCACACGGTTGCAAATTCGTGGTTGTGATTCGCGTTTTGCTTGTGTTCTTCGCGGGTTGCTTTTCTCCATGTTTTTCCCGTTGATTGATCTCTCTACTCGGTGCGTCTTTTGCAAATTCGTTTGAACTGAGTTGTTCTAGATCGTGAGGCACTTCTTTCCACCGAAGGAAATCATCTCTAACCTCACGAGCTAGTAGATCGGTCGATTTTCATTTTGGATCGAGTTTGTTCCTTTTGTCCCGAATTCTTCCAATTCACCGATTTGGAGTTAGGTTCGAGCCATGATCTCTTTGGGATAGCTCACTAACCTCCTTGGAACTCCTCATACCAAGTCTAAGCCTTAGTGCTTTTGATTCGGAGGAGATCGGAGGATTTTCGCGGAAGAACAGTGCAGTATCGGGACCATCGGACGCTGTGTTCTTGAGCATCGGACGCTGAGTCATTTCCATCGTAGCGTCCGGTGCCACGTGTCGTCTGACAGTGTTTTTGAAGGAGCATCGGACGCTGACCATCGGAGCGTCTGTTGCCATCGGACGCGCCGGGGGTCTAGCATCGGACGCTAGGGTTTCACTGTAGCAGCGTCCAATGCCAGTCCAGTAAGGTTCCAGAGAGGTCTTGTTTGCATCGGACGCGTCCGGTGCTTGGCCATCGGACGCTGCTAGCGTCCGATGCAGTGATTTCTTCACTGTTTCGTCCGCGGTTTGATCGTTCGACTTCGGATTTGGTTTTGGGTTTTTGCGTTGGATTTCTGACTTCGTGCTCTACAGAAATCGGACTTCCCGCTTTGCAAAATAGCCTGAATCCCCCTCGTGTTGCTCGGAGGAGGTTGAGGTTACCCAAAGTCCATCCTGTCACTAGTTGACTTGCGTGAACTTGGGTGAGAAAGTTTTTGTGGTGTCCCGCTGTGTTCCTAGGGAACATCCACCCATTCTCTTGGGTCGTGGACATCACGCACATCGCTTTGCTCTTGGGGTTGATTTTCTGGGACAGATGTTTAAAGTTTCTGAAAGGAAATTTAAAGTTCCCATTCACCGCCTTTCTGGTCGCTTTCTGGTAGCACTTTCGGTCCTTCAATTGGTATCAAAGCAGGTTAAGGATCTTCCACCTTATCCGGTTCCAGATCCACAGAAGGCGACATGGATCATGGCATGGGAAAACCGCCATTTTTCGATGGGACGAACTATGCGTATTGGAAGATACGCATGTCGGCCTATCTGCAGAGTTTGGGTGCTTCCATTTGGGATATTTGCAACTCTGCCGATTACGTGGTCTTGGCTGCTAGTGTCTCTCAGCTTTAGATCGATGAGCACGATGCCAATAGCCGAGCCCGTAATGCTCTTTTCTCATGCCTGAGCATGAGTGAGTTTGATCGCATTTCTCACCTCGCTACGGCTTGGGAGATTTGGGCTACCCTCATGCGTTTCCATGAGGGAACCTCTCAAGTCAAAACCCGTCTCTACGAGTCATTCAAGCGAGAGTATGAGAACTTTCGACATATGCCTGGCAAGAGCATAGAAAGTTTATTCGCTCGCTTTCAAGTGATTGTCAACAAGATGAGGGCTAACAAGGAGTTGTTGCCTTTCGAGGATCATGAGGGGGCTCTCAAGATTTTGCATACCCTTGATCGGTCGGTGTGGGATTCCAAGGTTCAGGTGATCATCGAATCGCCTAACTATGAGACCCTCACGTGCGACGAGCTCTTTAGTAAGCTCAAGTCCAGTGAGATTGATGCCATGGCGAGGGCTTCTTATGAAAATCCTTCTGGCCCGACTATGGCTTTGCTTTCTGGCTCTTCTACTAACTCCTCTGGAGGTTTTGCACTCTCTTCTCTCTTTTCTGTCACAGAGGAGCAGCTGGACTCTTTGGGGGATGACGAGCTGGCTATGCTTGCCAACCGGTTCTCACAGTTCCACAACAACCGCATGAACCGTCACCGCGGAGGAGGACGCTCGGGATGCTACGAGTGCAGCGACCCCAACCACTTCATCACCAACTGTCCCAAGAAGAAGCACTCATCTGGGAAGGGCGATCATGGGCACAAGTACGACTCTGGCAAGCGCAAGGAGAAGTACGTCCCCGCAAGGCACAAGCGGAAGGGCGGCTTCAACAAGGAGTACATCAAGATGAAGTACTTGGAGAAGGCCCAGGCTGAGCAGCGTGCTTTCTTCGCCACGCTCAGCGACGTCGACGACTCGGACGACGACTCTGCTTCCTCAAGCGACAACGAGTCCGAGAAGAAGAAGAAGATCGAGGACAAGCTGAACGGTCTCTGCTTCTTCGCCGACGATGATAGCTTCTACACCATGGCCCTCGGCAAGGTGGTCGACGGCGAGCTGGAGGAGACCCCTCGGAACAACAACGACGACGACGACGACACCTCTCAGGTATCTCTGACCCCCGACGAGCTTTCTGCTAAGGTCGAGAAGCTTACTGTCGCGCTCCTTAGTTAGGATAAGTTGCTTAGGCGTGCCGCTAGAGAGCGCAAGGAGTTTAGGCAGAAGTGGGAGGATACGGTGAAGGAACCTGAATCTGTCAAGTCCACCGTTGTTGTCACCGAGGAGGAGGAGTGTGAGATGTGCACCAAGCACATGACTGACCTTCTCACTTTGAGAGGTAAGTATGCTGCGTTGGTAGGAGAGGTGGATGAGCTCCGGGCTAGACCCATGTTGTTGGGTGCATGCAAGACTTGTCCTGTCTTGCAATCTGAGTTGGCAGAGAAGAATTCCAAGATTGTGTCTCTTGAAGAGGCCAACTCAGGTAGCACATGTGTGGCTTGGTGTGTTCTTTGTGAGGGTTTGGAGATGGAGATTGCGAACGTGAAGCATGACAAGATGCAAACCGAGGAGGAAAACACATACCTTCGGACCATCTTGTCATGGGTGTCTTGCGGTGAGCCACAGCTCGGGATGATGATCTCCCAATTCAAGCGAGCTGCTGGAGGTCATGGTGTAGGTTTTGCTCTGGGTGTTGATCTTTCTGCTTTTTGGGAAGATTGGAGAGTCAAGTGGTCTGAACCCATGTGAGAAGCCCAACTCCACCACTACTCCCAAACTTACCAAGCTTCCACCGAAAGAGCCTCTCAAGCCTAACACCAAGGATGGGGTGTTTGAAGAACCTCCACGAGCTCCACCCAAGAACCAGCAGTGGGCTCCCAAACCAAACCACCTCAAGAACAAGCTGGACACCATGCCACCCATCCAGGAGGAGCTTATGCCACAGAAGGGCAAAGTGATCCACACCCACTACCGTGAGTACCAACAACCCCCTAAGAGCGGTGAGGTACCATTGTGAGCATTGTGGGAGATATGGACACTTGAGTGAGTTCTGCTTTTGGCGCAAGAGAGAGGCGTGCCGTGCTAGGGAGATGAACAATTCAGACATGTACCATCCTTTCCATGATGTACATGTGCCGAATGTTCAGAGGAGAGCTCCAAGGAGAGCTGCTAGGCCCAGAGATCCAGAACCTCAAGTTCCCAGGACTAGACAGCAGAGAGGACGTGCCCGGCGGGAGCCTGCAGTTGTAGGTTTTGGACCCAGTGGTGGTGGCTTTGTTGTAGAGCGTTTTCCCCCAACGTGTTTTGAGTATCGCGATGGATGCACTTCCTTTAGTGGACCACGTTTTCCTCAGCGTGGTGGCTTTCCCCATTGACGTGCTAGGAATGGTTTTTCTACTAACCATTCTTTTGAGCAGCCGGCCCAACACTGGTATTCTTCCTACTTCACTAACCCCAGTGTTGGACAGTATGCTCACCCTATGTCTCTTTATTGATGTAGGTAAAACGATTGGAGAACGTTTGGTTGGTGGATTCCGGTTGCTTGAGGCACATGACCGGAAACGCCAAGTGGTTCTCCTGTCTTAGTCCTGTCGCCGGAAAGGAGTTTATCACCTTCGGCGACAATAGCAAAGGTAAAGTTTTGTCTCGTGGGTCGGTGCGAGTGAATGAGCACTTTGTGTTGCGCGATGTTGCTCTTGTTTCAAACTTGCATTTTGACCTTCTTTCTGTTTCGCAACTCTTTGATGATGACTATGAGATTCGTTTTAAACCAAATCTCAGTCGTATTTTGGATCCTCAGGGCAATCTTGTGTGTTTGAATTCGCCCTTTGGAAAAGTCTTTCGTGCGAATTTCTCAGAGTCTTTTGGCATTTCTCGTTGTCTTGTGGCTGGACATTCCTCCTCTGATCTTTGGAAGTGGCATATGAGACTTGGACATTTGAGCTTCGACTTGCTTGCAAGACTTAGCTCACTTGGCCTAATCCGAGGATTGCCCAAGTTATCCATGGAGAAGGATCTTGTTTGCCATTCTTGTAGACATGGGAAGATGGTTGCCGCTCCTCACCATCTAGTGACTCAGGTCATGACCAAGCGCCCTGGACAGCTTTTGCACATGGACCTTGTTGGTCCGGCTCGGGTGAGCTCGGTTGGGGTGAAGTGGTATGTGCTTGTTGTTGTTGATGACTTTTCGAGATATTCGTGGGTCTTCTTTTTAGCTGAGAAGACCGAGACTTTCTCCTTTGCTCGCAATCTGATTTTGCGTCTTTAGAATGAGTTCCCTTTGAACTCGATGCGAGCTATTAGGAGTGATAATGGTTCCGAATTCAAGAATTCAGATTTTGAGAAGTTTTGTAACTCTTTGGGTTTAGAGCATCAGTTTTCTTCCCCCTACACACCGCCACAGAATGGTGTTGTAGAGAGGAAGAATCGGACCCTTGTAGAGATGGCCAGGACGATGCTCGATGAGCATAGGACTCCTAGGCGATATTGGGCCGAAGCTATGAGCACTGCATGCTACATTTCAAATCGCATATTTCTCCAAGCTTTCTTGAAAAAGACTTCTTATGAGTTGCGTTTTGGAAAACTGCCCATGGTGAGTTATTTTCGAGTTTTTGGTTGCCATTGTTTTATACTCAAAAAGGGCAACTTGGACAAGTTTGAGTCTCGTTCTTCTGACGGTGTGTTTTTGGGTTTTGGCACTCACACTCGAGCTTATCATGTACTTAACCTTGACACTAACCAAGTCATGGAGACATCAGATGTCACCTTCGACGAGACCATGGTTTGTCCTTCTTCTCGTTTTGAGCGTGCAGGTGATCATGAGGTTGGTGAGCCTCTTTTTGATGACGAGGACGAGGGTGCTGAAGGTATGGATGATCCAGCACCACCTCCACCTGCTTTGCCGCAAGGAGCGGCTTCCACGATGACTCACGGCCCCGACACATCTTCTTCCTGGGGGCCATGGGATCCGCCACCCCGAGCGGTACCTTTTGTACCCGGGGAGGCACCAGCTGCTGTTGAGGGGGAGATCACTTCTGTACGGGAGGCGCCACGACACATCCAGCGCCAACACCCCCCTCGGCAGATGATCGGCAGCATCAACGAACGTGTCACTCAGTCCAGGTCTCAAATCTCTCACTTTGCTCATTCTGCTTTTGTTGCTGATTTTGAGCCCCGAGATGTTGAATACGCTTTGACGGATCCGAATTGGGTCAATGCCATGCATGAGGAGTTAGAGAACTTTGAGCGAAAACGGGTTTGGGTTTTAGTTCCACCTCCTCCAGACTGTAAGCCTATAGGGACAAAATGAGTTTTCAAAAACAAGCAAGGAGAGGATGGCCACATTGTTAGAAACAAGGCCAGGCTTGTAGCGAAAGGCTATAGTCAGAAGGAGGGGATAGACTATGAGGAGACTTTTGCTCCTGTAGCTCGTTTGGAGGCTGTTAGGATACTCTTGGCTTTTGCAACATCCAAAGGTTTCAAACTTTTTCAAATGGATGTCAAGAGTGCCTTCTTAAACGGCTACATAGAAGAAGAAGTTTATGTTGAACAACCCCCCGGTTTTGAAAATCCCAAGTTTCCGAACCATGTTTTCAAACTCCACAAAGCTTTATATGGTTTGAAACAAGCCCCTAGAGCCTGGTATGATAGGTTGAAAACCTTTTTGCTTGCTAAGGGTTTTAAAGTGGGATGTGTGGATAAAACGCTCTTTCTCCTCAAGCAAGGCAAAGACACTCTCTTGGTCCAGATTTAAAGGGATGATATCATTTTCGGTGGTTCTTCTCACGCTTTGGTTGCTAAGTTTGCAGATACTATGAGCAGGGAGTTCGAGATGAGTATGATGGGCGAGCTGACTTTCTTTCTCGGATTGCAAAATAAGCAATCCTGAGAAGGGACGTTTGTGCACCAGGGCAAGTATACCAAGGACTTGCTGAAGAGGTTCGATATGGGTGAGGCCAAGCCTCTTCCAACACCTATGTCGACCACGACGGCCCTGGATGCGGACAAGGATGGAGAAGCTGTGAACCAGAAGGAGTACCGAAGCATGATCGGGTCGCTGCTCTACCTGACGGCGACACGCCCGGACATCCACTTCGCGGTGTGTTTGTGCGCGCGCTTTCAGGCGTCGCCGCGCACTTCTGACCGTCAGGCGGTGAAGCGCATTTTCAGGTACCTTCATTTCACACCTGAGTTCGGGATTTGGTATTCAGCTTCCTCCACCCTCTCTCTCTGCGGTTATTCCGATGTCGATTTTGCTGGTTGTCGCATTGAGCGCAAGTCCACTTCGGGGACTTGTCAATTTATTGGTTCTTCTCTTGTATCGTGGTCTTCTCGCAAGCAGTCTAGTGTCGCCCAGTCTACCACGGAGGCTGAGTATGTTGCTGTGGCTAGCTGTTGTTCCCAGTTGCTTTGGATGATGGCCACTTTGCGTGATTTTGGTCTGAGCTTTTCTCGAGTTCCTTTGCTTTGTGATAGCACGAGTGCGATTAGCGTTGCTAAGAACCCCGTGCTACACTCGAGGACCAAACACATTGATGTGCGCTTTCATTTTCTACGAGACCACAATGAGAAGGGTGATATCGACCTTCGCCA
Source organism: Coix lacryma-jobi var. lacryma-jobi (assembly GCA_009763385.1). Lineage (NCBI taxonomy): Eukaryota > Viridiplantae > Streptophyta > Magnoliopsida > Poales > Poaceae > Coix > Coix lacryma-jobi. The sequence goes on from CM019829.1 coordinate 73,111,381, forward strand.
TGTCGATACTCATCATCAGTTGGCTGATATTTTCACCAAGCCTTTGGATGAATCAACCTTTAATCGATTGAGGGGTGAGCTTGGTGTGTGTTCCCCCTTTTAGATGGGGGAAACATTTTGGATCTTGTATCATAGTCTGACTATTTTTCGTTTTGCTTTGCTTTTCTTTTGCATTTCAGCATACGCTTTTACATTCTGAGCTTCATGCATATATTCTTTAAAATGTAATCATGCTCTGTTTAGTGTGCTCTGATGCTATATGTTGATACCAGTAGCTTATGCTCTTTCTGATCACTAATACATGTTGTGAGCCGAGCTATTTTGAATGGTGAACCTGCTTAATGAACTTAAACATGAAAATGTTCACCATTGAGATATGCAACTAGCATGTGTAGGATGTGTTGAATTCACTCGTGCTTTTCATATATGCTATGTTGCTATGTCTCTAGTTCTGAGTCTGTCATTTGCTTGGTCTGTTCATATTCTGTCAATAAAATCTGAACCAAGTTTTAAGTGAATTGAAAAGATCGAGATGAGATTGCTTGTCAACACATCACAGTTTCGAGACTGTTTCTCATTGCACTTTGAGTTAAACTTGAGTTGTGTAGTGTATGACTGAAACTATTGCTTTAAGCTTCTGATTGCTTCTACATAGGCTTCGCACAGTTGGAAAGTTAGGCAATGACAAGCATTCAACCTCTCGCAATCACATGCTGAAATTTTAACTTGTGTAATCTTAACCGCTACAACTCTGATAAAATTTGGATACACAAGACTATGTTTCACTCTATAGCATGATGATTGAACTGTGCTAGGGGTAGTTCACCTTGTATACATGTTTAGCACTTGACTGATTTCCTGTCTATACATGTTTTGTGCTATTTTGATGGTAAATGCCATTTTGGCTAAAAACTGCTCATATGTTCATAATTCATATTTGGTGATCAGTTTGAGCCTTTGCTAGATTGTATGCTTTCCAGTGAGTCATTGGAGCAATACTGTTTAGAGCATCTTTGCATTTTCTTGACTATATTCCTGAAGCTGCTAACTTGCATCGTGACTCATATGCATTTTGGAAGGGGGAGCAGTTCTCTTGTTGGCACTTTTGTTGGTGCATTTTCTAAGGAGGAGAAAATCGTTTTCTGTTCCTTTTGCTTGATGGTGCATTTTCAACTAAGGGGGAGAAAAATTGGACAAATCATGTCTCCCATGTTGGCGATTGTGTGCACCATGCAAGGGGGAGTTTTGCTCGTACTGAATTTTTGAAATTTCCAATTGGTTCGGAGCGCCTTGCTAGTTGTGTTGAGCTTTTGCCTCTATCCTGTGGGACTAGCAGCCGCATCTTTGCTTCAGTTGGTTTCAGCTGGTATCAAGCTTTTTAGTCGATGTCGAGCTTTCTTGCTAGTTGTGTTGAGCCTCTGTGCCTCTATCTTGAGGGACTAGCATTTTGCTTCGATTTTTCATTTGGCATTTGCTAGCGGTGTTGAGCCTGTTCTACCTCTTCTTGAGGGCTAGCTTTGCTTTGCTTGGTTGCGTCGAGCCGTTGCCCATGTCTTTGGGAACCAAGTCATTTTGCTCTTTCCACTTGACCTTCTTCGGCTTTGCTATGCTTTTGGGTCATTTGGTCGAGTTCTCTCTTCTCCTTCCTTCCTTCTTCTATTTCCATTATGATTTGTGTTGGTAGTTGACAATGCACTCATCAAGGGGGAGATTACGGATACATGGGTGTATGCCGAGTCTCTGAGTGATGAGTGATTGTCAACTGGGATAATGCGCATGTTCTTTGGCTTGTGTTGTGCAGGTGTCGAGCACAGAGACAGTGATCGAGGGCAAGGTGAAGGTCAAGTAGAGACGTGCCACGCCGACGGACCGGGAGCGGTGAAGGGCAGACGTGAGGCTTGGACTGAGGGACCGGTGGCCTGAGGATCAGCTGTGGTGGCTGACAGCCTGGGACAACGACGAGCGAAGACTTGCGGGCACGGTGTTGCTCGGGTCGAGCACCTGGGGACACGTGTCGGTGGACGGGGTGTACGGGCGGTGCATCCCCTCTACAGCTTCGGTTTGGTGGTAGAGCCAGAGAAAAACCATTGGGTGGACGGTTTCAAGGTTTGTGCCTCAAAACCTGGGCGCTGATGGTTTCCGAGTTTGGCCACAAAACTCGGGCTGAGGACGGTTTCCAGGTTTGGGCCTCAAAACCTGGGTGCTGCGGGTTTGCTGAGTTTGGGGCACAAAACTCAGGCTGTCTGGGGTTGGTCGTGAAGGCTGGTTTCCCGGTTTGGGCCTCAAAACCGGGGGTGCAACGTCCAGGAAAAGGACGCAGAGCGGTGGTGACACGTGGCGGCAATCGGGAGGTTGCGTCGAGGCAACGCTACGAGTTGTGCGGGCGTGGCCGTCGGATCCACCTACCATCGAGTTGGTCCAGAATAACCTTAGGGTTTAGCTGGTTCACTCTGTAAGTAGTTAGGGGTAGAGTGGGAATTAGGAATAGTTAGAATTAGGATAAGTAGGGGGAGACACCCACCTCTCCATCTATCTCAGCCATTTTGCTCTTTGCCTTCTAGGTTTTCCTGCTCTCCCACTCCCCTGCTGTAGCAAACTGAGATCCACAGAGAAGAGAACAATACCTCTGTGCCCGTGAGATTTTTGAGGAAGTGAGACCGTAATCTCACTGTTGTAGCGTGTGGTAGCCACACGGTTGCAAATTCGTGGTTGTGATACACGTTTTGCTTGTGTTCTTCACGGGTTGCTTTTCTCCATGTTTTTCCCGTTGATCGATCTCTCTACTCGGTGCGTCTTTTGCAAATTCGTTTGAACTGAGTTGTTCTAGATTGTGAGGCACTTCTTTCCACCGAAGGAAATCATCTCTAACCTCACGAGCTAGTAGATCGGTCGATTTTCATTTTGGGTCGAGTTTGTTCCTTTTGTCCCGAATTCTTCCAATTCACCGATTTGGAGTTAGGTTCGAGCCATGATCTCTTTGGGATAGCTCACTAACCTCCTTGGAACTCCTCATACCAAGTCTAAGCCTTAGTGCTTTTGATTCGGAGGAGATCGGGTGATTTTCGCGGAAGAACAGTGCAGTATCGGGACCATCGGACGCTGTGTTCTTGAGCATGGGACGCTGAGTCGTTTCCATTGGAGCGTCCGGTGCCACGTGTTGTCTAACAGTGTTTTTGAAGGAGCATCAGACGCTGACCATCGGAGCGTCCGTTGCCATCGGACGCGCCGGGGGTCTAGCATCGGACGATAGGGTTTCACTGTAGCAGCGTTCGATGCCAGTCCAGTAAGGTTCCAGAGAGGTCCTGTTTGCATCGGACGCGTCCGGTGCTTGGCCATCGGACGCTGCCAGCGTTCGATGCAGTGATTTCTTCACTGTTTCATCCGCGGTTTGATCGTTCGACTTCGGATTTGGTTTTGGGTTTTTGCGTTGGATTTCTGACTTCGTGCTCTACAGAAATCAGACTTCCCGCTTTGCAAAATAGCCTGAATCCCCCTCGTGTTGCTCGTGTTAGGTTGAGGTTACCCAAAGTCCATCCTGTCACTAGTTGACTTGCGTGAACTTGGGTGAGAAAGTTTTTGTGGTGTCCCGCTGTGTTCCTAGGGAACATCCACCCATTCTCTTGGGTCGTGGACATCACGCACATCGCTTTGCTCTTGGGGTTGATTTTCTGGGACAGAGGTTTAAAGTTTCTGAAAGGAAATTTAAAGATCTCATTCACCCCCCCTCTGGTCGCTTTCTGGTAGCACTTTCGGTCCTTTAGAAAACTGTGGAGAAAAGATGAACGTGAAGAACAACTCGAGAACGCGAACCACAAGCACGAATTCCAGCCAAAAATCGTCCCCACGAGGAGACAATGGGAATACGGCCCCGTTTCCACAAAATCTCAAAGTACACAGAGGTATTATGCCGCTCTGCGGATCTCAGTAGCTACAGCAGGGATATGGGAAGACAGGAAGCCCTAGAATGAAAATAGCAAATGACTAAGATGGTTTGGGAGGTGGCTGTCTCCCTCTACTTATCCTAAACATTATTCCCACTCTACCCCTAATGATACATAGAGTGAACCAGCTAAACCCTAAGGCTATTCTGGACCAGCTCAAGGTAGATGTTGATCTGACGGCCACGCCCGCTCATCAGGTAGCTTCGCTCCTACGCGACCTCACCGGATGTCGCCACGTGCCGCCACTCGTCGACCGCCCATTTTCTTGGACCTCCCCCCCCGGTTTTGAGGCTGAATCCAGGAAACCTGTCATCTGGCTGAGTTTTATAGCCCAAACTCAGAAACCCGCCAGCACCAAGGTTTTGAGGCCCAAACCTAGAAACCGTCCAACCGGTGCTTTTTCTGGGGCTCTACCAAAAAACCGAAGCCGTAGAGGGATGCACCGAGGGTGCACCCCTTCCACTCGCAAGTCTTCACTTGTTGCTGTCCCAGGCTGTCAGCCACCACAGCTGATCCTCAGGCCACCAGTCCGTCAGTCCAAGCCTCATGTCCGCCCTTCACCACTCCGGGTCCATCGGCATGACACGTCTCTACTTGACCTTCACCTTGCCTTTGATCACCGTCCCCGAGCTCGACACCTGCACCAAAGAACATGCGCATCAAACCAGTTGACAATCACTCATCATCACAAGACCCGGATCACACCCATGTATCCGCAACCCCCCCCTTGATGAGTTCATTGTCAACTACCAACACAAAACATGTAGAGTAGAAAGAAAGTAGGAAGAAAGAACGAACTCATCCAAAAGGCCAGAAGCAACGCAAAACCAAGAGAAGGTCAAGTGGAATGAGCAAGACAACTTGGTCCCCAAAGACATGGGTAACGGCTCGACGCAACCAAGCAAAGCAAAGCTAGCCCTGAAGAAGAGGCAGAACGGGCTCAACACCACTAGCAAGAACATCAGAGCAGAGAAGCCAAAAACTGAATAAAACAGCTAGTCCCTCTAGAAAGAGGCAAAGGCTCAATACAACTAGCTGCAAACCGCTCCAAACCAATTGGAAACCAAAAGCTGAAAACTCGTCAAGTAAAACGAGCAAACTCCCCCTGGACACATACTCCCCCTTAGTTAATGCACATAACTAAATCAAGATTTGTCAATTTTCTCCCCCTTAGTTGATAATGCACAAATCAAGAATAAACATGGGAGCCTGAAAGGAAGCTAAAAGAATGCAAAAGCTTCAAAGATCTGCTATCCAGAGTGATGAAAATGCTCAGTTTACACAATTTGAAAAGAAAAGAGCCCTAATGCTAGCATAAGCTCATCATGATCATACTGTCAGTGTTTGTTAACCGGCAACTCGTCTTGGGGATTCCCAGACGATTTGTTCGGTGGGGATCGGCGTTCGTAGAACTCAGCGAGTACACAGGGACAGCGATTTATACTGGTTCAGGCCGCTTAATAGCGTAATAACTTACGTCCAGTGGCGGCGTGTGCCATGTGTTATGATTCAAGATTCAATGATAGGGGTATGTGCCTGCTTTCCCTTATATAGTCGGGTGAAGCTTAGCGCATACCGAGTCCTAGTCGGTTACAACAGAGGAGTCCTATTCTAATTACAATACTTCCTTTAGAAACTCGACTAAGTTATAATGAGAGTCCTAATTGATGTAGACCTCGTATCATGTCTTTGGATCTCCTGTGACACCCAGGACTAGTCCGAGTAATCATCTTCTGATGATGTCTCTAACATTCTGGTCCGTCAAGCCCCCGAGCTCTTCAATATTTCTCTAAAACGTTATCTTCTGGTTTCCTTTGAGAATCTCCGAGTAATGTCTTGAGAAATCTTGAAGTGCTCTATAGACGAAAGAACTCCATGGCGTGCACTTTTTAGGAAAGTGCACCCATAGGGTGTAGCCCCCGAGCCTCTTGTTATTTTTAATAACTTTGACGATCTTTGAGCCCTTTTTCCGAGTAATCCTTAGTTAAGAAAAAACATTTCCTTAATGATATATACCCTGCAGCCCTCGAGCCTGAGTTCCGAGTACCCAAGTAGTCGGGACTTGGGGTCTTCAATATATCATCCGGGTAAATCTTATAAGAGGTTAATACGTGACACTGATTTAATGTGTAATCCTTCCGAGTAATAATTATTCGGCTTCAGGTGGGTAATGTTTTCATCAAAAATCCCTTTTCACCCCCACTGAATAAAGATTACTACAAAGGACAACAATAATTGACTAGTGACTGTATCACCTGTCCACATTGATGATTCCTTGTCATTTTGTGCAACTGCAACACTTTTGTCTTTTTCTGCTTGAAACATGCACATGAAGGATATAGCCGATCAGTGAGGCCAGGCTTCACATGTGTTACAGTACGCACAAGGGTGCCTTTATTGAACTCTGCGCAATTGTATCTGTGAACTGAGTCCATAGACCAAGAGCAATTGCCTATAAATACTCTGCCTGTGAAGCAAGGTTGTCACACCTTCCTGAGTACATGACTTCTATTATTCCCATGAGTGTTATAATGTCCATAGCGGAGATGTCCGAGAAGAACTCTTGTGAAAGGACCATCCGTTAGGGTGGTTTCCAAGTGGTAGGGAGCAGAGGGATATAGAGTGGCACCTAGAAGAACTCTTGTGACTCCCGCATCACGGGCAACCTCGGGGTCACAGGTTGTCAAAAGGCGTTAGGATTAAGGCTAACTATCAAGTTTCTTGTCTACTGGGGTAGAGCCTTAAACCCACCTTGGGATGCACTGAAAAGATAGTGTCTACCAAAGGTTCTATGTCTGCTTTACTACAACTCACTGAACCCGGGCCTTGGTGCGCTGTGCCAAGACTCTGTACCTTGATTACACTAGAGTAGTGTTCTACATCCTGACTGAGCCTGTACTGGAGACTGTTGTAGCTCAAGATATAACCATGTATCTCTGTTGTAATTCCGAGTAATAATTGTTAAGATCCGGGTACTTGGAATGTTTTCGGAGTACTAAATGCATCCTTTGAAAATGATGTTGTCTGTTTGCCGGTTGCCTGTTTCTTGTTACTAACGCCATCTAGAAAAGCCTTCCAACCATTAGGGTTTTGGATGGTACCATAACGCCGTCTAGAAACTGAAAGGTTTGTCAAAACAGATCTATAATAAGCCACCATTTGCTTCACAAATTCTTCACTCGTTCATCATGCCCTTGCCTTTGAGAGAAAGAATTCTCGTAGTCCTGATAGTTGATGCGTAGGAAATCCCTTGTCATCAACATGGGTCCCAAGAAGCAAACTCAGGAGGAGAAGACGAAGAGGATTGCTGGTGGAAAGCCACGACACTCATGCCCTCCCACTGATGTCCTCGCTTGGAAAGCACCCGACACTAAGGAAGTGGAGTTGGCTTTCCTCAATCAACAAGGGTTGCTTCGGTCACAGCCGATAGATGGATGGAGGGTCCCAGTGGATCATCGCGCTCCGACCCCAATACGACGGAGATCGTGATGTTCAAGTCATTCGTCAAGCGTGCATTAGGGCTTCCAGCATCTGATTTCTTGAGAGGATTGCTGCATTATTATGGTTTGACCCTCAACCACATCACTCTGAATGCTTTCTTCCATATCGCAATTTTCTCCCACCTATGCGAGGCTTTTCTGGTAATTTGCCCCTCTTTTACCCTCTTTTGCTATTTCTTCTGGGTAAAGTGTCAACCCAATGATGCAAAAGTGGAAGTAGTCGGAGGAGCTAGTATCTAGCTTAGGCTAGAAGTGGCTTCTCAATACATCTTTGTAGAGTTGTCAAAGTCCGTCCGTGAATGGGCTAGTGGATGGTTCTACATAGCCAACCCACCACCAGCTCTTCGTCGTCATGATGGATGGTTGCCCCAGAAGACCCGAGAGTGGAAAGACAAGATCTCTTCCAAAGAGGTGGAAGCCATTCAACCTTTTATCGATATGATAGCGGCTTTGAAGCTGAGTGGATTGACTGGGTATACCATGGTCCAAGACTTCATTGCTCATTGAGTCCATCTGCTGCAACAACGAGCCAACTTTGGCTTCGAGTATCTTGGCGTGAAGGACCCAGGTTGACATACTGCCGAGCAGCTGCCCAATGAGGAAATTTTGAGATGAACCAGCTATTGAAGAGTCGTGAGCATCTTGTTTCGATGATGACGACTTTCTTTGCCATCAATCCGCCCATGGAGGTGAGTAGTTGTAATACCCGTCGTTTGGATTAGATATCACTTTAACTGAATATTACTCCCTTCTTCTATTTTGGTAGACTCAAGGGTGGAACAACAACGACCGTCCATCTCTACCCCCGGTGACTTAAGAGGGAGGAGGCATCATTCTCGAGGGTCCCATCCGAAGTGAGGACCTTCACAATGATTCAAGCTCCCTTGGTGATCTTGACTGGTTAGACTCAGATTCAACTAACTCTGATGTCATGCTCCTAGATCCCAAAGCCGAGAGTAGCCGGAAGTGGTCTCCGAGTCCACTCCAGGAAGTCGGAGATCCAATTCCGAAGAAGGCTCGCACTGGTAATCGCCATGCTTGTCGAAAAGTTCTTTTATCAAAAGAGTTGGTTGAAAGCACTGTAAACCGGGTGCTCCTGGTAAGGGAAAACCCGAGTACTTTATAGACTGTGTGCTTTTGGTTTAATAAGCCCATTTCTTATATCTTTGTTTGATACAGACGTCGAGGTGGCTCAGGGGACTTCCAGTGGTGCTGCTCTGGAAGAGGCTCCGCTCCCAGAACCGCAGCCAAAGAAGCCGTTGTTGAAGCTGCCCTTGACCTTGAGGCTAGCCAAGTGAGTCTTATTACCCCCTTTTAAGATAATTTTTTGGTTTAGTACTGACATCAATACTTGTCCACTGCAGGAAGGTGAAGCCCATCGATGCATCTTCAGGAAGTGCGTCTGAAGCCCGGACGGGGGAAGAGTCAGAAGCGCAGGGGAAAGCGGATTCAAGCGTTCCTCCTATTAGCAGCCAGGTGAATACCGTGCCAGACTCTTCTCCATCCCATACTCAAGTCGACGAAGTTCCTGAAGCCGATGCTCCTCCCTTGCCTCAGGTTGGTGTTCCCTTCTCCATCTTTCGATCTCCCGCCCAATTAGAGCTTGACCGGGTGATGAACGATTGGTTTTTTCATACCCGGCAGCCTGATGAACCCACTCTGGAGATGATCCGGGCTGAGACCAGTGCTGGAGGGGGGGTTGAGACCTCGGTTCTACTGCAGATGGAGTTTCAAGAAGCCCCCGAATCCTCTCGCCAAGGCTCGAAGCTTGAAGTTGTGGGGTACAACCCAGACCTCGTCCGTCTAAAGGAGTTGGGTGAGCAAGTGATGGCACCAGCCGTGGCACTAAAGGAATTTATTGAGGTAATTCCTTGAAGTCCATTTTATATTATATTACCGTATCTGAGTACTTATGTTATTGCCTCTGCGTAGGGTTTTGATGTAAAGGTGACCGAGCAGATCACTCGGATCCGTTAGGAGCTATCTCTTGAGAACCAGCAGCTCAAGGATTATATTTCTCAAAATCAAATCAGTCAGAAAGTAGCCACCCAAATGCTTCATAACCGCATCAATGAGCTTCAGCACAATCTTAAGGTTGTTGTTGATGAACGCGATGCGGCCAATCATCGTGAAATTGAGCTACTCTCCAAGCATGCCACCTCAGAGCAAAAGCACAAGGAGGCCTTGAAAACTTCAATGAAGCAACTCGCTGGTTAGTAAAAACCTTTCAAAGTCCTTGTAGTTTTAGGCTGATGATACTCATCTGGTCATTTGTCTGTTGTTTTTCAGAATCGCAGAAACTGGCGGCTGGATGGCAGAATGCTTTCCACCGAAAGGAGGCAGAACTTGAGGAGGTATTTGGTAACGCTCAAACCACTCTTCAGGAGGCCAAATTGATTTGTGAAGGTGCTGACCGGGACGCAGGCTTTGAAGTCGATGAAGGAGTCGCAGGAATCTCTGGAAGCGGCTCAGGCGCAACTGAAGGCGTCCCGAGAGTCTTTGAGGACTTCTCAAGATTCTTTGAAGGCGTTAGAGCAGGCTGTGGAGCCGATCCTGAACTTGATACCGCGCCCTAAAAGAGCTGAAGAGTCCTTGATTGACCAGGCTAAGGTTGCGCCCGGACGGCTTACTCAATACATCAAGGACATGGCTACTTTGGTGGTGTGTGGTCTTCTGGCTACTCTTCGTCTTCATATGCCATCATTTGATCTTTCTTCCATCATGAGGCTATCCGACGGAAAAAGTGATGAGGATCATGCGGCAATGCAGGAGGAGGTCAAGACTGCTACGGAAGAATACTCTCATATACTAGATCTTGTAGAGTAGTAGTCTTTCTTTGTCTTTCACTGAAAACTTTTATATCTCCTGCAAACAGATATTGAAGAAACAAAGTATAATTTACTTTTGAGTCTTTTGCTGGCTTTGAGCGTTTTTATTTTATCGACTCATCATTGCAAGAAATTGCTTGTTAATAGGTCTATTTTTGGTGGATGTATGACCAGACGTTTTATTGAACAGGTCTATCCGAGTGCTTTTTAGCACCTTGGGTTGGGTCGTAAGACTTTGTTTCTCCTGTTGTCTTCAGCGGCTTGTTAGAGAACTTAGTCTGCCCGAGTACTACTCATAGTACCCTGTTTCAAGGGATAAACTTGATCAAGCACGTCTTGAGGACCAATACAATGGTTCCTGTCGGGTGAATCGTATCCTCTTGATGGTCGCAGCTTGAGTGCGAAGTGAGTCGGACCTCTGTTCGGTTAGGATGTAACCAGGTGAGTATTACTCCCCTTTTTATACATTATAAAGACCAATATCTACTTCGTAGATACTGTATTCTCTATAGGTTGATAGCTGGGTTTTTAAGTCGTACTATCATTTGATTGTATTGAGCTCGAGGCTCGTGACTCGGGTATGGTTGCCTCTGAACCAAAAAAGGGGTCCAGCAGAGTAATATTACATATTAGTCGGTGGGATACAATAGCTAAAGCTTATTGTATGGTTTAAAAATTTTACCTGACTAAATAGCCGTGATAAATGTAGAAGAAAAGAAACTCATGGTGCTCATGCTTCTGATGGAGACCAAACTCTATTAATATATATGTAAATGGATACAAATTTTCCCTGGGTCGTGACTTAGGTATAGTATTTCTTTAGATGCTCAATATTTCATGAATTTGGCAGTTGAGAGCCATCCTCGGTGACTAGCTCAAATGACATGGGACTTGTTACTTTAGATACTATGTAAGGCCCCCCCCATGGACTCATAAGCTTGTGGCATCCTATGGTATTCTGAATCTTCTTCAGGACCATGTCGCCTACTTGGAAGGTGCAGTGATGGATGTTCCTGTCGTAGTAGCGCCTCATCCCTTGCAGATATCTTGCTGATTGAAACAGTGTGGTTATTCGAGCCTCCTCAAGGCTATCGACTTTTAATCGTCTTGTATCATCAGCTTCTCCTTCATTATACTGTTCTGTACGTGGAGAATTTCAAATTAAGTCCGTTGGAAGGATAGCTTCTGTGCCGTAGACCAGGAAAAAGGGAGTCTGCCCTATTGTTGACACTCCTTAATGGAATCACTCTAAGAATGAACCACATAAAATAATAATCTAGTGAAGTCACTAAAGAGTGTACGGGACACTACTAACTTCACTTAACGTCAAGTTGTCATCCCCCACATGAAGCTAGCAATGTATTTATATCAGGGCACTGGATTTAAAGATAGATATTTACCCGCAAGCGCACAGATAAATATACACGTTGTAGAAGCATTTCACCCAAGCTAGTCTCAGATATCGTTATTTTTATTTAGCCTAGAGACTAATCAATTCAAAGTATGATGGCATTATACTAATGAGGACTTAACAGCATTCATTATGGCACACACTTATAATAAAGACTGATAACACACTAATTACTCCAAACAGGGATCAGGTTACAGAGTAAATGATAATGATAAATGATAACAGAGATCAGATCAATCAAGGATAATCCTAGAACAGTACTACCTAGCAAGTGATGATTAGAACAGGCATTAATATGAAACATTCCTAAGTTATTCTAATTACAAGTCATAGCATACATTGATTAGTGCAAACATATTTGGCAATCATTGGCTAGGTCACATCATATTTATAATCAAGAAGCAACTCCATAGTAAAGGTGTCAAACAGAGTAACCCCTAAACCATGAGTTAACTGAGCCATACTGAACACTATATTCGGGAGGTGGAATACAAAGGATTCAACAGGAATATCACGCATGCGATCTACCACTCTATCCGGAGCATAGGACGCATTCGCAGATAAATAGTGTATAGGCACCACGCCTACACAACATCTATCACTCACCCGTTGTACTTTAAGATGAGCGCTATACGAACATGAGTATAAACATAAAGATGAACTATCTATGCCAAATATATAATCAAAGCAGACTATAAGCAATATAATTAAGAATATAGTAGTTGATGTCTTAGTCATATCAATTGTATTGCTATCTAGAACACAAAGATGAACAATAATGTGAATTAGATCATCGAGAAGAACTGAAGTATGAACTAGATCATGAACTAGAACAAGATTATGAACTAGAATTGAACTAGACGATGAACATGAACTAGACGATGAACTAGAACATAAACAATGAAGAACAATGATGAACTAGAAGAGCAATTATGAAATAGATCCATAATGTTAATACAAGAGAGAAGATCTTGGGTTTACCGAGCCTTCTCATGACTAGATCAAGAATCCAAGCGAAGCTTGCCTCCTCTAATCCTATTCTATCTACTATTCTAGGTGGATGTAGTTCTAGAGCCTCCGATTGATCTCCTTCTCTGATGAATGCCTGATGCTCTGATTGATGATAATCAAACCCTGATCGATGTCCTAGAGAGGGGGGTCAGGGGCTGTTTATATAGCCCTGGGCAATGAACCGTGGCCCTTGCATCAAATTAACTTAAGGTAAGGCCGAGATGCATCCTAGAGGTCGGTGGAGGAAGGTTCCAGAAGGAGCGGTCCGTAGGCCCCAAGGGGGGACTGGTCGGTCTCCTGGTGGGACCTGTCGGTCCCACCAGTCAGCCTCTCGTGGTGGTCGACCTCCTGGTGTCTTCTTGCGTCCTCTGGAGTCTTCTAGAATAATCCTAACGTGGTGGTGGTGTTATCTCCCGTCGGTTTCCTTCTATGGGAAGCTATTGGTGTTGATTTCCTAGTTTAGTCCCTGCAGAATCATAGTTCACCAAAACTCATGGAATATTGTCAGTTGAAACCCTAAACCTTTGTTGGTGATCAAATTCTTGCCCTTTTCATATTTATTTATCCCTTAATTATGATAGATAACCAGTGTCAACAATTCCCCCGAGCTTACCTTTTGCTAGTCCCTTAGCAAATAATCATGATGAATCACGAATAGCTTCTATGCTTCCACACCTCAAAGGTACATATGTTCAAACAAAAATCTTCCCTTGAATTAGAGTTAACTATTCTGACTTTCTCGTATTACCTTTAGCTATGGAGCTTTTGCCTTCACCTGGGTCTTTAAACAATTGAAAGATAGAACAATCAAGTTAAGCATTGTATCTCTAACCCTTTGATCAACCTTCATTCTGGACTTTTTATATATTTTCAAAATAATAATCAGAGATTCCACTGTATGACACTCTCAAATCGCTCTTTTATATTTTATGATTCCTCACTGATGCATTTTTCTTCCTTCTATGGATATATATATCTGGAGCTTTAAGAAGTGAAAAGCATCTCTTACCAAGTCAAAGTTTAAAGTTAGGGAGAAAGATGTCACACTCATAGATCAAGAACTTAGAACATTTGAAATTTGTCATCTCTTGCTCGCATATTGTAATTAGAGGGACCATGGGCTATCATTCTTTTCTTCATATTTTTATAATAACTCTTTTTCTTTTCTTTTGAGGTAGTCGGACACTTGTCCCTTTTTATTTCCTCCTTTTATATTTTTGCATAGTCCCATGCCTCTAACACAATAGTACTTCGGAAGAGTGAATCTTTTAATAAAACATTCTTGATCTCTAGAGCATGATAAATTTCTCAACCATAACTAAAACTTAGAACAAAGTAAGTAGCCTTATCTTAAGATCATATTAATGGCTCTGGGTAGGAACTCATGTTATGTCATATAGGATCTCATCATGTGTTTTTAATCTTTTAAAGTGTAAATCTCTAGAACTCTAGTATCTCTAGGAATTAGATAAACAGCAGCTCAAAACCTTTTTATATCATATCTCACAATTATCTAGACTTTAGATCAAGCATTTGCAATCCACAGGTTTCAGGTTCAGAGTATATTCAGAACAACTTTGTCTAAAACTCAAGAAAATGTAAGTTTAAACACTAGGTACTTAAAAGAGATTATGGTAGAGCAATTGTTCATCATTTTCATCATGAGCAAAATTAAGTTTATTTCCACCTAGACATTTATTCATTATATAATATCTTTATTTGGTTTTGTAATAGTTATTCATCTTTTTAGGGGTTTCTATACTTATTAAACTGATCTAACTAAACCGAACTAATAGTAATAGATAAAAACCGTGATACTTATCGTGATAACTGAGGGTGCTCTCCCCCAAGCTGGATCTTGACGAGGTCTTTTCTCCAGAAGACGAGTGGACTGATAGTGGTTTCTTGAGTCCTTCTCTTCTTCTCTTCCTGCTGAATACAAAGATAGACAACACAACTAGTGGAACTTGATTAAGCGTTAGTGATAAATATTCCTCTATTTGTCTAGTTGTCTTAAAGTTCTTAAGATTATTTATGTTCTTCCTTTCCACTAAGCAGAGATTCAATAGTGATTCATAATATCTCTTTTTGGATTTTTATTTATTTATTTTTATGGATGTATGCAATGCAAAAATAAATATGCAAATGTATATTTATTTTTATGCCTCCACAGGAAGTGTACTACTCTCATGGGGCTTATAGTTTCCATATTTTTATTTTGTTTTCTAATGCAGATATAATTGCTAAGAAGTAAATATGATACTAATAGTAAAATGTTCATGCTAAATCTACTAATTATGCAATGATGAATTTAATGCTAATGAATATGGATAACTACCGAGTTACCTTCCGGCGAGGATTCGACGTTTATAGTCTATCAAACAAGACTCCTTGTATGCTCTTTATTCTTCCTTGGGTGCATCAGCAGATCCTGAGGAGGACCTCGATGATTGCACGTCAGTAGAACTCCCTTTCTTTTTCCATACTTGTTTGACTGGTGGACTTGTCTCCTTTACTTCTTCGTCCTTCGTTTCCTTTAATGGGATGTCTTCACTCCTGGTGACTTCTCCTTCATAGTCAGCCCATCCATCCTTGATTGGTCGGTTCTTGTTGCGTTGGGATGTGCGGCGCCTCCTCCTTCAGTGGTTCTTCTTTTCCTGTACATTAGTGGCATAACTATTGAAGTAACAGCGTACCTTCTCTATTGGAAATTGGAAATGGATCTCTCCAGATCTCATGTAGATGATGGCGCCAGTGGTGTTGAGGAAGGGTCTTCCTAGGATGATATGAATATCGTCTTCTCTTCGCATGTCTAGTACTATGAAGTCGGTGGGAACATAGTGGTCTTTAATTTGGATCATCACGTCCTTCACCATTCCCTCCGAAAATCGATAAGTTTGGTCCCCCAGCTGCAGCTGCACATATGTCTGGTATATAGGTCTATTTTTATATAAGTGTTCATATGTTACCTTAGACATTATGTTGACACTTGAACTGATGTCGCAGAACGTCTTGTGCAATGTACTTCCCTCAATCTTGCAATCGATGGTGGGTACGCCTGGGTCAACTCTCTTGGTGAGGTATGGTGATGGAAGAAGGTGGTCGTATTCTGTTCGGACAGAGTTGACCATCCATACTGTGTCTTGATGCGGTTGTGTAGCCTTGTTCTTCCTCCTTCTATTCCTATTCTTCTTCTTTGATGATATGGTGCTTGCATCTTCGTAGGGCATCTGAGGGTGGACTTGGGTAGTGAGTGTAAGGCTCTTGAAGCTAAATCTTTCTTTATTGCCTGTGATTGTGAAATAGATCTTGGCGCTTTCCACGTAGATGATGGCTTTGGTTGAGCTTAGGAATGGGCGTCCAAGAATAATGGGTGCTCTATTGTCTCCACCTGTTTCAACGATCATAAAGTCTACACACACATACGAGCGTCCTACTCGTATACAGACATCTTCTAGGATTCCCAATGGGTAGCACAGTGTCTGATCTGCAAGCTACAAACACATACTTGTATATAATAGAGGTGCACCATGTATTTGTTCGTATATTACCTTTGGCATAATGTTGACGCTTGCTACAAGGTCACAGACTGCTGCTTCAAAATTGTGAGGTCCAATATGGATTGGAATCACAAGTCTTCCTGGATCTCCTTTCTTCGGGGCAATGGAGTCATCCATCCATTCCCTCGATGGTCTAGGTATGAGATGTCCTGCATCAAAAATGTCTACAAGATTTGCAGTCTCTAGTTCTTTCGGAGTTCCGGGAATCTTACCTTTTTCAGCCATAGGGACTGAAGGTGCTAACTGAGATAACTGAGATTCTATCATTTTATTAAAGCTATGTTGATTCTTTATGGTAGAAGTAAAGCTATCCATTCTAGTATTAATATTTTCAAGCAGTTTATCGTTGGAAGCTATATTCTTAGACATATTATCAATAATTTTGTTTTGATTTGATATCATCTCTCTCAAAGTTGGTTGGTTAAATGTATTACCTTGGTAGTTACCTGAGTAATTACCTGAGTAATTAGGCCTTGATTGCTGGTTCCATCCTTGAGCTTGTTGAGGACGATAGTTGGTGTTGTTGTTGATGTACTTTGCATCCTCTTGAATCTCAGGGCAGTTGCTCCCTGAATGACCAGTGCCTCCACACTCTTCACATGTCATGCGTGATTCGTAGATTTGCTTGACGTCTTCTTTCTTGGGAGTGTGTTCATCGAACTTCTTCATGAGTAGGTCAAGTTTGGCAGACAGCATGTCTACTTCCTTTAGTTGATGTATTCCTCCCCTCTTGCGTGGTTGAGAGCATTCCTCGTTCCATCCTTGGTTAGAGGCCATCTTCTCAATGAGTGTAGTAGCATTGTTGATAGTGAGTGAAAAGAATGATCCTCCAGCAGCGGCATCCACATTCTCACGGGTACTCGAAGTGAGCCCGTGGTAGAAGGTCTGCATGAGTAGCCAATTCTCCATCCCATGGTGAGGGCATTCTGATATGTAGTCTTGAAAGCGTTCCCAAGCATCTGGGATTGATTCGTCATATTGTTGCTGGAAAGTTGAAATCTTGGCACGGAGGGCATTCGTCTTGCACACTGGAAAGAACTTTGCTAGGAAGGCTGTTGAACAGATCGCCCATGAGGTGTTTTTGACTTTGTTGGCGTAGAACCATTGTTTTGCTTTTCCCAAGAGTGAGAATGGGAACAAGCAAAGTAGAATGCCGTCCCTTTCGACTCCCTTGATGGTGAAAGTGCTACAAATTTCTAGAAAGTGTTGGAGATGAGCGCTTGCATCTTCATGTGCCTTTCTGCAAAACTGATTAGCTTGTACCATGTTGATCAAAGCTGGCTTGAGCTCAAATCCGTTATCTCCTACATTGACTGTTGGTCCAGTCCTGATGTTGGCAGTGGTTGGTGCAGAGAACTCGCGGAGTGTCTTGTCGGCCATGGTGTCCAACACTGGTGTTAAGCTTCTTCTTATCTGGCTAACTTCTGGAAGTGGTGGTGAGGGTCTCTTAAGTTTGCGTCTTGTTCTCTTTAGTAAAGCTTCGGGATCCTCAATGTAGTTTTTCGGAAGTTGGAAACCAGTCATACATCACACCCTGCATAAGATAAAAAGATAAACAAAGCCAGGGTAAGCCCGTTTGAGTAAAAATAAATAATCAGTGTATTATCACATGTGTGTAAGTAAAATGATATGTTCTAGCTACCGTTTTAAATGCTGCTAATGCAATGTCCTATTAGTGTTCATAAAGATTCTAATGAAAAACCCTAGGTACCATCCCTAACTGAATTGATGTGCTCCCCGGCAACGGCGCCAGAAATGCTTGTTGACACTCCTTAATGGAATCACTCTATGAATGAATCACATAAAATAATAATCTAGTGAAGGCACTAAAGAGTGTACGGGACACTACTAACTTCACTTAACGTCAAGTTGTCATCCCCAACATGAAGCTAGCAATGTAATTATATCAGGGCACTGGATTTAAAGATAGATATTTACCCGCAAGCGCACAGATAAATATACCCGTTGTAGAAGCATTTCACACAAGCTAGTCTCAGGTATCGTTATTTATATTTAGCCTAGATACTAATCAATTCAAAGTATGATGGTATTATACTAATGAGGACTTAACAACATTCATTATGGCACACACTTATAATAAAGACTGATAACACACTAATTACTCCAAACAGGGATCAGGTTACAGAGTAAATGATAATGATAAATGATAAATGATAACAGAGATCAGATCAATCAAGGATAATCCTAGAACAGTACTACCTAGCAAGTGATGATTAGAACAGGCATTAATAAGAAACATTCCTAAGATATTCTAATTACAAGTCATAGCATACATTGATTAGTGCAAACATATTTGGCCATCATTGGCTAGGTCACATCATATTTATAATCAAGAAGCAACTCCATAGTAAAGGTGTCAAACAGAGTAACCCCTAAACCATGAGTTAACTGAGCCATACTGAACACTATATTCGGGAGGTGGAATACAGAGGATTCAACAGGAATATCACACCTGCGATCTACCACTCTATCCGGAGCATAGGACGCATTCGCAGATAAATAGTGTATAGGCACCACGCCTACACAGCATCTATCACTCACCCGTTGTACTTTAAGATGAGCGCTATGAGAACAAGAGTATAAACATAAAGATGAACTATCTGTGCCAAATATATAATCAAAGCAGACTATAAGCAATATAATTAAGAATATAGTAATTGATGTCTTAGTCATATCAATTGTATTGCTATCTAGAACACAAAGATGAACAATAAGATGAATTAGATCATCGAAAAGAACTAAAGTATGAACTAGAACAAGATTATGAACTAGAAGATGAACTAGACGATGAACATGAACTAGACGATGAACTAGAACATAAACAATGATGAACTTGAAGAGCAATTATGAAATAGATCCATAATGTTAATACAAGAGAGAAGATCTTGGGTTTACCGAGCGTTCTCATGACTAGATCAGGAATCCAAGCGAAGCTTGCCTCCTCTAATCCTATTCTATCAACTATTCTAGGTGCATGTAGTTCTAGAGCCTCCGATTGATCTCCTTCTCTGATGAATGCCTTATGCTCTGATTGATGATAATCAAACCCTGATCGATGCCCTGGAGAGGGGGGTCGGGGGCTGTTTATATAGCCCTGGGCGATGAACCGTGGCCCTTGGATCAAACCGACTTAAGGTACGGCCGAGATGCATCCTAGAGGTCGGTGGAGGAAGGTTCCAGAAGGAGGAGTCCGTAGGCCCCAAGGGGGGACTGGTCGGTCTCCTGGTGGGACCGGTCGGTCCCATCAGTCAGCCTCTCATGGTGGTCAACCTCCTGGTGTCTTCTTCCATCCTCTAGAGTCTTCTAAAATAATCCTGAAGTGGTGGTGGCGTTATCTCCCGTCGGTTTCCTTCTTTGGGAAGCTATTGGTGTTGATTTCCTGGTTTAGTTCCTGCAGAATCATAGTTCACCAAAACTCGTGGAATATTGTCAGTTGAAACCCTAAACCTTTGTTGGTGATCAAATTCTTGCCCTTTTCATATTTATTTATCCCTTAATTATGATAGATAACCAGTGTCAACACATGTTGCCCTGCTTCGCTGTGTCCGTAGCCCCCAGACTACCTTGGGCAATTCCTCGACCCACTTTCTGTCATGATCTTTTAGAAGGTCGAATAATCTTGGCTTTAGACCGGCTAGGATGAGGGCGTTGGCTGTTTCGACTTGGTCGTTTGACTATGCGTGAGCTACTGATGCATAGTCTATCTTTATTCCACAGTCGCTGGCCCAAGTCTTGAATTCAATTGTCGTAAAGGGAGAACCAAGATCAGTGGTAATTCTGTGTGGCATCCCAAAGCGATGAAAGATGTTCTGCATGAATTGAACTGATTTTGATGCGTTGAATTTGACCAATGGCATTTACTCGATCCATTTGGTGAATTTGTCGATTGCCACGTAAACGTACTCAAACCCACCTGAGCACGCTTTAGAGGACCCACCATGTCGAGTCCCCAACATGAGAAGGGCCATGATGGTGGGATGCAAATCAACTCATGAGCCGGGACATGCTGTTGCTTGGCGAAGAACTGACATGATTGACAGCGGTGGACTAAGTCTTCGGCGTCTTTCAGGGCAGAGGACCAATAGTACCCGGATCTGATGATTTTTCTAACTAATGTCCTTGAGGTTGCGTGATTGCCGCAACACCCGAAGTGGACCTCATTCAATATTTCTTTGCCTTCTTCTGGTGAAATGCACTTGAGGAGGACTCCTGATGAGGCACCGCGTCGATATAACTTGTCCGTGACTAGAACATAGTTTTTGCTACGTCTAGTGACTTGCTCTGCTGCGGTTTTGTCACTTGGCAATGTATGTTCTTTGAAGTAGTCAATGAAGACTTTAGTCCAGTCGGGTGATAAAGTTAAAATCTGCGCGGAGGGTGTTGGGTCGATTTCTTCCTTCTCTTGGATAGAGGGTTCGGATAGCTCATGTATAAAGGTGCCACTAGGGACTAGGGCCCTGTCAGTTCCCAACTTTGCTAGGATGTCTGCAGCTACATTGAGATCTCGGGTGATATGAATAAGTTCCAAACCCGAGAAATTTTTCTCTAGTTTGCGGACTTCAGCGCAGTAGGCGTTCATTGTTTCCTTGGTGCAGTCCCAATCTTTGTTGACTTGGTGAATCACCACAGAAGAATCGCCATAGACTAGGAGTCGCTTGATACCCAATATGACTGCTATCCTTAACTCGTGTAGTAGCGCCTCATATTCTACTTCATTGTTGGTAGCTGGCCACATAATTTGCAGAACGTACTTGAGTTGCTTCCTAGCAGGTGATACAAGAAGGACTCTGGCACCTACTCCTCTGATTTTTAGGGACCCGTCGAAGTACATCTTCCAATGTTCTGGAATAGTATCGTCTTGAACCTACTGGAATTCCGTCCACTCGGCGACGAAATCAGCCAGGGCTTGCGACTTGATTGCTTTTCTTGGAGTGAACTTGATATTAAGTGCCCCCAACTCGACTGCCCATTTGGTAATTCTTCCTGTGGCATCACGGTTGTGGAGGATTTCTCCCAATGGAAAATCCGTGACAACTTTGATTTTGTGTGCTTCAAAGTAGTGTTGTAGCTTCCTTGATGATATGAGTAAAGCATACAACAATTTTTGGACCTGCGGGTACCTGACCTTGGAGTCGGAGAGTACCTCGCTGATGTAATATACTGGTCATTGACTATTGTAGACGTGCTTCTCATCTTTGCGTTCCACTACTATTGTTGTGCTCACAATATGTGTGGTAGCCGCAATGTATAGCATCATTGGTTCCCTGGGTTCTGGCGGCGTTAGTATAGGAGGATTAGTTAGGTATCCTTTGAGTTGTTCAAAGGCCCTGTCCGCTTCCTCTGTCCACTGAAATTTATCGCCGGCTTTGAGCAATTTGAAGAAAGGTAGTCCCTTTTCTCCTATCTGTGAGATAAATCTGTTAAGTGCGGCCATGCACCCGGTGATCTTCTGAACATCCCTGACCGAAGCTGGAGGTTTCATACTGATGATAGCCGTAATCTGCTTTTGACTAGCCTTGATGCCTCGATGGCTAACAAGGAATCCGAGTAGTTGGCCTGAGGGTACTCTGAATACACATTTTGTGGGGTTGAGCCTCCATTTGTAAGTGCACAGTCGGGTAAAAGTTTGCTCTAAGTCTGATATGAGAGTAGTCAGATCCTTTGTCTTTATAACCACATCATCAACGTAAGCTTCCGCATTGCGGCCAATTTGGTCGCCCAGGCAATCTAGGATAGCTCGTTGATAAGTGGCTCCTGCATTCTTCAATCCGACGGACATGGTTTTATAATAGTAAGCGCTGAAAGGAGTTATAAACGATGTCTTCGGTTGGTCTTCTTCTTTGAGGGCAATCTGATGGTACCCTGAGTAACAGTCCAGAAAGGATAATAGAGCGGAACCTGCGGTGGCAGCAACTATTTGATCTATCCTTGGTAATTTGAAGGGATCCTTTGGACAGTGCTTATTGAGGTCTGTGTAGTCGACACACATGCGCCACTCTGTAGAGTTCTTCTTTACTAGCACTGGGTTAGCTAGCCACTCAGGGTGGAGAATTTCTCTGATGAACCCAGCTGCTAGCAGTTTGGCTATTTCCTTCTTGATTGCCTCTTTCTTCTCCGGTGAGAATCGTCGTAGTCTTTGCTTGATGGGTATGGAACCCTCTTTTAATTCCAATTTGTGCTCAGCCAAGTTCCTTGGAACACCTGGCATGTCAGCCAGCTTCTAGGCAAATATGTCTTTGTTTGCTCTGAGGAACTTGGTTAGCGTGAGTTCCTATTCTTCGGATAGGTGAGCACTGATAACCGCCGTCTTTGAGGGATCACCGGTTTCTAGGTCGATGGTTTTTGTAGAAACTTTTATAGATGGTTAGATGGTGCCTACCTTCTTGGTTGGGATTTCTGAATCTCCGGGTTTGACATTATGTACCATCTGTGCGAGCTCCTGTACTTCTAGGGTGAGTTGAGCTTTTTTGGTAATTTGGACAGCTTCTGTGTCGCATTCGAAGGATCGCTTCAGGTCGCCCTGGAAAGTTAAAATGCCTTTAGGACCCGGCATCTTCAGTAGAAGGTATGGATAATGTGGTACTGCCATGAATTTGGCGATAGCTGGCCGTCCAAATATGGCGTGGTATGATGATTCGAAATCGGCTACCTCGAAACTGATGTACTCTGTTCGGTAGTTTGTCAGAGTTCCAAAAGTGACAGGTAGTATTATCCTTCCGAGTGGTATAGCTGTCTTTCCGGGTACTATGCCATAAAAGGGGGCATTTGATGGTGTTAGTTGAGTTGCTAGGTCCAAGATCATTTTGCGTAGGGTACTTGCAAAGATGACGTTGAGTCCTGCTCCTCCATCTATGAGTACTCTTCCCAATTTGAACCCGGCGACCGTAGGATCCAGTACTAGCGGGTAGTGTCCTGAATTTGAGACGCTGGTCCATTGGTCTACTCGAGAAAAATTGATCGGGTGTTCGGACCAATCAAGGTATCTGGGGGTTGCTGGTTCGGCTGACATGATTTCCCGCAAGGAGAGCTTCTGAAGGCGCTTGCTATCACTGGTGGTGACTCCCCCAAATATAACATTGATGGTGCCTTTGGGGTGTTGGAAACCACCATCACACTGTTGAGGGTCTTCAGCTACCTTCTTCCCCTTGTCTTTTTTGCTTTTATTGAAGTCGGAATTCAAACCTCGTTCTTTAAGCTGTCGACAGTATCTGGCCGAGTGTCCTCTTTTTGGATGGAAAGGGCATGGAGCATCTAGGAGGTCGTCGAAGCTTGACGGTTTGTTCCCTTTCTTCTGATGTTCCATTGCTGCAACAGTGTTATCCCCGGTTCTCTTATGGGTGTTTTGCTGAGCAGTCTGGGTTCCTCATTGGTTATTTCCTCGATCACCTTGTGTGTTCCTCTCGAGAAAGCGCTCCTGTGTGCGCTCTTCTGTTGCCATCATGGAGTTTACAACCCGATGGAACTCATCAGCGGTGGTCGGGTCATGCTTGATGAAATCCTTGTAATTGTACCTTTCACAAATTCCATTGCCGAAAAGGTCGATTACTTCTCTATCTGTTATATCTGAGACTGTGGAGCGGTTCTCGGAGAAGCGTCTGTAGTACTCCTGCATGGTCTCGTTTTTCTGCTATTTGCAAGTTCTAAGCTTAGTCCGCGGGTCTGATCTCTCAGGGACACCTGCAAAGTTCTCTATGAAAATGTGGTGAAGTTTTTCCTAGGAGTCGATGGACTTGGGCTTAAGTCTGTCAAACCATGCAAGAGGCATTGTTTCTAGAGCCATGGGGAGAAATAATGCTTTGATATCATTGCTTCCTCCTGCTAACTCGACTGCTTGAGCATACAGCCTGAGCCACCGTTTAGGTTCTATTTTCCCGTCGTACTTGGAGTAGCTCCCGGGTTTAAACTTTCATGGAAACGGGACTGCTCGGAGCCTCTGGGAAAAGCAGGGGAAGCGATCAACTGCATCAGATGCTAAGATGTTGACTCCTCGATATGATGATTCAGCTCCTCCTTCGGCTTGGTCGGGGACTCGGTTGCCCAGGCGACTCCTGGCCGGTACTCGGCCAAGTCTCTCATGAACAGGTCGCCTCTGGCTTGGATGAGATGAGTCTTGATCATCAGCTAGGGACTCAAGGTTTCTACCTTTGAGTTGCAGCACAGTAGTCTGAAGCATGATCAGTCGTCGCTCTTCATCAGGTGTGCGGTTGTCTTTAGCTCTCATCTCTGTAGCTAAGGCCATGATGTTCTGATAGGTTGTTTGATATACTTTATGACCAGCTACCCTCATGAATTAAAATTTGAGGTTTCACGAGCAGTCGGCTCGTCGTCGATTGCAGTCATTTTGAGACTGAATCTCCTGATCATGCTAGTGACGAGCTTGAAACTCAGCTTCTTCTTCCAAGCGCCTTCGGCTATTATATTCTTCTAGCCGCACTTGGTAATGTTCCATGGCCTCTTTACGATGAGTTGCTCGCCTTCTGCCAGCGTTTTTGGCTAGATTCTTCCTTAGTCTTTCTGCCTTTATAGTCTTGGTTTCACTAGGTCCTTCTAGATCGTCATCAGATATCATACTCAAAGTTTCATCATGTCGGAAGACATCTGGAGGAGTCGAAGGTCTTAGAGATAGCTGGTGTCCTACCATGAAGACTTCACGAGTGTAGCCTTGGTTGGTTGATCCCGGTGTAACCGATTCCAAGGTAGAAGCGCTGGAGATTAGCTCTGTTGAGGTATCGTCCTCCTCAAAGGGGAGTTGATGTCCATATTGGTACGAGAGTTGTTGGTCGATTGTGCCAACCAATCTAGCCGGGGCTGGTTGTATTGGCCAATGGACGATGTTACCTTCCTCGGTTGAACTGAAGACGAGTCCCTGTTGGGCTCCAGTCAGAGGGATCTGTTGAAGCCTTGGGAAGTTTGAACCAATCAACTCTTGGAAGTTTT
Organism: Coix lacryma-jobi var. lacryma-jobi; assembly: GCA_009763385.1. Classification (NCBI taxonomy): domain Eukaryota; kingdom Viridiplantae; phylum Streptophyta; class Magnoliopsida; order Poales; family Poaceae; genus Coix; species Coix lacryma-jobi. The sequence goes on from CM019829.1 coordinate 73,136,590, forward strand.
TAGCCGAGTTGTGCAATCCAAAGGGGATACGATGTCTGAAATCCGAGTCCTTTTCGGACAGAGAGTTCATGTCCGAGTAGGAGTCGGATAATTCAGCTTTGTCCCCAAATTCTTGCGACTCTTGGATTGTCAGGTTTTCTAGGTCTCGAGCGAGATGATCTATCTTTGGCGTGGTTTGCGCTTCTGATTCAGTTTGAAGGTGTCGATGCAGCTTTCATTGATCATCCACGATGCAAGTCCACGAGCCAAAAATGAAAATTGATCCCGTCGAGAACATGTTGAAGCGGCTCGTCAAGCTCTTGATCGCGGAATCGCCAAGAGCCCCTACCTGGCGCGCCAGTTGTCGGTGTTTGTTAACCGGCAACTCGTCTTGGGGATTCCCAGACGATTTGTTCGGTGGGGATCGGCGTTTGTAGAACTCGGCGAGTACACAGAGACAATAATTTATACTGGTTCAGGCCGCTTAATAGCGTAATACCTTACGTCCAGTGGCGGCATGTGCCTTGTGTTATGATTCAAGATTCAATGATAGGAGTATGCGCCCGCTTCCCCTTATATAGTCGAGTGAAGCTTAGCGCATACCGAGTCCTAGTCGGTTACAACAGAGGAGTCCTATTCTAATTACAAGACTTCCTTTAGAAACTCGACTAAGTTACAATGAGAGTCCAAATCCATGTAGACTTCGTATCATGTCTTCGGATCTCCCGTGACACCCAGGACTAGTCCGAGTAATTAATCAAATCATTATGGCAGAAGAAGATATACATAATATTGCATTCAGATGTCCGGGTGCTATAGGATTATATGAGTGGGTAGTTATGACCTTTGGGCTTAAAATGCTGGTGCAACTTATCAAAGGGCTATGAATTATATCTTTCACAAGTTGATCGGCAAGATTGTAGAAATCTATATTGATGATGTGGTTGTAAAGTCCAAGGATTATCAGCAACATCTTAAAGATCTTAGAGATACTCTAGAATGTGCAAGAAAACATGGATTAAGAATGAATCCTCACAAGTGTGCATTCGGAGTGTTAGCTGGACAGTTTTTGGGGTTTATGGTACATGAAAAAGGGATTGAAGTTGGTAAGAAAAGCTATGAATCCAATTACAAAGCCATGGCCATTTAGAGGATGGGGAATAGATCTGATTGGCCAAATATTCCCGGCATCTAGTAAAGGACTCAAATTTGTGTTGGTAGCAACAGACTATTTCACCAAATGGGTTGAAGCTATTCCTTTAAAGGAGGCTTCATCGACTATCGTGATTGAGTTTATCAAGGAACATATCATCTACAGATTTGGTGTTCCTCAAACCATTACTACATATTAGGGAAAGATGTTTACGTAAAAAGAGTTTGAGGATTTTGCTACCAGCACAGGTTTTAAGTTGATTAATTCATCTCCATATTATGCCCAAGCCAAGGGACAAGCTGAAGCCTCTAACCATATCTTGATTAAAATTATTAAGAAGAAAATCAAGGAAAATCCGAAGAAGTGGCATTCGGTACTAAGTGAAACCTTGTGGTGTTATAGAATGGCTTGTCATGGTGCGACTAAGTGTTCACCATATGAGTTGGTCTACGGTCACGAAGCTGTATTGCCTTGGGAAATCAATATAGGGTCCCGAAGAGTATCACAACAGAATAATTTGAAAGCCGATGAGTATAAGCATATCATGATGGACAACCTTGATGATTTAGATTTTCATCGGCTAAAGGCTCTTGAGAATATTAGAGCTCAGAAGTTGAGAGTTGCTAAATATTATGATCGAAAGGTCAGAGAGAAAAAGTTTAATGAAGGCGACTTAGTTTCGAAAGTCATTTTTCCTATTGGGACTAAAGATAGCAAATATGGTAAATGGTAACTAAATTGGGAAGGACCCTACCGGATTACTAGATGTGCTCCTGGCAATGCTTATTTTTATGAGACTGTAGAAGGTGTCGAATACTTTAGAGCAGTTAATGGGAAGTATTTTAAGAAATATTATCCTAGTATCTGGGTGGATTTACTATGATTGATCAAATTGATTGATATTCGATATAACTATATCGCCTTCAGGCTAAAAAGAGATACAACTGATATGTATAGTATCGCCTCTGGCAGTGAAAGAAATAGCCGATGCAAGAGAGGCATCGCCTTCAGCACAAAAAAAAGAAAATATGAATTTGAGCGTTTCTGGATTTAAAGGACCTCGATGGGTCTTATCGCAGAGAGATCGTAGAGGAGCAGAAACTTTATAATATTCATGAGTAGACTTCTTATACATCAGTTTAATCCTAATAAACTACTCGAAGACTTTGTCCACTATGAATACAGAGGGGGTGGACTCTGCTATTTCCCCAGCTACTCCGTCGATGCCATCAATGTTCGCTTCCATGGCGTGGCTTATTTCCGGGGTGATTTCGAGGCCACCCAAGTCTTGGCCGGTGTAGGTCTGGGTAGCTTCGAGAGCCATGGCGGCACCATGGCGGGAGCCATGGAGGGCAACCTTGTGCACCTTTGCGGGGATGTTGGTCATCCTCTCAGCAACGCTATCGCCGATGGCGTTTACAGAGTCGGCCGCTTCATTTCCCGCCTCCTGAAAGGGCCTCCAGGCGCACGATCAGGTCTGCAAAGCATACCAGAAAATACATTGTGATACTAAAGCTAAGGGCTTTCGAAGGAAGGTCTTGTCAATTGAAGGAATTATCGGTGATGCGTGCATCGAACTCGGAGCATTGTTGAACCGCTTGAGAGGCTCTCGCCTATGTGTCCTCCAGCGCCCTTTGGAGCTGGGCGATGTGGTCCTCGACGAGGCAGTTCCTGATGGTAGCTTCGGAGTGAAGGTTCCGCATTTCCGTCATTCGACGGTAGTGGCAAGCGGTCGTCGACTCCGAGCTGCTGGAAGAAGGGTTTTTAGAAACCGACTCCATTCTAGGAGGAGGCACCAAAGCAGCTGCGGATACTTGGGTGTATGCCGAGTCTCTGAGTGATGACTGATGAGTGATTGTCAACTGGGATAATGTGAATGTTCTTTGGCTTGTGTTGTGCAGGTGTCGAGCACGAATACAGTGATCAAAGGCAAGGTGAAGGTCAAGTAGAGACGTGCCGTGCCGATGGACCGAGAGTGGCGAAGGGCGGACGTGAGGCCTGGACTGAGGGACCGGTGGCCCGAGGATCAGCTCTAGTGGCTGGCAGCCTGGGACAGCGACGAGCAAAGACTTGCGGGCACGGTGTTTCTCGGGTCGTGGACCTGAGGACACATGTCGGTGGACGGGGTGCACGGGCGGTGCATCCCCTCTACGGCTCGGTTTGGTGGTTGAGCCACGGAAAAACCACCGAGTGGACGGTTTCCAGGTTTGGGCCTCAAAACCTGGGCGCTGATGGTTTCCGAGTTTGGGCCACAAAACTCGGGCTGAGGATGGTTTCCAGGTTTGGGCCTCAAAACCTGGGTGTTGCGGGTTTCTGAGTTTGGGCCACAAAACTCAGGTGATGGACGGCTGGTTTCCCGGTTTGGGCCTCAAAACCGGGGGTTGGTCGTGAAGGCTGGTTTCCCGGTTTGGTCCTCAAAACCGGGGGCGAAGTCCGGGAAAAGGAAGAGCGGAGCGGTGGCGGCACGTGGTGGCAATCAGTGACGTTGCGTCGAGGCAACGCTACCAGTTGTGCGGGCGTGGCCGTCGGATCACCAGCATCTTTGAGTTGGTCCAGAATAACCCTAGGGTTTAGCTAGTTCGCTCTATAATTAGAGAGGGGTAGAGTAGGAATTAGAATTAGGATAAGTAGAGGGAGACACCCTCCTCCCATTCTATCTCAGCCATTTGCTCTTTGCCTTCAAGGTTTTTCTGCTCTCCCAATCCCCTGCTGTAGCAACTGAGATCCGCAGAGAACCACACCTCTGTGTACTGGAGATTTTGAGGAAGTGAGACCATAATCTCACTGTTGTAGCGTGTGGTAGCCACACGGTTGCAGATCGATGACTTGATTCGCATTTTGTTCGTGTTCTTCGTTTCTCCGCAATTTTCCCATCACTCGATCTCCCTCTCTACTGCGTCTTTGCGAAATCCGTTTGAATCAACTTGTTCTTTATAGTGAGGAGATCATTTCCACCGGAGGAATTCATCTAACTCCTCACGAACAAGTAGATCGGGTTGATTTCGTTTTCGTGGCGCTTTTTCGTTCATACTCCTTCCCTTTTGATTTCCCGTTGTTTGAATCGATTTGAGCGGATGATTTCTTGGGGATAGTCTCCTAACTACCTCGTGATCATCTTCTCCAAGCTTGGGAACGTGGGATTGTGATTTGATTCGAATTTGGGAGGATTCGTGTGAGAGGCGACCAAATTCGCCCTCACTGGGTGTTGGCGGACAGTCCGCCACCCAGGGCGCGGACAGTCCGCGCGTCGGGGATGAGCCGGACCAGTGGCTCTGTTCTTCGGCCATTTTTGGCTTTTGGTTGACAGGCGGACAGTCTGCCGTTGGAGTTCGCGGATAGTCCGGGAACGTCCAGGGGACTTGCAGCAACAGTGCTGTTTCAGGGATTTGGCCGGCGGACAGTCCGCCATCCCCCCGCGGACAGTCCGCGGTTGAGCCGGACAGTCCGAGACTGTACTAGCTGACAGTTCGGAAGTCGGCTGCTTGTTGAGTTTTAGTGCGTTCGCTCTCCTGACTTCTTCACTTGGTTTCCGGACTTCTTGGTTGGCTTCTTAGTTCACCTAGGAACCTCACTAAGTATCCTTGCTACTTATTAGCATCGGTATTTGGGGATTTTCCGACGTAGCCGTCAATCTACGTTTGGGACATGGTTTCTAAGGATCGAACTTGTGCCGGTGTTTTTGGCGTTTGGTTTGCTATCGCTTTGTGGTGCCTCGCTATGATCCTAGGGATCATCCACCCTCTTCCAAGGGTCGTGGGCATCACGGTTTCGATCGAAGCTTTCGGAGGTTGATTTTGGGGACAAAAGGCCAAAGTTTCAAGAGAAATTTTTGAGCTCCCATTCACCCCACCTCTGGTCGCCTTGCTATTGTATTCTCGGTCCTTCAGCAGCGGCGGCGTTGGATGGACCTGCGTCAACCCTAGATAAAAATGATGAAAAGAGTCAAATCAAGATCTAAAGAGCCGATGATGAAATATCAGAATCAACTAATATAAAAAAAGCATGCCTAGCGCGGCGTTGAGGGCGACGGTAGGAGTTCACTTCCTCCTCTGCGGGACGCTTGCCGCGGTTGTTGTCTGCCATCGAAGGAGGAAGAGAAGAGTTTTTGGGTAAGAAGAAAGGTTTTCTTTTGGCTGGAAGACGAGAAGCAGGAGAGATGAGCTCTGGATATGACGGAAGATGGGGACGAAAGAAGAGTTTATATTAGAAGATTGAGTCTCCAAAGGGGAAAAGATATCGTTTTGTACAGTGTGCGCAAAGTGCTCGAGTGGGATTTTAAATCATGATGTGGTTTTCAAGAGAAGAGCAGTTGTAACACCTCTGGTGTTAAGCAACCCTAAATGCATAACTTGACATCTCATGAGCATAAAGCATCATCATATGTTTCTCTTCTTTATGTAATGTGTTATTTCATGTGATAGCTTTTACTGATCATGCTTTGGTGTGATGCTTGGTTGACTTGTTTTTGGAGTAGTTGAGTTCCTAAGTAGTTTAACCTTGTGGAGAAGTCATCTTGAAGCCAAGTTTATGTTGGTCTTTTTGGCTAACCAAGTCCCTAACCCTAGTTACCCTAATAGCGCCTTAGGAGTCCTTTGGTTTGACTAACAAAGACCTCCATGATAGAAGCTTTGTATGGGTTAGTGCCCTAAACCAAAAGTCTGTAGAATTTAGAGTAGAACAAAATTTGTTTTTGGGTCAACTCATGAAAATGAGGTTAACGTGGTGTTTCGAGGCCCACAAGGCAGAAATGGGAGAGTTTTAGACTTGGAAAATTTCCTAAGTTTTTGAAATGACTAAAAGTTTCGTCTAGCGAACTTTGGAGCTTTCTTGAGCAAAATCTAGGCCGAGCCAATGCTTGATCCTTTAACCAAAGTTGTAGTCGGCACATAGCTCTAATCAGTGGAACAGGTGGTTTAGCGTTTCATCGAGTGGATAAGGAGATAATCGTGCCCAAAGATTGGCTGTCAGTCGGCCTGATGGCCACTGAACCGGCCGTTGCAGCCGAGCGCGCGCGGCGTCGTGGCCGACCGCGTCAGGCATCGCCCGCCGCGTGGCGCACGACGGCCGGCCAGGCAGGCAACGCGCGCGGCGTGGTGAGCACAAAGCCTGTCCGCACGCCTTCGCCCTGCCAGAGCCATTCCACTCCCTCCGCTTTGCCTCCTCTTCGCTCTCGCCGTGGCCCAGGCGGAAAGGGGGAGAAACCGAGCGTTCGTCGCCATTCACCGCCGTCCCGCCGAGCCTCCGCCCAACCAGCCACCCAACCAGCTTCGCCATGAGCCCCCGCACCTTTTGCCGCTGTTAGTGCTCCGTAAGAGGCCCTAGGTAAGCCACGGGGTGAGTTCCCGCCATGGCCACCATGACCGCCGAGCTCGGTCCGCCGTGGTCGGCCCTCCCTCCGTGCGAATCCCTCCGTTCTAGCTCGCGTTCTAGGGTCGGTGAAGTCCGTGGAAAGAGTAGGTGGTGATGGTTTAGCCGATTAGGGTTTGGTGGTGGCGGTACGCCATCGCTCGCCGTCCGCCATGGTCGCCGGAGTTGGCATGGCCGTGGTCGTAGGTGTTCATGGTGGAAACCCTAGCTCCCAAGTCTTGCTCTAGGTCCGTGGAGGTCTGAGGAGTAGGATTGAGGAGTTAGTTTAGCTCGTCGTGGTCGGAGCCGGCCGGCGTGGTGAGGCCGCGCCACCGTGTCCACCATTCCCGCTGGCAAGCTCGATCCGTGCAAGCGCTGGGCTGGAGAGTGGCATCAATCGATACGGAAGGAAGAGGGGAGTCGAGTGGTGGAGACGGTTTCGCCGGAGAGGCCGCCGTCGGCGAGCTTCGCCATGGTCAACGACCTCCTCCGCTTCGGGAGTATGACGAGTGGGGTCGGTATGACCGTGGGTCCCAGTTGTCAGTCGCTTAGGTGCAGCAGCACTGTGTGCGTGTAGCAGTTAGGTTAAAGTGTTTTTGTTTTTATTGTTTTCAGAAAATGTGTTAATGCTTGTTTAATTCATATCTGGAGTTGTATTAGTCCAAATGAGGTGAACTAAATTTTGTTAGGTTGGTCATGCTGAGATCTGTTTAGGAAAAATATAATATGTCCAGTTTGTAATACTTTTATATGCAGTTGTATTTAATTATTGTTTAGGCTGAAATCTTGTGTAATGCATAATAAACTGTGGATTGCTCAGAAAAATGTGATTCTTGTTTTGTTAAGTTTGTGTTGATGAGTAGTTTCTGGGAAAAATGTAATATAGAGCTGTTCTGTGAAATATTTAGGCAGTAGCAATTAAAATGGTTAAATGTTGTTTTCTTGCATAAATTGTAGTAATTAAAATATGAAGAATATGAACTTGATAATTTTTGTAGACTGCACTTGTACTAAGAAGTTCATTAGAAAAATGGGAAATCTGTTGTTTGACACTTTGTGCTAGGGTGTGTAGTTCAAAGCACCTTTTCATTGTGATGTTTGTCTTTTTCGTGGAGAATATGGTTTAAGTCCAAATAGCTTGAAATTTGGACAGAGGACTAAACTGCATGTGGTCAGCTTACAGTAATTTTTGTAGATTTTTCTGAAGTAGTTAGCTGTGGGTTGCTGTTATAGGCTTAATTAAATAGTAAGGTAGTAGCAAATGACTATTTAGTGGTAGGATGATGTTGACTACCTTGTTGAAGAAAATGAAGTAGATGACATGTGCTTATCTCCGGAGTTATCCTATTCCATGTTGCATCACCCATGCATCCCATGTGTATTAATTTTTATTCATACATGCTATGCATCGTACAGGACCGGTAGTGGAGACCCAGAGCCCGCAACCGCAGGAGGAGCCAATTTTGGAGGAGACCCTAAACGAGAGGACTGAAGGAGGACACATCGAAGACTTACCTGAGTGCAACGACCACTGACCCTCCGACTTCGAATGAGGCAAGCCCTGGAGCATCTAACTCCTATGGTTTGCAAACTATTTATGGAATTAACTTGATATGCTTGTTGCATTAGGTTTATAGGAATTGATTGCGACCGTTGCTGCATTACTATCATACCTTGTCCACCGCAATTAATGTCTTGATATCCCTTTTAAGTCTAGGCCGTTATATGCTTAGCCTGCTTAGACCGGTAAAAGTCGGGTGATTTTCTGTCTCCCGCAGTAGGTGGATACTAATCATGCAGGAGCAGCAGGACATGGGTTCTGTGTGTTAGTAGTCTCCCGTCTGTGTGGATTAGGACCCGACGAAGGCACACCTCAGTCATTTTGAACGCGTCAATCACTTAACGGAGTAGGTCGCAGTACCTCCCGCGAAGCCGAGTAAGGTTATTCGAGCCGGTGATGGAGATGTTGACGCCTAACACCCAGGGCCTTATTTATACCGTGGGCAACTATTCTGAGCAACCTGGCATGGTCCGTGGACAGGCAGGGCCTGACTGACCTGGCATGACCGTGGGCAGTTATAGATTGAGCGACCTGGCATTGAGATAACCCCCGGTGTAGAAGGGCCCATGGCCGTCCCGCGCGTTGTGTTCTCGAATCTCCTGAGTGGCAGCTTACGACTGTCGTGGTTGGATGTGTCGGGCGAGTGTGAGACATTTTATCCCCAGCTGGGTAGGAATCGATTATAATCGCCATCGCTCCTGGACAGTGAGTAACTTGACTGGGCATGTGTTACCATAGTAACTTATGGAATTAAAGATGGTTATGATGATTAATCTGAAGGGCTCTAGATCAGGTGCAAATCTAGTTAACCAGGGCTAACTATAAAAGTAACCGCCAATACTCAATTTGGGTTTTATCATAAGAAAAGCTTTCATGCAAATTGGTATGTTTAGCCAACCCCAGATATAGCCTTCATAAATCCTTGGTGTCTCATTGTTTCTGGTTTATGACGGGTAAGTCTAGCTAAGTACCTTCTTGTACTCAGGGTTTTATCCCTTGTTGTTGCAGATGGACAGTGCTTTTTCGGCTACTGTGAGAACTGCCTGTACCCCGCTGCGGGTGATGACTAGACCATGGGCATGGTCACCTCTTATCCTCACCTGATGCTTTTGTTGGACTGATCAGGCATATGGCACCGTATTGTGAACCAGTGAACTTGTGTTTCAAAACAAAGTTGCTTCCGCTACGAATTCCAAAACTATGGTTGGTAATATTATTGAACTCCGATGTATTTGAACAATGTGTGAACTGAATGTATCTTGTGGACATGTACACTAATCTATTACGATATTGGCTCTTGTTGACATGCATTGAAATCCCTCGAGATTTCCGGACTACCGGGTTTGTACAAGCTTAAGTATCTGTTAATCTCTGTGAAAACGGGGGTTCGGTGCTTAATCTGGTATAAATTGGTCGGTTCTGTTACAGCTGGCATCGGAGCATGGTTAGCATTACTATTCATAAGTGTATTTGAAAATCAGTATTTTCCAATAAGAACTGTATTTACCAAAACTTATAGTTATAATAGGATCTGAAAATCTCAAGGGTAAAAAGTAAGGTGTGCCATTGATCAAGTCCTTATGCTCAGTAGGTTTTTAGGTGGCTATTTAAGTACTAACTTGGGGGTCGTGCATCATATTTAATTCCTGTTGTTTTCTGTCGTCCATACGGCAAGGGTGAAATTGTATGAGTGCTATTCTTCGGAATAGTAATGTATGGATGAATTGCCTCTACGCCAAGGTAATAAGTGAGTTGTGAGAGCATGATTGGACAACCGCCAATCTAGGGGTGTGCTTGAATGATACCGGAATGTATACCTGTTACACAGAAGTATATGTGAAAGTATTTGATTGTGGGAGTATTAAATTTTATGGGTGCATATACTACTTACGTGTATACTGGGTGTGCACCTAAGTTAGTATTAGATTTACTTTCAGCAATGCATGATATTCATACTGTGGGCAGGGCTGAAGTGATCTTCTGCAGGTACGCTTACTTGCGAACGTATAGTACGTCTAGTTAAAGCTACGAGTGAACGTTGTATGCCACCGTCTAGCCGTTAGGATGTTAGACAGTGACGACGTATGTTGCGCGCATGCATCATGATCATACAATCTTGCATTAATCTTACTTCCTTCCTTATGTTATCCGTCCCGTTTTTCCTAATAAAAGTTGTTCTCAACTAATAAAAACCTATATGGATAAACTTCTTATAGATGGCACGTACCAAGCGCACAGCTCGTAAGTCGACTGGGGGCAAGAGGCCTAATTACATGTTGGGACCATGGACCGCAAAGGGATCGGAGGACTTCCTGGACGAGTTCGGCATGCCTACCATCCTTTGGAGGGTGCTACACTTGGTTGGATACCAGGAGGGTCAGGAGCCGCAGTATGATTGGCATCGCGTGCAGATTTCTGAGGACCGCCATATGTACACGGTGGAGGTGGACGTGCCTAGCCGTGAGGAGCAGGATCACGTCTGGTGCCGTCGGGTGTTCGCGCTGCAGGGGAGGACCCCATGGGATGGAGCCAACAGAGTTGCCTACACCGTTCTCCAGGACATTATGGAGGACCACCCAGAAGTGGTTGCCCAGGCTACAGCCAGTATCTTTCAGACAGCAGATCCCTATCAGTCAGTGTGGCGCCAGCCAGGAGCTGCCATACTTGAAGCTAGTTCGCTTGAGATAGAGCATTGCGCCGGACCAGCCGGGAGTGTCATGGCTGCACTCATGGCTACTTATGGATGTCTATCCCGCAGTTATGATCAGTTGGACCACATCCTCAGTGAGGAGATGGCTGCACAGCACCGGAGGCAGCAGGAGCATACCACGAAGATAGACCGCCTCACTGCAGAGTTGGCACGTATGACAGTGGATGACGACCTTCCTATCCACGATTATGATTGAGACCGAGGTGTCACTTCGAGGTGTTTGTATTGAGGGCATACGCGCTTCGGAGAAGAACAAGCTGTTGAGGTTGCGAGTGGGAGATCTAGAGCTGCAACTTCACCACCTTCAGGACTACAACGACCATTTGCATGAGGAGATCCACCGCATGGAAAATGAGAGGAACCCCATCTTTCCACAGGAGGACCCGGATCCACGTGACTCTTCTAGTGGCTCTTCGGACGTGTCTAGTGATGATGGTGATGATGGCGACGTCGCTAGAGAGTAGTTTAGACCGTGTGTTTTAGGGCTTGGTGTTCTTTTGCTTATGTTGACAGGCCCAATCTTTTGTCTTGGCTATGGGCTAGATGTAAGAACAAGTAGTGAACTTATGTGCACCTGGTGTGAGACCTTTGAAAAGTCCCATATGTATGGGCATCTATGGATGTTTTGTGTTAGCTTTTGCATGTTATGTACTGAGCGATCTTATTATGTGATGCTGCGATGTGGATTGAAATTTATTATGCCTCTGTGATTGTTTGGTGAATTCGTTTTCCGAATAAATTTAGTTGGCATGATTTATTGTTCTCTACAATGATTGAAACCTCGCCTAATGATCACTTGCTATCAATATATGCAGATGACGACAACCCGTAGTGGAGCTGGCGGTAGTAGTGGAAATGAGGACAACAGGGATAACCGCAATCCATCACGTCCTCCACCAGCCACTCCCGAGCAGCTTTTCGCCCAACTTCTGTGGAGCCAGCGCAACATTGAAGCCTTGCTATGAGAGAACCTGGCACATGACAACCAGCGCCCTGAGCCAAACCAGTATAGCACATTCAAGGATTTCCTGGATACCAGGCCACCCATTTTCAAGGAAGCTACTGAACCTTTAGAGGCAGAAAAATGGCTGCATACCATCGAACAGAAGTTTCGGTTGCTCAGGCTCACAGAGGAGCTCAAGGCGGAGTATGCCGCGCATCAGCTGCAGGGGCTAGCCGGAATTTGGTGGGGGCATCACCGCACCACCTATCCTGCCAACACCCCTGTCACTTGGAGAATGTTCTCGGCAGCTATACGAGGACATTATATTCCGCTGGGCTTGACTCAGATGATGGTGGCCGAGTTCATGAGCTTGACACAAGGAACTCACTCAATCACTGAATATCACCACATGTTTAACTCCTTGTCCCGTTATGCTCCAGAGTTTGTGGACACCGATGCTAAAAAGATTGTTAGTTTCAAGAGAGGCTAGAACACCAAAATGGGAAAATCAGTGGGTACATCTTCTCGTATCGTCTTCAATGACATTATCAGCGACTGTTTAATCCAAGAGAACCACAACAACAAGCATGCTGCAAGTAAGGCCCTAAAGAGGACTTTTGATTTAGGACCATCACAACCTTGGGGACCACCAGCTCAGCGTTCCCAGTATCGACCACCAGCGCCGGGAGCACGTTTCAGGCCGCCGTAGAAGAAAGGTCAGCCACAAGCTCAGCACAACCAAAGGCCATACAAGATAGCTACTACCCAAGCTCGAGCAGGTCAAGGCAGCTCAGCCGAAAGCAAACCTCTAGTTCGTGAGCCATGCTACAATTGCAATCAAGAGGGGCACTTTGCAAGATATTGCCCACACCCGAAGAAGTAGCAGGCCAACTACCCCGCGCGTCTGCACAACATGACTGCCGAAGAAGCTCGTGCAGGAGAGCCCGTAACTGCCGGTATGTGTCTTGTTAACCATCATCCTGCAGTAGTTTTGTTTGATACTGGATCATCGCACTCATTTATGAGCAAGGCATTTGCACAAAAGCATAATCAGGAGGTGTCTGAAATGGACTATGGGTTTCGTGTGAGCTCCGTAGGGAGTAGCGTGTTATCTAGGCAGATGGTTTGTAATGCAACCATCGATATTGGAGGGCACATGTTTGGAGCTAATTTAGTAGTTCTGCCGAGACTAAGCATGGATGTAGTCTTAGGTATGAGTTGGATGAGTATGTGGAATGCGGTGTTAGACACTGCCAATAGGACTCTTACCTTATCTGATGGAAGGACAAATAACAAGCTTCGCATTTCTCTTCCCCGAGGTGCTGACTTCATTGACTTATCCTGTACTCTGACTATAGAAGACCTATCTAAGATTCCAATTGTTCGAGAATTCCCAGATGTCTTCCCGGACGAGTTACCAGGATTACCACCCAAGAGGGCAGTGGAGTTTGTAATTGAGTTGTTACCTAGAACCGCGCCGATTTCTAGGAGGCCCTATTGTATGCCACCCAATGAGTTAGCTGAACTCAATGTGACAGAACCGACCAATTTATAAGAGCACAAGTGCGAAAACCTCTGCCGGAGCAGCTGAATTAGCACACTTGAGCCCATATAAACCCGGTAGTCCGTGAAATCCAGAGGGATTTCAAACTTTTTCAACATCTCAGCCAAGATCGAATGGTCAAGCAAATACAGATCATGTTCACGGAGCTTTGCAGCGGAAATAAAATTACAATTAATAGTACAAGTGGAGTTCCACTCACTTTTAGAAGAAACAACATAGCTTTGAAATGAATACCATAACATAAGTTGAAATACTTTGCTAGCTTTGAGTGACATCCTCCAACAACAGCATAAAGAGAAGAAGTAGGGAACTACCGAGCCCACCGGCACTGGTCAACACCTTCCGGCAGACCTAACCTTCACCTGCAACAAGGTGGGATAAAACCCTGAGTACTCGAATGTACTCAGCTAGACTTACCCATCGGAAACCAAAAATAAAGAGACACCAAGGAGTATGCAAGGCTGATATAAACAGTGGAGCTGGCTAACTTTATTTGCAAAAGGAGCATGAGATAAAGGGTTCATCATTTAATTATATGAGCAGTCATCTTTTATCCTATTCCTTAAACTCTAGGTTTTGCACCTGCACTAGAGCACTCAATTGGATCTAGCAAACAATAATATAATACCATATCAGGTTTGCTTATAAATATTTTAGTTGAACCATCAAATGTCACATGGAGTTGTATCGTGGTGAAGCTCGCCATAGTTTCCCACTAACCGGGGGAGACGGCGACTCGAATCGAATTCCAAACCAGCTGGTGAAAGACCTTTAACACCAACCCACACCTTTCCCGTTGGGTCCATGCATTGGGTAACCGCTCGATGCTTGTTCGTGGTGGTAATCGTCGCGGTTCAAGCACGGACCGCCCAATTGGAACCTGGCGATGGCCTCACGCGGCAGATCGCATTTCCATACTAGAGGGCGCGACTCGGGTTGATTCCGCCCGAACAGCTTCTAACCGGCTTTGGTGTCGATGATTACAGCACCGACATATACCTAAGTAAAAGGGCGCGTTCAAAAATGAACGAGGGCCAACATCGATACAAACCTACACGATCCAACGGACGGACTGCCCCAAGTTTCCAATCTTGTGCCTTGACTTCCAGTTGACCGTATTTTATTACTACTCAGGTTCTTTTCCACGATAGCAAATATAGCCAACCGTGATCCGATAAATATCCACCAGGGGTATTACAGAAACATCCTTAACTACTACTTTTTATTAAGCACACTAAGCAGTTCTACATTATAAATAAGGAACAGGATAGCAAGGCAGATATTAATCAATTAATCAAGGAATGGTAATGCAGCAAGTAGGATTCAATCAACTCCTATACCTAATGCATCACAGTATAAAAGGACTCAAGTAATTTAATTGTAAAAACTGGGAGACTTAGAATGCTCTGGGGCTTGCTTGGGAACCAACACTAGGTTAGTGTTTGTTAGGTGATACTCGCTTGGCAAGCATCTCCGCTGTAGCACTTGTTTAACTCCGCATCTTCGGGATAATCCACCAAACACCTGTCTTCGGGTTTTGCCTCATCATCAGTCCTTTACGATGTATCTACCGTTACCTAAATGAGATGCGCAATGCAAGCGTATGAATGCAAGGAAAATGCTTACAAGGAAAACATAAGAAACACAACACAAGCATTACTAGATACTTCACATAAGCAATCAGGATAACTATTAAAAGAAGGCACAGCTCTAAGACACACTCACGGCATGATCATTTCAGCAGGTTATTATTAAAGAAAAGTGTGACATATGGTTCACTTAGACACTCAGAGAGGCTAACTATAACAATCAATCAAATCTACATCACTCATCACGCAAATGGAACACCTGTATGCACATACAACTATTATTTTAGTTAAGCATGTCAATCAACATCATCTAATATATTTATATAACACATTAGCTTGATTATCTTAATAATATGGAATAAACATGCTCATCATTAACAAGGCATAGGGTATCACTGAAGATCACATAAACAACTATCGAGTTACATCAATCAATTTAGGCTTATTCACTAAACAAGGACAGCCACACTGCAGGTACTTTAAACAGACATAACTGAGGCTACACATAACCCAACAAGGTGATCCCAGACTTTCTGGAAAGCTAATGAAATTACCTAAAACTTTGCTATTATCACTTAAGCATGATTCAGCAACTAAAAAGACCAAACATAACAGACAAGCACTTCTGTCCAAACTTTGGACAGAATATAACATTCATTTTCAAACAACCATAACTAGAAATCTAAAGCACCAGCAGTCTATACATAAGACTTATTAGAAAGCTTATTAAGTTGTCTAAAATTTATTTATAATCATCTCAAGATGATTAAGCAGTTATCAGGGCTAACCAACTCAAATAAATAAATCTGTCCTGATTTGGACAGATTCTGACCTCTAACTTTAGAGACATGTAACTCAAGTTCTAGACCACCAAAAATAGTGATCCAAGACAATTTAGAAAGCTTATGAAAAACACTACAACTCTTATATTAAAACAAAGACATGGTTCATAACTTAAACTAGCCAAATAATTCATTCTTTCAGATCTGCACAGAAAGTATGCAAAACATGATAGCAAACTTGCAAAATCTATAACTCCTAAACTACTGGGCCTAAAATCATGAAATTTTAGGACAAGAAATATAAAGAGGATATCTACAACTTTTATATAGAACATATCTACAGAAAACATTATTTTCTTCACGCACTAATCACCTCTACAGAAACTGTGCATGCAGCAATTTCAGCATATTAATAAATCACTTCATCACTTGTTTGATTAGCATGTGAGCACACAATACTTATCTTAGATTAACATGCAACAAAGGTAATCATTTCAACATATTCATTTTCATTTACCAATATGCTTTTATTAATTAAACAACTAACTAACAAAGGCATTATCTTTAAGTGATGTTGCAAACACATGATTTGGGGCTCATATTTTTACTGAGGATAGATAATGCCAAATCATGACTACTGTAAAAATATTACATGCTCAGGTATTATAATTTGTTTATTAAAATCATGACAAGACTTATTCACAAAAATGCATGTGAGAGCAACAAAATTCCATAAATCATATTTTCTGCAAAAACATGGCCATGATAAAATAACCTAAGCTACAACAATATCATAGGAAGTCAGTGGAACTACCTTTTCGATTTTTAGATGCAAACATTTGCAACAATTCATTTTGATCCATTTAATGAGCTGAGAACAAGATAAATACATGACTAAATTATACATGCACCAAAAATCCTGAAATTTTTATCACAGTACACATGACACATGACAAGCCTACCATAAAAATTTCACAGCAATCTAAGCGATAAAACAACAGGTACCATTTTATCCCTATTTAATGCTATTTAACACAAATAAACCATTGCAGCAGAAACTATCTACTAACACACAACATATCAAACATTCACTGGATAGAGCTTTTTGCAAGGATTCCAAAAAGTCTTCACTCGCAATTTTTCAACATTCCTACAATTTACTACGTATTTTACAAGTTCAGCCAAAAAGAGGATTTAATAATTTCGGGAAAACAACTAACTGCACTTATGCAAAGTGAACAAAAGACTTTTCAGAAATTAATTAAGCCCTTAAAAGTAAACTATTTCTTTTACCACTTTTACAACATGGACCCTATAAAGAGTTTCAACTTCTCATCCATAACCTTCTTCTACCTTTTCACGGCAAAACGACGGGAGGAGCAGGGAGGTCGCCGGGGCTTGCGTTGAGGCAGGGCGCTGCTGCTGCCTTGGTCGCCGGGGTTGCAGGCCTGCGGCTTCTGTGCTGGCTGCTGCTCTCGCGGCCGCTGCTGCCGACCCCTGCGCTGGCGACTGCGGCCTCGGGAGAACTACGACAAGGAAAGACCGCGGCCTGGCGCGGCAGCAAGGGTGCGAGACCAGGGCACCGCGCCTTCACTGCAGCGGCGCAGGAGGGGCGCTGGGAAGAGGGAGGCTCGCCGGCGCTCTACTGTTGCTGTAGCTGGCCGGCCATAGAGGAGAAAGGAGCTGCTGCCATGGAGGAAGAAAGGAGAACTGGCCATAGAGGATTGATGCTGGTTTTCTTCTGCTCCAAGGGACAGACGGAGGGGAAAGGAGAGACCGCTCGGTCTTTTGACCGATGGGGAGAGGGCGCGCGGCCTGGGGACGCGGTGCGGCCTCGGGAGGAGCAACGGCCGCCCCTTTGGGCCAATAGGAGGAGGGAGCGGCAGGTCTTGGAATGCGGCATGTCGGTCACGGTAAAATTGTCGTGAAATTTTCCCCAGTTTGTCTGTTTTCGGAAACTTTCGGTCCTTTTCAAAAATTACAAATACTGATCAAACGGACTCCGATTCTGACGAAACTAATTTTGTTGTCGTCTTCTCGCCGAGTACTCCGACTTTCGTTAAAGGCACTTGGTCAGATTCCTAATGGTTTGCCTGGTAACGATCGTCGATGGCAGCTTCACGGTGACCGAAATTCCGACTTCGCAGTACAGACTTAACTGATTTCCGGAACCTGAAAATTGCGTTGTATCTCATCTTGCGAGCTCATTTTCACCCTTTTCGGCACCGATCCAGATCTCGGCCATAAAACGAAATTTGTTCCTTTCGATCTGTACTACAACTTTTGTTTAATGCGCAGTGACATGCGAACACCCGAAAATACCGTTCAACTCCGGTCAAAGCGGTCACCCGGTAGGATCGAGATTACGGTCTCTCGTCGGTCGGAATATTTTTCGGTCGTCTGCTCAACATAAAACTTTCATAACTTTTGCTCGTGAGTCCATAAATAATTGATTGGGCATAATTGCAAGACTTGGTTGAACCCAAATGATTTTCTTCCGTTAATCAGCCAGAACAGACAAAGCTACGACTCGTCATTTCATTCGACTTATTGATTCCAAATTTCGTGAAACTTGTCTACCAGTCACTATAGATAGGAACTGAAGTAGGGAACATGAAAAGTCATGTTTAATAGAAATCTTAAATATTCTGGAATTGGGCAACTATTATCAACTGGCTCTTGATAATTAATTCCTGAATAAATCAAACTGGGTTCTGCTTTCAAGATTGATTCTGATATTTCTGTTCCCACTGACAATACTAGAAATTAGGTTCTTGATTATTACTGAAATTACATGTGTGCAGTTCTATGTGTGCAGTTCTCTTTCTCTGGTGATATCATTGTATTATCTGAGTCTGTTAAGAGAGCGGTGGATGTGATAGCTAAATCAATCAATTCCACTCTTTCGCCGATCCTTCTTTACAGGAATTCTCATCTCCAAACAACGAGAGACACTTAGGTTGCATTTGATGCAACCTCTTGGGTAGAATATCTAATGTCGAATTTCTGTATTATTCAGCAGATTAACATTATTCTCCTTCATGGGGCAGTTGAAATTCAATAGAACTAACTTGTTGAACTTCCTTGGTCATGGGGCAACCTTCTCAAATCCATTTAGCAATGCAGGAACACAATCTGGAATCTATTGTTTTACACTTCACTCTGTCATCAGTTTGCACTTCTTGGAGTTGATTTTTGTAGAAGACCTTGACTGCTCAAGAATAAAGGATTGATTCTGATTGTCCTTTCTACTCTTCATCTAATAGAATTCAAAATAAATCTTCCCATAGTACTCTGATGTATTACCAGATAGTTCTTACTCGCGGTATATTTCTTTCGGAGTTACTAGACTGTTGTACTGCCTTGTATTACCATTCAAATATTTCCAAGATAAAGTTGGCCTCAACACGACAGAAACTGGGAGGTACGAGTGCCACAAACAACATCAGTTGGTTTACAGACTTCTGATATAACACTGTTCTGTGAGACATAGCCTTCGTATCTACCAAAGAGTCATTTCTGAATTGGATATTAGCCTTTCCATGGATGAAACCAATCAGTTGTCTCTCAACACTAAAAAGCTCCAAGGTTTCAGCTTTTACTACAAGCAATGTTGAATATCAATGCACACAGTCACCATCAAAGTCAACAGGGAATCAGGTACCACTGAGAAGATTGGGTTGACTACAAGATCATCATGATAGAAAACTTCTGGATTTAGGTACCTGGTCCAATAACACACCACTTTTGTTGTTCACTCTTCAGCTGATACTTGTCCACCTCAAGTTTGTTGTGCCACTTTACTTCACTATGACCATATATGTTGCTCGATCTTTGTTGTTGATCTAACAGAGTCCTTTGTCTACCACCTCTTACAGTCTGTTACCGCTTTCATTACTGACTGATTCTGGAAAGGTCATCCTCTTTGCCACTTCAGAAAGAAAAACTACCACATCTGATCTGACGTAAAGATTTCTTTGAAGGAATATAGAAGATAACAAGGAGAAAGCTTCATGAAAGATAACACATTGGCATAGTTTTCATCATGAATCTTGACTAGAAACCACGATACCAGCGCGTGCCGAGCAGCACAACCATGTGTCTGCAGCCACAGGAGGCTCTCGGTTTCGTCGCGGCACCATTAGTTCTTAACCAAGACATCATTATTGAATCCATAACCGATGAGAAATCTTACATGACGCAGATAAATCTTGCATGGAGAGAGCATCACATGCAAGGCATAAGCTAGCAAAACAAGGATGATCACAAGATATGGAACTCACAACGGAGGTGATTTCAAGAACAAAACACGACACAAGACAACAAGGGTAGGCCTTGTGCACATCTAGGTTATGACAAGATAGAAGATTTCATGAACTTGATTTGGCAAAGCAGCAACAAAAGGGCAACTGAGGGGTACAGCAAGGATTTGGGCATGGTCTCCACAACTGGGCAAGACAAACTACGGTCGAAGGCTGAGGTTAGCAGGGACTTAACTTGGTTGGTCAAACCAACAAGGGCCTTCACAACAAGGGATACAAGACATTCATGGCTTAGGCAAAACTTAAAAAGGGGTCAAACTTGAGTGTACAGGTTAAGCAAGGGCATGGCTACACAAACAAGCATAGGCATACCACGGTCTGGATTTAGTACTCTGGAAAGGTTAACTTGGGCCATCCGGACCAACAAGAGGCATGAACAGGCATAGGTATAGGTCTTTGGCAAAAGCATCCTAAACCATGACAACTAGCAGACACACAAACACAGGCCTTTAAGCACAAGGGTTCTACTCAGGGCATCTCAGAAGGTCAAGAAGGCTTGAGCATGATTCTAGACGAAGGTTGACATACCACTCATGTACTCACCGAGGACAAAGGTTGACTAACCAAAGCATCACTTAGATAACAGAACATCTACACATAGCCTTAACAAGCATAGGAAGACACAAACAAACAACTTAAGCAACCAACACTAATTATGAAGCTCAAACCAACTAAGCATCTATCCGAAGCACACAAACACACATAGACACACAAAACATGGTGAACAGACGTTGCCACTGTTTTATTTCAAGTTTATTAGATTGGAGCATAACTCTTTATGTAAGAGCAAACATACCAAGCAAATTAAGGCATAATTGTTTGTTAACTATCAGCAATTGACAACTTAAAGCTAACAACTCACGTATTTAGTCTATGAAACTAACAACAAGCAACAAGCTCATGCTAGTCTACATTCCAACAGAAATAAACAGATACTAGGTAACAACAACTAACAAGAAGCATGCAACAACTTAATCTGGGGTACAAGCAAGTAGAACAACAGTTTAAAACATTCTAAACTTGTTATATATGCTAAGATTGTAGTCCACTTAAATTAGTTGCAAGCATTTACTTCTTACAAGCATATCACTAGTGAGGATTAAAACTAGATTAGAGAGCAATTATAAAGCACGGTGCACATAAGAACATAATTCTAAGCATAAGCATGTATGAAAACAGTTTGTATACATCTTAAACATGTTAGAGAAGTTCATGATTAGCCCAGATTAAATTCCTTACATGCACTTATTAGTTTTCTTAACTTAGGAAGGTGAAATAGAGAGCGATTCCAATCTATACCCAGAGAACTCTAGAAGATTAGAGCAGCTCACTACTGCCTTCAGTAGGCTACTACAAGCATTTTAGTATTTTGAAGTAAGTAAAGCAGCCTACACAAGTCTAGCAAGTAATCATACTTAAAACAACTTAAAACAGGTTTACGCTATTTAAGGTTGTATACAACAAGTTTACATTTTCCTAACAATAACATGAGACTACAAAGCTATTTAATGTTGTCAAACAGCAAGTTTTATATTTTACTTACAGTAAACATAATACTAGAGAGCTATGAAAATTATTTTTACAAACTTTTAATTCGTATAACTCTAGTTCTCATCATTGCAAGAAAAGTAAGCATGAAAAGGATTATGTTAACACATAATTTTCGCACTATGACAAGTGGGCCAGCACGGTGCAGGTTCGGGAGGATTCACCACCTAAGGGATTCGGTAGACAGCGATTGCGGTCGGCTAACTCAATGTATTTGGCAAGGCTGTGAAGGCGACTAGTCAACGGCGAGCAGGTTCGGCAATATGACGCTGCGGTCGGCTACATCAGATTAAGGTCGGTTTGCGCCAGAAGACGACAAATGCAGCATGTCAGAAGATTTAGCAACGAGGATCTCATCATTTTTAGCGTGCGCCGGTTATTAAGGGAAGCTTGGAGCAGAAGGCGTCATATTTTAGGTAGTTTCCTGATTTTGTCGTTGTAATTGTGTCCTTCTAGGACTCATAGGACACCAGGGTATAAATATAAACCCTGAGGCCATTGTAAAGACGTTCAACAATCAATACAACCAAACCGGCCCCGTGCCATCTTCGAGTCCAAGTCGTGTCGTCGTGTTCTTCGAGAGGAACCATCGATCCGTCGACCTCCGTAAGTCCCGACAACCTTGCTATTATGTCTAGTATCGTGCGGCGGATTTAGGCGTGATGCAAGTAGTCTCGTTTGTTGGTAATGGTCGTGCGGCGGATCATTACTTGATGATCGAGAAGTCTTAGTTTATGATAAGATTACGAGTAAGTACCGTGCGGCAGGCACTTGCTTGATAAGCTTAGCATAAACAAGATAGTTATCGGCTCTATTAGGTTTGGCAAGATCTAATAGATTCATTAAGTTACCTTGTGTTATATGTATTGTTACGTTTATCTCGTTGCAACACTTTATTGCCCAATCTAGATCTTGCTCGGTTCGGCTTCATCTTGTATAAGATCTATCCTATCCTTTTACGATTATTTTTGTAAGGCCTTTATACGATAGATCTACTGTTTGCAATAGCCGATTCGATCATATCTAGATTGCCACGTGGTGAGGGTTCATGCACGTTGAGTATGCTTGATCTATGATACAGCTAGGTGTCGTGCGGCAGGCGCAGGCTTTAGATTAGTTTAATCATGCTTAGTTTGTACGTTCAATCCCCATGGACCCCAACTCGGTTGTACAATCGAGATTGGTTAAGCTTTAACTCATATTTAATACACCATGCAAGTACAATTTTCATGCAAACGTATTCGGCAACTCGTTTTTCACGTAACTTCGTTCATATTGCCGAATAGTCTTTGAGCTTGTTGGCAGATAGCTTTCATAGCTATATGTCGTCGTAAGTGGCTTCAGGGCCGTATATTTTGGAACTGTCTGGTCACACCCGGCATGTTCCAGCTTTGTATTTAATAGTTTCTTTCCCTTGTTCGTTGCAGGGCAAACTGACTGGCACGCACCGGACTTCTGAGCACCCGGGCCACATTCGAAGCTAGCTTTTTTGGCTTGCTGTGTGATTGGCACAGTGCGCCGCTTTTGGTGTCAACACACATTTTGGCACGCCCGGTGGGACCCTTTTTTCCTGCAGCAATGGTTGAAGTCACCGAAGCCGAGGCCAGCAACAAGGCGGGGCTCGTGCAGGTGCAGCTCGCTGAATTACCCGACGAGTACAAAGAGCAGGTGGATAATGCTTGTGCCGAATTCCAGGCCAAGTGCCTAGAAGCCTTCTCCAAGAACAAGAGCGGAAAGGTTCGCCGTCTGCACGATCTGCCGAAGCCCGTCCAGCTCAACCCGAATGATCCCGGGGAAGCAGAGGCAGTGCTGAAAATGTCTCGCATAGTCAACGAAGCTGTCTCTGGTGCCATTGGTCGCATGCATGGGGCGTTTCTCAACACTTTCTGCACCATCATGATCGCCCAATTTGGCCCCAAGGCCGACGAACTCATGAAGGCGGAGTTTGGCCCAATAGCAGGGCCACATCTTTTCAACCTGCCGGATCACCTCAAGGGGGCAGGAGCTGCTGGTGAGGAGACCCCGCCTAAGGCTCAATCAAGCGGGATGACCATTCAAGAGAAGCACACGCCAGAGGGCCAATTGCCGACCATGGGTCAGTTCATGTTCGGCACTAAGGGTCAGCCGCCAGAGTCAACACGCAAGATCTCCCCGCAAACCTATAGGCTCATAAAGGACTACTGCAGAAACGGGTACCATGAGATGCTTGAGCCTCACAACATAGAGGGCGCCCCACATCCAGGATATGGGAAGCCGACGGCCGAAAAGACCGCCGACTCTAATGTCGATGTCATGCTAGAGAAGATGGCGGATATGATGCAGCGCACTTTCGGCCTGAAGCCTAAGGGCACTTATGCTTACAGGTCTCCGTTCCCCGAATGGTTCCACCGTGTGGCTCTGCCTCCCAGAGTCAAAGTGCCGACAGACCTGTCCAAGTTCTCCAGCTTAGACGACACCAGCACGGTGGAGCACGTCAGTCGTTATCTACTCCAGCTTGGGGAGGCCAATACCGAAGATGCCTTCAGGGTTCGGTACTTCCCGTCGTCACTCACTGGACCGGCATTCGCATGGTTCACGTCACTACCGCCGGGCTCTATTCTCTCTTGGGCAGACTTGGAACAAAAGTTCCATACTCACTTCTACACGGGCACCAAGGAGAAGAAGCTGGTGGACATCATGTACATGCGCCAGAGGCCAAATGAGACACCACAGGACTACCTACGCAGGTTCAGGGAAGTCAAGAGCCCTTGCTTCAGCATGCACCTGCCGGACGATCAGCTTCCACCATTGGCCGTGGCAGGCATGCTCCCGAGCATTAGGGACAAGCTGTTCGGTCAAGAGTTTGAAGACTTGGGTCATCTCTCTCGCCGGCTGAATGAGATGACTATCCAAGCGCAAGGCTTCCGGAGGGAAGGGCGCTTCCAGAAGGACAATGTCACGGCCCAGATGTATCTGAGAATACATATGATGAATGATTGACTGTGTTGAGGAAGGTTTGAGGCTTTTACCCGGTTGAGTCATTATCTTGCTATGCGCTTAATGTTATGACTAACCGGTGGCGTGAGTTGTGTGGTGTTTCTGGGTTGGTGTGTGTGTGCGACATGTGTCTCTTGGCTGTGTTGATGTGCAGGTGTGGAGCTCGGAGACAGTGGTCTATGGCGAGGTGAAGGTCAAGTTGAGCCGTGCCGTGCTGACGGACCGGGTGCGGTGAAGGATGGGCGTGCCGTGCGGCGGACGTGCCATGCCGACGAACCGAGCGGTGAAAGGCGGACGGGAGGCTTGGACTGAGGGACCGGAGGGCCAGAGGACCAGCTGTGGTAGCTGGCACGTGGCATCAGCAAGCAGGAGCACATGGGGATGTGCGGTGCATCGGCCGAGTCGGGAGGAAGGCGCTGGAGTCGGGTCGCTTGGCGGGAGGTCGGACACGGGCTTGCGTGCGGCGCAAGTGCCGTCGGCCGAGTCAAGAAGGAAGGCGAAGGCGTTGTGCCCGGCGTGGAGGCTGGACATGCATCGGCATCGGCGCCGGTGGTCGGGGTGTGAGAACCACATCCCGTCTACGGTGCGGGTTCGGTAGCTGAGCCTCAAAAAGCTACCATCGACGGTTTCCAGGTTTGGGCCTCAAAACCTGGGGTGGACGGTTTCCAGGTTTGGGCCTCAAAACCTGGGGTGGACGGTTTCCAGGTTTGGGCCTCAAAACCTGGGCGTGCGGGTTTCCGGGGCCTCAAAACAGGGTTGGTCGAAGGCGGTGTTGCGGCCCGAGTTGTTGCGCGAAGCTGGACCTGCGTGGCGTGGCGGCATCGGGTGGTCGCGTCGAGCGACTGTTGGGCTGCCGTCAAACCTGACGGTGCGGGTAGGGATGAGCGTTGTCTTGGTCAGGTCGCCTTAGGCCTGCTCATCGACCAGGGTGGTCTCGGTGATAGGTGGGCTCCGGCAAACGCGTGCGGGTGCGCGTCTTGGGTTGGCCATAGGACTGGCGACGCGTGGCTGGCAAGACCTGGGCGTGGATGGGTTTCCGGTGGCCTGCGTGCGGTCGTGCGGAGGTTTGCTCAAGCGTTGCGGCGCGGTCGGTGGCGGCGTGGCGTGATTCGCGGCTTTGCCTGGCGGCCTGTCGGGTTCATGGCCGGTGGCGTTTGCGCAGGCGGCGTGCGCGGTGTGTAGGGTCCGCTGACGTGGGTTGCTCGGTGGTCGCGTGGCTTGGCGTCCGCGGTTGCTGCCGGGGTTGCGTCGATGTGCTTTGCGGTTTCTCTGCAGTTTGCTTGAGTTCTTTTAGGGCGCCATTCTTGGATTCGCTGCATGCTTTGTAGTGTTTCTGTGCTCCTATACCGTGGTGTGTCTTAGGCTCTGGTAGTGTGTTCCTGTCACTTTGTTCCAGTGAGACTTTCGGTTGGCACTTCTTGAGTCCATCCAAGCTTCGATCTGCTGGAGTGGCTTGTAGCCCGTACACCAAGTGCTTAATGAATCATCCATTCCTCTGAGTCCAAGGATCAAATTCGTGCTTAATTTGTCTTGCGATTTGTTCTTCGCGTTTGCACGTTTTCCCCTCTTTCGTTCTTCACGAGAATTCTTGTTTCGAGGGAAGATTCGCAAATCCGTTTGAACCATCTTGTGTAGCTTTGTGAGAGTCTTCTTTCTACCGAAGGAATTTCTCTAATACCTCACGAACTCACAGATCGGGCGGATTTAGTTTAGGGATCGAGTTCTTGCCCGTTCCTCACCGTTTTCTTCGATTCAACCGATTTGGAGTTAGGTTCGAGCCATGATCTCTTAGGAGTACTCCCTAACATTCTTGTGATCCCTTACACGAGTTAGAGCCCTAGTGCTTTTGATTTGAGGGAGATCGGGTCCGATTCGGTGGACGAACAGGGGACTGGTCGGGGTGACCGGACGCTGCCTCATAGCGACCGGACGCACGAGCCAAGAGTCCGGTCGTTGAACACCCGCGCTGTCCAGTTCGCGCGTGGTGACCGGACGCTGACTGGGATTTTCGCACCGGACGCCCTAACGCAGATCCGGTCCAACACAGAGCTCCCAAACGAGTTTCTGTGGACCGGACGCGTCCGATCGTTCCTGACCGGGACCCCTCAGAGTCCGTCAATATTGTCAGAAAGCGTTTTGTGCGACCGTACGCTAGGGTTTCGCATGACCGGACGCACTGAAGGCACTGTTCATTGCCTCCTCGGTGCTTGACCGGACGCTCAGTTTTGTAACGACGGACGCTTCTTCTCCGTGAGTCCGGTCGTGAACAGAGAGCTCCCAGAACGCAGTTCAGCTGACCGGACGCGTCCGGTGCCTATCGACCGGACGCACCAGTGAGTCCGGTCATCTGACAGAACGCGTTTTCGTCCGTATCTTTTGCGTTCGAGCTCCGATTTGAGATCCGCTTTTTCGTTGGATTCCCGACTCTGTGCTCTACAGAACCGGGCTTCCCGCTTTGCGAGATTGCCTGAAAGCCCTCGCGTTGCTCGGGGGAGGTTGAGGTTACCCAAACTCCATCCCGTCACTAGTTGACTTGCGTGGATTGGAAGAGGGAGTTTTTGTGGTGTCCCGCTGTGTTCCTAGGGAACATCCACCCTACTCTTGGGTCGAGGACATCACGTGTGTCGGCTTTGCTCTTGGGGTTGATTTTTGTTGGGACACAGAGGCCGGAGTTTCTGAAAGGAAATTTTTTAGGCTCCCATTCACCCCCCCTCTGGTCGCCTTGCTTTAGCATTTTCGGTCCTTCAATTGGTATCAGAGCGGGTTAAGGATCTCTCTACCTTAACCGGTTCCAGATCCGCGAAGGCGACCTTTTGAGAGCGATTTTTTTTTTCCGACTTTTCTTGTCGAGGTGTTTGAGCTTTTGTTTGGCTAACACTAACGGTGCTTTTGGAGTGCACCAAGTTCTTCTTCAAGTATGTCTTTGTCTTTCAGCTTGAACGGTTCCATGGACGACATCTTGGGAAGAAGGAGGAGTGCAGTTGATGAGAGGGATCGCGAGGTGACGACCTGCTGAACCTTCTGCGACATGATGAGCTTTCACCGGAGGATCTCCTACATCAACTTGGCAAGGCCAAGAGAGGTACACTTGCTCAAGGCCTTGGGACTTGCACAACCTCTATGAGGCTTCGTTCTATTTTGTTGAGCTTGTAGTACCTTGCGTAGAAGGTCGAAAAGTTGAAATGCTCCATTGCTAGTTTGAAGTCTATGCCTCTTTGCCTTGCACCGCACCTCTTGTAGTGACATGGTTAGGAAGAATGATGAGCTAAGCTTTTCCCTTGCTAGCTTAAAGTCTGAGAATGAAATGTTGATAATCTAATGCTTCCGACCATGTCTTGTTTGCTGACTTAAGCAAGGACCTTGTTTATGCTAAATCTGAAATAGCCTTGCTTAGGTCAAAATGCTTTGTTTACCATGTGTTTCATGTGAGTCTTTGCTTGCTGAAATCAATAATTAAAATTGACTCACACCACATGTGTAGATGAGCTTGAGCATGCTAGGGCTAAAATTGATGAATTAAATGCTAGGCCTTGTAGCTCATGCTCTTTGAATAAAAATGCTTGCCATGCTTCTAGTGCTATTCATGATTCTTTGCTTGATGTGAATGGTGATGTTTCTTCTCCCAATCTCATGTGCACATCATGCATTGATTTGGAAAAAGAAGTTTTGGTTTTGAAAGCTACGCGCGATGATATGAGCGCCAAGTTGGTTGAGCACAATGATATGAGTGCCAACCTTGAAAAGGAGATTGAGCTCTTGCGTACCACATATGCGGAGTGCATTCGGAAGGAGATGGAGAACTTGAGAAACACTCCTTGTGGTACTTGTGACCGTCTCATGTTTGAGAATGAGGTTTTAGCCAAAAGGTGCAAGAGCCTTTGTGCTAAGTCTTTTGAGTCACGCTTTTCTTCCAACTCCGATGTCGATGTTTCCAAGTCTGCATCTTTGCGACCGGAGTTGAGTTCTTGTGTTGCGCGTGAGTCTTTTGACGATAGCACTAGTGCCAAGGTTTCGGATAGCTCTTTCATAGCTACTCCCAACCTTGCTGTTTCTTCGAGTGATGTCCAGGGACTTCTCTTGACAAGGGTGCTTCTCACATTTTTGGACTCGTCCTCCCAATCCGGTTTTTCATTGCACCTTTTGCAAGAAGGAGGGACATTCGCTCGATTTTTGTTTTCGCCGTGTCAAGCACGAGCGGCGAATTCGAGCTAAGGCTTTTAGGAAGCCGCGTAGCCTTTCCCATGGCACGTGTGCTCCTA
The DNA here is from genome assembly GCA_009763385.1 of Coix lacryma-jobi var. lacryma-jobi. Classification (NCBI taxonomy): domain Eukaryota; kingdom Viridiplantae; phylum Streptophyta; class Magnoliopsida; order Poales; family Poaceae; genus Coix; species Coix lacryma-jobi. The sequence goes on from CM019829.1 coordinate 73,165,322, forward strand.
GCATTGGCACCAAGTTGGTGGTTGATGCTCCTTGTTCTAAGTCCCAAGGGACTTCTCACTTGTCGGAGAATGGTGTGCCTGCCAGTAGGCCTTTGTACCATTGCTCTTTTTGTGAGAAAGATGGGCATCAAGAAAGCTTTTGCTATCGGCGTGCCAAACGTTTGCGCCAAGCTCGCTCTTCTAGGAAGATGGTGATTCATAGCCCGTCTCATGGCATGAACGCTTGTGTTCCTAGTAAGAAGCCCATTTTTGTTGATGGGATTTATGACTCCTTTTCTAGTGGGATAGGTCATGGTCGTGGACATGTTCTACTGCTTCTTCTCGTGGTCCACGTCATGCTTCTCATGGTGCATCTATTGGTTCTTCTTCAAAAAGACCTTGGAAGATGTTTGCCTCTTTTCCCGTGGTTCGACTCGTTCTTCTCCTCGAGTTGTCCTTTTGAGGAATGCTTCCAAGGGTGTTTCAAAATTGCTTTGAACCAACATGTGCATCATGCTAACCCACATGAGAAGTTGAGATTTGTGACCAAGTCCTGGATCCCCAAGTACATGCTTGCTAACCCTTCGGGATCCAAGGCTCGGGTTTCCCTCTTGTGTGTAGATATGAGGACGCGGGGTGGAGAACATGCGCCTGATGGAGCTTGATCTTTTAGATGTGATCAAGTTTGATGGTTCTCTGCATCCCGCTAGATTTGCCTCCAAAGAGGTTTGTATATCTTGGTGAGCTTTCTTATACACTCATACCTTGTACATCCCCGCTCTATTTCTTGTGGTATGAGATGGTTCTTCATATGCTCACTTGTATAGTTTTTACATGGACATTTTCTTTTGTATCATGTTTTTGCTTTAGTCTAGCATGTGCTATCTTCTGTATATCTTGTCATGCTAGCTTTGTGTATAGCTTCTGTGGATTATCCACTTTTCATGCTAGTCTGTGATCCTTATGAACATTATGCCATGTTTTACCATACCTCTCCATGAGCTTTACTTGTAGAGGTGTGATGTTCATTAGGTGTCACTTTTCAGGTGCTAGTTTTGATTAGCTACATGTATCCTGTTGATATGATTAGTTTGAGCACTAGTCTCTCCTCGATTTTATCATGTTACATGCTTTTGGATCTATTGCTATCATTATCTTGCATTGTAGCATGTGTTGAGGCTTAGGCTATGTTTGGGTTGATCATGTTTTTAGGCTGCATTTTGCTATACAGTGCTTTATCCTGTTGCATGGTAGTCTAGGCTAGTTTGAGTTCAGATCTCCTTGCGGTATCATTCATGGGTAGACCTCTTTTTGTTGAGAGCTTACCTTATGCTTTTATGTGACTAACCGTTTTCGTGGAGACCTTGAGGTCACACTGGACGAGACAACGCCTTGTGTTCTTCTTCTGCTTTTGAGTGTGCAGGAGAACAGGAGCCTGGAGAGAGCATTTCGGCTCACGGACCCGATCCCACTTCTTCCACGACTTGGGGTTCCGTTCGAGCAGTTCTCCAGTGAGCACCAGCAGCACCTGGGCGAGCGACAGCATCAGGCGAAGGGGAGGCGACTTCGGCGAGGCAGGCGCCCCGGAGTTCAGCAGCATCAGGCGTCCCCTCGGCATCACACCAGCAGGCGGTCATGTGCTTCATGAGGTACCTCCGACACACTTCTGAGTTCGGTTTTTGGTACACTCCTTCTTCGACCCCTTTTCTGCTGTGTGGTCTTCCGATGTGGATTTTGCTGCCTGTCGCTTGAGCATTTCCTGGCTCTTCGCTTGTGAGCTGGATGTGTGTTTCCCTTTTAGTTGGGGAAGCATTTTGCTTGTTGTATCTTAGTTGGTCTTCTCCGATACCCTTTTTACCTTGGGTTTCCCTTTTTAGACTAGCTTTTGATTCGTTCCTTATAGACTGGCTTTTGCATGCATCTCATCATGTACATTTTGCATTTTAGAGCTTCATGTATATAACAATGAGAATGAGACTATGCTCTTTTTGGTATGCCCTGCTTATTCATGATGATGCTTGTAGCTTAGGCTCTTTTTGATCACTTGATACATGTTATGAGCTAAGCTATTTTTGCAAATGGTGAACTTGACTAATTAACTATGAAACCTTTAATTTGTTCACCATTGAGATTGGCAACTAGCATGGGTAGGATGTGTTGAGATCACTTGTGCTATCTTTTGTATGCTAGGTTGCTATGTCTCTTGCACTGAGTCATTCACTTGCTTGGATTGTTCATATGTACATTGTGCTTAAAAGTTTGATCCAAGTATTGTAAAATGAAAAGATCGAGATGGGATTGCATGTGTCAGCACATCACGGTATCGAGACTGTTTCTCATTGCACATTTGAGTTAAACTTGAGCCGTGTAGTGTAAGACCGAAACCGGTGCTTTAAGCTTCCGATTGCTTTTATTGCATAGGCTTAGCCCGGTTGAAAAGTTAGGCAATGACCATGCTTTCAACCTCTCGCAATCACATGCTTTAATATGAACTTGTGTTAATACCGCTGCAAACTCCAATAAAATTTGAAAAAAAATAACACAAGTCTATGCTTCATTCTATTGCATGATGATTGAACCTTGCTAGGGTAGTTCACCTTTTATCCTGAGTTAGCACTTGGTTGATTTCCTGTCTATCCATGCTAAGTGTTATTTTAGTGGTGAACACCTTTTCGAATGGCTTAAAACTGCTCATATGCTTAATTGTTCATATTTCGTATTCATTTGATCAGTTTGAGCCTTAGCTAGCATTTGTATTGATTGCTACATTCTCAGGGCAGCACCCCATTGAGCATCTTTTTATTCTGATTGCTATACACTTGAAGCTGTTGCATTGTACATTTCATGCATTCTAGCTTAGTGTGCATACCCCCAGCTCCGATATTCTTTGTGGTCACCTTCAATTGGTTTCGGGCTCTTTTAATGCTTCTCACTGCCCCCATATGCTTTTGGATGACTTGTCTTGTGTTTGTGTCAATTTTTGTGGAAAATGTCAAAACCCCTCAGCATGTTCCCTTTTGTCAAGGGGGAGGAGCTGTTTTCAAGGGGGAGCTTGAATGTTGGCACAAAGGGGAGAGTCATGCATTTTGGGGAGAGCTTTGAGCGAGGGGAATTTTAGCTCTTTGGTTTCTTCTTCAATTGGTATCTTCACTCGGTATAGCTCTTTTAGGTGTTCCAATTGGTATCCATCTTTCGGTATGGAATGCAATTGATGTCATGAGCTGTATTGCATAGCTTTTGTATATAGGCTTGCTTTCAGGGGGAGTTGCTTTTTTTTGTCTTGCTGCTTCTCCACGTGCTCCGAGTGTTTTGTGCTCCATTTCACCTTGAGCCTTTTCTTTGGGCTTTTTCAATTGGAATTGAACCTTCCTTGTGTCCTTCGATTGGCTTTCAATTGGTGGGGAGCATGTTGGGCCGTAAGGCATTGGTATCGAGCCTGCTAGTCGTGTTGAGCCGTTTTGCCTCTCTCTTGAGGGACTAGCAGTTTTTGCTTCGTATTTTTGATTGGTTTGGAGCCTTCAGCTAGTTGTGTTGAGCCGTTTTGCCTCTGTCTTGAGGAACTAGCTGTTTTTCACCAATTTGTGTGGCTGATTTTGAATGGTATCAAATTTTCTGCTAGTTGTGTTGAGCCTCTGTGCCTCTATCTTGAGGGACTAGCAGTTTTGCTTCTTATGCGCTGTTTCAGCCTCATTTGGTGTCGAGCCTTGAGCTAGCGGTGTTGAGCCCTCTTCTGCCTCTTCTTGAGGACTAGCTCATTTTTGACTTGGTTGCGTCGAGCCGTTGCCCATGTCTTTGGGAACCAAGTCTTTTGCTCTTTGTCGAGTTGTTGCTCCGATCCTTCGCTTGGTTGCGTCGAGCCGTTGCCCATGTCTTTGGGGACCAAGCTTTCGGTGTTGGTATCTCAAACCATCTCTTGTGCTTAGTTTTTGTCAATTCAATCATCAAGGGGGAGAAATTTAGAAACCCAAGTAAGGGGGGAAATTTAGAAACCCAAGTAAGGGGAGTAACCCAAGTGAATCCAAGTGGATAAGTACCTTGGTTTCTTTTTGTGATGATTGTTTGACAATTTTTGAGATTGGTTTTTCGAGTGCCTTTTGGGATTCATGAAACTCTTGTCTTCTCTTGACTCTTCGGTTATGTGGAGGCTTTGCCCGCTTTTCCCATTTCTTTCGGGACCGAGAGCTTTTATTTGGAGTATTCATGATCCTCCCTCTCTCAAGTGGCCTTGTGTTTGCTTTTACCTGGCTTTTGGGCACTTGAGTGAGACTGGTCCTCAAACCCTTCCTTTTTGATTTTATTGTCAGTCAATGCATTCATCAAGGGGAGATTGAGAATACATATGATGAATGATTGACTGTGTTGAGGAAGGTTTGAGGCTTTTACCCCGTTGAGTCATTATCTTGCTATGCGCTTAATGTTATGACTAACCGGTGGCGTGAGTTGTGTGGTGTTTCTGGGTTGGTGTGTGTGCGACATGTGTCTCTTGGCTGTGTTGATGTGCAGGTGTGGAGCTCGGAGACAGTGGTCTATGGCGAGGTGAAGGTCAAGTTGAGCCGTGCCGTGCTGACGGACCGGTGCGGTGAAGGATGGGCGTGCCGTGCGGCGGACGTGCCATGCCGACGAACCGAGCGGTGAAAGGCGGACGGGAGGCTTGGACTGAGGGACCGGAGGGCCAGAGGACCAGCTGTGGTAGCTGGCACGTGCATCAGCAAGCAGGAGCACATGGGGATGTGCGGTGCATCGGCCGAGTCGGGAGGAAGGCGCTGGAGTCGGGTCGCTTGGCGGGAGGTCGGACACGGGCTTGCGTGCGGCGCAAGTGCCGTCGGCCGAGTCAAGAAGGAAGGCGAAGGCGTTGTGCCCGGCGTGGAGGCTGGACATGCATCGGCATCGCGTGGTCGGCGGTGGTCGGGTGTGAGACCACATCCCGTCTACGGTGCGGGTTCGGTAGCTGAGCCTCAAAAAGCTACCATCGACGGTTTCCAGGTTTGGGCCTCAAAACCTGGGGTGGACGGTTTCCAGGTTTGGGCCTCAAAACCGGGTGGACGGTTTCCAGGTTTGGGCCTCAAAACCTGGGCGTGCGGGTTTCCGAGTTTGGGCCTCAAAACTCGGGGTGGCCGGTTTGCCTGGTTTGGGCCTCAAAACCAGGGGGTTGGTCCGAAAGGACGGTCGACGCGTGGCGGCACCGAGAGGCTTGCGTTGCGGCGAAGCTATCGGTGAGAAGGCGCGGCGGTCGACGGTGGCGGCACGTGGCGGCATCGGGTGAGGTCGCGTCGAGGCGAAGCTACCGGATGTGCGGGCGTGGCCGTCGGATGAAGATTGACCGGTTTGGACGGTTGTACCCCTGGGGGGGTTTTGGGATGAGTGCTTAATGTAAGGGCGCCTTGGTCATTGGACGTGCGCCTATATATATGAGAGGGCTGCTAGGGCAGCCGCATCCTTGGCAAGACCAGTGGTGGTGTCTCTCTCATTTTGTTCCTGTGAGAGTAGGCTAGGGTTAGGGAGAGTTGGCTCTTGTTCTTGAGCTTTTCGCCATCCAAGCTTTGATCTGCTGGAGTGGCTTGTAGCCCGTACACCAAGTGCTTAATGAATCATCCATTCCTCTGAGTCCAAGGATCAAATTCGTGCTTTAATTTGTCTTGCGATTTTGTTCTTCGCGTTTGCACGTTTTCCCTCTTTCGTTCTTCACGAGAATTCTTGTTTCGAGGGAAGATTCGCAAATCCGTTTGAACCATCTTGTGTAGCTTTGTGAGAGTCTTCTTTCTACCGAAGGAATTTCTCTAATACCTCACGAACTCACAGATCGGGCGGATTTAGTTTTGGGATCGAGTTCTTGCCCGTTCCTCACCGTTTTTCTTCGATTCACCGATTTGGAGTTAGGTTCGAGCCATGATCTCTTAGGAGTAGCTCACTAACATCCTTGTGATCCCTTACACGAAGTTAGAGCCCTAGTGCTTTTGATTTGGGGAGATCGGGTCGATTCGGTGGACGAACAGGGGACTGGTCGGGGTGACCGGACGCTGCCTCATAGCGCACCGGACCACCGAGCATGAGTCCGGTCGTTGAACACCCGCGCTGTCCAGTTCGCGCGTGGTGACCGGACGCTGACTGGGATTCGACCGGACGCACCTTACGCAGAGTCCGTCCCACACAGGAGCTCCCAAACGAGTTTCTGTGACCGGACGCGTCCGATCGTTCCTGACCGGACGCACCTCAGAGTCCGGTCAATAGTTCAGAAAGCGTTTTGTGCGACCGGACGCTAGGGTTTCGCATGACCGGACGCACTGAAGGCACTGTTCATTGCCTCCTCGGTGCTTGACCGGACGCTCAGTTGTAACGACCGGACGCTTCTTCTCCGTGAGTCCGGTCGTGAACAGAGAGCTCCCAGAACGCAGTTCAGCTGACCGGACGCGTCCGGTGCCTATCGACCGGACGCACCAGTGAGTCCGGTCAGTGCTGACAGAACGCGTTTTCGTCCGTATCTTTTGCGTTCGAGCTCCGATTTGAGATCCGCTTTTTGCGTTGGATTCCCGACTCTGTGCTCTACAGAAACCGGGCTTCCCGCTTTGCGAGATTGCCTGAATCCCCCTCGCGTTGCTCGGGGAGGTTGAGGTTACCCAAACTCCATCCTGTCACTAGTTGACTTGCGTGGATTTGGAAGAGGGAGTTTTGTGGTGTCCCGCTGTGTTCCTAGGGAACATCCACCCATACTCTTGGGTCGTGGACATCACGTGTGTCGGCTTTGCTCTTGGGGTTGATTTTGTTGGGACAGAGGCCGGATTTCCGAAAGGAATTTTTAGGCTCCCATTCACCCCCCCTCTGGTCGCCTTGCTTTAGCATTTTCGGTCCTTCAATTGGTATCGGAGCCGGGTTAAGGATCTCTCTACCTTAACCGGTTCCGGATCCGCGAAGGCGACCTTTTGAGAGCGGTTTTTTTTTCCGACTTTTCTTGTCGTCGAGGTGTTTGAGCTTTTGTTTGGCTAACACTAACGGTGCTTTTGGATGGCACCAAGTTCTTCTTCAAGTGTGTCTTTGTCTTTCAGCTTGAACGGTTCCATGGACGACATTTTGGAAGAAGGAGAGAGTGCGTTGATGAGAGGGACGTGAGGTGAACGCCTGCTGACCTTCTGGAGATGATGAGCTTTCAACAAAGGATATCGTATACATCAACTTGGCAAGGCCAAGAAAGGTACACTTGCTCAAGTCTTGGGACTTGCCAACAACTTATGAGGCTTCGTTCTAGTTGTTGAGCAGTGTAGTACCTTGCATAGAAAGATCGAAAGTTGAAATGCTCCATTGCTAGTTTGAAGTCTAGTGCCTCTTTTCCTTGCACCTCTTGTAGTGACATGGTTAGGAAGAATGATGAGCTAGCTTTTCTCTTGCTAGCTTAAATCTGAGAATGAAATGTTGAAATCAAATGCTTCCGATACCATGTTTGTTTGCTTGACTGCGCAAGGACCTTGATTATGCTAAAACTGAAATAGCCTTGCTAAGTCAAATGCTTTGTTACCATGTGTTTCATGTGAGTCTTTGCTTGCTGAAATTAATAATTAAAATTGACTCACACCACATGTGTAGATGAACTTGAGCATGCTAGGGCTAAAATTGATGATTAAATGCTAGGCCTTGTAGCTCTGCTCTTTGAATAAGATGCTTGCCATACTTCTAGTGATATTCATGATTCGTTGCTTGATGTGAATGGTGATGTTTCTTCCTCCGATTTCATGTGCACATCATGCATTGATTAGAAAAAGAAGTTTTGGTTTTGAAAGCTACGCGCGATGATATGAGCGCCAAGTTGGTTGAGCACAATGATATGAGTGCCAACCTTGAGAAGAGATTGAGCTCTTGCGTACCACATATGCCGAGTGCATAAAGGAAGGAGATGGAGAATCTGAAAAACACTCCTTGTGGTACTTGTGATCGTCTCATGTTTGAGAATGAGGTTTTAGCCAAAAGTGCAAGAGCCTTTGTGCTAAGTCTTTTGAGTCACGCTTTTCTTCCAACTCCGATGTTGATGTTTCCAATTGCATCTTTGCGACCGGAGTTGAGTTCTTGTGTTGCGCGTGAGTCTTTTGACGATAGCACTAGTGCCAAGGTTTCGGATAGCTCTTTCATAGCTACTCTCCAACCTTGCTAGTTCTTCGGTGATGTCCAAGGGACTTCTCTTGACAAGGGTGCTTCTCACATTTTTGGGACTCGTCCTCCCAATCCGGTTTTTCATTGCACCTTTTGCAAGAAGAGGGACATTCGCTCGATTTTTGTTTTCGCCGTGTCAAGCACGAGCGGCGAATTCGAGCTAAGGCTTTTAGGAAGCCGCGTAGCCTTTCCCATGGCACGTGTGCTCCTAGCATTGGCACCAAGTTGGTGGTTGATGCTTCTTGTTCTAAGTCCCAAGGGACTATTCTCACTTGTCGGAGAATGGTGTTGCCTGCCAGTAGGCCTTTGTACCATTGCTCTTTTGGTGAGAAAGATGGGCATCAAGAAAGCTTTTGCTATCGGCGTGCCAAACGTTTGCGCCAAGCTCGCTCTTCTAGGAAGATGGTGGATTCATTAGCCCGTCTCATGGCATGAACGCTTGTGTTCCTAGTAAGAAGCCATTTTTGTTGATGGGATTTATGACTCTTTTCTAGTGGGATAGGTCATGGTCGTGGACATGTTTCTACTGCTTCTTCTCGTGGTCCACGTCATGCTTCTCATGGTGCATCTATTGGTTCTTCTTCAAAGACCTTGGAAGATGTTTGCCTCTTTTCCCGTGGTTCGACTCGTTCTTCTCCTCGAGTTGTCCTTTTGAGGAATGCTTCCAAGGGTGTTTCAAAATTGCATTTGAACCAACATGTGCATCATGCTAACCCACATGAGAAGTTGAGATTTGTGACCAAGTCCTGGATCCCCAAGTACATGCTTGCTAACCCTTCGGGATCCAAGGCTCGGGTTATCTTGTCCTCTTGTGTGTAGATATGAGGACGCGGGTGGAGAACATGCGCCTGATGGAGCTTGATCTTTTAGATGTGATCAAGTTTGATGGTTCTCTGCATCCCGCCTAGATTTGCCTCCAAAGAGGTTTGTATATCTTGGTGAGCTTTCTTATACACTATACCTTGTACATCCCCGCTCTATTTCTTGTGGTATGAGATGGTTCTTCATATGCTCACTTGTATAGTTTTACATGGACATTTTCTTTTGTATCATGTTTTGCTTTAGTCTAGCATGTGCTATCTTCTGTATATCTTGTCATGCTAGCTTTGTGTATAGCTTCTGTGGATTATCCACTTTTCATGCTAGTCTGTGATCCTTATGAACATTATGCCATGTTTTACCATACCTCTCCATGAGCTTTATTGTAGAGGTGTGATGTTCATTAGGTGTCACTTTTCAGGTGCTAGTTTTGATTAGCTACATGTATCCTGTTGATATGATTAGTTTGAGCACTAGTCTCTCCTCGATTTTATCATGTTACATGCTTTTGGATCTATTGCTATCATTATCTTGCATTGTAGCATGTGTTGAGGCTTAGGCTATGTTTGGGTTGATCATGTTTTTAGGCTGCATTTTGCTATACAGTGCTTTATCCTGTTGCATGGTAGTCTAGGCTAGTTTGAGTTCAGATCTCCTTGCGGTATCATTCATGGGTAGACCTCTTTTTGTTGAGAGCTTACCTTATGCTTTATGTGACTAACCGTTTTCGTGGAGACCTTGAGGTCACACTGGACGAGACAACGCCTTGTGGTTCTTCTGCTTTTGAGTGTGCAGGAGAACAGGAGCCTGGAGAGAGCATTTCGGCTCACGGACCCGATCCCACTTCTTCCACGACTTGGGGTTCCGTTCGAGCAGTTCTCCAGTGAGCACCAGCAGCACCTGGGCGAGCGACAGCATCAGGCGAAGGGGAGGCGACTTCGGCGAGGCAGGCGCCCCGGAGTTCAGCAGCATCAGCGTCCCCTCGGGCATCACACCAGCAGGCGGTCATGTGCTTCATGAGGTACCTCCGACACACTTCTGAGTTCGGTTTTTGGTACACTCCTTCTTCGACCCCTTTTCTGCTGTGTGGTCTTTCCGATGTGGATTTTGCTGCTGTCGCTTGAGCATTTCCTGGCTCTTCGCTTGTGAGCTGGATGTGTGTTTCCCTTTTAGTTGGGGAAGCATTTTGCTTGTTGTATCTTAGTTGGTCTCCGATACCCTTTTACCTTGGGTTTCCCTTTTTAGACTAGCTTTGATTCGTTCCTTATAGACTGGCTTTTGCATGCATCTCATCATGTACATTTTGCATTTTAGAGCTTCATGTATATAACAATGAGAATGAGACTATGCTCTTTTTGGTATGCCCTGCTTATTCATGATGATGCTTGTAGCTTAGGCTCTTTTGATCACTTGATACATGTTATGAGCTAAGCTATTTTTTGCAAATGGTGAACTTGACTAATTAACTATGAAACCTTTAATTTGTTCACCATTGAGATTGGCAACTAGCATGGGTAGGATGTGTTGAGATCACTTGTGCTATCTTTTGTATGCTAGGTTGCTATGTCTCTTGCACTGAGTCATTCACTTGCTTGGATTGTTCATATGTACATTGTGCTTAAAAGTTTGATCCAAGTATTTGTAAAATGAAAAGATCGAGATGGGATTGCATGTGTCAGCACATCACGGTATCGAGACTGTTTCTCATTGCACATTTGAGTTAAACTTGAGCCGTGTAGTGTAAGACCGAAACCGGTGCTTTAAGCTTCCGATTGCTTTTATTGCATAGGCTTAGCCCGGTTGAAAAGTTAGGCAATGACCATGCTTTCAACCTCTCGCAATCACATGCTTTAATATGAACTTGTGTTAATACCGCTGCAAACTCCAATAAAATTTGAAAAAAAATAACACAAGTCTATGCTTCATTCTATTGCATGATGATTGAACCTTGCTAGGGGTAGTTCACCTTTTATACCTGAGTTAGCACTTGGTTGATTTCCTGTCTATCCATGCTAAGTGTTATTTTAGTGGTGAACACCTTTTCGAATGGCTTAAAACTGCTCATATGCTTAATTGTTCATATTTCGTATTCATTTGATCAGTTTGAGCCTTAGCTAGCATTTGTATTGATTGCTACATTCTCAGGGCAGTACCCCATTGAGCATCTTTTATTCTGATTGCTATACACTTGAAGCTGTTGCATTGTACATTTCATGCATTCTAGCTTAGTGTGCATACCCCCAGCTCCGATATTCTTTGTGGTCACCTTCAATTGGTTTCGGGCTCTTTTAATGCTTCTCACTGCCCCCATATGCTTTTGGATGACTTGTCTTGTGTTTGTGTCAATTTGTGGAAAATGTCAAAACCCTCAGCATGTTCCCTTTTGTCAAGGGGGAGGAGCTGTTTTCAAGGGGGAGCTTGAATGTTGGCACAAAGGGGAGAGTCATGCATTTTGGGGAGAGCTTTGAGCGAGGGGGAATTTTAGCTCTTTTGGTTTCTTCTTCAATTGGTATCTTCACTCGGTATAGCTCTTTTAGGTGTTCCAATTGGTATCCATCTTTCGGTATGGAATGCAATTGATGTCATGAGCTGTATTGCATAGCTTTTGTATATAGGCTTGCTTTCAGGGGGAGTTGCTTTTGTCTTGCTGCTTCTCCACGTGCTCCGAGTGTTGTGCTCCATTTCACCTTGAGCCTTTTCTTTGGGCTTTTTCAATTGGAATTGAACCTTCCTTGGGTCCTTCGATTGGCTTTCATTGGTGGGGAGCATGTTTGGCCGTAAGGCATTGGTATCGAGCCTGCTAGTCGTGTTGAGCCGTTTTGCCTCTCTCTTGAGGGACTAGCAGTTTTTGCTTCGTATTTTTGATTGGTTTGGAGCCTTCAGCTAGTTGTGTTGAGCCGTTTTGCCCTATCTTGAGGAACTAGCTGTTTTCACCAATTTGTGGCTGATTTTGAATGGTATCAAATTTTCTGCTAGTTGTGTTGAGCCTCTGTGCCTCTATCTTGAGGGACTAGCAGTTTTGCTTCTTATGCGCTGTTTCAGCCTCATTTGGTGTCGAGCCTTGAGCTAGCGGTGTTGAGCCCTCTTCTGCCTCTTCTTGAGGACTAGCTCATTTTTGACTTGGTTGCGTCGAGCCGTTGCCCATGTCTTTGGGAACCAAGTCTTTTGCTCTTTGTCGAGTTGTTGTTGCTCCGATCCTCGCTTGGTTGCGGAGCCGTTGCCCATGTCTTTGGGGACCAAGCTTTCGGTGTTGGTATCTCAAACCATCTCTTGTGCTTAGTTTTGTCAATTCAATCATCAAGGGGGAGAAATTTAGAAACCCAAGTAAGGGGGGAAATTTAGAAACCCAAGTAAGGGGGAGTAACCCAAGTGAATCCAAGTGGATAAGTACCTTGGTTCTTTTTGTGATGATTGTTTGACAATTTTTGAGATTGGTTTTTCGAGTGCCTTTTGGGATTCATGAAACTCTTGTCTTCTCTTGACTCTTCGGTTATGTGGAGGCTTTGCCCGCTTTTCCCATTTCTTTCGGGACCGAGAGCTTTTTTTTGGAGTATTCATGATCTTCCCTCTCTCAAGTGGCTTGTGTTTGCTTTTACCTGGCTTTTGGGCACTTGAGTGAGACTGGTCTTCAAACCCTTCCTTCTTGATTTTATTGTCAGTCAATGCATTCATCAAGGGGGAGATTGAGAATACATATGATGAATGATTGACTGTGTTGAGGAAGGTTTGAGGCTTTACCCGGTTGAGTCATTATCTTGCTATGCGCTTAATGTTATGACTAACGGTGGCGTGAGTTGTGTGGGTGTTTCTGGGTTGGTGTGTGTGTGCGACATGTGTCTCTTGGCTGTGTTGATGTGCAGGTGTGGAGCTCGGAGACAGTGGTCTATGGCGAGGTGAAGGTCAAGTTGAGCCGTGCCGTGCTGACGGACCGGGTGCGGTGAAGGATGGGCGTGCCGTGCGGCGGACGTGCCATGCCGACGAACCGAGCGGTGAAAGGCGGACGGGAGGCTTGGACTGAGGGACCGGAGGGCCAGAGGACCAGCTGTGGTAGCTGGCACGTGGCATCAGCAAGCAGGCACATGGGGATGTGCGGTGCATCGGCCGAGTCGGGAGGAAGGCGCTGGAGTCGGGTCGCTTGGCGGGAGGTCGGACACGGGCTTGCGTGCGGCGCAAGTGCCGTCGGCCGAGTCAAGAAGGAAGGCGAAGGCGTTGTGCCCGGCGTGGAGGCTGGACATGCATCGGCATCGGCGCCGGTGGTCGGGGTGTGAGAACCACATCCCGTCTACGGTGCGGGTTCGGTAGCTGAGCCTCAAAAAGCTACCATCGACGGTTTCCAGGTTTGGGCCTCAAAACCTGGGGTGGACGGTTCCAGGTTTGGGCCTCAAAACCTGGGGTGGACGGTTTCCAGGTTTGGGCCTCAAAACCTGGGCGTGCGGGTTTCCGAGTTTGGGCCTCAAAACTCGGGGTGGCCGGTTTGCCTGGTTTGGGCCTCAAAACCAGGGGGTTGGTCCGAAAGGACGGTCGACGCGTGGCGGCACCGAGAGGCTTGCGTTGCGGCGAAGCTATCGGTGAGAAGGCGCGGCGGTCGACGGTGGCGGCACGTGGCGGCATCGGGTGAGGTCGCGTCGAGGCGAAGCTACCGGATGTGCGGGCGTGGCCGTCGGATGAAGATTGACCGGTTTGGACGGTTGTACCCCTGGGGGGGTATTTGGGATGAGTGCTTAATGTAAGGGCGCCTTGGTCATTAGGACGTGCGCCTATATATATGGAGAGGGCTGCTAGGGCAGCCGCATCCTTGGCAGACCAGTGGTGGTGTCTCTCTCATTTTGTTCCTGTGAGAGTAGGCTAGGGTTAGGGAGAGTTGGCTCTTGTTCTTGAGCTTTTCGCCATCCAAGCTTCGATCTGCTGGAGTGGCTTGTAGCCCGTACACCAAGTGCTTAATGAATCATCCATTCCTCTGAGTCCAAGGATCAAATTCGTGCTTTAATTTGTCTTGCGATTTTGTTCTTCGCGTTTGCACGTTTTCCCCTCTTTCGTTCTTCACGAGAATTCTTGTTTCGAGGGAAGATTCGCAAATCCGTTTGAACCATCTTGTGTAGCTTTGTGAGAGTCTTCTTTCTACCGAAGGAATTTCTCTAATACCTCACGAACTCACAGATCGGGCGGATTTAGTTTAGGGATCGAGTTCTTGCCGTTCCTCACCGTTTCTTCGATTCACCGATTTGGAGTTAGGTTCGAGCCATGATCTCTTAGGAGTAGCTCACTAACATTCTTGTGATCCCTTACACGAAGTTAGAGCCCTAGTGCTTTTGATTTGAGGGAGATCGGGTCGATTCGGTGGACGAACAGGGGACTGGTCGGGGTGACCGGACGCTGCCTCATAGCGACCGGACGCACCGAGCCAGAGTCCGGTCGTTGAACACCCGCGCTGTCCAGTTCGCGCGTGGTGACCGGACGCTGACTGGGATTCGACCGGACGCACCTTAACGCAGAGTCCGGTCCAACACAGAGAGCTCCCGAAACGAGTTTCTGTGGACCGGACGCGTCCGATCGTTCCTGACCGGACGCACCTCAGAGTCCGGTCAATATTGTCAGAAAGCGTTTTGTGCGACCGGACGCTAGGGTTTCGCATGACCGGACGCACTGAAGGCACTGTTCATTGCCTCCTCGGTGCTTGACCGGACGCTCAGTTGTAACGACCGGACGCTTCTTCTCCGTGAGTCCGGTCGTGAACAGAGAGCTCCCAGAACGCAGTTCAGCTGACCGGACGCGTCCGGTGCCTATCGACCGGACGCACCAGTGAGTCCGGTCAGTGCTGACAGAACGCGTTTTCGTCCGTATCTTTTGCGTTCGAGCTCCGATTTGAGATCCGCTTTTTGCGTTGGATTCCCGACTCTGTGCTCTACAGAAACCGGGCTTCCCGCTTTGCGAGATTGCCTGAATCCCCTCGCGTTGCTCGGGGGAGGTTGAGGTTACCCAAACTCCATCCCGTCACTAGTTGACTTGCGTGGATTTGGAAGAGGGAGTTTTTGTGGTGTCCCGCTGTGTTCCTAGGGAACATCCACCCATACTCTTGGGTCGAGGACATCACGTGTGTCGGCTTTGCTCTTGGGGTTGATTTTGTTGGGACAGAGGCCGGAGTTTCCGAAAGGAAATTTTTTAGGCTCCCATTCACCCCCCCTCTGGTCGCCTTGCTTTAGCATTTTCGGTCCTTCAGTATCAGGCTTTCCTGGACGAAGCCAATGACTACACCGACGCTGAAGATGAGGTGGCCGCTGCAGAGCTCAACTGGGACAAGGAGCCGACCCAGGCCAACAAGCAATGGCTGCGCCAGCAGAAGGGGGCATACGACTTCAACGTCACCAAGGCCGACAAGCTCTTCGAGTTCCTGGTCGCCGAAGGGAGAATCAGGCTACC
This sequence comes from Coix lacryma-jobi var. lacryma-jobi, assembly GCA_009763385.1. NCBI lineage: Eukaryota > Viridiplantae > Streptophyta > Magnoliopsida > Poales > Poaceae > Coix > Coix lacryma-jobi. The sequence goes on from CM019829.1 coordinate 73,180,673, forward strand.
CCCGGATCACCCGATGCTGCGTCCTGGAGGGGTCAAGGACAAGAAGTACTGCGGTTCCACAACACTAACACTCATTCTATTAATGATTGTCGTGTGTTCAGGACAAGGATCCAGAAGGCCATCCAGGACGGCCACATCAAGTTCAATGGCAAGATGAAGATCGATGCTAACCCCTTCGCCCAGAACGCCGTGTTTCTCAGTGAACATGGTAGCTCCAGAGGACCCCAGGGGCAAGGGCAAAGTCAAAGTCCTCACCTCCGACAAAGCGCGCGAGTCTGGCACGGTGGACCCCGATCGGCAGGTCACCAGCGATGAATTCCGGCAGCGTACCCAGACCACGAATAGTCGATACGAGCACGGGGAGTCATCTTCCAGGCGCAGGCCTACCCACAGGGATCACCTCAACAAGTGGCGCCGGGAAGGTGAGAAAGAGCGGAGGCGTCTCCAACGCGAGGGACAGAGATTCGCAGAAGAATATCAGCGTGAAGACGGTCACACGGAGGAGTACTGGTACCGTCTGGAAGAGAGGGCCTACCACAGAGAGCAGGCCTACCACAGAGAGCAGGAACACCCCCAAGAGCAGGAGCAGGCTCACTGGGGCTGCCCGTTCTTCCGCCACTGCTAGAACGAAGGCTTGAAACTGCCTGCCGTCAACAACTGCCCTGAGTGCAGCGATCAGTACAGGGGGTATAGGCAGGATCGCGTCAACCGCCGTCCCGTCCATGAAAGATTGGGAGCACGCATCCCGATGGACGATCGGCGCCTAAAAATGGAAAGCCCGGATCGGCAAGCCAAAAGATATGCCGATCAAGAGTGGGCGCACCACCAGGACGACAGCGAGGAGGCACAGCCCCGCCCATATAGGTGGCAAAAGGGGCAGTGGTGCCCGCCAGGGCTCAGAAAGAGCCAGAAAAGAAGGGTGCAGCGCCTCCGGAATAGGGAGTTGGAAGAAGCAGCTACCGATGGGAAGAAGCAAGAGTGGCGCCCAAAGGAAAAACCAGACGACACTGACAAAGGCGCTGACGTGGCCATGACTTTCTTCCTTCCCCTGGAATTCATGGCTCCTGCCGGCCGGGAGGCACAGGACGAGGTGTGGACTCTGACGAGGCCGAGCACGACGAGCTCGCAGCGCAGCTCGTGTTGGCTCAGAAAGCAACATTTGACAAACCAGCCAAGCATCGGCATTTAAAGCCGTTGTATGTCAAGGGGTACGTCAACGGAAAGCTGCTGACCAAGATGTTTGTCGATGGCGGCGCAGCGATCAACATCATGCCTTACGCCACCTTCAGAAAGCTGGGCATGAACGATGAAGATCTGCTCAAAACGGACACGATACTCCGTGACTTTGCCGGCAATCCCTCTGACACTCGGGGTGCCGTGCACGTGGAACTGATGATTGGATCCAAGACGCTCATCACGACCTTCTTTGTCATTGATGGCAAGGGGGCATATAGCCTGCTTTTGGGCAGGGATTGGATCCACGCCAACTGCTGCATACCTTCAACCATGCACCAAATACTCATACAGTGGGTTGGAGACGACATCGAGATTGTCCATGCTGACGACTCGGTGAGTGTTGCTGCTATTGAACCCACTTACTGGGAATTCGATGGAGTGGAATGCTTCTCCGATCGCGTATGGGGAGAAGGTCCTGTCAACATCTACGGCAGAGATCAACAGCCGATCCAAGCAATCGGCTCTCAGAGCTTCTTTTAGATGGATAACCCAACCGACAACAGCGAGGGCAAACTGGGACGCGGGTTCACGTCGGCCGACAAACTGGAAGAGGTAGATGCTGGTGACGCAAGTAAAAAGAGGCCAATGTTCATCAGTTCCAGTTTGGACCCTGAATTCAGAGAGCAATTGGTAGATCTTCTAAAAGAGTTCAAAGACTGTTTCGCTTGGGACTACACGGAAATGCCCAGATTAGATCGGTCCATTGTCGAGCATAAATTGCCGATCAAGCCCGGGTACCGCCCGTAGAAACAGCCTCCGCGCAGGATCTACAAGGAAGAGGTATTGGCCGACGTGAAAAAGGAAGTGGAAAGATTACTAGAAGCTAACTTCATCGGCCATGTCGATATGCGGACTGGATCTCCAACATTGTCCCAGTATACAAGAAGAACGGAAAGATGAGGGTTTGCATTGACTTCAGGGACCTCAACAAAGCCACTCCTATGGACGGGTATCCAATGCCAGTGGCTGATTTGCTAATAGATGCTTCGGCCGGTTTTGAAATCATAAGCTTTATGGATGGCAATGCGGGTTACAACCAGATCTTCATGGCTGCAGAGGACGTCGCAAAAATCGCCTTCAGGTGCCCCAGCCATATAGGTTTGTTTGAATGGATTGTCATGACTTTTGGTTTGAAGAATGCCGGTGCCACTTACCAGTGAGCCATGAATTTCATATTTCATGAGCTGATCGGCAAAATCATAGAGATCTACATTGATGACGTGGTGGTCAAGTCCAGAAGCAAAGAAGGACACTTAGCCAATTTAAGGAAGACCTTAGAGTGCACAAGGAAACACGGTTTAAAGATGAATCCAACCAAGTGTGCATTTGGGGTGTCGGCTGGTGAGTTTCTGGGATTCTTGGTCCACAAAAGAGGCATCGAGGTTGGCAAGAAGAGCATGGAAGCAATTGATAAGGTAGTGCCGCCAACCAATCTCAAAGAGCTACAGTCGCTACTCGGCAAGATTAACTTTGTCAGAAGGTTCATATCTAACTTGTCCGAGCGTGTGCTGCCATTTTCTCCACTGTTGAAGCTCAAGAAAGATCAGGAGTTCATATAGGGTGACGTGCAACAAAAGGCTTTCGATGAAATCAAAGAGTACATGAAGGCACCACCAGTATTGGTTCCTCCACAACTCGACAAGCCTTTCAAGTTGTACGTGGCGGCCGACAACCTAACGATAGGGTCGGCCCTCATGCAAGAATTCGAGGGAAAGGAGAGAGTCATAGCCTATCTTAGCCGAAGGCTACTGGACCCCGAAACGAGATACTCGGCTACAGAAAAATTGTGCTTGTGTGTTTTCTATTCCTGTACCAAGTTTCAGCACTATTTGTTGAATGTCGAATGCGTGGTAGTATCAGAGTTTGATGTAATCAAGCACATGTTATCAATGCCGATTTTGAGTGGAAGAATCGATAAATGGATTTTAGCTCTCTCTGAGTTTGATTTACATTTTGAATCAGCAAAGGCTGTTAAAGGCCAGATTATGGCTGATTTTGTCACTCACCACCGTGATCCTAACGCTAACATGGTAACCATTGTCCCTTGGGCATTGTTTTTTGATGGATCCTCGTGCAGCAAAGGTGGTGGAGTCGGGATCGTGTTGATTTCTCCCAAGGGGGCACCCTTCAAGTACTCTATACCGATCGAGTACCCGGTGACTAATAATCAAGCAGAGTACGGAGCACTGCTCCGAGGGCTGCGGTTGCTTGTGGACATTAAGGCAGACGCCGTGGAGATCTTCGGTGACTCGGAGTTGGTGATCAGGCAATTGACCGGCGAATACGAGTGCAAAAACGACACGCTGCAGGAATATCTCGAAGGTTGCCAAGAGCTCCTCAAACAGTTCAGTCGGCAACCTTGCAACATATTCCTAGGGGGCAAAATGAAGAAGCAAACCAGTTAGCCCAGGCAGCGTCCGGGTATAGGGAGAATCAAAACATTTTTGCACTTGAGGAGGAGCAAGAAGCTCGGTCAAAAGAGCAAGCAGCCCCAAAGGATGATCAAGTGATTCCGAGTGATAATCGGGCAGTTGAAGACTGGAGAGACAACATTGCCGACTACCTCAGGGACCCATCTCGAAAAGTTTCCCGAAAACTCAGGTACAAGGCTCTTAAGTTTACGCTCTTGGACAATCAGTTGTACTACAAATCCATAGATGGAGTTTTGCTTAAGTGCCTGAACCAAAACGAGGCTACGAAGCTGATGTGCGAGGTGCACGAGGGCGTATGTGGTGCACACCAGTCGGCTCACCGTATGAGATGGATAATCAGGAGGACTGGATGTTTTTGGCCGACTATGCTCGAAGATTGCTTTGAATACTACAGAGGTTGTCAGGATTGCCAGCGATTCGGCAATGTGCAAAGGGCCCCAGCATCGGCCATGAATCCGATCATTAAGCCTTGCCTTTTAGAGGATGGGGCATTGATTTGATTGGCCAGATCCACCCTCCATCCAGCAAAGGACATACTGTTGGCCACGGACTATTTCACTAAGTGGGTTGAAGCCATCCCATTGAAAAAGGTGACGTCAGAAAATATGGTGTCCTTCGTCAGGGAGCATATAATCCACCGATTCGGCATTCCTCAATCCATCACTACTGATCAGGGAACTCAGTTCACTTCCTCTGAATTTTGTGACTTTGCCGAAGGTATGGGGATTAAACTCTATAATTCCTCCCCTTATTATGCACAGGCCAATGGGCAGGCAGAGGCTTCTAACAAAATCATGATTAAGATCATTCAAAAGAAGATCGAAGAGAAACCTAAAAGGTGGCACTTGGTACTCAACGAAGCTTTGTGGGCTTACCAAATGGCTTGTCATGGGTCGACTTAGACGTCACCATACGAGTTGGTCTATGGGCATCACGCAGTGCTACCGTGGGAGTTGCAATCGGGGTCAAGACGAGTTACATTGCAGAACGTTCTAGCCAAAGAGAATTATAAAGATTTAATGATGGATGAGCTAGAGGACTTGCATTTGATTTGTCTCAAGGCCTTGGAAAATATTGAAAAGAACAAGATACGCGTTGCCAAGTACTACAATTTGAAAGTGAAAGAAAAAGGATTCGAAGAAGGAGACTTGGTTTGGAAAATGGTTTTGCCGATCGGTACCAAAGATAAGGTATTCGGCAAATGGTCCCCTAACTGGAAGGGCCTTTTCGAGTTCTGAGACGTGCTCCGGGTAATGCGTACATTCTAAAAACCCTCCAAGGAGAAGAGTTTGCTAGGGCAATTAATGGACGTTATCTAAAGAGATTTCATCCTAGCGTGGAGGTCGGTGCATAACGGAATCAAGGACTAGCGGGCACCGACGGCCGATACAAGGTTGTGTCGCCCTTAGCACAAAAATGGCCGATAGAATCTATCGCCCTTAGAACAAAAACAGCCGACATGGCATGTGTCACCTTTAGCGCGAAAAATGCTAAAACAGAACCAAATGCACGCGGTGCTGTGCAATCGGTTCAATGAAGAGATCGAACACTAGACAAGCACAGAAAGGGAAAAACAGATTGTACACGTGAACATGGCAAAATAGAACATTGTTCATAACGAGGGTTGTACAAAGATTTCCTAAAGGTGCAGATCAGTTATCAAACACACTGTTGATAACCGTCTGCGGGTTGGTGACCGCAGGCAAGGGCCAGTTCTTGAAGGTGTACCGCCACCTGTTCGATGAAATGACTCCATGCTTGAAGGGAATACTGTTGGTTTCCATACTGATGATGTTGGTTGGATTGGAGTTTCCCATTGGACCCAAGAAGTAGGAATCGAGATCCGCATCACGAGGAATCAGAATTTCATCCCTAAAGGCCTAAAAGAAGATATGTGCGGGAAAATTTAAAAGAACCGAATGCCGATAGAAATTGACCGAATGTGTTGAAAGGAGAAGTGAGGTTTACCTCTTGAATCTCATCATGGGTTGCCATTATGGAACTCAGGTGGAAATTGAAACTGTTGGCGATTTGGGGAGAATGCGGAGTTTGAAGCAGTGCCGACCTAGAACGCACGGTGGACTTGTGGTCAATTTCAGAACAAATGCCTTTATTCAAAAATTGAGGGGGCATGTGTTAACACATAATTTTCGCACTATGACAAGTGGGCCAGCACGGTGCAGGTTCGGGAGGAGTCACCACCTAAGGGATTCGGCAGACAGCGAACGCGGTCGGCTAACTCAATGTATTCGGCAAGGCTGTGAAGGCGACTAGTCAACGGCGAGCAGGTTCGGCAATATGACGCTGCGGTCGGCTACATCAGATTAAGGTCGGTTTGCGCCAGAAGACGACAAATGCAGCATGTCAGAAGATTTAGCAACGAGGATCTCGTCATTTTTAGCGTGCGCCGGTTATTAAGGGAAGCTTGGAGCAGAAGGCGTCATATTTTAGGTAGTTTCCTGATTTTGTCGTTGTAATCGTGTCCTTCTAGGACTCATAGGACACCAGGGTATAAATATAAACCCTGAGGCCATTGTAAAGACGTTCAACAATTAATACAACCAAACCGGCCCCGTGCCATCTTCGAGTCCAAGTCGTGTCGTCGTGTTCTTCGAGAGGAGCCATCGATCCGTCGACCTCCGTAAGTCCCGACAACCTTGCTATTATGTCTAGTATCGTGCGGCGGATTTAGGCGTGATGCAAGTAGTCTCGTTTGTTGGTAATGGTCGTGCGGCGGATCATTACTTGATGATCGAGAAGTCTTAGTTTATGATAAGATTACGAGTAAGTACCGTGCGACAGGCACTTGCTTGATAAGCTTAGCATAAACAAGATAGTTATCGGCTCTATTAGGTTTGGCAAGATCTAATAGATTCATTAAGTTACCTTGTGTTATATGTATTGTTACGTTTATCTCGTTGCAACACTTTATTGCCCAATCTAGATCTTGCTCGGTTCGGCTTCATCTTGTATAAGATCTATCCTGTCCTTTTACGATATTTTTTGTAAGGCCTTTATACGATAGATCTACTGTTTGCAATAGCCGATTCGATCATATCTAGATTGCCACGTGGTGAGGGTTCATGCACGTTGAGTATGCTTGATCTATGATACAGCTAGGTGTCGTGCGGCAGGCGCAGGCTTTAGATTAGTTTAATAATGCTTAGTTTGTACGTTCAATCCCCATGGACCCCAACTCGGTTGTACAATCGAGATGGTTAAGCTTTAACTCATATTTAATACACCATGCAAGTACAATTTTCATGCAAACGTATTCGGCAACTCGTTTTTCACGTAACTTCATTCATATTGCCGAATAGTCTTTGAGCTTGTTGGCAGATAGTTTTCATAGCTATATGTCGTCGTAAGTGGCTTCAGGGCCGTATATTTTGGAACTGTCTGGTCACACCCGGCATGTTCCAGCTTTGTATTTAACAGTTTCTTTCCCTTGTTAGTTGCAGGGCAAACTGACTGGCACGCACCGGACTTCTGAGCACCCGGGCCACGTTCAAAGCTAGCTTTTTTGGCTTGCTGTGTGATTGGCACAGTGCGCCGCTTTTGGTGTCAACAGATTACAATTTTTACAACATGGGAAAGCAATTAAACAACATGTTTAGTACATTTCTTTGCTAAAGTATGTTAACACAATGCTAACAAAACTAGAATTGTAACCTTTGGGCAAACTTAGCTTCATTATCACATTTAACAAGTTTAGGAAGCATTTAGAAAACTCAACAAAACAACATACAAATAGTTTCAAACATCAAGTTTTATTATCTCCTTAGGTGGAACATTTCGAGACAAACTAACTCAAAACATTGAATTACAAACTTGAGCATAGTTTTGCCACACAAGTAGAACAACACTACACAAGCATCTAGTTACTACAAGATATTGCCACACAGGGGGAACTCCTAGCCATTAGGAACTTATTGTCTAACTACTCTTCTAGAAAATATTATATAGAGCAAGACAATCACACAACCTGAAGAACTAGCAGGTTTATTCAGACAACAACATACATGGTATTTATTTCTAACCTATAATAAGCAATCACTTATTTAGCTAACATGGAAGCTTCCCTAAAACATTGCACACTAGCAAACATCACGAACAAGACCTCATTACATCTAACTCAGATCAACGCACCACATCAAACAACTAATTGCTTTTAATCTTTCCAAGCAATCTAGCACATCACATTGAAGCACTAATTCATAACAAAGTTTATCAACAAACTTTATCATCACAAGAATAAGGGTGGAGAAAGCATTACTATGCACAAACAACCATTATGTTTTATCATTATATTAGTCACACATGACAACAAGTCATTTCTTATTAGAACAAAGGTGAGAAAAGCATGTTCATGAGGAAAGCACAACAAGATGGATGCTTGTCCTATACGTCCTCACTAATTGCCAGCCTGAGGCAGCAATCACGTTCTAGGTCGGTGGCATAACCCGCACTCTCGTTATAACTAGCCGTCAACTACGCATACGCATTCGAGGTTAGTGTACCTGCAAAAAATCTCATTTCAGCCCACCACATAAATACATTGCAGAAATTTAAATCTAGATACTATCTTAGGTGCATACCCAGTACACACGTAAGTAGTATATGCACCCATCAGAATAATATTACTCCCGTAATTAAATACCTTCACCTGCATTCGTGTGCTTACGAGTACAGGTTTCAGTATCAAACTAGCTCTCCCCTAGACCAACGGTGGTTTGGTCATGCTCTCACAACTCACACTTACCTGAGCGTAGGTGCGACGTTGCATAAAATAAATTCAACTACCCCACATATATGAGTACATCATATGTGAGGGCTACCTCCAACATTAGACCACAGGGTAGCATAGTGCGGTCATCTATACGTACCTTTTGAGTTGACGTGTCGTTGCAAGAAAGTAAAACTCAAAGTTAGTATTACTTAACTAAGCCACCTGAAAGTCCTAATTGGGCATAACTGGAGGTTGTCGCTAGCACATAATTTTATAAATTAGGTTTTGACAAACTTGCCTACTAGCTAAAGATTTTTAGGTAAAATAGGCTTTTCAAATGAAAACTTTGTTTTAAAACCATGCACATGACAGTATTATGCTTAACCTTGCTCTGATACCAGCTGTGACAGAACCGTCCAATTTATAAGAGCACAAGTACGAAAACCTCTGCCGGAGCAGCTGAATTAGCACACTTGAGCCCATATAAACACGGTAGTCCATGAAATCCTGAGGGATTTCAAACCTTTTCAACATCTTAGCCAAGATCGCATGGTCAAGCAAATACAAATCATGTTCACGGAGCTTTGCAGCGGAAATAAATTACAAAAGAGTTCACAAATAATAATACAAGTTGATTTACTTTGAAACAACTTAGCTTTGAAATGAATACCATAACATAAGTTGAAATACTTTGCTAGCTTTGAGTGACATCCTCCAACAACAGCATAAAGAGAAGAAGTAGGGAACTGCCGAGCCCACCGGCACTAGTCAACACCTTCCAGCAGACCTAACCTCCACCTGCAACAAGGTGGGATAAAACCCTGAGTACTCGAATGTACTCAGCTAGACTTACCCGTGGGAAATAAAAATAAAGAGACACCAAGGAGTATGCAAGGCTGATATAAACAGTGGAGCTGGCTAACTTTATTTGCAAAAGGAGCATGAGATAAAGGGTTCATCATTTAATTATATGAGCAGTCATCTTTTATCCTATTCCTTAAACTCTAGGTTTTGCACCTGCACTAGAGCACTCAATTGGATCTAGCAAACAATAATATAATACCATATCAGGTTTGCTTATGAAAATTTTAGTTGAACCATCAAATGTCACATGGAGTTGTATCGCGGTGAAGCTCGCCATAGTTTCCCACTAACCGGGGGAGACGGCGACTCGAATCGAATTTCAATCCAGCTGGTGAAAGATCTTTAATAGCAACCCACACTTTCCCCGTCGGGTCCATGCATTGGGTAACCGCTCGATGCTTGTTCGTGGTGGTAATCATCGCGGTTCAAGCACGGACCGCCCAATTGGAACCTGGCGATGGCCTCTCGCGGCAGATCGCATTTCCATACTATAGGGCGCGACTCGGGTTGATTCCGGCCCGAACAGCTTCTAACCGGCTTTGGGGTCGATGATTACAGCACCGACATATCCCTAAGTAAAAGGCGCGTTCAAAAATGAACGAGGGCCAACATCGATACAAACCTACACGATCCAACGGACGGACTGCCTCAAGTTTCCAAACTTGTGCCTTGCCTTCCAGTTGACCGTATTTTATTACTACTCAGGTTCTTTTCCACGATAGCAAATATAGCCAACCGTGATCCGGTAAATACCCACCAGGGGTATTACGGAAACATCCTTAACTACTACTTTTTATTAAGCACACTAAGCAGTTCTACATTATAAATAAGGAAAAGGATAGCAAGGCAGATATTAATCAATTAATCAAGGAATGGTAATGCAGCAAGTAGGATTCAATCAACTCCTATACCTAATGCATCACAATATAAAGGACTCAAGTAATTTAATATAAAAAACTGGGAGACTTAGAATGCTCCGGGGCTTGCCTGGGAACCAACACTAGGTTAGTGTTTGTTCGGTGATACTCGCTTGGCGAGCATCTCCGCTGTAGCACTTCTTTAACTCCGCATCTTCGGGATAATCCACCAAACACCTGTCTTCGGGTTTAGCCTCATCATCAGTCCTTCACGATGTATCTACCGTTACCTAAATGAGATGTGCAATGCAAGCGTATGAATGCAAGGAAAATGCTTACATGGCAAACATAAGAAACACAGCATAAGCATTACTAGATACTTCACATAAGCAATCAGGATAACTATTAAAAGAAGGCATAGCTCTAAGACACACTCACGGCATGATCATTTTAGCAGGTTATTATTAAAGAAAAGTGGGACACATGGTTCACTTAGACACTCGGAGAGGCTAACTATAACAATCAATCAAAGCTACATCACTCATCATGCAAATGGAACACCTGTATGCACATACAACTATTATTTTAGTTAAGCATGTCAATCAACATCATCTAATATATTTATATAACACATTAGGTTGATTATCTTAATAATATGGAATAAACATGCTCATCATTAACAAGGCAGAGGGTATCACTGAAGATCACGTAAACAACTATCGAGTTACATCAATCAATTTAGGCTTATTCACTAAACAAGGATAGCCACACTGTAGGTACTTTAAACAGACATAATTGAGGCTACACATAACCCAACAAGGTGATCCTAGACTTTCTGGAAAGCTAATGAAATTACCTAAAACTTTGCTATTATCACTTAAGCATGATTAAGCAACTAAAAAGACCAAACATAATAGACAAGCACTTCTGTCCAAACTTTGGACAGATATAATATTCATCTTCAAACAACCATAACTAGAAATCTAAAGCACCAGAAGACTTTACATAAGACTTATTAGAAAGCTTATTAAGTTGTCTAAAACTTATTTATAATCATCTCAAGATGATTAAGCAGTTATCAGGGCTAACAACTCAAACAAGTAAATCTGTCCGGATTTGGACAGATTCTGACCTCTAACTTTAGAGACATGTAACTCAAGTTCTAGACCACCAAAAATAGTGATCCAAGACAATTTAGAAAGCTTATGAAAAACACTACAACTCTTCTATTAACTCAAAGACATGATTCATAACTTAAACTAGCCAAATAATTCATTCTTTCAGATCTGCACAGAAAGTATGCAAAACATGACAGCAAACTTGCAAAATCTATAACTCCTAAACTACTGAGCCTAAAATCATGAAATTTTAGAACAGGCAAGATAAAGAGGTTATCTACAACTTTTATATATAACATATCTACAGAAATTTATTTGCTTCACGCACTAATCACCACTACAGAAACTGTGCATGCAGCAATTTTAGCATATTATTAAATCTCTTCATCACTTGTTTGATTAGCATGTGAGCACACAATACTTATCTTAGATTAACATGCAACAAAGGTAATCATTTCAACGTATTCATTTTCATTTACCAATATGCTTTTATTAATTAAACAACTAACTAACAAAGGCATTATCTTTAAGTGATGTTGCAAACACATAATTTGGGGCTCATATTTTTACTAAGGATAGATAATGCCAAATCATGACTACTGTAAAAATATTACATGCTCAGGTATTATAATTTATTTATTAAAATCATGACAAGACTTATTCACAAAATGCATGTGAGAGCAACAATATTCCATAAATCATATTTTCTGCAAACACATGGCCATGATAAAATCACCTAAGCTACAACAATATCATAGGAAGGCAGTGGAACTACCTTTTTCATTTTTACATGCAAACATTTGCAACAATTCATTTTGATCCATTTAATGAGCTGAGAACAAGATAAATACATGACTAAATCATACATGCACCAAAAATCCTGAAATTTTTATCACAGTATACATGACACATGACAAGCCTACCATAAAAATTTCACAGCAATCTAAGCGATAAAACAACAGGTATCATTTTATCCCTGTTAATGCTATTTAACACAAATAAACCATTGCAGCAAACTATCTACTAACACACAACATATCAAACATTCACTGGACAAAGCTTTTCACAGGATTCCAAAAAGTCCTCACTCGCAATTTTTCAACATTCCTACAATTTAATAAGTATTTTACCAAGTTCAGCCAAAAAGAGGATTTAATAATTTCGGGAAAACAACTAACTGCACTTATGCAAAGTGAACAAAAGACTTTTCAGAAATTAATTAAGCCCTCAAAAGTAAACTATTTCTTTTACCACTTTTACAACATGGACCCTATAAAGAGTTTCAGCTTCTCATCCATAACCTTCTTCTACCTTTTCACGGCAAAACGTCGGGAGGAGCAGGGAGGTCGCCGGGGCTTGCGTTGAGGCAGGGCGCTGCTGCTGCCTTGGTCGCCGGGGTTGCAGGCCTGCGGCTTCTGTGCTGGCTGCTGCTCTCGCGGCCGCTGCTGCCGTCCCCTGCGCTGGCGACTGCGGCCTCGGGAGAACTACGACGAGGAAAGACCGCGGCCTGGCGCGGCAGCAAGGGTGCGAGACCAAGGCACCGCGCCTTCACTGCAGCGGCCCAGGAGGGGCGCTGGGAAGAGGGAGGCTCGCCGGCGCTCTGCTGGTGCTGCAGCTGGCCGGCCATAGAGGAGAAAGGAGCTGCTGCCATGGAGGAAGAAAGGAGAACTGGCCATAGAGGATTGATGCTGGTTTTCTTCTGCTCCAAGGGAGAGACTGAGGGGAAAGGAGAGACCGCTCGGTCTTTTGACCGATGGGGAGAGGGCGCGCGGCCTGGGGACGCGGTGCGGCCTCGGGAGGAGCGACGGCCGCCCCTTTGGGCCAATAGGAGGAGGGAGCGGCAGGTCTCGGAATGCGGCCTGTCGGTCACGGTAAAATTGTCGTGAAATTTTCCCCAGTTCGTCTGTTTCCGGAAACTTTCAGTCCTTTTCAAAAATTACAAATACTGATCAAACGGACTCCGATTCCGACGAAACTAATTTTGTTGTCGTCGTGTCGCCGAGTACTCCGACTTTTGTTAAAGGCACTTGGTCACATTCCCAATGGTTTGCCCAGTAACGATCGTCGATGGCAGCTTCACGGTGACCGAAATTCCGACTTCGCATTACAGACTTAACTGATTTCGGGAACCTGAAAATTGCGTTGTATCTCATCTTACGAGCTCATTTTCACCCTTTTCGGCACCGATCCAGATATCGGCCATAAAACGAATTTTGTTCCTTTCGATATGTACTACAACTTTCTTTTAATGCGCACTGACATGCGAACACCCGAAAATACCGGTCAAAGCGGTGACCCGGTAGGATCCAGATTACGGTCTCTCGTCAGTTGGAATATTTTTCGGTCGTCTGCTCAACATAAAACTTTCATAACTTTTGCTCGTGAGTCCATAAATAATTCATTGGGCATAATTGCAAGACTTGGTTGAACCCGAATGATTTTCTTCAGTTAATCAGCCAGAACAGGCAAAGCTGCGACTCGTCATTTCATGCGACTTATTGATTCCAAATTTCGTGAAACTTTTCTACCAGTCACTATAGATAGGAACTCAAGCAGGGAACATGAAAAGTCATGTTTAACAGAAATCTTAAATATTCTGGAATTGGGCAACTATTATCAGCTGGCTCTTGATAATTAATTCCTGAATAAATCAAACTGGGTTCTGCTTTCAAGATTGATTCTGATATTTTTGTTCCCACTGACAATACTAGAAATTAGGTTCTTGATTATTACTGAAATTACCACATCGGTGCTCAAACTCACTGCTCCGCTGGCGACGAACACCTGGGGTGTTACATCCCTCCCTCCTTAAAAGAATCTCGCCCCGAGATTCCGGACGAAAGACTTTTCAAGGGAAGAGAAGAATATCACCTATCCTTAATGGCTATTGTCAACTTCAAGATATACCGACTTCTCAGCAGAACAGAAACCGTCATGAATAGAACAACTTTTCGATCTTTCAAGTCATCTTGCGGTTATTCACCACTGAAGAATTTCCTTTGCTGATTCACAACGAACATTGAGGTGCACTCAAGACACCATTGTTAGGTTGACAGGGAAAACCAAGATTGCATTGTTACTTTAGGAGGAAACCAAGATAATATGGCCAATTTACTCGACCTTCGCCTGGCTGACATAATTACAGAGCAACTTCCTTCGAAACTAGGAGAAACTGGCTGACCAACAACCACTGGGTATACCATTGGTAAATGTACGTTCTAGCAGATAGCAGTCGATTGAAAGCTACATAAAGTTCCATGTGTGCAGTTCTCTTTCTCTGATGATATCATTGTATTATCTGAGTTTGTTAAGAGAGCGGTGGATGTGATAGCTAACTCAATCAATTCCACTCTTTCGCCGATCCTTCTTTACAGGAATTCTCATCTCCAAACAATGACAGACACTTAGGTTGCATTTGATGCAACCTCTTGGGTAGAATATCTAATGTTGAATTTCTGTATTATTCAGCAGATTAACATTATTCTCCTTCATGGGGCAGTTGAAATTCAATAGAACTAACTTGTTGAACTTCCTTGGTCATGGGGCAACCTTCTCAAATCCATTTAGCAATGCAGGAACACAATCTGGAATCTGTTGTTTTACACTTCACTCTGTCATCAGTTTGCACTTCTTGGAATTGATTTTTGTAGAAGACCTTGACTACTCAAGAATAAGGGATTGATTCTGATTGTCCTTTCTACTCTTCATCTAATAGAATTCAAAATAAATCTTCCCATAGTACTCTGATGTATTACCAGATAGTTCTTACTCGCGGTATATTTCTTTCGGAGTTACTAGACTGTTGTACTGCCTTGTATTACCATTCAAATATTTCCAAGATAAAGTGGGCCTCAACACGACAGAAACTGGGAGGTACGAGTGCCACAAACAACATCAGTTGGTTTACAGACTTCTGATATAACACTGTTCTGTGAGACATAGCCTTCATATCTACCAAAGAGTCATTTCTGAATTGGATATTAGCCTTTCCATGGATGAAACCAATCAGCTGTCTCTCAACACTAAAAAGCTCCAAGGTTTCAGCTTTTACTACAAGCAATGTTGAATATCAATGCACACAGTCACCATCAAAGTCAACAGGGAATCAGGTACCGCTGAGAAGATTGGGTTGACTACAAGATCATCATGATAGAAAACTTCTGGATTTAGGTACCTGGTTCAATAACACACCACTTCTATTGTTCACTCTTCAGCTGATACTTGTCCACCTCAAGTTTGTTGTGCCACTTTACTTCACTATGACCATATATGTTGCTCGATCTTTGTTGTTGATCTAATAGAGTCCTTTGTCTACCACCTCTTATAGTCTGTTACCGCTTTCATTACTAACTGATTCTGGAAAGGTCATCCTCTTTGCCACTTCAGAAAGAAAAACTACCACATCTGATCTGACGGAAAGATTTCTTTGAAGGAATATAGAAGATAACAAGGAGAAAGCTTCATGAAAGATAACACATTGGCATAGTTTTCATCATGAATCTCGACTAGAAACTATGATACCAGCGCGTGTCGAGCAGCACAACCAAGTGTCTGCAGCCACAGGAGGCTCTCGGTTTCGTCGCGGCACCATTAGTTCTTAACCAAGACATCATTATTGAATCCACAACCGATGAGAAATCTTACACGACGCAGATAAATCTTGCATGGAGAGAGCATCACATGCAAGGCATAAGCTAGCAAAACAAGGATGATCACAAGATATGGAACTCACAACGGAGGTGATTTCAAGAACAAAACACGACACAAGACAACAAGGGTAGGCCTTGTGCACATCAAGGTTATGACAAGATAGAAGATTTCATGAACTTGATTTGGCAAACCAGCAACAAAAGGGCAACTGAGGGGTACGACAAGGATTTGGGCATGGTCTCCACAACTGGGCAAGACAAACTACGGTCGAAGGCTGAGGTTAGCAGGGACTTAACTTGGCTGGTCAAACCAACAAGGGCCTTCACAACAAGGGATACAAGACATTCATGGCTTAGGCAAAACTTAAAAAGGGGTCAAACTTGAGTCTACAGGTTAAGCAAGGGCATGGCTACACAAACAAGCATAGGCATCCCACGGTCTGGATCTAGTACTCTGGAAAGGTTAACTTGGGCTCTCTGGTCCAACAAGAGGCATGAACAGGCATAGGTATAGGTCTTTGGCAAAAGCATCCTAAACCATGACAACTAGCAGACACACAAACACAGGCCTTTAAGCAGAAGGGTTCTACTCAGGGCATCTCGGAAGGTCAAGAAGGCTTGAGCATGATTCTAGACGAAGGTTGACATACCACTCATGTACTCACCGAGGACAAAGGTTGACTAACCAAAGCATCACTTAGATAACTGAACATCTACACATAGCCTTAACAAGCATAGGAAGACACAGACAAACAACTTAAGCAACCAACACTAATTACCAAGCTCAAACCAACTAAGCATCTATCCGAAGCACACAAACACACATAGACACACAAAACATGGTGAACAAACGTTGCCACTGTTTTATTTCCTGTTTATTAGATTGGAGCATAACTCTTTATGTAAGAGCAAACATACCAAGCAAATTAAGGCATAATTGTTTGTTAACTATCAGCAATTGACAACTTAAAGCTAACAACTCACTTATTTAGTCTATGAAACTAACAACAAGCAACAAGCTCATGCTAGTCTACATTCCAACAGAAATAAACAGATACTAGGTAACAACAACTAACAAGAAGCATGCAACAACTTAATCTGGGGTACAAGCAAGCAGAACAACAATTTAAAACATTCTAAACTTGTTATATATGCTAAGATTGTAGTCCACTTAAATTAGTTGCAAGCATTTACTTCTTACAAGCATACCACTAGTGAGGATTAAAACTTGATTAGAGAGCAATTATAAAGCACGGTGCACATAAGAACATAATTCTAAGCATAAGCATGTATGAAAACAGTTTGTATACATCTTAAACATGTTAGAGAAGTTCATGATTAGCCCAGATTAAATTCCTTATATGCACTTATTAGTTTTCTTAACTTAGGAAGGTGAAATAGAGAGCGATTCCAATCTATACCCAGCTGGAAGATTAGAGCAGCTCACTACTGCCTTCAGTAGGCTACTACAAGCATTTTAGTATTTTGAAGTAAGTAAAGCGGCCTACACAAGTCTAGAAAGTAATCATACTTAAAACAACTTAAAACAGGTTTACGCTATTTAAGGTTGTATACAACAAGTTTACATTTTCCTAACAATAACATGAGACTACAAAGCTATTTAATGTTGTCAAACAGCAAGTTTTATATTTTACTTACAGTAAACGTAATACTAGACAGCTATGAAAATTATTTTCACAAACTTTTAATTCGTATAACTCTAGTTCTAATCATTGCAAGAAAAGTAAGCATGAAAAGGACTACAATTTTTACAACATGGCAAAGCAATTAAACAACATGTGTTAGTACATTTCTTTGCTAAAGTATGTTAACACAAAGCTAACAAAACTAGAATTGTAACCTTTGGGCAAACTTAGCTTCATTATCACATTTAACAAGTTTAGGAAGCATTTAGAAAACTCAACAAAACAACATACAAATAGTTTCAAACATCAAGTTTTATTATCTCCTTAGGTGGAACATTTCGAGACAAACTAACTCAAAACATTGAATTACAAACTTGAGCATAGTTTTGCCACACAAGTAGAACAACACTACACAAGCATCTAGTTACTACAAGATATTGCCACACAGGGGGAACTCCTAGCCATTAGGAACTTATTGTCTAACTACTCTTCTAGCAAATATTATATAGAGCAAGACAATCACACAACCTGAAGAACTAGCAGGTTTATTCAGACAACAACATACATGGTATTTATTTCTAACCTATAACAAGCAATCACTTATTTAGCTAACATGGAAGCTTCCCTAAAAACATTGCACACTAGCAAACATCACGAACAAGACCCCATTACATCTAGCTCAGATCAACGCACGACATCAAACAACTAATTGCTTTTAATCTTTCCAAGCAATCTAGCACATCACATTGAAGCACTAGTTCATAACAAACTTTATCATCACGGGAATAAGGTTGGAGAAAGCATTACTATGCACAAACAACCATTATGTTTTATCATTATATTAGTCACACATGACAACAAGTCGTTTCTTATTAGAACAAAGGTGAGAAAAGCATGTTCATGAGGAAAGCACAACAAGATGGATGCTCGTCCTATACGTCCTCACTAATTGCCAGCCTGAGGCGGCAATCACGTTCTAGGTCGGTGGTATAACCGGCACTCTCGTTATAACTAGCCATCAACTATGCATACACATTCGAGGTTAGTGTACCTATAGAAAATCTCATTTCAGCCCATTCCCACAATAGATATAAATACATTGCAGGAATTTAAATCTAGATACTATCTTAGGTGCATACCTAGTACACACGTAAGTAGTATATGCACCATCAGAATAATATTACTCCCGTAATTAAATACCTTCACC
Source organism: Coix lacryma-jobi var. lacryma-jobi (assembly GCA_009763385.1). Lineage (NCBI taxonomy): Eukaryota > Viridiplantae > Streptophyta > Magnoliopsida > Poales > Poaceae > Coix > Coix lacryma-jobi. The sequence goes on from CM019829.1 coordinate 73,199,411, forward strand.
TGCATTCGTGTGCTTACGAGTACAGGTTTCAGTACCAAACTAGCTCTCCCCTAGACCAACGGTGGTTTGGTCATGCTCTCACAACTCACACTTACCTGAGCGTAGGTGCGACGTTGCATAAAATAAATTCAACTACCCCACATATATGAGTACATCATGTGTGAGGGCTACCTCCAACATTAGACCATAGGGTAGCATAGTGTGGTCATCTATACGTACCTTTTGAGTCGACGTGTCGTTGCAAGAAAGTAAAACCCCCAAAGTTAGTATTACTTAACTAAGCCACCTAAAAGTCCTAATTGGGCATAACTGGAGGTTGTCGCTAGCACATAATTTTATAAATTAGGTTTTGACAAACTTGCCTACTAGCTAAAGATTTTTAGGTAAAATAGGCTTTTCAAATGAAAACTTTGTTTTAAAACCATGCACATGACAGTATTATGCTTAACCTTGCTATGATACCAGCTGTGACAGAACCGACCAATTTATAAGAGCACAAGTACGAAAACCTCTGTTGGAGCAGCTGAATTAGCACACTTGAGCCCATATAAACCCGGTAGTCCATGAAATCCTGATGGATTTCAAACCTTTTCAACATCTTAGCCAAGATCGCATGATCAAGCAAATACAAATCATGTTCAAGGAGCTTTGTAGCGGAAATAAATTACAAAAGATTTCATAAATAATAATACAAGTTGATTTACTTTGAAACAACATAGCTTTGAAATGAATACCATAACATAAGTTGAAATACTTTGCTAGCTTTGAGTGACATCCTCCAACAACAGCATAAAGAGAAGTAGTAGGGAACTGCCGAGCCCACCGGCACTGGTCAACACCTTCCGGCAGACCTAACCTTCACCTGCAACAAGGTGGGATAAAACCCTGAGTACTCGAATGTACTCAGCTAGACTTACCCGTCGGAAACCAAAAATAAAGAGACACCAAGGAGCATGCAAGGCTGATATAAACAGTGGAGCTGGCTAACTTTATTTGCAAAAGGAGCATGAGATAAAGGGTTCATCATTTAATTATATGAGCAGTCATCTTTTATCCTATTCCTTAAACTCTAGGTTTTGCACCTGCACTAGAGCACTCAATTGGATCTAGCAAACTATAATATAATACCATATCAGGTTTGCTTATCAATATTTTAGTTGAACCATCAAATGTCACATGGAGTTGTATCGTGGTGAAGCTCGCCATAGTTTCCCACTAACCGGGGGAGACGACGACTCGAATTGAATTCCAAACCAGATGGTGAAAGACCTTTAACAGCAACCCACACTTTCCCCGTTGGGTCCATGCATTGGGTAACTGCTCGATGCTTGTTCGTGGTGGTAATCGTCGCGGTTCAAGCACGGACCGCCCAATTGGAACCTGGCGATGGCCTCACGCGGCAGATCGCATTTCCATACTAGAGGGCGCGACTCGGGTTGATTCCGGCCCGAACAGCTTCTAACCGGCTTTGGGGTCGATGATTACAGCACCGACATATCCCTAAGTAAAAGGGCGCGTTCAAAAATGAACGAGGGCCAACATCGATACAAACCTACACGATCCAACGGACGGACTGCCCCAAGTTTCCAAACTTGTGCCTTGCCTTCCAGTTGACCGTATTTTATTACTACTCAGGATCTTTTCCACGATAGCAAATATAGCCAACCGTGATCCAGTAAATACCCACCAGGGGTATTACGGAAACATCCTTAACTACTACTTTTTATTAAGCACACTAAGCAGTTCTACATTATAAATAAGGAACAGGATAGCAAGGCACATATTAATCAATTAATCAAGGAATGGTAATGCAGCAAGTATGATTCAATCAACTCCTATACCTAATGCATCACAATATAAAAGGACTCAACTAATTTAATTTTAAAAACTGGGAGACTTAAAATGCTCCGGGGCTTGCCTGGGAACCAACACTAGGTTAGTGTTTGTTAGGTGATAATCGCTTGGCGAGCATCTTCGCTGTAGCACTTGTTTAACTCCGCATCTTCGGGATAATCCACCAAACACCTGTCTTCGGGTTTAGCCTCATCATCAGTCCTTCACGATGTATCTACCGTTACCTAAATGAGATGCGCAATGCAAGCGTATGAATGCAAGGAAAATGCTTACAAGGCAAACATAAGAAACACAGCATAAGCATTACTAGATACTTCACATAAGCAATCAGGATAACTATTAAAAGAAGGCATAGCTCTAAGACACACTCACGGCATGATCATTTCAGCAGGTTATTATTAAAGAAAAGTGTGACACATGGTTCACTTAGACACTCAGAGAGGCTAACTATAACAATCAATCAAAGCTACATCACTCATCACGCAAATGGAACACCTGTATGCACATACAACTATTATTTTAGTTAAGCATGTCAATCAACATCATCTAATATATTTATATAACACATTAGGTTGATTATCTTAATAATATGGAATAAACATGCTCATCATTAACAAGGCAGAGGGTATCACTGAAGATCACATAAACAACTATCGAGTTACATCAATCAATTTAGGCTTATTCACTAAACAAGGACAGTCACACTGCAGGTACTTTAAACAGACATAACTGAGGCTACACATAACCCAACAAGGTGATCCTAGACTTTATAGAAAGCTAATGAAATTACCTAAAACTTTGCTATTATCACTTAAGCATGATTCAGCAACTAAAAAGACCAATCATAACAGACAAGCACTTCTGTCCAAACTTTGGACAGAATATAGCATTCATCTTCAAACAACCATAACTAGAAATCTAAAGCACTAGCAGTCTATACATAAGACTTATTAGAAAGCTTATTAAGTTGTCTAAAACTTATTTATAATCATCTCAAGATGATTAAGCAGTTATCAGGGCTAACCAACTCAAATACATAAATCTGTCCAGATTTGGACAGATTCTGACCTCTAACTTTAGAGACATGTAACTCAAGTTCTAGACGACCAAAAATAGTGATCCAAGACAATTTAGAAAGCTTATGAAAAACACTACAACTCTTATATTAACACAAAGACATGATTCATAACTTAAACTAGCCAAATAATTCATTCTTTCAGATCTGCACAGAAAGTATGCAAAACATGACTACAAACTTGCAAAATCTATAACTCCTAAACTACTGGGCCTAAAATCATGAAATTTTAGGACAAGCAAGATAAAGAGGTTATCTACAACTTTTATATAGAACATATCTACAGAAAACATTATTTTCTTCACGCACTAATCACCTCTACAGAAACTGTGCATGCAGCAATTTCAGCATATTAATAAATCAATTCATCACTTGTTTGATTAGCATGTGAGCACACAATACTTATCTTAGATTAACATGCAACAAAGGTAATCATTTCAACATATTCATTTTCATTTACCAATATGCTTTTATTAATTAAACAACTAACTAACAAAGGCATTATCTTTAAGTGATGTTGCAAACACATAATTTGGGGCTCATATTTTTACTAAGGATAGATAATGCCAAATCATGACTACTGTAAAAATATTACATGCTCAGGTATTATAATTTATTTATTAAAATCATGACAAGACTTATTCACAAAAATGCATGTGAGAGCAACAAAATTCCATAAATCATATTTTCTGCAAACGCCATGATAAAATTACCTATGCTACAACAATATCATTGGAAGGCAGTGGAACTACGTTTTCCATTTTTACATGCAAACATTTGCAACAATTCATTTTGATCCATTTAATGAGCTGATTTAGTCATCTGGTGCTTTAGATTTCTAGTTATGGTTGTTTGAAGATGAATGTTATATTCTGTCCAAAGTTTGGACAGAAGTGCTTGTCTGATATGTTTGGTCTTTTTAGTTGTTGAATCATGCTTAAGTGATAATAGCAAAGTTTTAGGTAATTTCATTAGCTTTCCAGAAAGTCTAGGTTCGCCTTGTTGGGTTATGTGTAGCCTCAGTTATGTCTGTTTAAAGTACCTGCAGTGTGGCTGTCCTTGTTTAGTGAATAAGCCTAAATTGATTGATGTAACTCGATAGTTGTTTATGTGATCTTCAGTGATACCCTCTGCCTTGTTAATGATGAGCATGTTTATTCCATATTATTAAGATAATCAACCTAATGTGTTATATAAATATATTAGATGATGTTGATTGACATGCTTAACTAAAATAATAGTTGTATGTGCATACAGGTGTTCTCTTTGCGTGATGAGTGATGTAGCTTTGATTGATTGTTATAGTTAGCCTCTCTGAGTGTCTAAGTGAACCATGTGTCACACTTTTCTTTCATAATAACCTGCTAAAATGATCATGCCGTGAGTGTGTCTTAGAGCTATGCCTTCTTTTAATAGTTATCCTGATTGCTTATGTGAAGTATCTAGTAATGCTTATGTTGTGTTTCTTATGTTTGCCTTGTAAGCATTTTCCTTGCATTCATACGCTTGCATTGCGCATCTCATTTAGGTAACGGTAGATACATCGTGAAGGACTGATGATGAGGCTAAACCCGAAGACAGGTGTTTGGTGGATTATCCCGAAGATGCGGAGTTAAACAAGTGCTACGGCGGAGATGCTCGCCAAGCGAGTATCACCTAACAAACACTAACCTAGTGTTGGTTCCCAGGCAAGCCCCAGAGCATTCTAAGTCTCCCAGTTTTTACAATTAAATTACTTGAGTCCTTTTATATTGTGATGCATTAGGTATAGGAGTTGATTGAATCCTACTTGCTGCATTACCATTCCTTGATTAATTGATTAATATCTGCCTTGCTATCCTGTTCCTTATTTATAATGTAGAACTGTTGTCACACCCCAATTTTAAGAACAAAATTGGAGCACAATATATGTATTCCAGGATCAATATTCATACATATATCAGACATCATAGTAAATATCAAAACAATGTTTTTATTAATATCTCGAGCATTATTACATAAATGACCCTCGGGTCTGAAAGAAAAAGTACAGACTCTCATGATAACTGACTCCTATGAAAACACTAAAGAAGACACGGAAATCTGGACTCCAACTCCACAGGAAGGTCGATCGGGGGTAGCGCCATCCTAGTACAGGTCGTCAGGGTCGTAGCCACCGTCCTCTCGATACTCCTGCTCCTCGTGCGCGTAGTCACCGGTGTCTGGGTGGGGTAGCAGGGGGACAAAGAGGAAGGGTGAGTACATCGAAATGTACTCCGCAAGTGTAGGAAATATATGCTTATGAGGCTTATAACAAAGGTAGGCTGACTTGGTTTGACTCAAGCGCCTAAAGCGACACATCCTATTATTCCTATGCACCTATTTACTAGGTTAAAGACACAGACACTGTAGAAAAGTAACAACACTCGGAGTCGCACCGAGCAAGACCACACTCGGAGTCACACCCAGCAACCAACACTTGGAGTCACACCAAGCAACCGTACTTGGAGTCGCACCAAGCACCCACACCTGAAGTCCATCAGGCAACCCCACCTGAAGTCCATCAGATGACCCGAACCAGTAACCAGTAACCAACTAATCTCGAAAAAGTCCAAGCCCGCTCGTGACAGTGAGCACGGCTGATATATCAGTTTTACACTCTGCAGAGGTTGCACATCGTTACCCATGAGTCGTGCATTTCCCGTCACGCTAAACACTGCCAAGGTGCATAGCGGGTTGCACTGCAAGGCCTTTACAAAGCCCCCTCCAAGTCCGTTCCACACGTACCTCTAAGGTTTCACCCCGTACAATGGTCTACGACCCCCAGGGCCCCCTCGTGAGCCACTAAAACAAACCCCGTGTGGACCCTCAACTTAGAGGTAACTAATTAATTAGCCAGGTCCAGCCCATCCAGATCTCATGGTTGCGCTGTTTTGCCGGGTTACTTGTCCAAGAACCGGGTCCTTGGGATCCAGGCAGGATAAATCTAGCACGAACCCAGAACCAAAAACCAAAAGCAGCTGCCGAGTCCCACGGCATAAAACCACCAGTACGGGTCCATCCTGCCGGATTTACCTAAACACCATGTTGCTACAAAATTACCATGACCACATTGTTTCATAGTTCATTAGTCAAGGTTATTAATATTTAACTCCCATCCCAAACATGACTGCAGGGCTAAGCAAAACTCCTACCCGAACATCCCAAAACAGGCGACAAGGATAATAGAACAAAATCTAGTAAACCATAACATAGGATTCAATTTAATGACCAGCATGCAACTACAGGATCTAAACTACTCTAATACCAAAAGCAAAATAAATCATAGGTGCAAGATGTTCAAGAACACTTGCCTGCGGGCTGGGTCGAATCTGCAGGATCACAGGGATAGTCAGGAGCGTCCTCGAACTTCGCACTCTCTGGCCCAATCAACATACATGGCACAACACATTGAAAATAAATAACAGAACAACAAACAGTATAAAAATAGTAAACTAACAGATCTACTGCGTAGATAACGAAATTATGAAACTAACGCAAGTTGAACGGGTCAAATCGGAGTTAAAACGCAAAAGTTATGGGCTTTTGAAGTTGGGTGGCAAAACTGTAAATAGAGTGAACTTGTTTTCGCGTTTTAAATAAATTAAATCTGAAAAGAACTAGCAGTACGATCGGGCCTCATTTCTGGAGAAGTCTGGGGGTTAAAATGAAAGTCTCCCTAGACTCGGAGAACAGGGAGATTGGACGGTGGGTTTGTTCTAGGAAAGCTCGAGGGCTACTTTGCAAAAGGGCCGAAGCCTTGCGGTGCGAATTGCGTGGCGCTGACTGGGCCTTACGTGGCGCTGTGCTACTGGCTGGGTGTGCCACGCAGCTGTGGACCGCGGGAGGCGTGCGCCGGTGGACTGAGTCCCTGGGTCGGTGCATACCCCTTCGCGCCGGATCTAATCGTAGCCGTCGAAGCTAGATCGGATGGTTAGAGGTTGGAGGGAAAAAGTGTGCGGCCGCCGGCGGTGTGGCTCGCGGCGGCGCCCTGTTTTCCCCATGGCGGCGCCATGAACGAGCGCTCGGAATGCATCGTAGGGGGCGGTAGAGACTGCGAGGATGGGTGGGATCGGAAGCGGGTAAGATTGCAAGCTCACCGAGGGGTTCTGTGAGGTCGGTGGTGTCCCGGGTGACGTGCGTGACGATGGGGGGAAGCGTCGCGTGGCTCGGCTCCGGCGTGGTCGATGCCACAAAGCTCCAGCGTAGGCGTTCACTGGTGAGGGGTCCCTGGACGCGGAGCGGCTCCGCGAACACGATGGCACTTGAAGAGGGAGTCGGAGCAGCCGCTTCGGTGGAGAGAAACGAGCTTGCGTTGGGCTCGGCTATGGCGGTGGCCGTGAGAGGAGGGAAAGGAGTGTGCGATGCCACGGCTTGGGCTTTTTTAGCCTGGGCGAGAGGGGTGGCGGCTGATGAGGTTGTAGATGCGATCGGGAAAAGAAGTGGATGAGGACGGCGGGCTCGAGCACGAATGGCGGGGCGTCTGGTGCGGTGTAGGCGAGCCTGCGTGGTCAGCGGGGAGGGGATAGACCTGACAAGGCGGCCCCACCCGTCGGTGAGAGGGACGGCAGCGCGCGCGGGATGGTTGGGCTGACGGAAAGGCGGGGTGGGCTTGGCGCGGTGTGGGCCGTGGAGGGAACGGCGTCGCGGGCCGGCGCGGCGTGGCTCTGGGCCAAGGCGGAGTAGGTGGATTCGACCCGCGCGGAGAAGAGAAGGAGGGGGGGAAGTGGGGGATGCGGACGCGGGCCGGAGTGAGCAGGCCGGTGCGGGAGAGGGGAGGGATGGGAGTTGGGCTTCGGAGCCGGTTGGGCTGGGTTGTGGGAGAGAGGGGAAAGGGGTTAGACCGGCTGGGCCAAGACAAGGAGGAAACGGCCTGCGCAGGGTTTTGGTTTGGGCTGAGATTGAGGTAGGTTGGGTCCTTTGCCTTTTTCTTTTCTTTTTGTTTCTTTTCAAAGCATTTTCTAAATTCATTTGAAAACCCTTTTCAAAACAGTTTGAATTCAGATCAAGTTTGAAACTTTTGAAAATAGTTTTCCCAAGGTTTTGAAATCAAAGCTTGAGTTTAAAAATTTTATAAAACTTTTATAAACCTTTCATTTATTTTCTAAATAGAATAAAATTCGATACGCCCTAAACGGGTTTAATAAATTTATTTTCCACTCAATAAAAATATGCAATGACATAAATGCAACATGACAATGATAAATAAATTTTTGTTTTCCTCCCCTAATCAAATAGACAACCTATTTAATTTCTAATTTATTTAATTAATTTGGGGAAAATTTAAATCAGGGTGTTACAACTGCTTAGTGTGCTTAATAAAAAGTAGTAGTTAAGGATGTTTCCGTAATACCCCTGGTGGGTATTTACCAGATCACGGTTGGCTATATTTGCTATCGTGGAAAAAATCCTGAGTAGTAATAAAATACGGTCAACTGGAAGGCAAGGCACAAGTTTGGAAACTTGGGGCAGTCCGTCCGTTGGATCGTGTAGGCTTGTATCGATGTTGGCCCTCGTTCATTTTTGAACGCGCCCTTTTACTTAGGGATATGTCGGTGCTGTAATCATCGACCCCAAAGCCGGTTAGAAGGTGTTCGGGCCGGAATCAACCCGAGTCGCGCCCTCTAGTATGGAAATGCGATCTGCCGCGTGAGGCCATCGCCAGGTTTCAATTGGGCGGTCCGTGCTTGAACCGCGACGATTACCACCACGAACAAGCATCGAGCGGTTACCCAATGCATGGACCCGACGGGGAAAGTGTGGGTTGCTGTTAAAGGTCTTTCACCATCTGGTTTGGAATTCGATTCGAGTCGTCGTCTCCCCCGTTAGTGGGAAACTATGGCGAGCTTCACCACGATACAACTCCATGTGACATTTGATGGTTCAACTAAAATATTGATAAGCAAACCTGATATGGTATTATATTATTGTTTGCTAGATCCAATTGAGTGCTCTAGTGCAGGTGCAAAACCTAGAGTTTAAGGAACAGGATAAAAGATGACTGCTCATATAATTAAATGATGAACCCTTTTATCTCATGCTCCTTTTGCAAATAAAGTTAGCCAGCTCCACTGTTTATATCAGCCTTGCATACTCCTTGGTGTCTCTTTATTTTTGTTTCCGACGGGTAAGTCTAGCTGAGTACATTCGAGTACTCAGGGTTTTATCCCACCTTGTTGCAGGTGAAGGTTAGGTCTGCCGGAAGGTGTTGACCAGTGCCGGTGGGCTCGGCAGTTCCCAACTTCTTCTCTTTATGCCGTTGTTGGAGGATGTCACTCAAAGCTAGCAAAGTATTTCAACTTATGTTATGGTATTCATTTCAAAGCTATGTTGTTTCAAAGTAAATCAACTTGTATTATTATTTGTGAACTCTTTTGTAATTTATTTCCGCTGCAAAGCTCCGTGAACATGATTTGTATTTGCTTGACCATCCGATCTTGGCTAAGATGTTGAAAAGGTTTGAAATCCCTCAGGATTTCACGGACTACCGGGTTTATATGGGCTCAAGTGTGCTAATTCAACTGCTCCGGCAGAGGTTTTCGTACTTGTGCTCTTATAAATTGGTCGGTTCTGTCAAGGAACTTTTGAACCAGGGATTCATTCAACCTAGTATATCAGAATGGGGTTGCCCCGCATTGTTTGTTAAGAAGAAGGACAAGTCGTTACGGATGTGTGTGGATTATTGGCCGCTCAATGCCGTGACAGTTAAAAACAAGTATCCGTTGCCACGGATAGATATTCTGTTTGACCAGTTATCCAAAGCCAAGGTGTTTTCCAAGATCGATTTGAGGTCAGGATATCACCAGATCAGAATCTGACCACAAGATATCCCAAAGACTGCTTTTTCAACCCGATATGGGCTATATGAGTATCTTGTCATGTCTTTTGGATTGACAAATGCTCCAGCATACTTCATGAGTTTAATTAATTCGGTATTCATGCCAGAATTGGATAAGTTTGTAGTAGTGTTCATTGACGATATTTTGGTATATTCTGAGAACCCGGACGATCATGCGGAACATTTGAGGATTGTTCTGACAAGGCTCCGAGAACATAAGCTTTACGCTAAGTTTAGCAAATGTGAGTTTTGGTTGAAGAAGGTGCATTTCCTTGGTCATATCTTATCGGAAGAAGGAATTTCTGTGGACCCCAGTAAGGTGCAAGAAGTAATGGATTGGAAAGCTCCTACTTCGGTTGGTGAAATTCAAAGTTTTCTTGGTCTAGCAGGATAATATCGCTGCTTCATTCCCGACTTTTCCAAGATTGCAAAACCAATGACAAGCTTGCTGCAGAAGGACCAGAAATTTGAGTGGACAGAGGGGTGTGAAATAGCTTTCCGTACCCTACAGAAACTATTGACCACTGCTCCTGTCTTAGCTCAACTGGACATCGAGAAGCCCTTTGACGTCTTTTGTGACGCATCGAAGGTTGGATTAGGTTGTGTCCTTATGCAAGAAGGCAGAGTGATTGCTTATGCATCTCGTCAATTGAGAAAACATGAAGTAAACTATCCGACACATGATTTGGAATTGGCTGCAGTGGTGCACGCTCTGAAGATCTGGAGACATTATCTGCTTGGTAATGCTTGTAATATGTACACCGACCACAAAAGTCTCAAGTATATCTTCACTCAACCTGAACTGAATATGAGGCAAAGAAGATGGCTTGAGTTAATTAAGGATTACAATCTGCAGATACATTATCATCCAGGAAAGGCAAATGTGGTTGTCGACGCTTTAAGTTGGAAGTCACACTGCAACAACTTAAGGTTACTACCAGGAGATGAGTTTAGCCTTGTACACTCCGTAATTCTACAAAACATCAAGCTGCAAGGCACGATAATTGACCAAATTCTTGAAGGGCAGAAAACAGACAAGGGGATTTATCATATCAAGGAAAAGCTGAAAGCCGCAACTGAACCAGTAAAACATTTTTGGATTGATGACGAAGGAGTTTTATGGTTTGACAAGTGTTTAGTAGTACACAAGAACAGAGAGCTTAGGAATCAGATCATGGATGAAGCTCATTTAACCAAATTGTCTATTCATCCTAGAAGCACCAAGATGTATCAAAATTTGCGACCAAGATTTTGGTGGACCAAAATGAAGAAGGAAATTGCTGCTTATGTAGCCAGGTGCGACACGTGTTGTCGAGTAAAAGCTATTCACCTAAAGCCAGCCGGAATGCTGCAACCATTACCAATACCCGAGTGGAAATGGGAAGAAGTGAGTATGGATTTTATCACCGGATTGCCAACAACCCAGAAAGGAAATGATTCAATTTGGGTAATAGTTGATCATCTCACAAAGACCGCTCATTTCATACCAGCTAAAACTTGTTATCGAGCACCGGACTATGCAGACATTTATGTCAATCAAATTGTTCGGCTACATGGAATACCCAAGGTTATAGTTTCGGATCGTGGATCGCAGTTTACTGCGCTATTTTGGGAGAAATTGCAAAAAGAGTTAGGCACAAAACTAGTCCATAGTTTTGCCTGTCATCCCCAAACGTCAGGGCAAACAGAGAGAGTGAACCAAGTTTTGGAAGATATGTTAAGAGCCTGTGTGATTTCAGCAAAAGGTTCTTGGGAGAAATGGTTACCTTTAGCAGAATTTGCATATAACAATAGTTACCAAGAAAGCATACAAATGGCACCTTTTGAAGCCCTATATGGAAGAAGATGCAGGACACCGGTGAACTGGGTTGAACCAGGAGAACGTCGGTATTACAGAATTGATTTCATTAACGAAGCAGAAGAACAAGTTAGAACAATTCAACAACATATGGCAGCTGCGCAGTCTCGACAGAAGAGCTATGCAGACAAACGAAGAAAACCGCTTGAGTTCCATGAAGGCGGTTATGTTTATCTGAAGGTGTCGCCTATGAAAGGTGTCAGACGTTTTGGAGTTAAAAGGAAGTTGGCGCCAAGATATGTGGGACCATACAGGATTGTGGAAAAGAGGGGAGAAGTAGCTTATCAGTTACAGCTACCAGAACATCTGAAAGCTATATTCCCTGTATTTCATGTATCGCAATTAAAGAAATGTCTTCGAGTGCCGGAAGAAGAAGTACAACCGGCAAACATCAAGTTGCAATCCGATCTCACTTACTCAGTGGAGCCATGCCGAGTGCTTGACGAAAAAGAAAGAATAACTCACGGAAGAATAATAAAGCAATACAAGGTATCTTGGAGTCAGCAAGATGATCGAGATGCCACTTGGGAAACGGAAGCCTATTTAAGAGAAGTCTATCCACACTTTTATAAGACATGGATAGTAACTCAAATCTCGGGACGAGATTCCTTTAAGGAGGGGAGGGCTGTAACACCTCTGGTGTTAAGCAACCCTAAATGCATAACTTGACATCTCATGAGCATAAAGCATCATCATATGTTTCTCTTCTTTATGTAATGTGTTATTTCATGTGATAGCTTTTACTGATCATGCTTTGGTGTGATGCTTGGTTGAATTGTTTTTGGAGTAGTTGAGTTCCTAAGTAGTTTAACCTTGTGGAGAAGTCATCTTGAAGCCAAGTTTATGTTGGTCTTTTTGGCTAACCAAGTCCCTAACCCTAGTTACCCTAATAGAGCATTAGGAGTCCTTTGGTTTGACTAACAAAGACCTCCATGATAGAAGCTTTGTATGGGTTAGTGCCCTAAACCAAAAGTGTGTAGAATTTAGAGTAGAACAAAAGTTGTTTTTGGGTCAACTCATGAAAATGAGGTTAACGTGGTGTTTTGAGGCCCACAAGGCAGAAACGGGAGAGTTTTAGACTTGGAAAATTTCCTAAGTCTTTGAAATGACTAACAGTTTCGTCTAGCAAACTTTGGAGCTTTCTTGAGCAAAATCTAGGCCGAACCAATGCTTGATCCTTTAACCAAAGTTGTAGTCGGCACATAGCTCTACTCAATGGAACAGGTGGTTTAGCGTTTCATCGAGTGGATTAGGAGATAATCGTGCCCAAAGATCGGCTGTCAGTCGGCCTGATGGCCACTGAACCGGCCGTTGCAGCCTAGCGCGCGCAGCGTCATGGCCGACCGCGTCAGGCATCGCCCGCCGCGTGGCGCACGACGGCCGGACGGGCAGGCAACGCGCGCGGCGTGGCGAGCACAAAGCCCGTCCGCACGCCTTCGCCCTGCCAGAGCCGCTCCACTCCCTCCGCTTTGCCTCCTCTTCGCTCTCGTCGTCGCCCGGGCGGAAAGGGGGAGAAACCGAGCACTCGTCGCCGTTCGTCGCCGTCCCGCCGAGCCTCCGCCCAGCCAGCCACCCAACTAGCTTCGCCGTGAGCCCCCGCACCTTTTGCCACCGTTAGTGCTCCGTAAGAGGCCCTAGGTAAGCCACGGGGTGAGTTCCCGCCATGGCCGCCATGACCGCCGAGCTCGGTCCGCCGTGGTCGGCCCTGCCTCCGTGCGAATCCCTCCGTTCTAGCTCGCATTCTAGGGTCGGTGAAGTCCATGGAAGGAGTAGGTGGTGATGGTTTAGCCGATTAGGGTTTGGTGGTGGCGGTACGCCATTGCTCGTCGTCCGCCATGGTCGCCGGAGTTGGCATGGCCGTGGTCGCAGGTGTTCGGGGTGGAAACCCTAGCTCCCAAGTCTTCTGCTAGGTCCGTGGAGGTATGAGGAGTAGGATTCGGGAGTTAGTTTAGCTCGTCGTGGTCGGAGTCGGCCGGCGTGGCGAGGCCGCGCCGCCGTGTCCGCCATTCCCGCCGGCGAGCTCGATCTGTGCAAGCGCTGGGCTGGAGAGTGGCATCAATCGATGCGGAAGGAAGAGGGGAGTCGAGTGGTGGAGACGGTTTCGCCGAAGAGGCCGCCGTCGGCGAGCTTCGCCATGGTCAACGACCTCCTCTGCTTCGGGAGTATGACGAGTGGGGTCGGTTTGACCGTGGGTCCCAGTTGTCAGTCGCTTAGGTGCAGCAGCACTGTGTGCGTGTAGCAGTTAGGTTAAAGTGTTTTTGTTTTTATTGTTTTCAGAAAATGTGTTAATGCTTGTTTAATTCATATCTGGAGTTGTATTAGTCCAAATGAAGTGAACTAAATTTTGTTAGGTTGGTCTTGCTGAGATCTGTTTAGGAAAAATATAATATGTCTAGTTTGTAATACTTTTATATGCAGTTGTATTTAATTATTATTTAGGCTGAAATCTTGTGTAATGCATAATAAACTGTGGATTGCTCAAAAAAATGTGATTCTTGTTTTGTTAAGTTTGTGTTGATTAGTAGTTTCTGGGAAAAATGTAATATAGAACTATTTTGTGAAATATTTAGGCAGTAGCAATTAAAATGGTTAAATGTTGTTTTCTTGCATAAATTGTAGTAATTAAAATATGAAGAATATAAACTTGATAATTTTTGTAGACTGCTCTTGTACTAAGAAGTTCAGTAGAAAAATGGGAAATTGGTTGTTTGACACTTTGTGCTAGGGTGTGTAGTTCAAAGAACCTTTTCATTGTGATGTTTGTCTTTTTTGTGTAGAATAGGGTTTAAGTCCAAATAGCTTGAAATTTGGACAGAGGACTAAACTGCATGTGGTCAGCTTACAGTAATTTTTGTAGATTTTTCTGAAGTAGTTAGCTGTGGGTTGTTGTTATAGGCTTAATTAAATAGTAAGGTAGTAGCAAATGACTATTTTGTGGTAGGATGATGTTGACTACCTTGTTGAAAAAAATGAAGTAGATGACATGTGCTTATCTCCGGAATTATCCTATTCCATGTTGCATCACCCATGCATCCCATGTGTATTCATTTTTATTCATACATGCTATGCATCATACAGGACCAGTAGTGGAGACCCAGAGCCCGCAACCGCAGGAGGAGCCAATTTTGGAGGAGACCTTGAACGAGAGGACCGAAGGAGGAGACGTCGAAGACTTACCTGAGTGCAACGACCACCGACCCTCCGACTTCGAAAGAGGCAAGCCCGGGAGCATCTAACTCCTATGGTTTGCAAACTATTTATGGAATTAACTTGATATGCTTGTTGCATTAGGTTTATAGGAATTGATTGCAACCGTTGCTGCATTACTATCATACCTTGTCCACCGCAAATAATGTCTTGATATCCCTGTTAAGTCTAGGCCGTTATATGCTTAGCCAGCTTAGACCGGTAAAAGTCGGGTGATTTCCTGTCTCCCGCGGTAGGTGGATACTGATCATGACTAGCCTTGTGCTACCATGAAGATAACCATGTGATAATTAATTTGAGACCGGGCGGGATGCAGGAGCAGCAGGACATGGGTTATGTGTGCTAGTAGTCTCCCGTCTGTGTCGATTAGGACCCGACGAAGGCACACCTCAGTCATTTTGAACGCGTCAATCACTTAACGGAGTAGGTCGGAGTACCTCCCGCGAAGCCGAGTAAGGTTATTCGAGCCAGTGATGGAGATGTTGACGCCTAACACCCAGGGCCTTATATGCACCATGGGCAACTATTCTGAGTAACCTGGCATGGTCCATGGACAGGCGGGGCCTGACTGACCTGGCATGACCGTCGGCACTTATAGATTGAGCCACCTGGCATTGAGATAACCCCCGGTGTAGAAGGGCCCATGGCTGTCCCGCGCGTTGTGTTCTCGAATCTCCTGAGTGGCAGCTTACGACTGTCGTGGCTGGATGTGTCGGGCGAGTGTGCGACATTTTATCCCCAGCTGGGTAGGAATCGATTATAATCGCCATCGCTCCTGGACTGTGAGTAACTTGACTGGGCATGTGTTACCGTAGTAACTTATGGAATTAAAGATGGTTATGATGATTAATCTGAAGGGCTATTGATGAAATAATCACTCTTGCTTGATTAGTTAGCCAAGTGATTGCTCTAGATCAGGTGCAAATCTAGTTAACTAGGGCTAACTATAAAAGTAACCACCAATACTCAATTTGGGTTTTATCATAAGAAAAGCTTTCATGCAAATTGGTATGTTTAGCCAACCCCAGATATAGCCTTCATAAATCCTTGGTGTCTCATTGTTTCTGGTTTATGACGGGTAAGTCTAGCTGAGTACCTTCTTGTACTCAGGGTTTTATCCCTTGTTGTTGCAGATGGACACTGCTTTTTCGACTACTGTGAGAACTGCCTGTACCCCGCTGCAGGTGATGACTAGACCATGGGCATGGTCACCTCTTATCCTCACCTGATGGTTTTGTTGGACTGGTCAGGCATATGACACCGTATTATGAACCAGTGAACTTATGTTTCAAAACTAAGTTGCTTCCGCTACGAATTCCAAAACTATGGTTTGTAATATTGTTGAACTCCGATGTATTTGAACTATGTGCGAACTGAATGTATCTTGTGGACATGTATGCTAATCTATTACGATCTTGGATCTTGTTGAAATGCATTAAAATCCCTCGAGATTTCTGGACTACCGGGTTTGTACGAGCTTAAGTATCTGTTAATCTCTGTGAAAACGGGGGTTCGGTGCTTAATCTGGTATAAATTGGTCGGTTCTGTTACAGCTGGCATCGGAGCATGGTTAGCGTTACTGGTCATAAGTGTATTTGAAAATCAGTATTTTCCAATAAGAACTGTATTTACCAAAACTTATAGTTATAATAGGATCTGAAAATCTCAAGGGTAAAAAGTAAGGTGTGCCATTGATCAAGTCATTATGCTCAGTAGGTTTTTACGTGGCTATTTAAGTACTAACTTTGGGGTCGTGCATCATATATAATTCCTGTTGTTTTCTGTCGTCCATACGGCAAGGGTGAAATTGTATGGGTGCTATTCTTCGGAATAGTAATGTATGGATCAATTGACTCTACGCCAAGGTAATAAGTGAGTTGTGAGAGCATGATTGGACAACCGCCAATCTAGGGGTGTGCTTGAATGATACCGGAATGTATACCTATTACACACAAGTATATGTGAAAGTATTTGATTGTGGGAGTATTAAATTTTATGGGTGCATATACTACTTACGTGTATACTGGGTGTGCACCTAAGTTAGTATTAGATTTACTTTCAGCAATGCATGATATTCATACTGTGGGCAGGGCTGAAATGATCTTCTGCAGGTACGCTAACTTGCGAACGTATAGTACTTCTAGTTAACGCTACGAGTGAACGTTGTATGCCACCGTCTAGCCGTTAGAATGTTAGACAGTGAGGACGTATGTTGCGCACATGCATCATGATCATACAATCTTGCATTAATATTACTTCCTTCCTTATGTTATCTGTCCCATTTTTCCTAATAAAAGTTGTTCTCAACTAATAAAAACCTATGTGGATAAACTTCTTACAGATGGCCCGTACCAAGCGCAGAGCTCGTAAGTCGACTGGGGGCAAGAGGCCTAATTACATGTTGGGACCATGGACCGCAGAGGGATCGGAGGACTTCCTGGACGAGTTCGGCATGCCTACCATCCTTTGGAGGGTGCTACACTTGGTTGGATACCAGGAGGGTCAGGAGCCGCAGTACGATTGGCATCGCGTGCAGATTTCTGAGGACCGCCATATGTACACGGTGGAGGCGGACGTGCCTAGCCGTGAGGAGCAGGATCACGTCTGGTGCCGCCGGGTGTTCGCGCTGCAGGGGAGGACCCCATGGGATGCAGCCAACAGAGTTGCCTACACCATTCTCCGGGACATTATGGAGGACCACCCAGAAGTGGTTGCCCAGGCTACAGACAGTATCTTTCTGACAGCAGATCCCTATCAGTCGGTGTGGCGCCAGCTAGGAGCTGCCATAGTTGAAGCTAGTTCGCTTGAGAGGGAGCATTGCGCCGGACCAGCCGGGAGTGCCATGGCTGCACTCATGGCTACTTATGGATGTTTATCCCGCAGTTATGATCAGTTGGACCACATCCTCAGTGAGGAGATGGCTGCACATCACCGGAGGCAGCAGGAGCATACCACGGAGATAGACCGCCTCACTGCAGAGTTGGCACGTATGACAGTGGAGAGGGACCAGGCATGTTAGAGGGAGCAGGAGATGGCACAGTAGCTTAGTGATCAGCAGGGGATGACGACCTTCCTATCCACGATTATGGCTGAGACCGAGGTGTCACTTCGAGGTGTTTGTATTGAGGGCACACGCGCTTCGGAGGAGAACAGGCTGTTGAGGTTGCGAGTGGGAGATCTAGAGCTGCAACTTCACCACCTTCAGGACTACAACGACCATTTGCATGAGGAGATCCACCGCAGGGAAAATGAGAGGAACCCCATCTTTCCACAGGAGGACCCGGATCCGCGTGACTCTTCTAGTGGTTCTTCGGACGTGTCTAGTGATGATGGTGACGATGGCGACGTCGCTAGAGAGTAGTTTAGACCGTGTGTTTTAGGGCTTGGTGTTCTTTTGCGTATGTTGACAGGCCCGATCTTTTGTCTTTGCTATGGGCTAGATGTAAGAACAAGTAGTGAACTTATGTGCACCTGGTGCGAGACCTTTGAAAAGTCCCATATGTATGGGCATCTATGGATGTTTTGTGTTGGCTTTTGCATGTTATGTACTGAGCGATCTTATTATGTGATGCTGCGATGTGGATTGAAATTTATTATGCCTCTGTGATTGTTTGGTGAATTCGTTTTCTGAATAAATTCAGTTGGCATGATTTATTATTCTCTATAATGATTGCAACCTCGCCTAATGATCACTTGCTATCAATATATGCAGATGACGACAACCCGTAGTGGAGCTGGCAGTAGTGGTGGAAATGAGGACAACAGGGGTAACCGCAATCCTGAAGGACTGAATTGGCGACCATAGGGGATTGAATGGGAGCCTCAAATTTCTTCTCCAGAAATGATGGCCCTTGTCCCAGAAAATCACCCCAAAAGCGAAGACTCAAACAACTGGTGAGTTCAAGACCTACGAATAGGTGGATACCCTAGGAGATGTCCTAGAGGTACAGCAGAACTACCAAAGAACCCCCAAAACCAAGCGCCAAAGCAACGGGGCAAAAACTGCACAAGCAAGCTCCTAGAACAATCGAACCTCCGATAACGGAACACCCCACTCCTGTGGAGAAGAGGAAACTGTTCGATCAAAAATACTTTGGCCAACTGGTGGAAAAATTACCTTGTAAAGATCCTTATGAAGTTAGGAAACTAACACAACAAACGGATCTCAAATCAGAGCTCGAACGTAAAAGATACGGACGCTAGAACCGTCGAAACTCCGAAAGAGGAACACTTAACTCCTATGGAGAAAAATGAAGTGTCTGACCAAAAATACTTTGACCAATGGTGTCAAAAGTACTTTGGAATGATCCTTAAGAAGTTAGAAAACCAACGCAACAAACGGATCACAAATCGGAGCTGGTACGCAAAAGATACAGACGAAATCAGCAAAACTGTGCAGTCGCGGACTGTCCGCTAGTGAACCACGGACTGTCCGCTATTGAACCCCGGACAGTCCGCCGTTCAAAAATAAAAACAGCGACCTCGCTGCCCGTGAATAGCCCTGACCCCCGGACAGTCCGGGGATGAGTCCCAGACAGTCCGCCACTGTCCAGAAAGCCCAAAAACAGCTCGGGACAAAACCAAAATCGATTGGATCTTCACCAAATCGAATGGGGCTGCAACCAAACTTCTCCCAAGTGTTCTTGTACGTGTTGGGAAGCTAATCCTAGGATATCATCGCTCCAAACCAACTAATCCATGAGAAATCGGAAGAACACTAGAAAAGGGGGAAGAACGAAGAACGAACGCGATTTTGACCCGATTTATGTGCTCGTGAGGTTAGAGGGAAAATCCTTCAGTGGAAAGAAGGAGCTCACGACATAGAACAATTGGATTCAAACGGAATCGCAAATCATCGCTCGGAGAGGGAGAACGAGGCAAATCTCCGAGAAGGGAAAAACGAAAACGCGAAGAACAAAAACGCGATTCGATCCAAATTGCAGCCAACAAAGAGGAGGGGCGAAATTGATCCTTGGATTGCTACTAGATGGTGAATTGTGTAGCACTCTGTGTCGGGTTACAAGCCACTCCTCGCAGTACAAAACGCGGATGGCGAAAAGCTCAAGAACAAGAGCCGGTGTCTCCTCTAGCCCTAGCCTCCTCTCACCTAAACAAAATGAGAGTGACACCTCCAAGGATGGGCTGCCCTAACCAGCCCCTTCTTATATATAGGCGCACGTCCGAAGACCAAAATGCCCTCTCATGAAGTACTCAACCCAAATACCCCCTAGGGGTAAAACTGTCCAACCCTAGCAGTTTTCATCCGACGGCCACACGCCTTCTCATCCTTCGCTTCGCCTCGACGCAAGCTCCAGGATGCCGCCACGTGCCGTCACCGTCGACCGCCGCGCCTTCTCACCGACAGCTTCGCCGCAACGCAAGCCTCTCGGTGCCGCCACGCGTCGATCGTCCTTTTGGACCTTCCCCCGGTTTTGAGGCCCAAACCGGGAAACCTGCCAGCCCAGGTTTTGAGGCCCAAACCTGGAAACCGTCCACCCCGAGTTTTGAGGCCCAAACTCGGAAATCCGTGAGCCCAGGTTTTGAGGCCCAAACCTGGAAACCGTCCATCCCGAGTTTTGAGTCCCAAACTCGGAAACCGGCCACCCGAGTTTTGTGGCCCAAACTCGGAAACCGTCGAGGTAGCTTTTTGAGGCTCAGCTACCGAACCCGCGCCGAAGATGGGACGTGGTTCGCACACCCCGACCACCGGCACCGATGCCGATGCATGTCTAGACTCCACGCCTAGCACAACGCCTTCGCCATCCTTCTTGACTCGGCCGACGGCACTTGCGCCGCACGCAAGCCCGTGTCCAACCTCCCGCCAAGTGCCATGATGCCATCGTCTTCGTCCCGACTCGGCCGATGCACCGCACATCCCCATGTGCTCTCACTCGCCGATGCCACATGCCAGCTACCACAGCTGGTCCTCTGGCCCTCTGGTCCGTCGGTCCAAGCCTCATGTCTGCCCTTCACCGCTCTAGGTACATCGGCATGGCACGTTCGCCGCACGGCACGCCCATCCTTCACCGTTCCCGGTCCGTCGGCACGGCACATCTCTACTTGACCTTCACCTCGCCATCGACCACTGTATCCGAGCTCAACACCTGCACATCAACACAGCCAAGAGACACATGTTGCACACTCACACCAACACAGAAACACCACAACTCAACACCACCGGTTAGTCATAAACATTAAGCGCATAGCGAGATATGGACTAAACCGGGAAAAGCCTCAAGCCTTCCTCATCAAAGTCAATCATTCATCATATATGTTCTCAATCTCCCCCTTGATGAATGCATTGACCAAAAATAAAACCAAAAAGGAAGGGTTTGAAGGCAAGCCTCATTCAAGTGCCCAAAAGCCAAGAAAAGGCAAACACAAGGCCACTTGAGATGAGGAAGGATCATGAAAACTCCAAATAAAACCTCTCGGTCCCAAAAGAAACGGGAAAAGTGGGCAAAACCTCCACACAACCGAAGAGTTAAGTGAAAACAAGAGTTTCATGAATCCCAAAAGGCACTCAAAAACCAATCTCAAATAATTTGTCAAACAATCATCACAAAAGAAACCTAGGTACTTATCCACTTAGGTTTCGAATGTACTTATCCACTTGGGAGGTTAACCACTTGGGTTTCAAAATTTCTCCCCCTTGATGATTGAATTGACAAAGACTAAACACAAAGAGATGGTTTGAGATACCAAAACAGAAAACTTGGTCCCCAAAGATATGGGCAACGGCTCAACGTAACCAAGCAAGGGATCGGAGCAACAACTCATAAAAGAGCAAAACTCGATCACACAGAGCGAAAGACTTGGTTCCCAAAGACATGGGCAACGGCTCGACGCAACCAAGTCAAAAATGAGCTAGCCCTCAAGAAGAGGCAGAAGAGGCTCAACACCACTAGCTCAAGGCTCGATACCAATTGAGGCTGAATCAACGCATAAGAATGCAAAACTGCTAGTCCCTCAAGATATAGGCACAGAGGCTCAACACAACTAGCAGAAGACTCGATACCAATCACAAGCAGCCAAAAATTGGTGAAAACAGCAAGTTCCTCAAGACAGAGGCAAAACGGCTCGACACAACTAGCTGAAGGCTCCATACCAATCGAAAATACCAAGCAAAATCTGCTAGTCTCTCAAAAGAGAGGCAAAAGCAGCTCAACACGACTAGCAGGCTCGATACCAACTGAGAAAAATACAAAGAGAAGCTCAAAACTAAATGGAGCACAAACACTCGGAGCACGTGGAGAAGCAACAAGACAAAAGCGACTCCCCCTGAAAGCAAGCCTACACACAAAGGCTATGCACCAAAGCTCACTATGAAGGATACCAATTGAAACACATAAAAGAGCTATACCAATTGAAGAACATAACAGAGCTAAACTCCCCCTAGCTCAAAACTCTCCCCAAAATGCATGACTCTCCCCTTTGTGCCAACACTCAAGCTCCCCTTGCAAACAGCTTCTCCCCCTTGATAAAAGGAAACATGCTAAGGGATTTTGACATTTCTCCGCAAAGTTGACACAAACACAAGACAAGTCAACAACCAAAAGCATATGGGGGTGATCACAAGATGTATCGGAGCTGGGGGTATGTACACTAAGCTAAAAATGCATGATATGCACAATGCAACAGCTTCAAGTGTATAGAAATCAGAATGAAAAGATGCTCAAAAGGGTGCTGCCCTAAAAGTGTAGCAACCAATACAAATGCTAGCAAAGGCTCAAACTGATCAAATGAATACGAAATATGAACAATTAACCATATGAGCAGTTTTAAGCCATTTGAAAAGGAGTTCACCACTTAAAATAGCACATAGCATGGATAGACAGGAAATCAACCAAGTGCTAACTCAAGTATAAAAGGTGAACTACCCTTAGCAAAGTTCAACCATCATGCCATAGAATGAAGCATAAACTTGTGTTATTATCAAATTTTATCGGAGATTGCAGCGGTATTAACACAAGTTCAAATTAAAAGCATGTGATTGCGAGAGGTTGAAAGCATGGTTATTGCCTAACTTTTCAACCGGGCTAAGCCTATGCAAGAAAAGCAATCAGGAGCTTAAAGCACCGGTTTCGGTCTTACACTACACGGCTCAAGTTTAACTCAATTGTGCAATGAGAAACAGTCTCGATACCGTGAGGTGCTGACACATGCAATCCCATCTCGATCTTTTCATTTCACTTAGACTTGGATCAAATTTTAAGCACAAGGTAAATGTGAACAATCCAAGCAAGTGAATGACTCAGTGCAAGAGACATAGCAACCTAGCATACAAAAGATAACACAAGTGATCTCAACACATCGTACCCATGCTAGTTGCCACTCTTAATGGTGAACAAATTAAAGGTTTCACAGTTGATTAATCAAGTTCACCATTTGCAAAAATAGCTTAGCTCATAACATGTTTCAAGTGATCAAAAAGAGCCTAAGCAACAAGCATCATCATGAATAAACAAGTCATACCAAAAAGAGCATAATCTCATTCTTATTGCTCTAAACATGAAGCTATAAAATGCACTAGAATACATGATGAAATGCATGCAAAAGCTAGTCTATCAAAGACAAAGCAAAAACTAGCCTAAAAAGAAAAACCCAAAACAAAAGGGTATCGGAGAAGTCCAACTAAGATACAACAAGCAAAATGCTTCCCTAACTAAAAAGGGAAACACACACCAAACTCACAAATAAAGAGCCAAGAAACGCTCAAGCGACAGCCAGCAAAATCCACATCGAAAAGACCACACATCAGAGGGGTCGAAGAGGAAGAGTACCAATGATCGAACTCAGGAGTGAATCGGAGGTACCTCATGATGCGTTTGACCACCAGCTTATGTGATGCCCGAGGGGACGCCTTGGTCCTTGGGTTCTCCGTCCTTGTCTTCTTCCATTGCAACTGTCGTCGCCATGGGCGTCTAAAGAGGCTTGGCCTCACCCATGTCGAACCCATCATCCACATCTCAACCTTCCTGCTCATAAAATCTGCAAACTTGCCAACAAGACTATGAGAGGAGCCACCAAAGGTGATATCATCCACTTCCATCTGAAACGAGTCAGGAAGTATGCGTCCAACATCTCTGGGCTCAAAAAGGGGCAGCAAAAGCAGAATGAGTGGAATGAGACACAGAAAAACCTGGACCGCATCTCGTGCTGGTCAATGTCGTCATCCATCTGCAGAGGGGTGAATCTGCTGAAAGATCCATAACGCCTACCTCGCCAAAGTCATCTCCCCCTCGCCATCGCTCCCTGAGGTGCAGCTAGTGCTCATTGGAGAGCTGCTCGAACGGAACCCCAAGTCATGGAAAAAGAGGGATTGGGTCCGTGAGCCGAAATGCCCTCTCCAAGCTCTTGTTCTCCTGCACACTCAAAAGCAGAAGAAAACACAAGGCATTGTCTTGTCAAGTGTGACCTCAAGGTCTCCACAAAACGGTTAGTCACATAAAAAGCATAAGGTGAACTCTCAACAAAAAGAGATGTACCTATGAATGATACCGCAAGGAGATCTGAACTCAAACTAGTCAAAACTACCATGCAACAGGATAAAGCACTGTATAGCAAAATGCAGCCTAGAGACATGATCAACTCAAACACAGCCTAAACCTCAACACATGCTACAATGCAAGATAATGATAGCAATAGATCCAAAAGCATGTAACATGATAAAATTGTGGAAAGGCTAGTGCTCCAACTAATCATATGAACACAATACATGTAGCTAACCAAAACTAGCACCTGAAAAGTGATACCTAATGAACATCATACCACTACAAATCAAGCTCATGGAGAAATATGGTAAAACATGGCACAATGTTCATGAGGGTCACAAACTAGCATGAAAAGTGGATATTCCACACAAGCTATATACAAAGCTAGCATGACATATGATACAGAAGATAGCACATGCTAGACTAAAGCAAAACATGATACAAAGGAAAATGTACATGTAAGAACTATACAAGTGAGCACATGAACGTCCATCTCATACCACAAGAAATAACACATGGATGTACAAGGTATGAGTGTATAAGAAAGCTCACTAAGCTGCAAAAGCCTCTTTGGAGGCAATTCTAAGCGGGGTGTAGAGAACCATCAAATATTGATCACATCTAAAAGATCAAGTTCCATCAAGTGCATGTTCTCCACCCCGCGTCCTCATATCTACACACAAGAGGACAAAGTATCCCGAGTCTTGGATCCCGAAGGGTTAGCAAGCATATACTTGGGAACCCAAGACTTGGTCACAAAACTCAACTTATCTTGTGGGTTAGCATGATGCAAATGTTGGTTCAAATGCAATTGTGAAACACCCTTGGAAGCATTCCTCAAAAGGACAAATCAAGGAGAAGAACGAGTCATACCACGGGAAAGGAGGCAAACATCTTCCAAGGTTTTTGTAGAAGAACCAATAGAAGCACCATGAAAAGCATGATGTGGACCAAGAGAATAAGCACTAGAAGCATGTCCACGACCATGACCTATCCCACTAGAAAAGGAGTCATAAAACCCATCAACAAAAAGGGGCTTCTTACTAGTAACACAAGCTTTCATGCCATGAGAAGGGCCATGAACCACCAACTTCCTAGAAGAGCGAGCTTGGCGTAAACGTTTGGCACGCCGATAGCAGAAGCTTTCTTGATGCCCATCTTTCTCACAAAAAGAGCAATGGTACAAAGGCCTATTGGAAGGCACACCATTCTCCGACAAGTGAGAAGTCCCTTGGGACTTAGAACAAGAAGCATCAACGACCAACTTGGTGCCAACACTAGGAGCACACGTGCCATGGGAAAGACTACGCGGCTTCCTAAAAGCCTTAGCTCGAATTCGTCGCTCGTGTTTGACACGGCGGAAACAAAAATCGAATGAGTGTCCACCCTTCTTGCAAAAGGTGCAATGGAAAATCGGATTGGGAGCACGAGTCCCAAAAATATGAGAAGCACCCTTATCAAGAGAAGTCCCTTGGACATCACTCGAAGAAACAGCAAGGTTAGGAGTAGCTATGAAAGAGCTATCTGAAACCTTGGCACAAGTGGTATCGTCAAAAGACTCACGCGCAACATAAGAACTCAACTCCGGTTGCAAAGATGCAGACTTGGAAACATCAACATCGGAGTTGGAAGAAATGCGTGACTCAAACGACTTAGCACAAAAGCTCTTGCATCTTTTGGCCAAAACCTCATTTTCAAACATGAGGCGGTCACAAGTACCACAAGGAGTGTTTCTCAAGTTTTCCATCTGCTTTTCAATGCACTCAGCATATGTGGTACGCAAGAGCTCAATCTCCTTCTCAAGGTTGACACTCATATCATTGTGCTCAACCAACTTAGCGCTCATATCATCGCGCAAAACTTTCAAAGCCAAAACTTCTTTTTCTAAATCAATGCATGATGTGCACATGAAATCGGTGGAAGGAACATCACCATTCACATCAAGCAAAGAATCATGAATAGCACAAGAAGTAAGGCAAGCATTTTTATTAAAAGAGCACAAGCTACAAGGCCTAGAATTTATCTCATCAATTTCAGCCCTAGCATGCTCAAGTTCATCTACACATATGGTGTGGGTCAATTTTAATTTATTAATTTCAGCAAGCAAAGACTCACAAGAAACACATGGTAACAAAGCATTTGACTTAAGCAAGGTTATTTCAGTTTTAGCACATTCAAGATCCTTGCACAAGTTAATGCAAACTAAGCATGGTTTGGAAGCATTGGATATCAACATTTCATTTTCTGATCTTGAGCTAGCAAGAGAAAAGCATAACTCATCATTCTTCCTAACCATGTCACTACAAGAGGTGCAAGGTGAAGATGCACTAGACTTCCAATGAAAAAGACCATTTTTTAGCCTAGTGATGGAGCAATTCAACTTCTCAATCTTTCTACGCAAGGTATCACAAAGCTCATCATATCTAACATTATCATCACAACAAGCTTCAAATCATTGAGACAGCCCCAAGACTAGCAACAAGTGTACCTTTCTTGGCCTTGCCAAGTTCACGTACAAGATCCTCCGTTGAATGCTCATCATCTCCTAGAAAGTCCAGCAAAGCCTCCACCTCTCGTTCCGTCTCAAGAACCGCACTCCTCCTTGCCAAAATGTCGTCCTCGGTCGCATGTCCAAGACTCAAACCTAAGGACAAAGACACACTGGAAGAAGAACTTGGTGCCATCTCCAAAAGCACCGTTAGTGTTAGCCAAAACACAAGCCCAACACCTCGACAAGCAAAGTTGGAAACACAACCGCTCTCAAAAAGGTCGCCTTCGTGGATCCGGAATCGGTTAAGCTAGAGAGATCCTTAACTGGCTCTGATACCAATTGAAGGACCGAATTGGCGACCAGAGAGGGGTGAATGGGAGCCTCAAATTTCTTCTACAGAAATGATGGCCCTTGTCCCAGAAAATCACCCCAAAAGCGAAGACTCAAACAACTGGTGAGTTCACGACCTACGAATAGGTGGATACCCTAGGAGATGTCCTAGAGGTACAACAAAACTACCAAAGAACCCCCAAAACCTAGCACCAAAGCAATAGGGCAAAAACTGCACAAGCAAGCTCCTAGAACAATCGAACCTCCGATAACGGAACACCCCACTCCTATGGAGAAGAGGAAAGTGTTCGACCAAAAATACTTTGGACAACTAGTGGAAAAAGTACCTTGTAAAGATCCTTATTAAGTTAGGAAACTAACACAACAAACGGATCTCAAATCGGAGCTCGAACGTAAAAGATACGGACGCTAGAACCGTCGAAACTCCGAAAGAGGAACACTTAACTCCTATGGAGAAAAAGGAAGTGTCCGACCAAAAATACTTTGACCAATGGTGTCAAAAGTACTTTGGAATGATCCTTAAGAAGTTAGAAAACCAACGCAACAAACGGATCACAAATCGGAGCTCGTACGCAAAAGATACGGACGAAATCAGCAACACTGTGCAGTCGCGGATTGTCCGCTAGTGAACCGTGGATTGTCTGCTATTGAACCCCGGACAGTCCGGGAATGAGTCACGGACAGTCCGCCGTTCAAAAATAAAAACAGCGACCTCGCTGCCCGTGAACAGCCCCGACCCCCGGATAGTCCGGGGATGAGTCCCGGACAGTCCGCCACTGTCCAGAAAGCCCAAAAACAGCACCGGACAAAACCAAAATCGATTGGATCTTCACCAAATCGAACGGGGCTGCAACCAAACTTCTCCCAAGTATTCTTCTACATGTTGGGAGGCTAATCCTAGGATATCATCGCTCCAAACCAACTAATCCATGAGAAATCGGAAGAACACTAGAAAAGGGGGAAGAACGAAGAACGAACGCGATTTCGACCCGATCTATGTGCTCGTGAGGTTAGAGGGAAAATCCTTCGGTGGAAAGAAGGAGCTCACGACATAGAACAGTTTGATTCAAATGGAATCACAAAAAATCGCACGGAGAGGGAGAACGAGGCAAATCTCCTAGAAGGGAAAAATGAAAACGCGAAGAACAAAAACGCGATTCGATCCAAATTGCAGCCAACAAAGAGGAGGGGTGAAATTGATCCTTGGATTGCTACTAGATGATTAATTGTATAGCACTCTGTGTCGGGTTACAAGCCACTCCTCGCAGTACAAAACACGGATGGCGAAAAGCTCAAGAACAAGAGCTGGTCTCTCCTCTAGCCCTAGCCTCCTCTCACCTAAACAAAATGAGAGTGACACCTCCAAGGATGGGCTGCCCTAACCAGCCCCCTTCATATATATAGGCGCACGTCCGAAGACCAAAATGCCCTCTCATGAAGTACTCAACCCAAATACCCCCCAGGGGTAAAACTGTCCAACCCTAGCAGTTTTCATCCGACGGCCACGCGCCTTCTCATCCTTTGCTTCGCCTCGACGCTAGCTCCAGGATGCCGCCACGTGCCGTCACCATCGACCGCCGCGCCTTCTCACCGATAGTTTCGCCGCAACGCAAGCCTCTCGGTGCCGCCACGCGTCGACCGTCCTTTTGGACCTTCCCCCGGTTTTGAGGCCCAAACCGGGAAACCTGCCAGCCCAGGTTTTGAGGCCCAAACCGGGAAACCTGCCAGCCCAGGTTTTGAGGCCCAAACTCGGAAACCCGCAATTCCAGGTTTTGAGGCCCAAACCTGGAAACCGTCCATCCCGAGTTTTGAGTCCCAACCTCAGAAACCGGCCACCCGAGTTTTGAGGCCCAAACTCGGAAACCGTCGAGGTACCTTTTTGAGGCTCAGCTACCGAACCCGCGCCGAAGATGGGATGTGGTTCGCACACCCCGACCACCGGCACCGATGCTGATGCATGTCTAGCCTCCACACCGGGCACAACGCCTTCGCCATCCTTCTTGACTCGGCCGACGGCACTTGCGCCGCACGCAAGCCCGTGTCCGACCTCCCACCATGTGTCATGACGCCATCGTCTTTGTCCCGACTCGGCCGTTGCACCGCACATCCCCATGTGCTCTCACTCGCCGATGCCACGTGCCAGCTACCACAGCTGGTCCTCTGGCCCTCTGGTCCGTCGGTCCAAGCCTCACGTCCGCCCTTCACCGCTCTAGGTACATCGGCATGGCACGTCCGCCGCAAGGCACGCCCATCCTTCACTGTTCCCGGTCCGTCGGCACGGCACGTCTCTACTTGACCTTCACCTCGCCATCGACCACTGTATCCGAGCTCAACACCTGCACATCAACACAGCCAAGAGACACATGTTGCACACGCACACCAACACAGAAACACCACAACTCAACACCACCGGTTAGTCAAAAACGTTAAGCGCATAGCGAGATATGGACTAAACTGGGAAAAGCCTCAAACCTTCCTCATCAAAGTCAATCATTCATCATATATGTTCTCAAATCCACCACCTCCTCCACTAGCCGCTCCCGAGCAACTTTTCGCCCAATTTCTGGGGAGCCAGCGCAACATTGAAGCCTTGCTACGAGAGAACCTGGCACATGCCAACCAGCGCCCTGAGCCAAACCAGTATAGCACATTCAAGGATTTCCTGGATACCAGGCCACCCACTTTCAAGGAAGCTACTGAACCTTTAGAGGCAGAAGAATGGTTGCATACCATGGAACAGAAGTTTCGGTTGCTCAGGCTCACAGAGGAGCTCAAGGCGGAGTATGCCGCGCATCAGCTGCAGGGGCCAGCCGGAATTTGGTGGGGGCATCACCGCACCACCTATCCTGCCAACACCCCTATCACTTGGAGAATGTTCTCGGCAGCTATACAAGGACATTATATTCCGCCAGGCTTGACTCAGATGAAGGTGGCCGAGTTCATGAGCTTGACACAAGGAACTCACTCAGTCACTAAATATCAACACATGTTCAACTCCTTGTCCCGTTAGGCTCCAGAGTTTGTGGACACCGATGCTAAAAAGATAGCTAGTTTCAAGAGAGGCTTGAACACCAAAATGGGAAAATTAGTGGGTACATC
Organism: Coix lacryma-jobi var. lacryma-jobi; assembly: GCA_009763385.1. Taxonomy (NCBI): domain Eukaryota; kingdom Viridiplantae; phylum Streptophyta; class Magnoliopsida; order Poales; family Poaceae; genus Coix; species Coix lacryma-jobi. Next base: position 73,229,696 of record CM019829.1, read on the forward strand.
TTCTCGTATCGTCTTCAATGACTTTATCAGCGACTGTTTAATCCAAGAGAACCACAACAACAAGCATGCTGCAAGTAAGGCCCGGAAGAGGACTTTTGATTTAGGACCATCACAACCTAGGGGACCACCAGCTCAGCATTCCCAATATCGACCACCAGCGCCGGGAGCACGTTTTAGGCCGCCGCAGAAGAAAGGTCAGCCACAAGCTCAGTGCAACCAAAGGCCATACAATATAGCTGCTACCCAAGCTCGAGCAGGTCAAGGCAGCTCAGCCGGAAGCAAACCTCTAGTTCGTGGGCCATGCTACAATTGCAATCAAGATGGGCACTTTGCAAGATATTTCCCACACCCAAAGAAGCAGCAGGCCAACTATCCCACGCGTCTGCGCAACATGACTGCCGAAGAAGCTCGTGCAGGAGAGCCCGTAACTGCCGGTATGTGTCTTGTTAACCATCATCCTGCAGTTGTTTTGTTTGATACTGGATCATCGCACTCATTTATGAGCAAGGCATTTGCACAAAAGCATTATCAGGAGGTGTCTGAAATGGACTATGGGTTTTGTGTGAGCTCCGTAGGGAGTAGCGTGTTATCTAGGCAGATGGTTTGTAATGCAACCATCGATATTGGAGGGCACAAGTTTGGAGCTAATTTAGTAGTTCTGCCGGGACTAAGCATGGATGTAGTCTTAGGTATGAGTTGGATGAGTATGTGGAATGCGGTGTTAGACACTGCCAATAGGACTCTTAACTTATCTGATGGAAGGACAAATAACAAGCTTCGCATTTCTCTTCCCCGAGGTGCTGACTTCGTTGGCTTATCTTGTACTCTGACTATAGAAGACCTATCTAAGATTCCAGTTGTTCGAAAATTCCCAGATGTCTTCCCGGACGAGTTACCAGGATTACCACCCAAGAGGGCGGTGGAGTTTGTAATTGAGTTGTTACCTGGAACCGCGCCGATTTCTAGGAGGCCCTATCGTATGCCACCCAATGAGTTAGCTGAACTCAAGACCCAAATCATTGAACTTTTGAACAAGGGATTCATTCAACCTAGTATATCAGAATGGGTTTGCCCCGCGTTGTTTGTTAAGAAGAAGGACAAGTCGTTACGGATGTGTGTGGATTATCGGCCGCTTAATGTCGTGACAGTTAAAAACAAGTATCCATTGCCACAGATAGATATTCTGTTTGACCAGTTATCCAAAGCCAAGGTGTTTTCCAAGATCGATTTGAGGTCAGGATATCACCAGATCAGAATCTGACCACAAGATATCCCAAAGACTGCTCTTTCAACCTGATATGGGCTATATGAGTATCTTGTCATGTCTTTTGGATTGACAAATGCTCCAGCATACTTCATGAGTTTAATGAATTCGGTATTCATGCCGGAATTGGATAAGTTTGTAGTAGTGTTCATTGACGATATTTTGGTATATTCTGAGAACCCGGACGATCATGCGGAACATTTGAGGATTGTTCTGACAAGGCTCCGAGAACATAAGCTTTACGCTAAGTTTAGCAAATGTGAGTTTTGGTTGAAGAAGGTGCATTTACTTGGTCATATCTTATCGGAAGAAGGAATTTCTATGGACCCCAGTAAGGTGCAAGAAGTAATGGATTGCAAAGCACCTACTTCGGTTGGTGAAATTCAAAGTTTTCTTGGTCTAGCAGGATACTATCGCCGCTTCATTCCCGACATTTCCAAGATTGCAAAACCAATGACAAGCTTGTTGCAGAAGGACCAGAAATTCGAGTGGACAGAGGGGTGTGAAATAGCTTTCCGTACCCTGCGGAAACTATTGACCACTGCTCCTGTCTTAGCTCAACGGGACATCGAGGAGCCCGTTGACGTCTTTTGTGACGCATCGAAAGTTGGATTAGGTTGTGTCCTTATGCAAGAAGGCAGAGTGATTGCTTATGCTTCTCGTCAATTGAGAAAACATGAAGTAAACTATCCGACACATGATTGGGAATTGGCTGCAGTGGTGCACGCTCTGAAGATCTTGAGACATTATCTGCTTGGTAATGCTTGTAATATGTACACCGACCACAAAAGTCTCAAGTATATCTTCACTCAACCTGAACTGGATATGAGGCAAAGAAGATGGCTTGAGTTAATTAAGGATTAGAATCTGCAGATACATTATCATCCAGGAAAGGCAAATGTGGTTGCCGAGGCTTTAAGTCGGAAGTCACACTGCAACAACTTAAGGTTACTACCAGGAGATGAGTTTAGCCTTGTACACTCCGTAATTCTACAAAACATCAAGCTACAAGGCACGATAATTGACCAAATTCTTGAAGGGCAGAAAACAGACAAGGGGATTTATCATATCCAGGAAAAGCTGAAAGCCGCAACTGAACCAGTAAAACATTTTTGGATTGATGACGAAGGAGTTTTATGGTTTGACAAGCGTTTAGTAGTACCCAAGAACAGAGAGCTTAGGAATTGGATCATGGATGAAGCTCATTTATCCAAATTGTCTATTCATCCTGGAAGCACCAAGATGTATCAAGATTTGCGTCCAAGATTTTGGTGGACCAAAATGAAGAAGGAAATTGCTGCTTATGTAGCCAGGTGCGACACGTGTTGTCGAGTAAAAGCTATTCACCTAAAGCCAGCCGGAATGCTGCAACCATTACCAATACCCGAGTGGAAATGGGAAGAAGTGAGTATGGATTTTATCACCGGATTGCCAACCACCCAGAAAGGAAATGATTCAATTTGGGTAAAAGTTGATCCTCTCACAAAGACCGCTCATTTCATACCAGTTAAAACTTGTTATCGAGCACCGAACTATGCGGGGATTTATGTCAATCAAATTGTTTGGCTACATGGAATACCCAAGGTTATAGTTTCGGATCGTGGATCGTAGTTTACTGCACCATTTTGGGAGAAATTGCAAAAAGAGTTAGGCACGAAACTAGTCCATAGTTCTGCCTATCATCCCCAAACGTCAGGGCAAACAGAGAGAGTGAACCAAGTTTTGGAAGATATGTTAAGAGCCTGTGTGATTTCAGCAAAAGGTTCTTGGGAGAAATGGTTACCTTTAGCAGAATTTGCATATAACAATAGTTACCAAGAAAGCATACAAATGGCACCTTTTGAAGCCCTATATGGAAGAAGATGCAGGACACCGGTGAACTAGGTTGAATCAGGAGAACGTCATTATTACGGAATTGATTTCATTAACAAAGCAGAAGAACAAGTTAGAACAATTCAACAACATATGGCAGTTGCGCAGTCTCGACAGAAGAGCTATGCAGACAAACGAAGAAAACCGCTTGAGTTCCATGAAGGCGATTATGTTTATCTGAAGGTGTCGCCTATGAAAGGTGTCAGACGTTTTGGAGTTAAAAGGAAGTTGGCGCCAAGATATGTGGGACCATACAGGATTGTGGAAAAGAGGGGAGAAGTAGCTTATCAGTTACAGCTACCAGAACATCTGAAAGCTATATTCCCTGTATTTCATTTATCGCAATTAAAGAAATGTCTTCGAGTGCCGGAAGAAGAAGTACAACCGGCCAACATAAAGTTGCAATCCGATCTCACTTACTCAGTGGAGCCATGCCGAGTGCTTGATGAAAAAGAAAGAATAACTCGCGGAAGAATAATAAAGCAATACAAGGTATCTTGGAGTGAGCAAGATGATCGAGATGCCACTTGGGAAACGGAAGCCTATTTAAGAGAAGTGTATCCACACTTTTATAAGACATGGTTAGTAACTCAAATCTCGGGACGAGATTCCTTTAAGGAGGGGAGGGTTGTAACACCTCTGGTGTTAAGCAACCCTAAATGCATAACTTGACATCTCATGAGCATAAAGCATCATCATATGTTTCTCTTCTTTATGTAATGTGTTATTTCATGTGATAGCTTTTACTGATCATGCTTTGGTGTGATGCTTGGTTGACTTGTTTTTGGAGTAGTTGAGTTCCTAAGTAGTTTAACCTTGTGGAGAAGTCATCTTGAAGCCAAGTTTATGTTGTTCTTTTTGGCTAACCAAGTCCCTAACCCTAGTTACCCTAATAGAGCCTTAGGAGTCCTTTGGTTTGACTAACAAATACCTCCATGATAGAAGCTTTGTATGGGTTAGTGCTCTAAACCAAAAGTGTGTAGAATTTGGAGTAGAACAAAAGTTGTTTTTGGGTCAACTCATGAAAATGATGTTAACATGGTGTTTTGAGGCCCACAAGGCAGAAATGGGAGAGTTTTAGACTTGGAAAATTTCCTAAGTCTTTGAAATGACTAACAGTTTCGTCTAGCGAACTGTTGACGTCAGAAGTTACCCAAATCACACACCAGCAGGGCTAGAACGCCCGATGAGGTTGTGGTTCAACCTGAAACAGCAAAGACCCTAGCCAAACCAGCGAAGACTGATCTAGAGACCGATCTAGGTTGATCTAGGGTTTTAGGTCCTCGTGTTGATAACTCTAGAACTCCTCCCGGGAAGACCCGTTGAGGAGAAGCACGTAGAGGTTGTTCTAGGACCAGCAAGGCCGCCTAGAACGCCGTCGAATCTCACCGGAAGATGCGCCGAACAGCAAGGTAGAGAGGAAAAAAGGGTAAAAGGGATAGTAGATTGATTTTGATCGATTGGTGTTGGATACTTCAATCGGCCATGATCCTCTCATATATATAGAGGGGGTTGGTCTTATCCCAATAGGAAACATCTTCAGATACGATCTCCAAGTTTCCTATCCGGACTCTATCAATATGGAATCCAATTCGGATACAACAAGGTAACCCTAATCTCGCCGATCCTTAGATCGACCAGATTGATCTAAATCAGCCTCAATGGACTTTATTAGCCCATGAACTATTGCCAGATTTAGCCTTTATCATAACTATAAGGCCTCCGACCAATGTTACCTGATCGGACACAACCATTGACTGATCGGAAGTCAAAAATGATCAGGCCCATTTGATTTAGAACATCTGATCCATCAAATACGAAATAATAGAAGACAAATTCAACCCTAATATTACAGGCTGAATACTTCTCCTAAATTTACTTTTACCTGTGACACTTTTGAGTGTCAACATATGCCCCCCTGTTTTTAAGTGATCTTTAGCAAAACCTAAAAACAAACCGAACAACAACGATGTCCAACTCATCGGCTATTCGATAATTAAGGATAAACTTTTTGACTATTTTTGTTCTAAGGGCGATCCATGTATTGGCCATCATTTGGAAGGCGCTCAGGCTTCTTGCCAAACACTTGGAAAGTACCTTTTCAAATACCATCCGTTTATTGCTCTTGGAAGACTTTCACCTTGCAACGTCTCCAGCACATATGCATTCCCGAATATCACTTTGATCACTTTATAAGGACCTTCCCAACTCGGTGACCATTTGCCAAACTTATTGCTTCTTGATCCAAGCAGTAATATAGTTTTCCATACTAATTCTCCCACTTGAAATGATTTACTTCTCACCTTCTTGTTGTAAGCTCTGGCAACCCGGGCTTTGTCTTTCTCCATCTCCTTAAGAGCTTTTAATCTTTTATCAGTTACTTCATCAATGTTGTCCATCATGGCATCATGATACATAACAGCAGTCAAATCATTCTGTTTAGCTAGTCTATATGCATCCAGATTCACCTCGACAGGTAACACTGCTTCCTGTCCATACACCAGTTCGAAAGGAGTGACTTTCATTGCACCTTGTCTTGACACACGATGAGCCCATAAAGCTTCGGACAAAACCTCATGCCACCTCCTTGGGTTGTCCTCAATCTTCTTTTTGATAAGCTTGATCAAAGTTTTGTTACTAGACTCAGCTTGGCCATTATCTTGAGCATAGTATGGAGATGAATTGAGCATCTTTATCTTATATAATTTGGCAAAATCTCGTACCTCTTTAGAGATAAAAGATGTTCCTTGATCTGTAGTCAATGTCTGTGGTATACAGAATCTATGAATAATATGCTCAGTAATAAACTCAATTACCTCCTTATGTGTCATATTCTTCAAAGGCACCGCTTCAGTCCACTTAGTGAAGTAATCTATAGCGACCAGCACAAAATGATGTCCTTTCGAAGACGGGGGATGAATCTGGCCAATAAAGTCTAGCCCCCTGCGGATACATGGGTGTATGCCGAGTCTCGGTGTGATGAGTGATTGTTAACGGGTTTGATCGCAGGTTCTTTGGCTTATGTTGTACAGGTGTCAAGCCCGGAGACAGTGATCGAAGGCGAGGTGAAGGTCAAGTAGAGACGTGTCGTGCCGATGGACCGGGAGCAGTGAAGGGCGGACGTGAGGCTTGGACTGAGGGACTGGAGGGCCTGAGGATCAGCTGTGGTGGGTGGCAGCCTGGGACAGCGATGAGCGGAGACTTGCGGGCATGGTGTTGCTCGGGTCGAGGACCTAGGGACACGTGTCGGTGGACGGGGTGCACAGACGGTGCATCCCCTCTACAGCTTTGGTTTGGTGGTAGAGCCAGGGAAAAACCATCGGGTGGACGGTTCCCAGGTTTGGGCCTCAAAACCTGGGTGCGGATGGTTTCCGAGTTTGGCCACAAAACTCGGGCTGAGGACGGTTTCCAGGTTTGGGCCTCAAAACCTAGGCGCTGAGGGTTTGCTGAGTTTGGCCTCAAAACTCAGAAGCTGGTGGGCTGGTTTCCCGGTTTGGGCCTCAAAACCGGGGGTTGGCTGGAAAAGGCTGGTTTCCCGGTTTGGGCCACAAAACCGGGGGTGCAGAGCGAGGGCGGCACGTGGCGGCAATCGGGAGGTTGCGTCGAGGCAATGCTACGAGTTGTGCGGGCGTGGCCGTCGGATCCACCTACCACCGAGTTGGTCCAGAATAACCTTAGGGTTTAACTGGTTCGCTTTGTAAGTAGTTAGGGGTAGAATGGGAATTAGGAATAGTTTAGAATTAGGATAAGTAGGGGGAGACACCCACCTCCCCATCCATCTCAGTCATTTGCTATTCTGCTCCTAGGTTTTCCTGCCCTCCCTCTCCCCTGCTGTAGCGAACCTGAGATCCACAGAGAAGAGAACAATACCTTTGTGCTCGTGAGATTTTGAGGAAGTGAGACCGTAATCTCACTATTGTAGCGTGTGGTAGCCACACGGTTGCAATTCGTGGTTGTGATTTGCGATTTGTTCATGTTCTTCGCGGAATCCTTTTTCTCCACGTTTTTCCCATCGCTCGATCTCTTTGCTCGGTTCATCTTTTGCAAATCCGTTTGAACCAAGTTGTCCTAGGTTGTGAGGCACTTCTTTCCACCAAAGGAATTCACCTCTAACCTCACGGTCTAGGAGATCGAACGATTTTCGTGTTGGATCGATTTTTGCTCCATTGCCCCAATTTCTTCCAATTCCTCGATTTGGAGTTAGGTTCGAGCCATGATTCCCGTGGGATAGCTCACTAACATCCTTGGAATTCCTCACACCAAGTCTAAGCCTTAGTGCTTTTGATTCGGAGGAGATCGAGTGGATTTCACAGAAGAACTGCACTGCGTCGGGGGCATCGGACGCTCGAGTTCGTAGCATCAGACGCTGACCCCTTTGGCATCGGAGGCTCCATTGCCACGTGTCAGGATCTGACATTTTCTAAGGAGCACCGGATGCTCCGTTGTGCATCAGAGGCGCTGGAGTGTGACCATCGGATGCTGAGAGTTCACTGTTCACAGCGTCTGATGCGTATGCAGTAAGGTTTCTGAGGGGCACTGTTTGCATCGGACGCGTCCGACGCTTGGGCATCGGACGCAGGCCAGCGTCCGATGCTGGTGATTCTGCATAGTTTTGTCCGTCGTTCGTTCATCCGTTCTCGAAATTGGTTTTGGGTTTTTGGGTTGGCTTTCTAGAGTTGTGTAGTGTCCCGCTGTGCTTCTTGGAAGCATCCACCCTACATCTAGGGTCGTGGACATTAGCAAGCTCTAGGGTTTGTCTTTCGGGGTGATTCTCGGGACAGTGGCTACTAGTTTCTGAAAGAAAATTTAAAGCTCCCATTCACCCCCCCCCCCTCTGGTCGCTTTCTGGTTGCTTCTCGGTCCTTCAATTGGTATCGGAGCGGGTTAAGGATCTTCCACCTTAGCCGGTTCCAGATCCACAGAAGGCGACATGGATCGCGGCGTGGGCAAACCGCCGTTCTTTGATGGGACGAACTATGCGTATTGGAAGATACGCATGTCGGCCTATCTTTAGAGCCCCTCGGAGCGGGTTAAGGATCTTCCACCTTAGCCGGTTCCAGATCCATAGAAGGCGACATGGATCGCGGCGTGGGCAAACCGCCGTTCTTTGATGGGACGAACTATGCGTATTGGAAGATACGCATGTCGGCCTATCTTTAGAGCTTGGGCTCTTCTGCTTGGGAGATTTGCAACAGGGATGATTACGTTGTCATGGCTGCTCGTGTTACTCAGCTTCAGATGGATGAGCACGATGCCAATAGCCGAGCGCGTAACGCTCTCTTCTCCTGTTTGAGCATGTCTGAGTTTGATCACGTTTCTCACCTCCCCACGGCTCGTGAGATTTGGGCGACCCTCATGCGTTTCCATGAGGGAACCTCTCAAGTCAAATCTTGTCTCTACGAGTCACACAAGCGGGAGTACGAGAACTTTCGACACATGCCTAGCGAGAGCATAGAGAGTTTATTCGCTCGCTTTTAGGTCATTGTCAACAAGATGAGAGCGAACAAGGAGCTGTTGCCTTTTGACGATCATGAGAGGGCTTTGAAGCTTTTGCACACTCTTGATCGGTCGGTGTGGGACTCAAAGGTCCAGGCGATCATCGAATCGTCTAACTATGAGACCCTCACTTGCGATGAGCTCTTTAGTAAGCTCAAGTCTAGTGAGATTGACGCCATGTCAAGGGCTTCTTATGAAAATCCTTCTGGCCCGACTATGGCTTTGGTTTCTGGCTCTTCTGCTAACCCCTCTGGTGGCTTTGCTCTTTCATCTCTCTTTTCTGTCACAGAGGACCAGCTGGAGTCTTTGGGGGATGACGAGCTGGCGATGCTCGCCAACCGGTTCTCGCGGTTTCACAACAACCGCATGAACCGTCGCCGCGGAGGAGGACGCTCAGGATGCTATGAGTGCGGCGACCCTGACCACTTCATCGCCAACTGTCCCAAGAAGAAGCACTCATCTGGGAAGGGCGATCATGGGCACAAGTACGACTCCGGCAAGCGCAAGGAGAAGTACGTCCCCACGAGGCACAAGTGGAGGGGCGGCTTCGACAAGGAGTACATCAAGAAGAAGTACTTGGAGAAGGCCCAGGCTGAGCAGTGTGCGTTCTTCGCCACGCTCAGCGACGTCGACGGCTCGGATGACGACTCCACTTGCTCAAGCGACGACGAGTCCGAGAAGTAGAAGAGGATCGAGGACAAGTTGAATGGTCTCTGCTTCTTCGCCGATGACGACGACCTCTGCACCATGGCCCTCGGGAAGGAGGTCGACGGCGAGCTGGTGAACTCCCCTCGGAACGACGACGACACCACCCAGGTATCTCTGACCCACGATGAGCTTTCCGCTGAGGTCGAGAAACTTACTGCCGCGCTCCTTAGTCAAGATAAGTTGCTTAGGCGAGCCGCTAGAGAACGCAAGGAGTTTAGGCAGAAGTGGGAGGACACGGTGAAGGAGCTTGAGTTTGCAAAATCCACCGTGGTCGTTTCTGAGGAAGTGGAGTGTGAGATGTGCACCACGCACATGACTGACCTTCTCACTTTGAGAGGTAAGTATGCTGCGTTGGTAGGAGAGGTGGATGAGCTGAAGGCTAGACCTTCGTTGTTGGGTGCGTGCAAGACTTGTCCTGTCTTGCAAACTGAGTTGGCAGAGAAGAATGCCAAGATTGTGTCTCTTGAAGAGGCCAACTCAGGTAGCACACGTGTGGCTAGGTGTGTCCTTTGTGAGGGCTTGGAGATGGAGATAGCCAATGTGAAGCATGACAAGATGCAAACCAAGGAAGAAAACACATACCTTCGGACCATCTTGTCATGGGTATCTTGTGGTGAGCCGCAGCTCGGGATGATGATCTCCCAATTCAAGCGAGCTGCTGGAGGTCCCGATGTAGGCTTTGCTCAGGGTGTTGATCTTTCTGCTTTTAGGAAGATTGGAGAGTCAAGTGGTCTGAACCCGAGTGAGAAGCCCAACTCCACCACTACTCCCAAACTTACAAAGCTTCCACCCAAAGAGCCTCTCAAGCCTAACACCAAGGATGGGGTCTTTGTTGAGCCTCCGAGAGCTCCACCCAAGAACCAAGTGTGGCATCCCAAACCCAACCACCTAAAAAACAAGCTGGACACAATGCCACCTATCCAGGAGGAGTTGCCACAGAAGGGCAAGGTGATCCACACCCACAACCATGAGTACCAACAACCCCCTTTGAGAGCGGTGTGGTACCACTGTGAGCACTGTGGGATAGATGGACACTTGAGCCAGTTCTGCTTTTGGCGCAAGAGAGAGGCGCGCCGTGCAAGGGAGATGAACAACCCGGACATGTACCATCCTTTCCATGATGTACATGTGCCGAATGTTCAGAGAAGAGCTCCGAGGAGAGCTGCTAGGCCTAGAGTGCAGCACCTCAAGGTCCTAGGCGTTAGGGAGGTCGTGCCCAGCGGGAGCCTACAGTTGTGGGCTATGGACCCCGTGGCGGAGGCTTTATAGTTGAGCGCTTTCCCCCACCGCGTTTTGAGTATCGCGGTGAGCGTTCTTTCCCCAGCGGACCACGCTTTCCTCAGCGTGGTGATCGCTCCTCTCGTAGACGCACTAGGAATGGTTTTTGTGCTAACCGTTCTTTTGAGCAGTCGGCCCAACACTGGTTTTCCCCTTATTTCACTAACCCCAGTGTTGGACCGTATGCTCACCCTATGTCTTTTTATTGACGTAGGTAAAACGATTGGAGAACGTTTGGTTGGTGGATTCCGGTTGTTCGAGGCACATGACCGGAAATGCCAAATGGTTCTCCAGTCTTAGTCCGGTCGCCAGAAAGGAGTTTATCACCTTCGGCGACAATAGCAAAGGTAAGGTGTTGTCTCTTGGGTCGGTGCGGGTTAATGAGCACTTTGTGTTGCGCGATGTTGCTCTTGTTTCTAACCTGCATTTTAACCTTCTTTCTGTTTCGCAACTTTTTGATGATGACTATGAGATTCATTTTAAACCGAATCTCAGTCGCATTTTGGATCCTTAGGGCAATCTTGTTTGTTTGATTTCGCCCTTTGGAAAAGTCTTTCGTGCGAATTTCTCGGAGTCCTTTGGCATTTCTCGTTGTCTTTTGGCTGGACCTTCCTCCTCTGATCTTTGGAAGTGCCATAGGAGACTTGGTCACCTGAGCTTCGACTTGCTTGCAAGACTTAGTTCACTTGGCCTAATCCGAGCATTGCCCAAGTTGTCCATGGAGAAGGATCTTGTTTGCCATTCTTGTAGACATGGGAAGATGGTTGCCGCTCCCCACCATCGGTGACTCAGGTCATGACTAAGCGCCCTGGAGAGCTTTTACATATGGACATTGTTGGTCCGGCTCGGGTGAGCTCGATTGGGGGGAAGTGGTATGTGCTTGTTGTTGTTGATGACTTCTCGAGATATTCGTGGGTCTTCTTTTTAGCTGAGAAGACCGAGACTTTCTCCTTTGCTCGCAATCTGATTTTGCGTCTTCAGATTGAGTTCCCTTTGAACTCCATGCGAGCAATTCGGTGTGATAATGGTTCCGAATTCAAAAATTTGGATTTTGAAAAGTTTTGTAACTCTTTGGGCTTGGAGCATCAGTTTTCTTCCCCCTACACACTGCCACAAAATGGTGTTGTAGAGAGGAAGAATCGGACCCTTGTTGAGATGGCCAGGACGATGCTCGATGAGCATAGGACTCCTAGGCGATATTGGGCTGAGGCTATGAACACTGCATGCTACATTTCAAATCGCATTTTTCTGAGAGCGTTCTTCAAAAAGACTTCTTATGAGTTGCGTTTTGGTAAACAACCCAAGGTGAGTTATTTTAGAGTCTTCGGCTGCCACTGTTTTATATTGAAGAAAGGCAACCTGGACAAATTTGAGTCTCGTTCTTCTGACGGTGTGTTTTTGGGTTATGGCACTCACACTCGCGCATATCGTGTACTTAACCTTGATACTAACCGAGTCATGGAGACATCCGATGTCACCTTCGACGAGACCATGGTTTGTCCTTCTTCTCGTTTTGAGCGTGCAGGTGACCATGAGGTTGGTGAACCTCTTTTCGATGATGAGGATGAGGATGCTGAAGGCATGGGTGACCCAGCATCCCCTCCACCTGCTTTGCCCCAAGGAGCGGCTTCTACGACGACTCACGGCCCCGACACGTCCTCTTCCTGGGGGCCGTGGGATCCGCCACCCCGAGCGGTACCTTTTGTACCCGGGGAGGCACCAACTGCTGTTGAGGGGGAGATCACGTCTGCTCGGGAGGCGCCAAGACACATCCAGCGCCAGCACCCTCCTTAGCAGATGATCGGCATCATCGAGGAACGTGTCACTCGGTCCAGGTCACAGCAAATTTCTCACTTTGCTCATTCTGCTTTTGTTGCTAATTTTGAGCCCCGAGATGTTGGACACGCTTTGACGGATCCGGATTGGGTCAATGCCATGCATGAGGAGTTAGAAAATTTTGAGCGAAATCGAGTTTGGGTTCTAGTTCCACCTCCTCCAGACTGTAAGCCTATTGGGACAAAATGGGTTTTCAAAAACAAGCAAGGAGAGGATGGCCACGTTGTTAGAAACAAGGCCAGGCTTGTAGCGAAAGGCTATAGTCAGAAGGAGGGGATAGACTATGAGGAGACTTTTGCTCCAGTAGATCGTTTGGAGGCTATTAGGATACTCTTGGCTTTTGCTGCATCCAAAGGTTTCAAACTTTTTCAAATGGATGTCAAGAGTGCCTTCTTAAACGGCTACATAGAAGAAGAGGTTTATGTTGAGCAACCCCCCGGTTTTGAAAATCCCAAGTTTCCAAACCATGTTTTTAAACTCCACAAAGCTTTATATGGTTTGAAACAAGCCCCTAGAGCCTGGTATGATAGGTTGAAAACCTTTTTGCTTGCTAAGGGTTTTTAAAATGGGATGTGTAGATAAAACGCTCTTTCTCCTCAAGCAAGGCAAAGACACTCTCTTGGTCTAGATTTACGTGGATGATATCATCTTCGGTGGTTCTTCTCACGCTTTGGTTGCCAAGTTTGCAGATACTATGAGCAGGGAGTTCGAGATGAGCATGATGGGCGAATTGACATTCTTTCTCGGGTTGCAAATTAAGCAATCTCGAGAGGGAACGTTTGTGCACCATGGCAAGTACACCAAGGACTTGCTGAAGCAGTTCGATATGGGTGAGGCCAAGCCTCTTCCAACACCCATGTCGACGACGACTGCCCTGGATGTGGACAAGGATGGAGAAGCAGTGGACCAGAAGGAGTACCGAAGCATGATCGGGTCGCTGCTCTACCTGACGGTGACACGCCCGGACATCCAGTTCGCGGTGTGTCTGTGCGCGCGCTTTCAGGCGTCACCGTGCACTTCTCACCGTCAGGCGGTGAAGCGGATTTGCAGGTACCTTCGTTTCACACCTGAGTTCGGGATTTTGTATTCTGCTTCCTCCACCCTCTCCCTTTGCGGTTATTCCGATGCCGATTTTGCTGGTTGTCGTATTGAGCGCAAGTCCACTTCTGGGACTTGCCAGTTCATTGGTTCTTCTCTTGTTTCATGGTCTTCTCGCAAGCAGTCTAGTGTCGCTCAGTCTACTACAGAGGCAGAATATGTTGCTGCGGCTAGCTGCTGTTCCCAGTTGCTTTGGATGATGGCCACTTTGCGTGATTTTGGTTTGAGCTTTACTCGTGTTCCTTTGCTTTGTGACAGCACGAGTGCTATTAGTGTTGCTAAGAACCCCGTGCTTCACTCGAAGACCAAACACATTGATGTGCGCTTTCATTTTTTGCGTGACCACCAGGAGAAGGGTGATATCGACCTTCGCCATGTCGATACTCATCATCAATTGGCTGATATTTTCACCAACCTTTAGACAAATCAACTTTTAATCGGTTGAGGGGTGAGCTTGGTGTGTGTTTCCCCTTTTAGATGGGGGAAACATTTTGGATCTTGTATAATAGACTGACTCTTTTCGTTTGTCTTTCTTTTCTTTTGCATTTTAGCATACGCATTTACATTCTGAGCTTCATGTTTATAATCACTAGAATGTAACTATGCTCTATGTAGTATGCTCTGATGCTTATATTGATGCTTGTAGCTTATGCTCTCTCTGATCACTAGTACATGTTGTGAGCTGAGCCATTTTGGAATGGTGAATTTGCTTAATGTACATAAAATATGAAAATGTTCACCATTGAGATATGCAACTAGCGTGTGTAGGATGTGTTGAGTTCACTCGTGCTTTTCATATATGCTAGGTTGCTATGTCTCTAGTTCTGAGTCATTCACTTGCTTGGTCTGTTCATATCCTGTTTAAAATTTGAACCAAGTTTTTGTGAATTGAAAAGATCGAGATGGGATTGCTTGTCAACACATCACGGTATCGAGACTGTTTCTCATTGCACTTTGAGTTAAACTTGAGTCGTGTAGTGTATGACCGAAACCGTAGCTTTAAGCTTCTGATTGCTTCGGCATAGGCTTCGCTCGGTTGAAAAGTTAGGCAAAGATAAGCTTTCAACCTCTCGCAATCACATGCTGAATTTGAACTTGTGAAACTTCACCGCTGCAACTCCGATCTAAAACTGAAATCACAAGTGTATGTTTCATTCTATAGCATGATGATTGAACTTTGCTAGGGGTAGTTCACCTTGTATACATGTTTAGCACTTGTTCGGATTCCTATCTATACATGTTTAGTGCTATTTTGATGGTGAATACCTTTTGACTCAAAACTGCTCATATGTTCATATTTTGTATTCAGTGATCAGTTTGAGCCATTGCTATTTGAGTGCCTAGTTGTGTCATTGGAGTTATACTGTTTAGAGCATCTTTGCACTCTTTTGACTATATGCCTGAAGCTGCTAACTTGCATTTTGACTCATATGCATTCTGGAAGGGGGAGTTCTTTGCTTGTTTGCCTGATGGTGCCTTTTCTTGATAAGTGCATTTTCAACTAAGGGGGAGAAAAATGACAAATCATGTGCTCTCCGATCGGTTGACTAAGGGGGAGAAAATTTTGCACATCATATGCTTCCTGTGTTCAACTAAGGGGGAGTTTTCCTTGGTTGCTTGCACTATTCGAGGGGGAGTTTGCTAGTTGTGTTGAGCCTTCGCCTCTGTCTTGAGGGCTCTGTCTTGAGGGACTAGCAAATATTTTTCAGGGCATTTGATTTCGATTGGTTCGAAGCGTGTTTTGGTTCGGAGCGAGCTTTCTCTGCTAGTTGTGTTGAGCCTCTATGCCTCTTTCTTGAGGGACTAGCATTTGCTTTGATTTCTCAATTGCTGACGAGCTCTTTTTCTGGAGTTTTTCAATTGGTATTTGCTAGCGGTGTTGAGCCTGTTCTACCTCTTCTTGAGGGCTAGCTTTGCTTTGCTTGGTCGCGGCTCATATCTTTGGGGATCAAGTTTTCTTGCTCTTTCCACTTGACCTTCTTCGGCTTTGCTACGCTTTTGGGTCATTTGGTCGAGTTCTCTCTTCTCCTTCTTCCTTCCTTCTTCTGTCATTATGATTTGTGTCAGTAGTTGGCAATGCACTCATCAAGGGGGAGATTGCGGATACAAGGGTGTATGTCGAGTCTCGGTGTGATGAGTGATTGTCAACGGGTTTGATCGCAGGTTCTTTGGCATATGTTGTACAGGTGTCGAGCCCGGAGACAGTGATCGAAGACGAGGTGAAGGTCAAGTAGAGACGTGTCGTGCCGATGGACCGGGAGCGGTGAAGGGCGGACGTGAGGCTTGGACTGAGGGACTGGAGGGCCTGAGGATCAGCTGTGGTGGCTGGCAGCCTGGGACAGCGATGAGCGGAGACTTGCGGGCATGGTGTTGCTCGGGTCAAGGACCTGGGGACACGTGTCGGTGGACGGGGTGCACAGACGGTGCATCCCCTCTACAGCTTCGGTTTGGTGGTAGAGCCAGGGAAAAACCATCGGGTGGACGGTTCCCAGGTTTGGGCCTCAAAACCTGGGTGCGGATGGTTTCTGAGTTTGGCCACAAAACTCGGGCTGAGGACGGTTTCCAGGTTTGGGCCTCAAAACCTAGGCGCTGAGGGTTTGCTGAGTTTGGCCTCAAAACTCAGAAGCTGGTCGGCTAGTTTCCCGGTTTGGGCCTCAAAACCGTGGGTTGGCTGCAAAAGGCTGGTTTCCCGGTTTGGGCCACAAAACCGGGGGTGCAGAGCGAGGGCGGCACGTGGCGGCAATCGGGAGGTTGCGTCGAGGCAATGCGACGAGTTGTGCGGGCGTGGCCGTCGGATCCACCTACCACCGAGTTGGTCCAGAATAACCTTAGGGTTTAGCTGGTTCGCTCTGTAAGTAGTTAGGGGTAGAGTGGGAATTAGGAATAGTTTAGAATTAGGATAAGCAGGGGGAGACACCCACCTCCCCATCCATCTCAGTCATTTTCTATTTTGCTCCTAGGTTTTTCTGCTCTCCCTCTCCCCTGCTGTAGCGAACTTGAGATCCACAGAGAAGAGAACAATACCTCTGTGCCCGTGAGATTTTGAGGAAGTGAGGCCGTAATCTCACTATTGTAGCGTGTGGTAGCCACATGGTTGCAATTCGTGGTTGTGATTTGCGATTTGTTCGTGTTCTTTGCGGAATCCTTTTTCTCCACGTTTTTCCCATCACTCGATCTCTTTGCTCGGTTCATCTTTTGCAAATCCGTTTGAACCAAGTTGTCCTAGGTCATGAGGCACTTCTTTCCACTGAAGGAATTCACCTCTAACCTCACGGTCTAGGAGATCGAATGATTTTCGTGTTGGATCGGTTTTTGCTCCATTGCCCCAATTTCTTCCAATTCCTCGATTTGGAGTTAGGTTCGAGCCATGATTCCCGTGGGATAGCTCACTAACATCCTTGGAATTCCTCACACCAAGTCTAAGCCTTAGTGCTTTTGATTCAGAGGAGATCGAGTGGATTTCACGGAAGAACTGCACTGCGTCGGGGGCATCGGACGCTCGAGTTCGTAGCATCGGACGCTGACCCCTTTGGCATCGGAGGCTCCGTTCCCACGTGTCAGGATCTGACATTTTCTAAGGAGCATCGGACGCTACCACCGGACGCTCCGCTGTGCATCGGACGCGCCGGAGTGTGACCATTGGACGCTGAGAGTTCACTGTTCACAGCGTCCGATGCGTATGTAGTAAGGTTTCTGAGGGGCACTGTTTGCATCGGACGCGTCCGACGCTTGGGCATCGGACGCAGGCCAGCGTCCGATGGTGGTGATTCTGCACAGTTTTGTCCGCCGTTCGTTCATCCGTTCTCGGAATTGGTTTTGGGTTTTTGCGTTGGCTTTCTAGAGTTGTGTAGTGTCGCGCTGTGCTTCTTGGAAGCATCCACCCTAAATCTAGGGTCGTGGACATTAGCAAGCTCTAGGGTTTGTCTTTTGGGGTGATTCTCGGGACAGTGGCTACTAGTTTCCGAAAGGAAATTTTGAAGCTCCCATTCACCCCCCCCCCCCCCTCTGGTCGCTTTCTGGTTGCTTCTCGGTCCTTCACCCCCAACCACGAAAAGGCCTTGGTTTGATAATAGGATGAAGCATAGCAGCGGGCGCAAGTTGTATGTTTCCAAACCGTTGACACTCTTCGTATCCTTTGTAGTAACGAAAACAATCGGCTATCATTGTGGGCCAATAGAACCCGGCTCTTCGCAACAGCCACTTCATCTTCGGTGTCGATTGATGCGTTCCACAAATACCTTCATGAATTTCTCTCATAGCCACTTTTGCTTGATCAAATCCCAAACACTTAAGTAACAAGTCCTCGGCGGTCCTCCGGTACAGTTCATCATTGTTTAGTACATATCTAAATGCACTCCGCCGAACACTTTGATCAACTTTAGCACTTGGATCATCGAGATATTTTATCAAGGGAGTTCTCCAATCTTCTAAATCGGTTCCACCTTCATTAGAGCTTGATTCAGATCGATTTAGAGTTCCTTCATGCGAATTGATCATTACATGATCGACCAGGTCGATCGGATGAATTAACCGACTTGGTTTATAAAAAACCTGGTCGGCCGTAGCGTTTACCCGATCATGCTCTAGATGCATCTGGTCGCTGATGCAAGGTGACCAAACTGGTCTTAAAACAAACTGGTCGGCCATAGAAGCCGACAATACTTCTGCGTGCTGTTTGCACCGGCTTTATACAAAAAATTGTGTTTACTAACATTATAGCCAAATGCTTGCTGGGCTAATATGTTGGCTTTATGATTTTCATGCCTTGGTATATGCCGAATTTGGAATTCGGTAAAATGAACAATGATGTCAAGGCACATATCAAGATAAACATTTAGCGATTCCTCTAAACATTGAAAATTACCAGCAACTTGTTGTACTACTAGTAAGGAATCGCCATAAGCTTCAACATGCTTAACCTCCATGGAACATAATATTTCTAAACCGAATAAAAGAGCTTCATATTCGGCCTGATTATTAGTACACAAGTAATCTAACCGACTCAACATTTCAAACTCAACACCATTAGGAGAAATGATGACCACACCAACACCTTGGCCCTCTTTACAAGCCGATCCATCAAAATAAAGTTTCCATGGATTAAAACTAAAGTAACCGATTTCATCCTCTAAACTAATACCATGCTCAACAATGAAATCGGCAAGAATTTGTCCTTTCAAAGTTTTCAATGGTTCATAGGTCAAGTTAAACTCAATTAATGCATACGCCCATTTGCCAATCCTTCCTCTAAGGATAGGCCGATATAACATGTGTTTAATTACATCGGTCTGGCATGCAACAACGCATGTACTAGATAGCAAATAGTGTCTCATTTTAGCACAAGCATAGTACAAGGATAAACATAATTTCTCGATATGGGCGTACCTTGTCTCGGGATCAAGAAGACGGTGACCAATATATGCAATTACATATTCTTTACCTCCATCTTCTTGTGTTAAGACAGCTCCAATGACCATCTCTTCGGCAGCAACATACAATCTGAAGGGAGCTCCTCTCTTGGGCGCTCGAAGAACTGGTGGAGATGACAAATATTCCTTTATCTTTTCAAATGCTTCTTGCTGCTCTGCCCCCCAAGCGAACTCAGCTTCATCCTTCAACTTTAATATCGGGGTAAAAGGAATAATTTTCCTGGACAAGTTTGCAATAAATCTCCTCAAGTAGTTCACCTTCCCCAAGAACTTCTTCAAGTCCTTTTTGCATGTAGGCGCTTGAACTTTCTTGATCTTTTCTATCCTTTTAGGATCAACCTGTATGCCCTTGTCGTGAATGATGAACCCTAAAAACTTCCCAGCCAATACTCCAAAAGCGCATTTTAGTGGGGTCATCTTCAAACCATAGCGGCGCATTCTCTCGAACGCTAAACGCAAATCGGACAGATGAGACACATGGGCAGCCAATTTAATCACAATATCATCAATATATACTTCCATGACTATCCCAATCAAATCATGAAAGATCAGATTCATAGCGCGTTGATAGGTAGCACCCGCGTTCTTCAAACCGAATGTCATCACAACCCATTCGAAGAGACCAACAAACCCAGGACAAATAAAGGCCATTTTGGACATATCCTCTTCGGCCATGAATATCTGATTATAGCCAGCATTGCCGTCCAGAAAACTAACAACCTGATGTCCTGAAGCATCATTGATTAACATATCGGCTATAGGCATAGGATACTCATCTTTGGGAGTGGCCCTATTCAGATCTCTAAAATCAATGCAAACTCTGATTTTCCCAGTGTCTTTTTTTCTACAGGCACGATATTAGAGACCCACTCCGCATATCTGCATGGTCGGATAAACCCTGCTTGTAATAACTGATTAATTTCCTCTTTAATTCGGTCATATATTGTAGAATTAAAGCGGCGAGGATGTTGTTTGAATAGTCGGAATCCTGGCTTGATAGGAAGCCGATGCTCGACAAGTTCCCGACTTAGTCCAGGCATCTCCGTATAATTCCATGCAAAGCAATCAAAAAAACTCTTTTAATAGGGTGATTAATTTTATCTTATAATCGGCCTCAAGATTTTGATTTACAAAAGTCGGCCTTGGCACAGAACCGTCTCCAATGTCCACTTGTTCCAATGGATCGACCGACCTAAAACCTTGGCCCAACTTATTGAGCTCATCAAAATCATCAATAGCCTCACAAGTATCGGTCTCGCGAGCCCGATATTGTTCAACACGATGCTTTAACCAATCAACATTAACATCCATTAAATTACATGATAATGTTGAACAAATTGTTAATCGGCTTTAAGGACACTGGTACGAAACCTTCCTTAGTGACGCTAACAAATTGAAAATTAGAAAGGTCCCGACCAGATAAACAAGTAATAGTATCATGCCCCCTGAGCAAAGGAGTATCGGCCGTAGCTACGTAAGCCGATGAATCTGAGTGAACTACCTCAACATCGTCTCCTACCCATTGGATAAGAAACTGATGTAGGCTAGAAGGTATGCATCGGTTAGCATGAATCCAGTCGCGCCCGAGTATAAGATTTTAACTACCTTGTATGTCGGCGACGAAGAAAGCGGTGGCCAAAGTCTTGCTCCCAACGGTCAGCTCCATGGACGCAACCCCCTTGGCCGAAATGGGCTCTCCTCCTCCGACTCCAGTGATAGTCATGTTGGTCTTGATCAACTCTTCGTCGGTGCCGCCGAGCTTCTGGCAAAGCGAGTATGGCATCAGGTTTACAATTGCCCCGCTGTCGACCAGCAACTTGTGGACTGGTGTACCGTTAATGTGACCCTTTATATGTAATAGTTTAAGATGATTGACAGATTTTTCCGGCTTCTAGAATACAGCAGTCTGTGTGGCGAAGTTGAACTCCGTTGCCAATGAATCATCTCCGACTACGTAATAGTCGGTCGACAAGTAAACCACGTTGACCTCCGCCCTTTCCAGTGAAGGCTCATAGTCCACCATCTCCTCATCTTGTCCTTTTGGTAATTCACTACTGGTCACAACAACACCAGCAGAGGAAACAGGGCTATCAAGAAGCGAAGCTAGCCCCTTCAGCTTGTTAGGAACCAACTCAGTCTTGGATTCTGGTCGGACCAGTCCGACCTCCGATTCAGCAATAATCGGTTCAACCTGCTCGACCGTTAAACTGGTCGGCACCTCTCCTAAGGTGGTCGGATCGGCATCCGACCTGATTGGTTCTGAAGCCACTTGAGTAGATTCGGTGTTTAAACTGGTCGCCTCAGGATCTGACCTGTCTGACCCCAGAGCTGCTAAAGTCGGCTTCTGATTACAAGCCAGCTCCTTTCCTCCTCGCTTGCCTTGAGGGAAAGTAGGATGTGTTGAGTTAAATATATCTTCCCTCATTTTGTCAAGTTGCTCCTTCTTCTGTTTGTTGCAACGGGCCCTATGTAGCTTCCTTCGCTGAGTCTTAGTCAAACCAGGAGGACACCATCTGGGCTGCATGTATTTGGGGTCACGCTCGACAGGTTTTTCTGCTTCTGGCTCAGCCGAAGTATCTTAAGCTTCTGGGACCTCTTCAGCTGGTGGCTCCTCAACCACCATCGGCCCAGGTTCGTTGGCAAGAGGGACTTCCATAGATCTGATTGTAATAGTGGGGACCGAGTCGGATCTGGTCGGAGAGGCAACGGGAACATTCTGCAGTTTGTTTGGTACATAGATCTGCCGCATCTGTGTTTTTCCCGTTTCCTGGGATTTTGTCGCTTTTGACGCGACCAGCTGATTCTGACTAGAGCTCGGCCGATCACCCAGACGATCGAACACTGAAACTCTTGCAGATTGACAAGTAGGCATTCCCCACCCCGATTGATAATACATATGTGCCGACATAGGGTAAGGTACCCACACCCCTTGAGGACCCCATTGTGGTGGCGGCGAGATGGGAGGAGCCCACTGATGATAATAAGGGTTAAATCTCGGTGTCGGAGACGCCGCTCGGGACACCATCATCTGCTTGGACTTCTCATCCTCACGCTTCGGAGGAGTGGATTCTCTCTTTTTTAAGGACCAATTCTGAGAATTAGCCTTTTGTTGCTTGTACTTAGCCATGAGCTTATCAAAGGTGCACGGCTCTCTAGCAACTTTCCCCTTACTTCTGTCCTCATTGGTCTTCCAAGTCCCGACCTCAGGTTTCTGCGGGACAAACGTACGAACAGTACGTGTCTTGGAAGAAGTAGAGTCTCCCGAACCGGCTAAACCGACCGCGTCAGTCGATTTACCAGCCACACTGAGATCGGCAAAGACCAACTTTACCTGGTCGGTCCTCTGTATCGGCTACTTTGAGGATGATCCAGACTGGTCGGCCTGAGGGCCCGACCTGGTCGGTCTGTGTTGCGCTGCCCTGGACTCAAAATATGTTTGTCTATGCAGGTGTCGTGTTGACCCTGTCGTGATCATGAGCTTGCTTTTACCATCATCACCCTTCTCGAGCACCACTTTACGCCCCGAATCATTCTCAGTATTCGGTGCGACCCGTGGTTCGCCGATAACAACATTCTTGCCTTTGGTCGTACCTGCTTGCTCTGGACGAATCATAATGGCAGGACTCCCTGCTTCCACCATGTGTACTGGGAAAGGCGCAGTACTGATCTGCATCTCAGTTAGACTCAATCGTCCTTCGTTGAGGGCCGATTGGACCTGTCGACAGAAAACGTTGCAATCATTAGTGGCATGAGAAAAAGAATTGTGGAATTTGTAGTAAGCTCTCCTTTTTAATTCGTCGGGAGACGGCAAAGTATAATTAATTTTAAGATAACCGAATTTAAGCAATTCATCAAATATTCGGTCGCATTTAGAGAAATCAAAAGTAAATTTTACTTCCTCACCCCGATTCTTCTGAATCAGTTTAAGGGAGGGACAAGTGACTAATTTATTATGCGCCAGCCATAAAATCTCGACGGCGTAACAATCTTTAGACTCATCGTCAGAACTATCAGAATTTATCTCAGCAATATGCACACCCGACCGATGAGTCTTATGAGGATCATAGGGTTCTTTAAAGTGCGATTCTATTGAAACGGCCTTTTGCAACAGTTGATTTACGTTAAAGAAATCATGATGCTCAAGTTTGTCTTTGATCTCTCGACGCAGGCCAGCTAAGCATAGATCCGTCAAATCTCTATCGGAGATCCTCAAATGGAAACATCGGTTTTTAATTTCTTTAAAACGTTTAAAGAAATCAGCTACCGACTCGCTACGTCCTTGTCGAACCGATGTAAGATGTGATAACCTAGTTTCTTGGACTCCGTCATAAAAGTGATTGTGAAATTTTTCTTCTAACTCGGCCCAAGAACCTACGGTGCATTCTGGCATTGACGTAAACCAGGCGAAAGCCGTACCGGTAAGAGACAAAGAAAAATGTCGTATGTTCATAAAATCTAAAGTACTGGCTTCGCCCATTTGAGCGAGGAACATGCTGATGTGTTCCATAGTTGATTTACTACCGTCGCCACTAAACTTATAAAAATCTGGTACCCTCCAACCGTCAGGTGCTTTCATAAAATCGAAATATGAAGGGTACGGTTTAGAATAAGTGGTCCTGGTAGGCTTGCATTGGACTCCTAAACTAGTCTCAAGCGACCTAGTTATTTCATCCTTAAACTGATTTATGGCTCGTCCAAAATCGGTGTTGGCAAGGTCGGTAGTGCCACCATGCATGGGATTGTGGCTTGGCGACTTTGGCGGGTTGGGTAACACTGTTCCCTGCCCTCCTGAAGTCCTGTTTGCCGAGGTACCCTGGTCGGTCTGCATAGTCCGACCAGCGCCATGGTTGGTAGTTGTTGAGGTACCAGCTTCACCACCCCTGGTCTCGGTGGACCCTAATTGTCCGAAATTAACTTGTAAAGTCTGTCCTCTAAAAGAATTAAAAGGCATGCCGAATTGGGGTTGCCCAGTCGGGACTTCGGGTTCGATAGTTTTGCCTTCTATCTTATCCATGCGATCGCTAAGCAATTTAAAAGAATGCTGGATAGTATTGGTAAGAGTTTTTGAAGAATCAACCAGCATTGTAGAATAATTAGCATGGGTAGGATAAGGATCTTTAGGTACCTTATCTTTTACCTTGTCAGAAGCGTCTTCAGCGTTTGTATTTGTCGCGGTAGGGATGATCTCGCTGAAGTCCGGTTCCTTGTCCTGCGTGACTCTGCCGCGCCGATCCTTTCAACAGCTCTCCAGGAAGGCCTTCCGAACGGCGTCAAGCTTAGCCTGCGCTTGTTGCTTCAACTCGTCGGGGAGTTCGTCGATGCCAGAGGGACGGACGATGTTGTCTTTCTCCGTAGCACCGTCTTTGCCGCCCATGTTGGTAGTAGATAAGCTTTCAATCGTCCCCAGCGGAGTCACCAAAAAGTGTGTTGACGTCGGAAGTTACCCGAATCACACACCAGCAGGGCTAGAACGCCCGATGAGGTTGTGGTTCAACCTGAAACAGCAAAGACCCTGGCCAAACCAGCGAAGACCGATCTAGGTTGATCTAGGGTTTTAGGTCCTCGTGTTGATAACTCTAGAACTCCTCTCGGGAAGACCCGTCGGGGAGAAGCACATAGAGGTTGTTCTAGGACCAGCAAGGCTGCCTAGAACGCCGTCGAATCTCACCGGGAGATGCGCCGAACAACAAGGTAGAGAGGAAAAAGGGTAAAAGGGATAGTAGATTGATTTTGATCGATTGGTGTTGGATACTTCAATTGGCCATGATCCTCTCATATATATAGAGGGGGTTGGTCTTATCCCAATAGGAAACGTCTTCAGATACGATATCCAAGTTTCCTATCCGGACTCTATCAATATGGAATCCAATCCAGATACAACAAGGTAACCCTAATCTCGCTGATCCTTAGATCGACCAGATTGATCTAAATCAGCCTCAATGGACTTTATTAGCCCATGAACTATTGCCGGATTTAGCCTTTATCATAACTATAAGGCCTCCGACCAGTGTTACCTGGTCAGACACAACCATTGACTGATCGGAAGTCAAAAATGATCAGGCCCATTTGATTTAGAACATCTGATCCATCAAATACGAAATAATAGAAGACAAATTCAACCCTAATATTACATGTCGAATACTTCTCCTAAATTTACTTTTACCTGTGACACTTTTGAGTGTCAACACGAACTTTGGAGCTTTCTTGAGCAAAATCTAGGCCGAAACAATGCTTGATCCTTTAAACAAAGTTGTAGTCGGCACATAGCTCTACTCAATGGAACAGGTGGTTTAGCGTTTCATCGAGTGGATTAGGAGATAATCGTGCCCAAAGATCAGCTGTCAGTCGGCCTGATGGCCACTGAACTGGCCGTTGCAGCCGAGCGCGCGCGGCGTCGTGGCCGACCGCGTCAGGCATCGCCCGTCACGTGGCGCACGACGACCGGCCGGGCAGGCAACGCGCGCGGCATGGCGAGCACAAAGCCCGTCCGCACGCCTTCGCCCTGCCAGAGCCGCTCCACTCCCTCCGCTTTGCCTCCTCTTCGCTCTCGCCGTCGCCCGGGCGGAAAGGGGGAGAAACCGAGCGCTCGTCACCGTTCGCCGCCGTCCCGCCGAGCCTCCACCTAACCAGCCACCCAACCAGCTTTGCCGTGAGCCTCCGCACCTTTTGCCACCGTTAGTGCTCCGTAAGAGGCCCTAGGTAAGCCACGGGGTGAGTTCCCACCATGGCCGCCATGACCGCCGAGCTCGGTCCGCCGTGGTCGGCCCTCCCTCTGTGCGAATCCCTCCGTTCTAGCTCGCGTTCTAGGGTCAGTGAAGTCAGTGGAAGGAGTAGGTGGTGATGGTTTAGCCGATTAGGGTTTGGTGGTGGCGGTACGCCATCGCTCGTCGTCCGCCATGGTCGCCGGAGTTGGCATGGCCGTGGTCGCAGGTGTTCGGGGTGGAAACCCTAGCTCCCAAGTCTTGCGCTAGGTCCGTGGAGGTCTGAGGAGTAGGATTCGGGAGTTAGTTTAGCTCGTCGTGGTCGGAGCCGGCCGGCGTGGTGAGGCCGCGCCGCCGTGTCCGCCATTCCCGCTGACGAGCTCGATCTGTGCAAGCGCTGGGCTGGAGAGTGGCATCAATCGATGCGGAAGGAAGAGGGGAGTCGAGTGGTGGAGACGGTTTCGCCGGAGAGGCCGCCGTCGGCGAGCTTCGCCATGGTCAACGACCTCCTCTGCTTCGGGAGTATGACGAGTGGGGTTGGTTTGACCGTGGGTCCCAGTTGTCAGTCGCTTAGGTGCAGCAGCATTGTGTGCGTGTAGCAGTTAGGTTAAAGTGTTTTTGTTTTTATTGTTTTCAGAAAATGTGTTAATGCTTGTTTAATTTATATCTAGAGTTGTATTAGTCCAAATGAGGTGAACTAAATTTTGTTAGGTTGGTCTTGCTGATATCTGTTTAGGAAAAATATAATATGTCCAGTTTGTAATACTTTTATATGCAGTTGTATTTAACTATTGTTTAGGTTGAAATCTTGTGTAATGCATAATAAACTATGGATTGCTCAGAAAAATATGATTCTTATTTTGTTAAGTTTGTGTTAATGAGTAGTTTCTGGGGAAAATGTAATATAGAGCTGTTCTGTGAAATATTTAGACAGTAGCAATTAAAATGGTTAAATGTTGTTTTCTTGCATAAATTGTAGTAATTAAAATATGAAGAATATGAACTTGATAATTTTTGTAGACTGCTCTTGTACTAAGAAGTTCAGTAAAAAATGGGAAATCTGTTGTTTGACACTTTGTGCTAGGGTGTGTAGTTCAAAGCACCTTTTCATTGTGATGTTTGTCTTTTTCGTGGAGAATAGGATTTAAGTCCAAATAGCTTGAAATTTGGACAGAGGACTAAACTACATGTGGTCAGCTTAGAGTAATTTTTGTAGATTTTTCTGAAGTAGTTAGCTGTGGGTTGCTGTTATAGGCTTAATTAAATAGTAAGGTAGTAGCAAATGACTATTTAGTGGTAGGATGATGTTGACTACCTTGTTGAAGAAAATGAAGTAGATGACATGTGCTTATCTCCGGAATTATCCTATTCCATGTTGCATCACCCATGCATCCCATGTGTATTCATTTTTATTCATACATGCTATGCATCATACAGGACCGGTAGTGGAGACCCAGAGCCCGCGACCGCATGAGGAGCCAATTTTGGAGGAGACCCTGAACGAGAGGACCGAAGGAGGAGACGTCGATACTTACGTGAGTGCAACGACCACCGACCCTCCGACTTCGAAAGAGGCAAGCCCCGGAGCATCTAACTCCTATGGTTTGCAAACTATTTATGGAATTAACTTGATATGCTTGTTGCATTAGGTTTATAGGAATTGATTGCGACCGTTGCTGCATTACTATCATACCTTGTCCACCGCAATTAATGTCTTGATATCCCTGTTAAGTCTAGGCCGTTATATGCTTAGCCTGCTTAGACCGGTAAAAGTCGGGTGATTTCCTGTCTCCCGCAGTAGGTGGATACTGATCATGACTAGCCTGGTGCTATCATCAAGATAACCATGTGATAATTAATTTGAGACCGGGCGGGATGCAGGAGCAGCAGGACATGGGTTCTGTGTGCTAGTAGTGTCTCGTCTGTGTCGATTAGGATCCGACGAAGGCACACCTCAGTCATTTTGAATGCGTCAATCACTTAACGGAGTAGGTCGGAGTACCTCCCGCGAAGCCGAGTAAGGTTATTCGAGCCGGTGATGGAGATGTTGACGCCTAACACCCAGGGCCTTATATGTACCGTGGGCAACTATTCTGAGTAACCTGGCATGGTTCGTGGACAGGCGGGGCCTGACTGACCTGGCATGACCGTGGGCAGTTATAGATTGAGCGACCTGGCATTATTGAGATAACCCCCGGTGTAGAAGGGCCCATGGCCGTCCCACGCGTTGTGTTCTTGAATCTCCTGAGTGGCAGCTTACGACTGCCGTGGCTGAATGTGTTGCGCGAGTGTGAGACATTTTATCCCCAGCTGGGTAGGAATCGATTATAATCGCCATCGCTCCTGGACAGTGAGTAACTTGACTGGGCATGTTGACGGACTAGGATGTCAGAGATATCATCTATCGATGATTACTCCGACTAATCCAGAATGGCTTTAGAGATCCGAAGACTTGTAACGAAGTGTACTTGGATTAGGACTCTAGTTTGTAACTTAGCCGAGTTGTAAAAGGAAGTCCTGTAATTAGAATAGGACTCCAATATTGTAACCGGCTAAGACTCGGTCTGCGCTAAGGTTCACCCGAACATATAAGGGGAACCGGGCGCAGGCTCTAGATCATCGAACATTGAATCATAACAATACACAAGGCACACGCCGCACTGGACGTAAGGTATTACGCTATTTAGCGGCCTGAACCAGTATAAATCGCCGTCCCTGTGTACTCGCCGAGTCCTACGAACGCCGATCCCCACCGAACAAATCGTCCGAGATTACTCAAGATGAGTTACCGGTTAACAAACACCGACAGCTGGCGCGCCAGGTAGGGGCTTTTCGGTGATTCGATGACCAAGAGCCCGGCGAACCACGACAACATGTTCTCGGCGGGGTCAATTTTCGTTTTTGGATCATGGACTTGCATTGCGGATGATCAAGGAAAGCTGCACATGCAGCTTGACACTGAATCGAAGCTGCAAGCCATGCCAAAGACAGAAGATCTCGCCCAGAGCCTAGCAAATCTAGCAATCCAAGACCCGCAGAACCCTGGGGACCATGCAGAAGTGCCCGACTCCTACTCCAACTCAAAGTCTGAAGCAAAGGACCCAGACACCAGCTGTGGCATCACCTTTGGGCTGCGGAACTCTGCTGAAAATTTCCAGAACCTGATTAGTGCAGGATTCAAAGAGTACCACCAGATACCTTTGACAGGAGCTCAGCAAGGACTCGTTTTCAGCTCTACCAAGGAGGGTAACATTGTCCATTGGCCAATTCAGCCTGCCCCAGCTAGACTGGTTGGCACAATTGACCAGCAACTTCCATACTAGCACGGACATCAGCTCCCTTTTGAGGAACACGACTCCACAACGGAACTAATCTCCAGCACTTCTACTTTGGAATCAGTAACACCGGTATCATCAAACCAGGGCTACACTCGTGAAGTCTTCATGGCGGGGCATCAGTCATCTCTACGACCACCAACCCCACCAGATGTCTTTCAAGATGATGAAACTCTGAGTATGATTTCTGACAATGATCCGGAAGGACCCGGGGAAACCGAGCCCTTGAAAGCTGAAAGAATCCGAAGGAATCAAGCTAAGGAGGCCCGTAGAGGCGAGCAACTCACCGCAAGGAAGCTGTAGATCGCTACAATGCACGACTGGAGGAGTACAACACCCAGAGGCGTATGGAAGCAGAGGCAGAGCGTCAAGCTCGCACTGAAGAAAATCACTCCCAGGATGATCTTAACAGACGGCGCCCTGATTGTTCTCGCAACCTTGAACCCAAGTTCATGAGGGTCGTCGGCCACAAAGTCTTCCAGACTCCCTATCAAAACATACTAGCTCTAGCTACGGAGATGGGAGCAAAGACCAATCGCACCCCTAATGAAGAGCGACGACTAGTCATGCTTCAGACTACCGCACTCCAACTACGGGGGCGGAATCTTGAATCCCTAGCTGATGAGCAAGCCTCATCTCACCCGAGCCAGCGGCGGCCGGTTCAAGAGTGACTCGGTCGTATCCCAGCAAGGAGCCGTCTAGGCCACCGAGTACCCGACCAAGCTGAGGGAGGAGCCGAATCTTCATACAGAGGAATCGCAGTTGCAGCATCCGACGCAGTTGATCGCTTCCCCTGCTTTTCCCAAAGGCTTCGAGCGGTTTCGTTCCCGCGAAAATTCAAACCCGGGAATTACTCAAAGTACGATGGGAAGACAGAACCTAAACGGTGGCTCAGGCTGTATTCTCAAGCAGTCGAGCTAGCAGGTGGAAGCAACGACGTCAAAGCACTCTACCTCCCAATGGCTCTAGAGACAATGTCGCTTTCTTGGTTTGACAGGCTTAAACCCGAGTCCATCGACTCCTGGGAACAACTACATCGTATCTTCGTTGAAAACTTTGCTGGTGTCCCAGAGAGATCAGACCCCCGGACTAAGCTCAGAACCTGCAAGCAACAGAAAAACGAATCAATGCGGGAGTACTATAGGCGATTCTCAGAAATCCGCTCTACAGTATCCGACATTACAGACAGAGAAGTAATTGACCTTTTTGGCAACGGTATTTGCGAAAGGTACAATTACAAAGATTTCATCAAGCAGGACCCGACCACAGCTGATGAGTTCCATCGGGCTGTAAACTCCATGATGGCGACAGAGGAACGCACACAGGAACGCTTCCCCGATAGAAACACGCAAGGTGATCGAGGAAACAACCTGAGAGGCAACCAGGCACCACAGCAAAATACCCGGAAAAGGGCAGGAGATAATACTATTGCTGCCATGGAGCCTCAGAAGAAGGGAAACAAGCCATTCACCTTTGATGACTTACTCGACGGACCCTTCCCCTTCCATCCGAAAGGTGGACATCAAGCAAGGCACTACCGACAACTCAAGGAGCGAGGCTTGAACTCCGACTTCAACAAGAACAAGAAAGACAAAGGCAAGAAGATAGCTGAGGATCCTCGATAGGACGTCGGTGGCTTTCAGCACCCCAAAGGAACTATTAATGTCATCTTTGGGGGAGTAACTACCAGTGACAACAAGAGGCTTCAGAAGCTTTCCCTGCGAGAGATCATGTCCACCGAACCAGCGACACCCAAATACCTCGACTGGTCCGAACATCCGATTAATTTCTCCAGAGCAGATCAATGGACCAGTGTTTCCATTGCAGGCCATTACCCGCTAGTTTTGGACCCCACGGTCGCTGGATATACACTTGGGAGGGTACTCATCAATGGCGGAGCAGGACTCAATGTTATCTTTGCAAGCACCCTACGAAAGATGAATCTAGATCTCGCAACCCAGCTCACACCATCAACCGCTCCTTTCTACGGCATAGTACCCGGAAAAGCGGCTGTACCACTCGGAAGGATTATACTACCCGTCACTTTTGGAACTCCGATCAATTACAGAACGGAGTACATCAATTTTGAGGTAGCCGACTTTGAATCATCGTATCACGCCATATTCGGGTGACCTACTATCGCCAAGTTTATGGCAGTACCCCACTACCCGTACCTCTTATTGAAGATGCCGGGTCCCAAAGGAATCTTAACCTTCAGAGGCGACTTGAAGCGGTCATTTGATTGCGACACAGAGGCTGTCCAAATTGCTGAACAAGCTCAACTCGCCCTGGAAGTACAAGAACTCACTCAGATGGTGCTTAATACCAAGCCTGGAGATTCAGAAATCTCAACCAAGAAGGCGGGTACTATTCAACCATCAGCAGAAGCCTCCACAAAAGCCATTGACCTGGAAACCGGTGATCCTTCCAAGACAGCGATTATCAGTGCTCACCTATCTGAAGAATAGGAACTCGCTCTCACCAAGTTCCTTAGAGCAAACAAAGACATATTCGCTTGGAAACCAGCAGACATGTCTGGGGTCCCAAGGAACTTGGCTGAGCACATATTAGAGTTAAAGGAAGGCTCTAGACCTATCAAGCAAAGATTACGACGATTTTCACCATAGAAGAAAGAGGCAATCAAGAAGGAAATAGCCAAGCTACTCACGGCCGGATTCATTAGAGAAATCCTCCACCCCGAGTGGTTAGCTAACCCAGTGCTAGTCAAGAAGAAGAACTCTGCTGAGTGGCTCATGTGTGTCGACTACACAGACCTCAACAGGCATTGTCCAAAGGATCCCTTCGGATTACCAAGGATAGACCAAATAGTTGATGCCACCGCAGGCTCCGCCTTACTCTCTTTTCTGGACTGCTACTCCAGGTACCATCAGATTGCCCTCAAAGAAGAAGACCAACCCAAGACATCGTTCATTACTCCTTTTGGAGCATACTGTTACAAAACTATGTCCTTTGGACTAAAGAACGCGGGGACTACTTATCAACGCGCCATCCAAGATTGCCTGGGTGATCAGATTGGCCGCAATGCAGAAGCTTATGTTGATGATGTAGTCATAAAAACAAGGGATCCGACCACCCTGATATCAGACCTAGAGGAAACCTTCAACTGATTACGTGCGTATCAATGGAGACTCAATCGAACCAAATGCGTCTTCGGGGTACCCTCAGGACAGTTACTCGGATTCCTCGTTAGTCATCGAGGCATCGAGGCTAGTCAAAAGCAGATCACAGCTATCATCAACATGAAGCCGCCTACCTCTGTCCGAGACGTTCAGAAACTCACCGGGTGCATGGCTGCGTTAAATCGATTTATCTCACGGCTCGGAGAAAAGGGATTGCCTTTCTTCAAATTACTTAAAGCCGGCGATAAATTTCAACGGACGGATGAAGCAGATAGAGCTTTTGAACAACTCAAAAGCTACCTTATCAATTCACTCATACTGACGCCGCCGGAGCCCAGGGAACCGATGATGTTGTATATCGCAGCTACCACACAAGTTGTCAGCACAGCAATCGTGGTGGAGCGCAAAGACGACAAGCACATCTACAACACCCAACGACCAGTTTATTACATCAGCGAGGTACTATCTGAACTCGAAGGTCAGGTACCCGCAAGTACAAAAACTGCTCTATGCTTTACTCATATCCTCAAGAAAGCTGCGGCACTACTTTGAAGCTCATGATATCACGGTAGTCACGGATTTTCCTTTAGGAGAAATCCTTCACAACCTGTGATGCTACGTGGAAGGATTTCCAAGTGGGCAGTTGAATTAGGGGCACTCAACATCAAGTTCACTCCGAGGAAAGCTATCAAGTCTCAGGCCCTAGCTGATTTTGTCGCCGAATGGACTGAAATACAGCAGACTAGAGACAACGCTACCCCCGATCATTGGAAGATGTACTTCGATGGGTCCCTAAAACTCGGAGGAGCAGGAGCCGGAGTCCTTCTTGTATCACCCGCTGGCGAACAGCTCAAATACGTTCTGCAAATATTGTGGCCAGCCACCAACAATGAAGCAGAATATGAGGCACTGCTCCACGGACTTAAACTAGCAGTCACTTTGGGCATTAAGCGGCTATTAGTCTATGGCAATTCTTCCGTGGTCATTCACCAAGTTAATAAAGACTGGGACTGTACCAAGGAAACAATGAACGCCTATTGTGCTGAAGTACGCAAGCTGGAAAAACACTTTGCAAGACTGGAACTCATTCATGTTACCCGGGATCTTAACGTGGCAGCAGATATACTCGCGAAATTGGGTTCTGACAGAGCACAAGTTCCTAGTGGTACCTTTGTACATGAGTTATCCAAGCCTTCAATCCAAGAGAAGGAGGAGTTCGAGCCAGAACCCGCAACCCAGGTCCTATCTCTAGCACCCGACTAGACACGAGTTTTCATTGATTACTTCAAAGAACATAAACTGCCAAGCGACAAAACTACAGCAGAGCAAGTCGCCAGGCGTAGCAAAAACTATGTTCTAGTCGGGGATAAGCTGTATCGACGCGGAGCTTCATCAGGGGTCCTCCTCAAGTGTATTACACCAGAAAAAGGCAGAGAAATCCTGAATGAAGTACCACTCTGGGTGCTGCGGTAATCACGCAGCTTCAAGAACACTAGTCGGAAAAATCTTCAGGTCAGGATACTACTGGCCCTCAGCTTTAAAAGACGCGGAAGACATAGTCCGCCGCTGTCAATCATGTCAGTTCTTTGCCAAGCAGCAGCATGTACCCGCACATGAACTGATATGCATCCCTCCGTCATGGCCCTTCTCATGCTGGGGACTTGATATGGTGGGCCCTCTCAAGCGTGCCCCAGGTGGATTCGAGTACATCTATGTCGCAATTGACAAGTTCACAAAATGGATCGAGTACATGCCATTGGTCAAATTCAATGCTTCCAAGTCAGTCCAATTCATGCAGATCATCTTTCACCGCTTTGGAATTCCGCATAGAATCATCACTGATCTTGGGTCCCCCTTTACGGCTATCGAATTCAAGTCATGGGCCAGCGACTGTGGAATCAAGATAGACTACGCATCAGTTGCTCACCCTCAGTCCAATGGCCAAGTTGAAAGAGCAAACGCCCTGATTCTTGCCAGATTAAAACCAAGGCTATTTGACCTCCTAAAAGATCACGGCGGAAAGTGGGTTGAAGAATTGCCTAAGGTAGTCTGGGGGCTACGAACACAACGAAGTCGGGCAATAGGCCAAACACCTTTCTTTCTGGTATATGGCACTGAAGCAATCCTACCGGCTGACTTAATCTAGGAACTCCC
Organism: Coix lacryma-jobi var. lacryma-jobi; assembly: GCA_009763385.1. Classification (NCBI taxonomy): domain Eukaryota; kingdom Viridiplantae; phylum Streptophyta; class Magnoliopsida; order Poales; family Poaceae; genus Coix; species Coix lacryma-jobi. The sequence continues at coordinate 73,264,007 of CM019829.1, forward strand.
CTACGAACGGAGCAGTACAACGAGGGCGAAGCTGATGATACCAGGCGGTTAGAAGTCGACAGCCTTGAAGAAGCCCGACTAACCGCACTTTTTCAGTCAGCAAGATACCTTCAAGGGATGAGGCGCTATTATGATAAGAACGTCCATCATCGCACCTTCCAAGTAGGCGACATGGTGTTGAAGAAAATTCAGAACACCGTTAGGACGTCACAAGCTCATGAGTCCATGGGAAGGTCCTTATATTGTATCCAAAGTAACAAGACCCGGGTGATTCGAGCTAGTCACTAAAGATGGATCTCCACTGCCAAATTCATGGAATATTGAGCACTTGAAGAAATTCCATACTTAAGGACTACGCTACAATTCTGATTCAGGGCAATTGTATTTATTCGTCGAATATTAATAAAGTTTGAAGTTCATACGACATAAGAACTTTTATCCAGGCTATTTTCTACACCTCATCATGACTATTCAGTTGCATAACAGTCTCTGCAATAGCAGGGCTTACCTCTGACTAATATATAATATTACTCGGATAGATTGGATCAGCGGAAACCACACTTGAGTTATGGGCTTCGAGCTCAATACAACTCACAAGGTAGTACGGCTTAACACCCGGCTATCAGCCTATAGCGAATATGGAATCCACCATAGTGGAGACTAGTTCTTATAAGGCGTAACAAGGCGGGATAGTACCCACCCTGTTACATACATCCTGGACTAGAGGTCCACTTACCTTCGCACCCAAGCTGCGATCCCCAAGAGGATACGATCCACCCTGAAGGAACCAACATTACGGTCCTTCAAGAGGCGCCTGATTGGAATTATCCCTTGAACAAGGGTACTAAGAGTAGTACTCGGGCAAGGCTAAGTTCTCTACACAATGGTTAGAGAAACGAAGTCACACGACCCAAACTAAAGTGCTAGCGAGCACTCGGATAGACTCGTCTAGTTAGACGCCTGGTCATACATCCACAACAAATAAACTCAACCCATTGCCAAATAAATTTGCCACAATATGGAGTTGGACATATATGCATTTCACAAGATTCAAAAGTAACCAATATTTTTGATATCTTATAATAATTGTTTTCAGGAGATACAAGCTGCAGAAACTGAGGAGTCTAGACTACTCTACAAGGTCTAATATCTGTGAGTACTCCTCCGCGGCGGCCTTCACCTCCTCTTGCATTGCCGCAAGGTCCTTGTCACCTTTGCCCTCAGGAAGAGTCATCAAAGCAGACAAGTCGAAGGACGGCAGATGAAGCCGCAGCGTCGCCATCAGGCCTTGCACCACGGAAATTGACATATCTTTGATGTATTGCGCCAGTCGTCCAGGTGCAGCCTTGGCCCGCTCAATCAAAGTCTCCTCGACTCCTGCTGGCGCCGGAATCATGTTGAGTAGGGGCTCGACAGCAAACTCCAAGGCCTTCAAGGACTCCACTGACTCCTTTGTAGACTTCAAAGCCTGCAGAAGGTCCCGGTCAGCACCCTCACGCATCAATTTGGGTTCTTGAAGAGCACTCTGCGCATTAGCAAATACCTCTTCAAGCTCCGCCTACTTCCGATTGAAGGCGTTCTGCCACCTAGAAGCCAGCTTATTTGCATCTGCATACAAAACAGTCAGTTATCATGTCATCTGACTAATATTATGGAGCAGAATGACACAGAAACTCCAAGTATACCTTCAAGCTGCTTTTTAGAACTCTTCTTGAGCTCCTTCAACTTCGGTTCCATGGCAGCGGACTTGGATATCAGCCCAACCTCTCGGTCGTTAGCAGCGTCATGCTCCACTACCACTTCCTTGAGGTTGCCTTGGAGTTCATTAATGCGATTATGCAAAACCTGGGTGGCTACCTTCTGACTAATTTGGTCCTGGGCAATATAGTCCCGGAGCTCCTGGTTTTCACGAGACAGCTCCTGGCGGATCCGGGTGACTTGATCTCTAACCTTGAAGTCAAAGGACTACAATACAATAATATCGTGAGTACTCGGATGAGTTTATAGTATAACAAGAAGAGATTGAGACTCTTACCTCAACAAATTGGTGAAGAGCTTCAAAAGGAGCCCTCACCTAATCCCTCAGCTCCTTCAGCCGAGTAAGATCTTGGTCATACCCGGATACGTCAAGAGTAGCTCCTTGGCGCGAGGACTCGGGTGCATCAAAAGATCCTCCCTGCTGACAAGCTGAGCCATCTGCATGTATCTCCGTCAAGACCATGTCCAGGGCAGGTTCGTCCGGCTGTCGTGTACGAAAAAACCAGTCATTCCACACTCGGTCAAACTCCAATTGAGCGGGAGAACGAAAGATGGAGTACGGCCAACCAACCTGAGGCAATGGAAGAGCATCCGCGTCAGGAGCGGCTTCGACCTGAGACTTGGACGTAGAGGATTCAGGCAGCGGATCTACCTGACTGAAGGTTGGCGGCACGCTGGAGTCATCCTTGGCCAGCGGCTCCGACTCCTCCACTGCCTGAGGATCAGGAACGACACTCAAGGCTGTTGCATCTGGTTTTCTTTCCTACAAGCAAACAAGTATTAACGTCAGTATCAGAACTCTGTGTGCATTCTACAAAGCAGAACACTTACTTCACGAGCTTCAGCGGCTTGGGTAGCTTCAAGAGAGGCTGTTTCAGAAGAGGGTCTGAAGCCAGAGATTCTTCAGGGACCACGCCGCTTGAAGTCCCTTGAGTAGTTCCAGCACCTGATAACAGTGACATACATAAGACAAGAGATCATCAACACTCAAAAGGACTACAAAGTACTCGGGTTTTCCCTTACCAAGAGCACCCAGCTTATAGTGCTTATCAGACAATTCTTAAGATAAAAGAACTTTTTGACAAGCACGGCGATTACCAGTGCGAGCCTTCTTAAGAACGGGTCCTTCGGCCTCTTGCTGCGAAGTCGGCGACCTCTTCTGGCTACCTTCAGCTTCCGGGTCTATAAGCATGACATCAGAGTCAGTTGATTCCGTGTCAAGCCAGCTAAGATCTTTGGGCGAGCTCGGTTTGTTAGGCAGGTCCTCACTTCTGACGGGACCTTCCAAAATGATGCCTCCGCCTTCTTCAGTCACCGAAGGCAGTGGAGGGCAATCATTGTTATCTCTCCCCTGGCCCTATAAAACAAAAGGATATCTAGTCAGGTCAGAAGGATATCTATTCTGAACCTTGACGACACGACAAATTAAGTACTTACCTGAGGAGGAGGATTAATGGAGGAGAAGGATGTCATCACTGGAGCAAGATGTCCACGGCTCTTAAGCAGCCGGTTCACTCTCCATAGGACTTCGCATTCTGCCAACTGCTCGACAGCATGACGCCTCGGGTCATTCTTACCCAGGTATTCGAAGCCAAAGTTGGCTCGTTGCTGAAGAGGGTGGATGCGTCGCGCAACAAAGTCTTGAACGACAGTGTATCCGGTCAGTCCATTGATTATCAAAGCATCTATCATAATGAGGAGGGGTTGGATAGCCCCTACTTCTTCACCTGTGAGTTTCTCCTTCCAATCACGGCACTTCTATGGAGGCCATCCATCATGACGACGAAGAGCTGGGGGTGGGTTACCCATATAGAACCACCCAGCAGCCCAGTCTCTTACCGAGTCTGACAACTCGACAGTGATATATTCACTAGCTACTTCCAATCTAACTTGGAGGCTGGCCCCTCCGACTACTTCGACGCTAATATCACTGGGTTGACATTTAAACCAGAAGAAATAGCGGAAAAGAGTAATAGAGGGGCATATCCCCAGAAAAGCTTCACAAAGATGAGTGAAGATTGAAATATGAAGAACCGCATTGGGACTGATATGGTTCAAAGTCAAACCATAGTAATGCAGCAATCCACGGAAGAAATCAGAAGCAGGAAGCCCCAATCCCCGCTCCACGAAGGACTTGAACATCACGATCTCCGTGGTGTTGGGGGTAGGAGCGCGATGATCAGTGGGTACCCTCCATCCATCAAGTGGTTGCGCCCGTAGCAATCCTTGCTGCACCAGGAATGCCAGTTCCGCCAGGGTGGTGTCCGGTTTCTTCCATGCCAAGACATCTGTTGGCGGGTTCGGATGCTTTGGTCTCCCGGTGGTGGTGATCCTAGGTTTCTTCTTCTCCGCTGCAGACTGTTTCTTGGGACCCATGTTGGTGATGAGAGATTTTCTATGCATCCACTGAGAGTTGGCTAAGGGATCCCTAGCTCTGAAGGCAATGGCTTGATGAAAGCATGAGGAAAGCACAAGCCCGGTGGTGGCTTATTATAGATCTGTTTTGATAACCGTTCGGCTTTCCTAAACGGCGTCATGGCAACGTCGGTAACCCTAACGGCTGGGAACACGTGTCAAACGGCGTCAGAGATAGAGAACAGGAATAGTAAATAGACAAAGTTTTCCTTCCGCAAGATACATTTAGTACTCGGGAAATAAGACAGAGGACTCGGAAAATATTCCAAGTACTCGGATCTTTGTTATTATTACTCGGAATTACAACAAAGATGCATGGAAACATCTTGAGATATAGCAACTTTCATCAGAAGTACAATAAAGGTGTAAAACGCTACTCTAGTGAATTCAAGGTACATAGCCTTGATGCCTATTGCACCAAGGACCGGGTTCAGTGAGACACAGTAAAGCAGACACAGAACCTTGGGTAGACACTATCTTTTCAGTGCATCCCAAGGTGGGTCTTTGGTACTACCCCAATACTGAAGGAACTCGGGGAAGACCATCACCCTTGCCGCCCTTTTGACAACCTGTCACTCCGAGGTTATCTACGAGTGGTAGTCACAGGAGTTCTTCTAGGCGCACCTCTATGTCCCTCTGCTCGCGACCACTTGGAAACCACCCTAACGGATGGTCCGTTCACAAGAGTTCTTCTGAGCACTTCATCTATTCTACAGAAGGAAGACACCCGGGGGCTCGATCATCTCAGCTACTTCTATTACAATACCCATGGAACTAATAAGAAGTTCTACACTCTCGAAAGATATGAGCTCTTTGCTTCCCAGGCAGGGTATTTATAGGCGGTTTCTTCTAGGTCTATAGACCAGGTTCATCAACAAGAGTGATCGCTGGACCAATAATTCAACCAATGTACTGTGGTGCATGTGAAGCTCGGCATGGGTAACAGAGCTGATTCTCACACGCACTTCAAGATAAAGACGACAAAGTTTGCAGTTGCAGAAAACGACAGACATCATTATTACGCACAGTTGGAATAGTCACCAGTCAATTATTGCTGGACTCAAGGTAATTTTTATTCAGTGGGGGTGATATGGGATGTTTGTTGAAAACATTGCCCACCTGAAGCTGAGTAATTATTATTTGGACGGTTTAAGCAACAAGTTGGTGTCGTGGTCCCACTACTCAAGACCTTAATAGATTACCTAATGGCTTCATTTAGAAGACCCTGAGAACCGACTACTATGGTACTCGGAACTCAGGCTCGGAGGCTGCAGGGTATAATCTATAAAGGAAATGTTTTTTCTTATTCAAGATTTACTCGGAAAAGGCTCCAAAGATCCTCAAAGTTATTATAAATAACAAGAGGCTCGGGGGCTACACCCTATGGGTGCACTTTTTGTAAAAAGCGCACACCATGGAATTTCTTTACACTCGGAGCACTTCAAGATTTCTCAAGACATTACTCGGAGATTCTCAAGAAGAAACTAGAAGATAATGTTGTGAAAAAATGATGAAGAGCTCAGGGGCTTGACGGACCAGGATGTCAGAGATATCATCTATCGATGATTACTCCGACTAATCCAGGATGACTTTAGAGATCCGAAGACTTGTAACGAAGTGTACATGGATTTGGACTCTAGTTTGTAACTTAGCCGAGTTGTAAAAGGAAGTCCTGTAATTAGAATAGGACTCCAATATTGTAACCGGCTAGGACTCGGTCTGCGCTAAGGTTCACCCGGACATATAAGGGGAACCGAGCGCAGGCTCTAGATCATCGAACATTGAATCATAACAATACACAAGGCACACGCCGCACTGGACGTAAGGTATTACGCTATTTAGCGGCCTGAACCAGTATAAATTGTCGTCCCTGTGTACTCGCCGAGTCCTACGAACACCGATCCCCACCGAACAAATCGTCCGAGATTACTCAAGACGAGTTGTCGGTTAACAAACACCGACACATGTGTTACCGTAGTAACTTATGGAATTAAAGATGGTTATGATGATTAATCTGAAGGGCTATTGATGAAATAGTCACTCTTGCTTGATTAGTTAGCCAAGTGATTGCTCTAGATCAGATGCAAATCTAGTTAACCAGGGCTAACTATAAAAGTAACCGCCAATACTCAATTTGGGTTTTATCATAAGAAAAAGCTTTCATGCAAATTGGTATGTTTAGCCATCCCCAGATATAGCCTTCATAAATGCTTGGTGTCTCATTGTTTCTGGTTTATGACGGGTAAGTCTAGCTGAGTACCTTCTTGTACTCAGGGTTTTATCCCTTGTTGTTGCAGATGGACAGTGCTTTTTCGGCTACTGTGAGAACTGCCTGTACCCCGCTGCGGGTGATGACTAGACCATGGGCATGGTCACCTCTTATCCTCACCTGATGCTTTTGTTGGACTGATCAGGAATATGGCACCGTATTGTGAACCAGTGAACTTGTGTTTCAAAACTAAGTTGCTTCCGCTACGAATTCCAAAACTATGGTTTGTAATATTGTCGAACTCCGATGTATTTGAACTATGTGCGAAGTGAATGTATCTTGTGGACATGTACGCTAATCTATTACGATCTTGGCTCTTGTTGAAATGCATTGAAATCCCTCGAGATTTCTGGACTACCGGGTTTGTACGAGCTTAAGTATCTGTTAATCTCTGTGAAAACGGGGGTTCGGTGCTTAATCTGGTATAAATTGGTCGGTTCTGTTACAGCAGCCGTTTTGCATTGAGTCATCAAGATATTGATCGGCTAAAAGATCCTCGAGCTATTTTAAAATACCGAAAGAGAAGAAAGAAAAGGACTCAAAATTTTTGGAATAAAATAAATTTCATCCCAAAATTGGGGGCATGTGTTTACACCAGATTTTGGACTAAAAGGATTATTGTTTTTATGAAACACAAGCGACTGATTTGTTGGTAAAAGAGTCGGCCAGAAAAATAAAAAGGAGTGTTTGGACTCGGACACGACCAAGATTTGTGAAGACCAGGCATGATAAGCTTCGAAGACGTTTTGGGTTCGGCCAAAGAGTTTGAGTCCGGGTCGTCTTTTATTTTATTTTTATGTAACCTAGTCGTGTTAGGACAGGAGTCAACCGGGTTATAAATAGCTAGAAATCTAATTTTGTAAACATCATCTAGTCAATCAACACATCGGCCACTGGCCAAAACCCTAGGAATAGGAGTAACGTAGAACTCGGCAGAACCTTCAACCAGGCAGGGCTGCATCGGGTTCGACCGACCTCCGGTTTGCTTGTAAGTTTCACCAATGGCTCGTGTCATTGTACAATAAGGTTGTATTTGGCATCGACCAAACTCTTGTTAAGCTATGACATGACTAGTTATCGGTCTAAGTTCATCTTTTGTAAGACTGTCTTGACTCTGATCAATCTCTTTCTTTAGTCGATCTTGAATAGTTATCGGCTCTATTAGTTTTGGCAAGCTAATAGATTCATTAAGTTATTGATGTTGTTTATGCTTAAATTTATTTCTTTAATTTTTTAAACAATATCTCGCTCAATCAAGATTGACAAAATAGCTTAAGCTTAAAAGATGTTTGTTTTCGGCTATCCAAAGGCTTTACACGCTTATACTAAGGGAAATAGCCGATTCAAGCCTTTCATCGACTAATTTGTCAATCTTGATTGTTACATGTTGTGCGTTCGAGATATCCGATAAAACCGTGATTTAATCTGAGTACAGATAGATTTAATCTAGCATATTTATTATGGCTGTATTTCCGAACCCCACTGATATATATGATAGACTAGATCTGTTTGATCTTGAGTCGAATTGTGGTTTTAGCGGGTAGATCTTGTTCGTGCTTCATGGACCCTGCATCGGCTAAAATAGCCGATTCATTTATGCTTTCTTCATAATGTGTATTTTTGAATGGCTTGGAATTTATGGATCTACTCGTTGCACGAGACGTTATGGCTGTATGGAGACACCCCACTGTTCATGTTTAAGCTATTTTATCGATCTATTTGTTATTATGGCTGCATGGAAACACTCCACTGTTAACAGATAGAACTGCTTGTGCAATTAGTCGATACGATGATTTCATGTCGTTTAAACGTACACATAAATCTTTATTCTCTTAATGTGTTTAATTGTATCGGCTTTTTATCTGTCCTAAACGTTTCTCTACATACGTTATATAGCCGTTTTACTTCATATCTTTATCAATATTTTCATGCAATCTATTGGGAGTTAACTTTGTAGTCAATGTCCTATAAACAATGGCTATATCAGAGCCGTATAATTTGGAACTATCTGGCACCAAACCGGCAGGTTCCACAATTTAACAACTTTTTCTTCTCCTTGTCAATTACAGGTCAAATTGACTGGCACGTCCAAGGTCGATCTCACCAAGATTCGGCATCGCCACTCTTTGAAGGTCCAGGAGGTCAGAACTCTGCTCTATACGCCCTCTGAGGACCGTGTTCGAGTGTGTTGACGCTTTCAACCAGATTTTCGTGTCAACAGGAAGAGAATGGAGAGCACATGGATCGCTGACGTGGCACATCGAGTGGCTCTCGTTGGTTTGATCCAATGGTGGAGGATGGAGAGCACACGGATCGCTGATGTGGCACATTGAGTGGTTCTCATTCATCGGCACCGGAGTAGCCCCTACTCCACCTCTCCTATAAATACCCCCTACCCATCACACTTCATTTGTGACATAGTAGAGTTAGCTACACATGAGAAGCATTAGCGAAGCTCTGGCGTAGCGCTATGCGAGTAAGGAGAGAGTGAGGGAGTCGTCTGGAGGAAGCCCCGGGCCTGTCGGGAGTCTCCTCCATGGTGTACCTCAACGGATGCGGTCTTCTCTGTAAGTAAGCATCCGAGATCTTCTTTAATATTCAGTATCTAGTTTAGCATTAAGTTATATACTTGTGTTTCATGGGTATGTTGTTCTATTAGTAGAGTGCTTTAGCCTTGTGGGATCGGGTTAAAGTAGTAAGGGTAGTGTAAACATGGTGTTTAGGCTATATCTTGCCAGTATATGCTGCTTGTCGCACAGATCGATAGTGGTAGCTAGCGGGTGGTGACAGCCCCGAATCTGGTCTCTGGAGTCCACCACGTGTTCTTAGGCAAGTTCTTAAAAAGTAGGGCTGAGTAAGGGAGTTGGGCTGCTTGCACGGGCTTCAGCTACAACTGCCGCCCCCAGTGAGCAAGGGTGGAGAACGCCACATATATCTTTTTGTTATACCAGACATAGGATGTTATAGAGATCCTCTCTACCGAGCTTTCATAGGCTCTTCTATCTCATCATAGGACGACCTTGATTCTAGTTAGTTCACTTCACGTTCCCCGTGGAAAATACGATATCTCGAATACTCCCGGTGAAGGCTACATTGACAACTGTACGCTTGCGGTTTACCCGTTTGCCATATTAGGTGTCAACAACCTCCTCTTGAGTGTCATCCTATTGGGACAAAATGGTTTTTTCAAAACAAACAAGGAGAGGATGGCCACGTTGTGACAAACAAGGCCAGACTTGTAGCCCAGAGGTATAGTCAGAAGGAGGGGATAGACTATGAGGAGACTTTCGCTCCTGTAGCTCATTTGGAGGCAATTAGGATACTCTTGGCTTTTGCTGCATCCAAGGGTTTTAAACTTTTTCAAATGGATGTCAAGAGTGCCTTCCTAAACGGCTACATAGAAGAAGAGGTGTATGTGAAACAACCCCCCGGTTTTGAAAATCCCAAGTTTCCAAACCATGTTTTTAATCTTCACAAAGCCTTGTATGGTTTGAAACAAGCCCTAGAGCCTGGTATGATAGGTTGAAGACCTTTTTGCTTGCTAAGGGTTTTAAAATGGGATGTGTGGATAAAACTCTTTTTCTCCTCAAGCAAGGCAATGACACTCTCTTGGTTCAAATTTACGTGGATGATATCATTTTCGGTGGTTCTTCTCATGCTTTGGTTGCCAAGTTTGCAGATACAATGAGCAGGGAATTTGAGATGAGCATGATGGGCGAGTTGACATTCTTTCTCGGGTTGCAAATCAAGCAATCCTGAGAAGGGATGTTTGTGCACCAGGGCAAGTACACTAAGGACATATTGAAGAAGTTTGATATGGGTGAGGCCAAGCCTCTTTCAACACCCATGTCGACCACGATGGCCCTGGATGCGGACAAGGAGGGAGAAGTCGTGGACCAGAAGGAGTACCGGAGTATGATCGGATCGTTGTTGTACCTGACGGCGACACGCCCAGACATTCAGTTCGCGGTGTGTCTTTGCGCACGATTTCAGTCGTCGCAGCGCACCTCTCATCGGCAGGCGGTCAAGCGCATTATGAGGTACCTTCGTTTCACCCCTGAGTTCGGGCTTTGGTATTCTGCTTCTTATACCCTCTCCCTTTGCGGTTACTCTGATGCTGATTTTGTTGGTTGCCGACTTGATCGCAAGTCCACTTATGGGACTTGTCAATTTTTGGGCTCTTCTCTTATCTCTTGGTCTTCTCGCAAGCAGTCTAGTGTCGCCTAGTCTACCACAGAGGCTGAGTATGTTGTTGCGGCTAGCTGCTGTTCCCAGTTGTTGTGGACGATGGCCACTTTGCGTGACTTTGGTCTGAGCTTTTCTCAAGTACCCTTGCTTTGTGATAGCACGAGAGCGATTAGCGTTGCTAAGAACATCGTGCTTCATTCTAAGACCAAACACATAGATGTGCGCTTTCATTTCTTGCGAGACCATTATGAGAAGGGTGATATCGACCTTCGACATGTCGATACTCATCATCAGTTGGCTGATATTTTTACCAAGCCTTTGGACCAATCAACCTTTGATAGGTTGAGAGGTGAGCTTGGTGTGTGTTTCCCATTTTAGATGTGGGATCACCTTGATGTATCATATGATGTACAGTCTTTTTCTTTCATAGTTTTTCTGCATTTGCATATGTATCATACTTGCATTTTGAGCTTCATTTATATTCTGTCTAGAATGATTCTATGCTCAGTTTGTCACATGCTTGTATGATACTTAGGTTATGCAGTTTAAGCTCTTTATGATCATGTAACTTAACTTGATGAGCTAATTATGAATTTGCAATAATGAACCTGTTTAATCACTGTCTAAACCTAAAAATAGTCCACCATTTGTTTTGGCAACTAGTATGAGTAGATCTTGTCCTGCTGAGCTTACTTTGCCTAAATCGCTTCCATTGTATATACTCCGAAATGTTTAAATGTTAAAATCTGAAATCCAAGCTAAGAGAGAAAAGATCGAGGTGAGATTGCGCCACAACACCTCACTATTTCGAGACTGCTTCTCTTTTGAGATGAAATTGAGCAGTGTAGTGTATGACCGAAACCATTGCCTTAAGCTTCTAATAGTCTTCTGACTTAGGCTTTGCATGGTTGAAAAGTTAGGCTTAGTGGTGTTTTCAACCTCCCGCAGTCAATTGACATGTATAACTCTTGTGTAAGTTGCTTAATTTCAAAGAAATGAGTTGTATATGGCTTGCTGTTTTGACACTTGCTTTGAGGTAGTTCAACTGTGTGACATGGTTAGCTCTAGTTTATGACATGTCTATCTTCATACTAGATGCTATTTCTATGGTGAGCTTCATCTTATGCTTAAACTTCAAATCTAAAATTGCTTTGCCATTATTGTTGAGCTATTTGATCATGATGAGCTTATGCTAGCATGAGGGCTCTTTTCTTGTCTCTTGTGCAAATTGAGCATTTTATCACTCTGGATAGCATATCCTTGAAGCTTCTATTTTTTTGTCTGCTTTAGATGTGCATTATCAACTAAGGGGGAGAAATTTGACAAATCATGATTTAGTGATGTGCATTATCTAAGGGGGAGTTTGTGTCCAGGGGGAGTCTGCTCTAATTTGAGTTTTCCAATTGGGTTGAAGCGGTTTGCAGCTAGTTGTCTTGAGCCTTTGCCTCTTTCTGGAGGAACTAGCTGTTTGATTTAGTTGAGTGTCTTCATTTTGGTTTGGAGCGGTCTGGAGCTAGTTGTGTTGAGCCTTTGCGTCTTTCTGAAGGGACTAGCTGGTTTACTCAGTTTTGGGTTCTTTGCTCTGAACTTCTCGCTAGCGGTGTTGAGCCCGTTCTTCCTCTTCTTGAGGGCTAGCTTTGCTTTGCTTGGTTGCGTCGAGCCGTTGCCCATGTATTTGGGAACCAAGTTGTTTTGCTCATTCCATTCGGCTTCTCTTGGCTTTACCTTGCTTCTGGTCGTTTGGATAAGTTCGCTCTTTCTTCCTTTCTTTCTTTCGTCTATTCCATATGATTTGTGTTGGTAGTTGACAATGCACTCATCAAGGGGGAGATTGCGGATACATGGGTGTATGCCGGATCAAGGGGGAGATTTACGTCAATTGGTTTGATGTGCATATTCTTTGGCTTGTGTTGTGTAGGTGTCGAGCTCGGAGACGGTGATCGAAGGCAAGGTGAAGGTCAAGTAGAGACGTGTCGTGCCGATGGACCCGGAGCAGTGAAGGGCGGACGTGAGGCTTGGACTAACGGACCAGTGGCCTGAGGATCAGCTGTGGTGGTTGACAGCCTGGGATAGCGACAAGTGAAGACATGTGGGTGGACGGGGTGCACGGGCGGTGCATCCCCCTACGGCTTCGGTTTGGTGGTAGAGCCCCACAAAAACCACCGGCTGGATGGTTTCCAAGTTTGGGCCTCAAAACCTGGGTGCTGGCCGGTTTCCGAGTTTGGGCTCAAAACTCGGGTTGAGGACGGTTTCTAGGTTTGGGCCTCAAAACCTGGGCGATGGCGAGTTTCTGAGTTTGGGCCACAAAACTCAGCCTGAGGATTAGTTTCGCGGTTTCAGCCTCAAAACCGGGGGGAGGTCTAGGAAAATGGACGGAGGGCGAGTGGCGGCACGTGGCGGCATCAGGTGAGGTCGCGTCGAGGCGAAGCTACCAGATGAGCGGGCGTGGCCGTCAGATCAACATCTACTTTGAGCTGGTCCAGAATAGGCTTAGGGTTTAGCTGGTTCGCTCTCTGTATCATTAGGTGTAGAGTGGGAATAATGTTTAGGATAAGTAGGGGAGACACCCACCTCCCTATCCATCTCAGTCATTTGCTATTTTCATTCTAGGGCTTCATGTCTTCCCACATCCCTGTTGTAGCTACTGAGATCCACAGAGCGGCACAATACCTCTGTGTACTTGGAGATTTTGCGGAAATGGGACCGGATTCCCGTTGTCTCCTCGTGGGGGCGATTTTCGGCTGGAATTCGTGGTTGTGATTCGCGTTCTTCGCGTTCATCTTTTCTCCATGTTTTTCCCATCGATCGATGTCTCTCTATGTTGCTCCGTTTGCAAAACCATTTGAATCGACTTGTTCCTTACTGTGAGGGGATCATTTTCATCGAAGGAATTCAACTCAAACCTCACGAACAAGTAGATCGGTTGGTTTTCGTTTTGGATCGGTTTTTTCACTCATTTGCCCCCGAATTCTTCCGATTCACCGATTTGGAGTTATGTTCGAGCCATGATCTCTTAGGAGTAGCTCACTACCCTCCTTGGAACTCCTCATACCAAGTCTAAGCCTTAGAGCTTTCGATTCAGAGGAGATCGGGTTGAATCTGCGGAAGAACTGCACAGTTTCGGGGGCATCGGACGCTGGGCACGAGGGCATCAGACGTTGTGTTCATCATATCGGATGCGCCGTTGCCACGAGTCAATTTCTATGCTTTTAAAGGAGCATCAGATGCTGACATCGGACGCTACAGTCCAGCGTCCGATGGTCATGCAGTAAGGTTTTGGAAACACTCTTTTTGCATCGGACGAAGCAGGCGTGTTGGCATCGGACGCTCCGAGGCCTTAAAATCGGACGCTGAGCTTTCACTGTAGCAGCGTCTGATGGCTGTCCAGTAAGGTTTTTTCACTGCCTGTTTTGCATTGGACGCGTCAGCCAGAATCACATCGGACGCTGGCCAGTGTTCGATGCTTTGAGTTTTGCGCTGTTTTGTCCGCAGTTCGTTTGTCTGACTTCCGATTTGGTTTCGGGTTTTTGCGTTGGGTTTCTGGAGTTGTGTAGTGTCTCGCTGTGCTACTTGGAAACATCCACCCTGCATCTTGGGTCGAGGACACTAGCAAGCTCTAGGGTTGCACTCGGGGTTGATTTTTGGGACAGTGGCTATAAGTTTCTGAAAATAAATTTGAAGCTCCCATTCACCCCCCCCCCCCTCTGGTCGCCTTTGTGTAGCATTCTCGGTCCTTCAGATCCTCCATGCGTGATGTCTCCTGCGTATAAATATAAGTTATTCTAACCATGATTGCTAAACATAATTGCACTAATTAACATAGTCTATGACCTATAGTTAGAACCATATTAGGAAGTTAATATGTCTCTTTCTAGTTCTAGTTATGATCCTACCTTGGATGGGAATGCACTGTTGGAACTCTTTATGGTTTACTCTGTTCTATTTCATTTATCTTATTTATCATTTATGATTGATTCCTGTGTTGAGTATAGATCTAGTGGAACTCTTATCATAATCATACATGTGTGTGTCATAGTTGTAGATGTTTATCTCCTGTCACTTTCTTAACTCATGATATGAATGGCTCCATTATAAATAAGGATACCTTGGAAACTCTCCTTGGTGAAATGCTACAGTGGATGTATTTTATCTGTGCGCTTGCAGATAATCTCATTTCATATTTTATAAGGGCAAGATCATAAATACAATCCACGTCTTTAGTGTCGCTGCTAGTGGTGACAGCCTAGCGTTAAAGGTAATGTTGTTAGATTTGCCTACCAACATTTCTAGCACCGTTATCTGAAGTGATGCTAAGAGATGTCAACAGCCACGACTCGTTGCGCAAACCAATCGAATAAGGACTCTAAGAGAATAAGGAAGGTCCCAGTAGACAACTCGGCGAAGACGACACCTGAGGGTTGCCAGGTGGGGTCGGCCCCCAGGCCAACCGGCCTGGGCCAGGCACCTCCCCGGCCCATCTTCGTGGAACGTGACCTAATCGACGTCTTCGATGTATCTCGACCATTGTTCAAGGTCGGTATGATCCGAGGGCTACGGTTCATCCCACCGGGCTATAAAAGAAATCCCAGACCCCCTCCTGGAGGCATCGCATCTTCACATCAATCACCAGATCAATCATTTAGTTTAGAGGTAGCCTAAACAACCAAGAGCTCCACCATCCTAGGTTATAGCTAGAATAGAATTAGAAGAGTCGAGGGAAGCTCGGATTTTGGATCTAGTCAGGAGGAGGCTAAGTAATTATCCTTATAACTTCTCTCTTGTATCAATATTGTTCTTCTATTAGTCTAATTGTCTTCTAGTTCATCATCTTTGTGTTGTAAATGTGTTCTAGTTCATCTATGTGTTCTAATCTAGTTCTAATTACCTTTCTAGTTCAACCTTGTGCTTGTAATCTACTTCTAATTATTCTTCTAGTTCTTATTCATCTACTAGTTCTTGTTCTAGTTGATACTTGTCATGACTTGTTACTATTTTGTGTTCATGATTATAATGTTCATCATCTACTTTGATTGTATGTCTAGCATAGCTAGGGTATCTTTATGTTTATGCACTTGTTCGTATAGCGCTCATTCTGTCGATCGCGAGGTGAGTGGTCAACATTGTGTAAGCGTGGTGCTTATACATTGTTTACCTGCGAATGCACCCTATATTCCGGACCAGCAAGTGGTAGTTCGCGAGGGTGACTCTTGTAGCCTCGTTGATTCCTCTGTAGCCCACTCCCCGAATATAGGCCAAGTAAGACCTGGTCACCCAGAGGGGGATAGACTCTGAATCTGATCCTCCATGCGTGATGTCTCTTGCGTATAAATATAAGTTATTCTAACCATGATTGCTAAACATAATTGTACTAATTGATGTAGTCTATGACCTATAGTTAGAACCATATTAGGAAGTTAATCCATCTCTTTCCAGTTCTAGTTATGATCTAACCTTGGATGAGAATGCTATATGAAACTCTTTTTGGTTTACTCTGTTCTATTTTATTTATCTTATTTATCATATATGATTGATTCCTGTGTTGAGTAGATCTAGTGGAACTCTTATCATAATCATACATGTGTGTGTTATAGTTTGTAGATGTTTATCTCCTACCACTCTCTTAAGTCTTAGAAGTAGGGGCATAATATAAATAATGATACCTTGGAAACTCTCCTTGGTGAAATGTTACAGCGGATGTATTTTATCTGTGCGCTTGCGGATAATCTCATTTCATATTTTATAAGTGCATGATCATAAATACAATCCACATCTCTAGTGTCGCTGCTAGTGGTGACAACCTAACATTAAAGGTAATGATGTTAGATTTGTCTACCTGCATTTCTGGCGTCGTTATCTGAGGTGATGCTAAGAGATGTCAACAATATGCATCTTTGCATAGTTGATAGTTTTAGTATACATATTTGACCTATATAAATCCGCCACACCTGAGAAATATTTTTGCTCCGCCATTGGTGTCAGCTACCGCAACTGGTCCTCCAGTCTCTTGGTCCCTCGGTCCAAGACTCACATCTGCCCTTCGCCACTCTCGGTGCATCGACACGATACATCTCTACTTGACCTTCACCACGCCATCGACCATTGCCTTTGAGCTCCACAGTTGCACACCAACACAGCCAAAAGACATGTTTGCACTCACGCCAACCGGTAAGCCTGTTGATCAATCACTCATCACAAGGACGAACTACAAGTGTACATATCAACCTTGAGTTTGTACATCTATCACTTCGATCAACTTTTTTAATTTGTACTGTACTATGTATGGCACCCCAACCATAGCCAGGTGGTGGCCAAGCAGCCATGGCCAAGCGGTAACCACTCAGTCAAGGACGACAGATAGCCATGTACAGGCGGTGGCCAGTCAGCCCAGGGCGGCGACCAGCCAGCTAGCTGGCCCAGCGACAAGCCATCTACGTCCTTTTAAGGGCTAAGGGCAAAACAGTTAGCTTAGAGCATTGTCAATAATAAAGCCAAGTGCTGGCTATAGACCAAGATTTAAAAGCCAAGCTATACAATAGTTATTTTTTTATTTGGCTACAAACCATTTCTCTTTCCTATTTCCTCTCACATACGTCTCTATTGGAACCCATTATTACCTATTGTTTCATGTCTAGCTTGGTGCTTGCATGCGAGCCGAGCTCTCTTCTCTCTTTTTTCTTCTCTCCTCCATATGATCACATCAGTATTTGTTTGGCTATGAACGCATCTTGGCCCCTAGTGGGTTTTGGTGATTGGATGAAACATAAGATTACTGTGACTAACGTGTGTTTTGCAGAAACAGGATTGAGTTAGGTCACGGTAATGGCGACGATATGGGCATATGGAGTTCATGTCCCCTGGCGATGGATATCATTTCGGTTTTCAAAGGACGGACGACGAAGACGGTGGTAGACTAGGCTAAGTGTCATATGGTGTTGGAGGACATTTAGGTAGTCTTAGGTCTTTGTTTTTCCTTTGGTCGTACTATAAAGGGGAGCGTGAATCAGTAGCTTGACCTAGATGAGTCTATTGAGGTAGGTGTGGTGCACACTTGTTATTTCATAGCCCTAGGTAGCTCAGAGAGATGCCTTATGTCGAGAGGAACAAAAGTCGTTAAGGTCGCGTTGCGATCCGAGTTCGTTTTGGCCTTGTAATATGCATCGGATGCTGGCCTGGTGGGCATCGAAGCCTCCGATGCTCACCCTGACTAGGGTTTTGTCTCGTGCGTGGCATCGGAGGCTCCGATGTTGCCACATCGGACGCTCCCGTGCCACTCTTCACTTGCGAGTGAACTGTGGGATGCATCGGACGCTGGCATCGGATGCTGAGGGCCAGCATCCGATGGCCATGCAGAGAGGTTCCAGAGAGGGTAAATCATGCCTCAAGCCCGAAGAAAGCGCCAAGGTCCATGGCATGGAAAGCGCCAAGGTCCATGGCAAGATAGTTGTAAAATATGTTGGTGCACTCAAGAGAAGAGAGATCATGAAGAGTGTTTGGGTGCCCAAGACTTATGTGACTAACCCCCTAGGACCCAAATCTATTTGGGTACCTAAATCAAGAACTTGATCTTGTTTTGTAGGAATATGCCTCCGGTGGAACAAGTTGGGCGTTGGATAGTGGATGCACCAATCATATGACCGGGGCAAAGGATATGTTCACTTCTTTCCAACCAAACCACAACTCATGTGACAACATTGTGTTTGGTGACAATGGGAAAGGAGAAGTGCTTGGTTTGGGTAAAATTGTTATCTCAACCGATAATTCCATATCTAATGTTTTACGTGTGCATTCGTTAAGCTACAATTTATTATCCGTTTCTCAACTTTGTGAAATGGGTTATGATTGTCTCTTTACGGATAAGGGTGTGACCGTCTCTAGAAGAAGGGATTCCTCTATTGCATTCACGGGTGTGTTGAAGGGAAAACTTTACTTGGTTGACTTTTCAACTAGTAAAGTGGAACCTAAGACATGCTTAATGGCAAAATCTAGCATGGGTTGGTTATGGCATCGCCGACTAGCTCATGTTGGGATGAGGAACTTGGCCCAATTTCAAAAGGGTGGGCACATTCTTGGACTAACGAATGTCTCTTTTGAGAAAGATAGAATTTGTAGTGCATGCCAAGCCGGGAAGCAAGTTGGAGCCAAGCATCCAACAAAGAACATCGTGACAACCACAAGACCATTGGAGCTACTACATATGGACCTCATCGGACCCGTTGCTTACCAAAGCATTGGTGGCAATAAGTTTGGCTTTGTTATTGTTGATGATTATTCTCGCTTCACTTGGGTGTTCTTTTTAGCAGATAAAAGTGAGACCCAAGGCGTCTTCAAGAAGTTTGCAAGAAGAGCTCAAAATGAGTTTGAGCTCAAAATCAAGAAAGTGAGAAGTGATAACGGGACCGAGTTTTGGAACACCAACATAGAAGAGTATCTTGATGATGAAGGCATCAAACATGAGTTTTTGGTTCCATACACTCCACAACAAAACGGTGTTGTGGAGAGGAAGAACCGAA
Organism: Coix lacryma-jobi var. lacryma-jobi; assembly: GCA_009763385.1. Classification (NCBI taxonomy): domain Eukaryota; kingdom Viridiplantae; phylum Streptophyta; class Magnoliopsida; order Poales; family Poaceae; genus Coix; species Coix lacryma-jobi. Next base: position 73,283,147 of record CM019829.1, read on the forward strand.
CTCTTGTTGAAGCCGCAAGATCTATGTTGGATGAGTACAAGACATCTCATGACTTTTGGGCGGAGGCAATGAACACCGCATGTCATGCAATCAACCGCCTCTACCTTCACAAGCTAAGAGAGAAGACTCCATATGAGCTACTTGTAACAGAACCGTCCAATTTATAAGAGCACAAGTGCGAAAACCTCTGCCGGAGCAGCTGAATTAGCACACTTGAGCCCATATAAACTCGGTAGTCCATGAAATCCTGAGGGATTTAAAACTTTTTCAACATCTCAGCCAAGATCGCATGGTCAAGCAAATACAAATCATGTCCACGGAGCTTTGCAGCGGAAATACTGTTACAATAGAGTTCATAAATAAAGATACAAGTTGAGTTCCACTTAATTTAGGAGAAACAACATAGCTTTGAAATGAATACCATAACATAGGTTCAAATACTTTGCTAGCTTGAGTGACATCCTCCAACAACAGCATAAGAGAAGAAGTAGGGAACTGCCGAGCCCACCAGCACTGGCCATCACCTTTCGGCAGGCCTAACCTTCACCTGCAACAAGGTGGGATAAACCCTGAGTACTCGAATGTACTCAGCTAGACTTACCCATCATAAACCAGAAATAAAGTGACACCAAGAAGTATGCAAGGCTGATATAAGAGTGGGGCTGGCATGACACACAATTTTGCATAAAAGCATAAGTAATAAAGTAGCATTATCTTTTACTTACTAGCTGCAGGTTTTAGATAAATAATTAACCTACTCAACTAGATTAGCACCTGTTCTAAAAATAGTCATGGTAGTGATTTGATCGATCACCACAATATAACAAACAGACCAATTAACAATTGCCAACAGTGCCACGATAACTGTCACGTGTTCCACAATTTCAGTATCAAGTTTGATCAGCATTCAAGTCAAGTGCTCACTATCCAGGAGCGATGGCGATTATAATCGATTTCTAACCAGCTGGTGATTTTATTCCCCACACAAACCACACTCACCGGCCAAAGTGAGCTACAGATAACCACAACATTGTTCCAGGAAGCCACGGACTCAACCGCCACCATCAGACCCGGAGGCAAGCCCGACGGCCAAGGAGTTGGACTTAACCACCATCACCCGGGTCTTACTTTTCGCGCCCCCGCATCCCACTACCCCCTTCGTGGCTTCAGCTGATGCGTGGGACCTGAGAGCCGGCCTGGAACAACGAGCGGCTTCGCGGTCGGAACGAGTTATCCTTCCAGCTAAATGTGGGCCATGTGTTCAACATGACAAGAAGTCCATCTTAACAAGATACTGTTTTTCCGTACGACACGGCTAGAAATACTATGGCACAACGCTACAGGAATCTGCCGATCTCCATTTTCCACAACACTCAGTTATCTCACTTACTGGCAATATCCGTTAAAAGGTCGAGTAACCACCTATTACTCGCGGGTAACATGAAGGTTGCCCGACTTCTACCGGTCTAAGCATGGCTAAGCATATAAGTCGAGCCTAGACCTAGCAGGGTAACGAGGTTGTATATCTCAATTAATCAAGGTAAGGATAAGTAATGCAACAACGTTTAAACACAACTCCTATAACTTAATGCAACAATCATTATATTAACTCAATTGCATTTATAAAAGAGCAGGTAGGAGACTTAGAATGCTCCGGGGCTTGCCTGGGAACCAACACTAGGTTGTTAAATGACACTTGCTTGGCAAGCATCTCCACTTCCAGCACTTGCTTAGCTCTGCATCTTCGGGATCGTCCACCAAACACCATCTTCGGGTGTAACTTCACCATCTCATCCTTCATGGCGTATCTACCGCACCTAAATGAGATGCACAATGTGAGCGTATGAATGCAAGGCAAACACTCACGATGCAACATAGGCATACAACACAAGTATTACCAACTATTTCACATAAGCAACATCAAACTAATGCAATCAATTTAGGTCTATATACCAAATCTGGACAGCAAAACAGCAAGCATTCAAATTAATCATAACTGAAGATACACACATCCAAACAAGGCAAACTAAGACTTTCTGGAAAGCTAACAAGATTACCTACAACTTTGCTATTCAACACAAGAGCTAATTCAGAGGTTAACCTAGTCAAAAACAGAGGCAAAGCAGCTCTGTCCAATTCTTGGACAGAAAAGCTGACAGAACTTCAGAGAAGCATAACTCCAGAAATATTCATCACATAGTCATACAATTAGACATTCTAGAAAGCTTACAAAATTATCTAAACCTTTCTTATTATTAGCTCAAGGTGAATCACAAGTTAACATAGCCAAACAAGTCAAGGAAAGCACCTCTGTCCAGACTTGGACAGATTCAGCCACCTACATTAAAACAGCAATAACTCAAGCTCTATATGTCCAATAAAGGAGTTCTTGGACTTTATAGAAAGATTAGCAAAATAACTCCAACTTTCCTTTAAGCACCTACAGGTGATTCTACATTTATATAACCCAAACAACACAAACGAGCAAGTCTATCCTGACTTGGACAGATTTGGACAGTTAAGTTAAAACACATGTAACTCAAGTTCTAGACCACCAAAAATAGTGATCCAAGACATTTTAGAAAGCTTATAAAAAGCACTACAACTCTTCTATTAACATGAAGACTTGATTCACAAGATAAATTAGCCCAACAGTTCACTCATTCAGATCTACACAGAAAAGATGCAAAACCTGACAGCAAACTTCTAAAATCTATAACTCCTAAACCACTTGGCCGAAAATCATGAAATTTCAGGACAAGCAAGATAATGAAGTTATCTACAACTTTTGTATAGACCAAATCTACAGAAAACACCATTTTTATCACGAAATAATTACCATAACAGAAACCACACAAGCAGCCACATTTCAGCAATTTAACAAACTTGCTTCCCTAGTTATTTGGTTAACTTGTGAGCACATATATGAGCTATACAAATACTTCTAACATTCATGAACATGATCACACAGCATTTATCTCACATCCAAATGCAGCAAGCCAAACACACCGACATATGCATGTTCATCTATTACTATGTTTCTATCAATTAGATAATTATTAAACATAGCCATTATCTTTAAGTTCAGTTGCAAACATATAATTTGGACCTCATATTTTTACAGGTGATAGACAACATCAAAATATAGCTACTGCAAAAAAGATTACATGCTCAGGTCATGTAGATTATTTATTACAAACATGGCAAGATTAATTCACGAAAAAGCATGTGAGAGCAAGATAAATCCACAAATCATATTTTCAGCAATCCCATGGCCATGATAAAATTATCTAAGCTACAACAAGGCTATAGAAAGGCCGTGGAATCACTATTTCAAATTTTTGCATGCAAACATTTATTACAAATCAGTTTAATCCATTTAATGAGCTAAAAGCAAGATAAATTCATAACTAATTCATACATGCACCAATAAATCTGAAATTTTTATAACAGCACACACATGACCAGAGGAGTCTACCATAAAAAGTTTGATAGCAAACAAAGTATTACAACAGCAGATATCATTTTCCTTCTATTTCATCCTATTTAACATAAATAAAACATCACAGCACAAACCTTACACTAACAGCCCACATATTATGCAATCACTGGACAGATCTACTCACAAGAATTCCAAAAAGTGCTCACTTGCAATTTTTGGACAAACACACAATTTATTATGCATTTTTAAAGTTTCAGCCATTTTGCCATTTAAACAAAAACGTAATTAAAAAGCAGATCTCGCATCTGGGTCCCTGGACTCTGCAGAAAACAACCAAGGATCAATTAGTAAACACATTGAGTCAAGCAACTTTACATAAAGACACCTACAAAGAGTTTCAGCTTGTAATCTATACCCTTTCACCGTTGTTTCACGGAGAAACGACGGCAACCGACGGGAGCTCGTCGCCGGGAAGGAGGAAGCCGGTTAGGGTTTGGGGCTGGGGCTGGGGGCTGGCCTGCTGCTCGCTCATGACCACGAGGGAAGGCAGGGCTGCTGCCGGCCTGCTGCTCCGCGGCTGCTGCAGCGCTCGGGAGAGCCGCGGCCAGAAGGCCACGCACGCAGAAGGCCGTGGGCTCAGCTCGGGAAAAACGCTGCCTGCTGCTGCCCTGTTCGGCAGGGAGGAAGAAGCAGGGAGAGAGGAGAGGGGCACCAGGGAGAGGGGAGACTCGCCGGCGCTGCTGCTGGACAGCCATGGAGGAGCAGAGTGCTGCAGCATGGAGGGAGAGACCGGAGAGGAGCTCGGTCTCTTTTTTTTGCGCGAGGAAGAAAGAGGAGACCGGAGAGAAGGGCCGGCCTCGGCCTTTTTATTGGCGCAGCCAACAGGTGGAGTGCGGCATTTTTTTTTAGTATTTCTTTCCCAAAATGGCATGTTTCCGAAAACTTTCGGTCAAGTTCCAAAATTGCAAGCACTGCTCAAACGGACTCTGATTTCAACGAAACAAATTTTGTTGTCGCCGTCTCACCGAGTATTCCGACTTTCGTTAAAGGCACTCGGTCAAATTCCTAATCGTTTGTCCGGTAACGATCGTCGATGGCAGCTTCGCGGTGACCGAAATTCCAATTTCGCAGTACAGACTTAACCGTTTTCTGGAACCTGAAAACTGCGCGGTATCTCATCTTGCGAGCTCGTTTTCACTATTTTCGGCACTGATCCAGGTCTCGGCCATAAAACAAAATTTGTTCCTTTCGATCTGCACTACAACTTTTGTTTAGGGCACACTGACATGCGAACATTCGAAAATGCCATTGAAAGCTGGTCAAAGCAGTCATCCGATAGGATCTGATTTAGGGTTCCTCGTCCATCGGAATATTTTCTGGCCACCTTCTCAACACGAAACTTTCATAACTTTTGGTCGTGAGTCCATATATAGTTGATTGGGCATAATTGCATTACTGGGTTAAGCCCAAATAATTTTCTTCAGTTAATCAACCATTCTAGGCAAAGCTGTGACTCGTCATTTCATGTAACTTTTTGATTCTAAACTTCACGAAACTTTTTCACCAGGCACTATAGACAGGAACTGAGGCGAGGCACATGAAAAATCCATGTTTAGCATTTCTCCTGAATATTCATAAATTGATAATCATTATTAACCAGCATTGTTAATTATTTCTGGAATAATTCAAACTGAGATTCCATCTCTGAGATTGATCCCAAAACTTCTATCATCACTGACCACATTTGAATTTACTTATTCATAGTCACTTGATATACCATATCTATGCTCAACTGACTGCTCAACTGACGGCGAACACCTGGGGTGTTACACTACTAACCGGTAACAAACCGAAGGTGCATTACTTTAGAGTCTTTGGTAGTAAATGTTACATACTTAACAAGAGAACCAAAAGCTCAAAGTTTGCACCCAAGGTACATGAAGGCTTTCTACTTGGTTATGGTACTAACGAACATGGCTACCGTGTGTTCAATAATGTCACTGGACTATTGAACTAACGGTAGACGTGACCTTTGATGAATCCGACGGCTCTCAAAAGGAGCAAGTCAATGATGAGCTTGTAGGTAATGACATGTCTCCATCCCAAGCTATCAAGAAGCTCGCCACTGGTGATGTGAGGCCCATTGAAATTCAAGATGAAGAAGATGAGCTTGTGCATGTTCCCCAAGATTCCTCTACTCATCATGTGCACCCAAATGTGCATGGTGAAGCTTCCGCATCAAGTACTCTGATTGGTGGAAATGCAAATGAAGCTCAAGTACCACATCAAGATGATGATCAAGCTCGACAGGGTGATCAACAAGGAAATGGAAACAACTCCACACATGGTCATGATCTTGATCCTCCCAATGATCAAGGACATGATGATGATGAAGATGGACCTATCCAAAGGAGGTCACTAGTACCCCATTCTCGGGTGCATCATACTGTTCAACGGGACCATCCCGTTGACAACATTTTGGGAAGCATCCGGCGTGGGGTAGTCACTCGCTCTCGTTTAGCTTCTTTTTGTGAGCATTACTTGTTTGTGTCTTCTCTTGAACCTCTCAGGGTAGAAGACGCTCTCAATGATCCGGATTGGATGATGGCAATGCAAGAAGAACTAAACAACTTCACTCAGAATGAAGTCTGGTCCTTAGTGGAAAGGCCAAATCAAAATGTGATTGGAACCAAATGGGTCTTCCGCAACAAGCAAGATGAATATGGGGCGGTTACAAGAAACAAGGCAAGATTGGTGGCTCAAGGATTCACTCAAGTCGAAGGTTTGGATTTCGGTGAAACTTATGCACCCGTAGCTAGGCTTGAGTCAATTCGTATATTACTTGCCTATGCTACTCACCATGATTTCAAGCTATATCAAATGGACGTGAAGAGTGCATTCCTCAATGGCCCCCTATCCGAGCTGGTGTATGTTGAACAACCACCGGGTTTTGAAGATCCAAAGTTTCCCAACCACGTCTACAAGCTTGCCAAAGCACTCTATTGGCTCAAGCAAGCCCCTAGAGCTTGGTATGACTGTCTAAAGGATTTTCTTCTCCAAGAAGCGTTTGAGATAGGGAAGGCCGATCCCACTTTATTTACTCGCAAAGTCAAAAATGATATATTTGTGTGCCAAATATATGTCGATGACATAATATTTGGTAGTACTAACAAAGTTTATTGTGAGGAATTTAGTAGAATCATGACAAATAGGTTTGAGATGTCTATGATGGGCGAATTGACGTACTTCCTCGGATTTCAAATCAAGCAACTTAAGGAAGGGACGTTCATATGCCAATCCAAGTACACAAGAGACATGTTGAAGAAATTTGACATGGACAAGGCCAAGCCCATGAAGACACCAATGCCAACAACTGTGCACAATGATCTTCTCAAAGAGGGTAAATCCATCAATCAAAAGGTATACCGTTCCATGATTGGATCCCTCCTTTACCTTTGTGCATCTAGGCCCGATATCATGCTTAGTGTTGGTATGTGTGCAAGATATCAATCTAATCTGAAAGAATGTCATTTGATGGCGGTTAAGAGAATCTTTAGATATTTAGTCCTCACTCCAAATCTTGGCCTATGGTATCCTAAGGGCTCCACATTCAATTTAGTCGGTTACTCCGACTCAGACTATGGTGGTTGTAGAATTAATCGAATGAGTACCTCCGGGACTTGCCAATTTCTTGGTTGGTCCTTGGTGTCATGGAGTTCCAAAAAGCAAACGAGTGTTGCCATGTCCACCGCCGAAGCCAAGTATGTTGCGGCCGGTGCTTGTTGTGCCCAACTACTTTGGATGAAGCAAACCTTAAAAGACTTTGGTTGTGAGGTAACCAAGATTCCCCTTTTGTGTGACAACGAGGGTGCCATTAATTTGGCAAACAATCCCGTAAACCACTCTCGTACAAAGCACATAGACATCCGGCATCACTTCTTGAGAGACCATGAAGCCAAAGGGGATATCGCACTTACACATGTGAGAACCGATGACCAACTAGCCGATATCCTTACAAAGCTCCTAGATGAGTCAAGATTTTGTGCTTTGAGGAGTGAACTAAATATCATTGATTCTAGTAACCTAGGTTGATATGTTGCACATGTATTTGCTTGCGAAAACTTTTGTGAAAATTCTTGTGCAAATTTCAAAATCTATATTCCATATTCTTCTCAAAAGTGACTATTGCTATGTGATGCTTGCTTGACATCTAGTCACATTTGAGAAGTTGTGTCCATCCTAGTGCACTACGTTCATCTCTTTGAGCCTCCTGTTTTCCAAGTGTCGGAAGTCCCGACCTTATGGTCAGAAGTTCCGACGTCTTGCCAGCCGCAGCCTGTTTTTTCCCAGCGTCGGAAGTTCCGAGATCCAAGCCGGAAGTTCCAACCCTGGAGTTCGCAGTAACTGTTTTCCCAGTGTCGGAAGTTCCGAGATCCAAGCCAGAACTTCCGACACCGGTTCGGCCGACCGTTTTGGGGTAAAAAGTTCTTGACCGCCCTCCTTCCAGTCATTCTCTTTTCACCCCCAAGTGAAACCCGCCCCCTCCTCCCTCCCGTCGCCCCCCCCCCTCCCGTGCTCACTCCCTCCATTGCCTCCTCTCCGGTGGGAGCTCCGGCCGGCGCGCCCCCCTCCCCACCATCCCCTCCTCCATCCCATCCAATCCCTTTCTCTTCTTTGTGAAGGACTTGAAGCCCTAAGTGGACGCCATGGTGGTTTCGTGAAGTTCTTTGGTGTTCTTCGCATTTGGTGCTTGGTGGAGCCGTGGGAGTGGTGGATCTACCCCAGGAGCAGGCTTGGCTAGTGGATTTCTTCGGATTTCTACGCTTCTCCCTCCTCCCCAAGGTATATAGTGGTGCTCGCGCTCCTCTTATCAATGTACCTTGTGTTGGCTTGTTTTCCACCCTTCTACGTATCTTGTCCTAGTTTGTGCGATATTTGTGTGCTCAGATTTGGAGATTCTTGTGGTAGTTTGGCCTGGTCCGTTTTGACAGGGTCAGAAGTTCCGAGATTCATGCCGGAACTTCCGATCGTCGGAACTGCCGACGTTATCGTTGGAACTGCCGACGTTATCGTCGGAAGTTCCGACCCTGGCTGAACAGACCGAACAACCCTAGTCTCGCCATCTCTTGGCTCACTTTCTCCACAACTTTGAATCGGCTCTTAGCCTTTGTTTTATCGTTTCAGTGCCTCCCATGGATGCCGGTGGCAGTGGTGGTGGTGGTCGACGTCCAAAGCGTGCCTCCAGTGGCGCTCCTCGTGAGAGGCTTGCCAAGCAGCGCCAGGATGCTCCTCCCCGTGCCTCTCGGGCTCGGGGTTCTACTGCCGCGGCTCGTGAGCCTTCGGATGAGGAGCGGCTTGATCATGTGGGCCGATCCCTGGCAGTGGAGATCCCCCACACTCCTCGGGGGCCTGCTACGTACACCGACTTGGTGCCATTTGATGGCCCCATGTCGGTGCTTCGTCGTCCGGAGCTTGCTCCTAACCCGGACGCAGCATGGCAGCCCCATATGAAGATCAATTACCGGTCAAGGGTTCGGGATATCGAGTATTGGCGGGCCACCAATGTCTATGCTGACAATGCTAAGGATGTCAGGCTGGAAGAAAGGTTCTATCATCACTTCCACTTCGACTTCTATGATAGCCTCATCTTTAGCAAGTTTCAGGCCAAATGGAAGCCCCCTGTTCTTCAAATGAAGTGCATTGACACTCAGGCCCTTCGACAGTTCCCTGAGCCCGAACTTCAGTAGATGGTTCAGGATTTGGAGAAGCTTAAGCTTGATCAGCTCATTGCCTTCAAGAAGGACTGGAACAATGAGATCATTTGCCAGTTCTATGCTTCCTATTATCATGAGATCGTTGATGATATTCCTATCATGCATTGGACGACTAAGGGCAAGCACTACAAGATTGATCTTCCTACTTTTGGCCGGCTGCTTGGCTTTGGGCGTAGTGATCATGCAGCTGTTGATATTCATGATCTCCCGGATGTGGCATTCAGTGAGCTCCAGCATATGTATCTCAAGGGTTTTGTCGCTGATGGGCAGACCACATATCTTTCAGCATCTTTCTTTGTGCTCAACTTGATCTTTCGGCAGACTCTTTATCCCAAGATTGGTGACTCGACCTGGCTCCGCGATGACACCCCCACAGTTTTGAACTGTTTTGGGGAAGACTTCACCTTGTTTTCGGTCACCGGCTTCATTTGGACCAAGATTAGGATTGCTAGCACCGACACCGTCAGGCATTATCCATATGCCCCGTACCTCATGCATATTATTGAGCAAGTGTCCGGTCTAAGCTTTCCATGTGAGGCCAAGCACTCCACTCTAGTCGTCACAAACAAGATGTCCAAGATAGCAGTTAAGGCTCTAAAGAAGGACAAAGGTCCAGCGGTTGGTGGGACCTCTGGTGCTCGCTCCCGAAGGGAAACTTCTCACAGTTCCTCCAGTGAGCGTCCCACTTCTTCTCCTGCTCCTCACCGTGCCAAGAAGCCTTCGTGCTTCAAACATGCTATTAGCAAGATCTTTGAGATGCTTTGCTATTCTATGGAGCGTGAGGACAAGCGGCTTCGCCGTTTGGAGGAGAAGGCCGGTCTTTCTCCTCCTTCCCCTCTTCGTGGCTTTCGCGATCCCAATGAGCTTTATGATGAAGAGTATGGCTCTTCTTCTCGCCCGCATGGCAAGGATGTGGCTCGTGATGATTCCTCTGAGGACGAAGAGGAGGAGGCCACCCCACCTTATCGCCGTCAACGCTAGGATGATTCTTCAGATGATGGTGACGAGGACTATGATGGCGAGGAGTAGCCTATGATGGTTTTCTTATGCAGCCTGCCCTTTTTGGCATTTGATGTCTGTTGACGCAAAACATGACACCTCACGCCAAGCACATAGCAAGCCAAAAAGCTAGCTTCAATCGGGTGCCCGGAATGTGCTGAATCCGGAGACGTGCCAGTCGGTTTGACCTGAAAACCAACAAGGGAAAAAACTATGAGAATACCTTTGGAACATGCCGGATAAAACCAGACAGTTCCATATGTACGGCTTTGAAAGCCAATCACGATGGCACACAGCTATAGAAGCTGTCTGTCAGAGCATGTTTATAAAGTCATTCGGCTAGTATGAAAACAGAGTATGTAAAGCATATTGACTACCGAATGCATATGTAAAGAAAGACATGCTTGAACAAATTAAAGATATTATAAACAGGTAACTTGCAAATATAGATCTATTCAAATAACACATGCATAGGCTAATCCAACTAATCTGCCGCACGTTTAGTCTTCATAAACCGGTCAGGTATAAACTCAAGCAAAGCTAATCCACCGCATGATACCACTTGCTATAAGTCTACACCACTTCTTATAATTAGATTAATCCACCGCATGATACAATCTAATTATAACAAGCTAAAAGCATGCATATATTTGAACAGATCTATAAGGGCTCATTACTCGTGTAAGCATAACCAAAATCGGCAAACCAGCCGAATTGGGGTCCATGAAGCAGGAACAAACAAGCAAGCACGATTAAACTAATCTAAAACCTGCATCTGCCGCACGACACCCAGTTTCATCAAAGCCTAACCATGACTGACATGCATAAACCCACAACATGTAACAATCTAGATTGAAAGTTGATTCAACCATCATGATCTTATGATTAAAAGAGAGCACAAGCAAACTCGTGCGACAAGGCCGAACAAAGATCAATCTAGATTGGGCAAAAGAGTGTTACAAGAATTAAATAAATAAAACATATAACACATGATAACTTAATGAATATATTGGATTTGCCAAATCTAATAGAGCCGATAACTATTTTTACTCATGACTTAATCCGCCGCACGATACAAGGCATAAGCAAAAACTTCCCGTCATAAGCTTAATTCCGCCGCACGATACTAAGCTTAACATACGAGACTACTTGCATCATATCTAAATCCACCGCATGATACTAGACATGATAGCAAGGTTGCCAGTACATACGGAGGTCGACGGGTCGATGATTCCTCTCGAAGAACTCGACTACACGACTAAGGGCTCGAAGGTGGCACGGGGCCGGTTTGTACTGATATGGTTGTGAACATTCATTACAATGGCTGAGGGTTCATATTTATACCCTGGCTAATAGGAGTCCTGAAGGGACTACGACTAAACAATTCCTTATTAAAAAGAAAATGCTAATTTAATACAATAACGAATCTACTACTTCCTTCCTGGTGGAGTACGTCTTCATCACGTTCGGGCTAGTAATCAGACGTCTTATGTCGTATGCTGTACGTATATATATATGACCTCCAATCCAATCTCTATTTCTCCATGCTTGCTCATTTACGTGAGGAATAATATTATTGATATCATCAGCCAACCCCTTTTCCTTTCCAGGGTAAGCTTTATGAAATGATGTGGCCAAATATATTAATTGGCCATACCTGCATGAAGTCCCAAATAAACCGAATCATGCAAGTAATATCCAAACATGCAAGTAATTTCCGATCATGCAAATCTGGTATGACGTGTTGCCTTCGTTCTTCTAGCTTCTCTTGCCTTCCCTTCTATTCACGTGATGAGCCTTTGGATGTCATGTATCTTAAAACATAATATAATTTCCCTTCTTCTCAATAGCCATGTCCACGAGGTCCCAAACGGATACGCCATAGTCACGTATATGTATATATCTCCTTTGCCTGATTTTTGCTAGCGACCACCAGACGTATTGCTTTTTCCAGAATATATTAATATTTCCTTGTTAACAATATTTCTCGGTTGACCAAATTTTGGTGTCAGCACAGGTCTCCCTAGTTCGGAGTATGAATTTATCATGCTTCAAACTATTTCAGCTTGACGATCTTCTTTTCCTGATGACATTTGATCACAATATTTGAAGGCTCCAGCGGCTTCTTTTGAAATATAAAGAGCAGCATCGGCTTTTAATGCTGATAATAACTTCCAGCCGATTTTCTCCTTCCAAGAAACCGAGTAACTTTACTGGCAGTAATAGCATGTTCTTACCGAATTTCCACAATTTTCCTGTGAAATAATAAACCTCCAATACATGTGGAAATAGGTTAACAGTCAATGCGTATATGTATAAATATAATAGTTCTCCATTTTGTTGTTGATCAGAAGATGCTGCAATGCTGACTACATCTCAAGAGTATCATATTTATAACTAAGATTTCTCTTAAATTTGAATAAAACGGTAGTCTAGTTATCTTTCTTTCTCTTCAACCATGGAGCTTTTAGTTTTGACTAAATCTGTCAGTAAATCGCAAAACAAAACAAAAACAGAATTGCTTATCCTTTATTCTTCGAACACTCTTCTTCTGGAGTTTTTATATTTTTCTCGGTTTCGGCGAACACTCGTTCGTCATTTTTATTTCCGAGTATGAAAGATATCACACAATATTGCAAAGTCAAAAATCTGGACTATAATGAGATGCAAGTCATATACTTAGATCAAGAAGTGCGAGTAAAGATTTTAATTCTTCTACGTATCATTCTCTCTTAGTCACTTTAAAATATATGAGGCTACTGGACCTTTGGTCATCTTTTATTTTATCTGGCGATCATGTGACCGTCATTTTTTCTAACTCAGTTCTGGCGGACACGTGCCCATTGTTTTTATTTCTGAGTTTTTTTTAGAGCAAAAATAGCCTCATATACTTTAAACAAAGAAAGAGTGCATGCATAAGATATTATTAATATTGTTAATCTTGATCTTGGGATTATGACTATAATCTCACTAGAAGTCTTATCAGTTTGACAAAGCTCAATATGATATTTAAGAAAAAAATTTATTTTATGAATTCTCCAAAATTAAACTATCTCTTAGAATAATGTTATAGCAAATTCTATCTCCATTCATATCTTATGATCACTTTTTAGACAAAGTTTAAACTTTATGCGACCCACAAGTTTCAAAGATTTCTAGATAAATATTATAACCACTAAACTCAAATTTCGAGAAATTAAAGCTATAAATTAGACACGGGTAAAACAAAAAATAGAGTATTTATTTATCATTTCAACGATAGATAAGCTAGAACATTATTTATATCACATATGATTATTATTCTCAAAATTTTAATTTATCATGGAGATGCAACATCATAAGTTTCGCCCTTTTAATATTTTTAATGCTAAACTTCAACATTGTTTGAAAAGTAAAGGTAGAGTCACACAAACCACCGTTGAAGATGAAGGAGTCAATGGAAGTCATTCATCTTGTCCTTCTTCATGATGAATCACTCGAGATGTTGCACAATGCATATGCGTGGCGAGTCCAAGTCTCCATCAAATAGATAATTTTTGCTTAGCTGATGAACGGTTATCTATCTCGTCTTTCTCAACTCTAAGCCTGATCAACTCAGCATACTCCATGACTCTTCTTGCCGAACAATGACAACCCGTGGCCTCCCTAGTTGTCACCGAAGAACTCGATTTCATCAGATTACTTGATAAGTAATAGGCCCCCCGGGCATAGTCACGGCTCAAACTTCTCCACGTCCTCCACTCATTTATCAGAAAAGAGCCGATGAGCTATGAGAAGGTCTTCGACTTTGTTTGCCTGCATTATTTTGTCAACGTCACCAGGCACAAGCTCTTTGACTTTAATTTACGGTAACTTCCATCTGGATCTGGGCTCGCCGAACCAGTTGTTGATTCTATTTTATATATTATTTTCTTGGACCGGCGATAATGTTTCCTTTCAAGTTTCCATATCAGCATGCTGACCTTTAGCCGAACTTGAGTTAAGTCTAGCTATTTACAATTAACATGTTTGTTCGGTCACCTTTTCTTAACCAACTATCGGCTTTATGTCCTTGCCGATCAGCTATTCATTTTTTCTCATTTTTAGATCAAATGATTCCACACTTCCATTATCCTCACTGAACCTTCCCCTTTGTTTCAGTGGCAAATTTAGTTGATCATGGTTCCATCATTAGAGGCATCAGCCGAAGTTGAATCTGAACTGGCTGGCCCCCTGGCCGATTTCCGTATATCTATGCTTGGAGCCAATCCTATTTTCGAACGGTCAATCCTTTTATTCAACAGTTAGTCGATTCCTACTATTGGTTTATGATCTATCTGATTAACTGCTGGAGCGGTGGAGAGTATAGCCGATTGGCTGCTGGACATCAGCATGTGTGACCCTGACTGGTTGATCTGAAAGAAATAACCTTGTCATGTTTGCAGATGATATGGCATACTAGCACTCATCTGAATTTTTATCCGACTTCGTGATGAGCACTGATAGTTCATGGTATCCCTGACTGTCACCGAAGAAGTCGGAAGTGGTGTTGCCCTTTTAATTCTCAAAGTCGATCTTTCATGTTCTGATAATGATTTTTGGCTGATGGTCTCCTTTCATTAATAGTTCACAAACAACGGTCACTTAGCTGACTCATTTGTTGTACGCCGATTAGGAGCTAACTCCCCTGAGTCTTATCGGACGTGTAGAAGCATCAACCATGAATTTATTAGTATGTCTCATTAGTATCTTTATCAGACATTCCAGCAGAGCCATTGCAAATTCTTCTTGATTAGCGCTGATGCCTGATAGAGTTAGCCAGAGCACTTTCTGGTTTAGTTATTCAGGCGCTCGGCTGAATTGACGAAGGCGACTCAAGTCAGGGGCTGAGAACCACGACGGCTAAAAACCAATGCTGAAGGACGATGAGTAATAGCCGATTGATATTAGCCGATGACAACAACAGACGTTTCTTCATGTATGGACTCCAGGCGATAAACTTCCGATTTATAATCTTAATCTTTCTGCTGCTTGTATTCTCAGTCGCTTCTCGTTATCGTTGTGGAACTGGTTGTATACATCAGCTCTTTCATGCCACCAGCGACACAAATAAATCAGCTCATTTTATCCGATGATACAGGGCTCATCAAATCTTCATATTTGCAACCGATTACTTTTTAGAGAAAGTTATCAGCTCGGATGCTTCATTCCAATCAGGAGATCAGTTTGATGTCTTGAAACCGATGTCAGTACAAAAAAATATCATCATAATCTTATATTGGAAGGTCATCGGCTAAGTGCAGAATATTGTTGTGACTTTTTTTGGCCGATCCTTGTTGATGAAATATAAGACAATAGACATCTGACTCCTGATCAAACGATTGTGGTCCCACCAGGCGTGCCAAAAAATGTGTTGACACAAAACGTGACACCTCACGCCAAGCACATAGCAAGCCGAAAAGCTAGCTTCAATCGGGTGCCCGGAATGTGCTGAATCCGGAGACGTGTCAGTCGTTTTGACCAGAAAACCAACAAGGGAAAAAACTATGAGAATACCTTTGGAACATGTCGGATAAAACCAGACAATTCCATATGTACGGCTTTGAAAGTCAATCACGATGGCACACAGCTATAGAAGCTGTCTGTCAGAGCATGTTTATAAAGTCATTCGGCTAGTATGAAAACAGAGTATGTAAAGCATATTGACTACCGAATGCATATGTAAAGAAAGACATGCTTGAACAAATTAAAGATATTATAAACAGGTAACTTGCAAATATTGATCTATTCAAATAACACATGCATAGGCTAATCCAACTAATCTGCCGCACGTTTAGTCTTCATAAACCGGTCAGGTATAAACTCAAGCAAAGCTAATCCACCGCATGATACCACTTGTTATAAGTTTACACCACTTCTTATAATTAGATTAATCCACCGCATGATATAATCTAATTATAACAAGCTAAAAGTATGTATATATTTGAACAGATCTATAAGGGCTCATTACTCGTGTAAGCTTAACCAAAATCGGCAAACCAGCCGAATTGGGGTCCATGAAGAAGGATCAAACAAGCAAGCACAATTAAACTAATCTAAAACCTGCATCTACCGCACGACACCTAGTTTCATCAAGGCCTAACCATGATTGACATGCATAAACCCACAACATGTGACAATCTAGATTAAAAGTTGATTCAGCCATCATGATCTTATGATTAAAAGAGAGCACAAGCAAACTCGTGCGACAAGGCCGAACAAAGATCAATCTAGATTGGGCAAGAGAGTGTTACAAGAATTGAATAAATAAAACATATAACATATGATAACTTAATCATTCTATTAGATCTGCCAAATCTAATAGAGCCGATAACTATTTTTACTCATGACTTAATCCGCCGCACGATACAAGGCATAAGCAAAAACTTCCCGTCATAAGCTTAAATCCGCCGCACGATACTAAGCTTAACATACGAGACTACTTCAATCATATCTAAATCCACTGCATGATACTAGACATGATAGCAAGGATGTCGGTACTTACGGAGGTCGACGAATCGATGATTCCTCTCGAAGAACTCGACGACATGACTAAGGACTCGAAGGTGGCACAGGGCCGGTTTGTATTGATATGGTTGTGAACATTCATTACAATAGCAGAGGGTTCATATTTATACATTGGGCTAATAGGAGTCCTGAAGGGACTATGACTAAACAATTCCTTATTAAAAAGAAAATGCTAATTTAATACAATAACGAATCTACTACTTCCTTCCTGGTGGAGTACGTCTTCATCACGTTCGGGCTAGTAATCAGATGTCTTATGTCGTATGCTGTACGTATATATATATGACCTCCAATTCAATCTCTATTTCTTCATGCTTGCTCATTTACGTGAGGAATAATATTATTGATATCATCAGCCAACCCCTTTTCCTTTCCAGGGTAAGCTTTATGAAATGATGTGGCCAAATATATTAATTGGCCATACCTGCATGAAGTCCCAAATATCCAAACATGCAAGTAATATCCGATCATGCAAATCTGGTATGACGTGTTGCCTTCGTTCTTCTAGCTTCTCTTGCCTTCCCTTCTATTCACGTGATGAGCCTTTGGACGTCATGTATCTTAAAACATAATATAATTTCCCTTCTTCTCAATAGCCATGTCCACGAGGTCCCAAACGGATACGCCATAGTCACGTATATGTATATATCTCCTTTGCCTGATTTTTGCTAGCGACCACTAGACGTATTGCTTTTCCCAGAATATATTAATATTTCCTTGTAAACAATATTTCTCGGCTGCCCAAATTTTTGTGTCAACACATTCGGCTAGTATGAGGACAGAGTATGTAAAGCATATTAACTACTGAATGCATATGTAAAAAAAGACATGCTCGGATAAATTAAAGATATTATAAACAGGTAACTTGCAAATATAGATCTATTCAAATAACACATGCATAGGCTAATCCAACTAATCTGTCACACGTTTAGTCTTCATAAACCGGTCAGGTATAAACTCAAGCGAAGCGAATCCACCACATGATACCACTTGCTATAAGTCTACACCGCTTCTTATAACTAGATTAATCCACCGCATGATACAATCTAATTATAACAAGCTAAAAGCAAGCATATATTTGAAAAGATCTATAAAGGCTCATTACTCGTGTAAGCTTAACCAAAATCGGCAAACCAGCCGAATTGGGGTCCATGAAGAAGGAACAAACAAGCAAGCACGGTTAAACTAATCTAAAACCTGCACCTGCCGCACGATACCCAGTTTCATCAAAGCCTAACCATGATTGACATGCATGAACCCACAACATGTGACAATCTAGATCGAAAGTTGATTCAGCCATCATGATCTTATGATTAAAAGAGAGCACAAGCAAACTCGTGTGACAAGGCCGAACAAAGATCAATCTAGATTGGGCAAGAGAGTGTTACAAGAATTAAATAAATAAAACATATAACACATGATAACTTAATGAATCTATTGGATCTGCCAAATCTAATAGAGCCGATAACTATTTTTATTCATGACTTAATCCGCCGCACGATACAAGGCATAAGCAAAAACTTCCCGTCATAAGCTTAAATCCGCCGCACGATACTAAGCTTAACATACGAGACTACTTGCATCATATCTAAATCCACCGCATGATACTAGACATGGTAGCAAGGTTGCCGGTACTTACGGAGGTCGACGGATCGATGATTCCTCTCGAAGAACTCGACGACATGACTAAGGACTCGAAGGTGGCACAGGGCCGGTTTGTATTGATATGGTTGTGAACATTCATTACAATGGCCGAGGCTTCATATTTATACCCTGGGCTAATAGGAGTCCTGAAGGGACTATGACTAAACAATTCCTTATTAAAAAGGAAATGCTAGTTTAATACAATAATGAATCTACTACTTCCTTCCTGGTGGAGTACGTCTTCATCACGTTCGGGCTAGTAATCAGATGTCTTATGTCATATGTTGTACGTATATATATATGACCTCCAATCCAATCTCTATTTCTCCATGCTTGCTCATTTACGTGAGGAATAATATTATTGATATCATCAGCCAACCCCTTTTCCTTTCTAGGGTAAGCTTTATGAAATGATGTGGCCAAATATATTAATTGGCCATACCTGCATGAAGTCCCAAATAAACCAAATCATGCAAGTAATATCCAAACATGCAAGTAATATCCGATCATGCAAATCTGGTATGACGTGTTGCCTTCGTTCTTCTAGCTTCTCTTGCCTTCCCTTCTATTCACGTGATGAGCCTTTGGACATCATGTATCTTAAAACATAATATAATTTCCCTTCTTCTCAATAGCCATGTCCACGAGGTCCCAAACGGATACGCCATAGTCACGTATATGTATATATCTCCTTTGCCTGATTTTTGCTAGCGACCACTAGACGTATTGCTTTTCCCAGAATATATTAATATTTCCTTGTAAACAATATTTCTCGGCTGCCCAAATTTTTGTGTCAACACATTCGGCTAGTATGAGGACAGAGTATGTAAAGCATATTAACTACTGAATGCATATGTAAAAAAAGACATGCTCGGATAAATTAAAGATATTATAAACAGGTAACTTGCAAATATAGATCTATTCAAATAACACATGCATAGGCTAATCCAACTAATCTGTCACACGTTTAGTCTTCATAAACCGGTCAGGTATAAACTCAAGCGAAGCGAATCCACCACATGATACCACTTGCTATAAGTCTACACCGCTTCTTATAACTAGATTAATCCACCGCATGATACAATCTAATTATAACAAGTTAAAAGCAAGCATATATTTGAAAAGATCTATAAAGGCTCATTACTCGTGTAAGCTTAACCAAAATCGGCAAACCAGCCGAATTGGGGTCCATGAAGAAGGAACAAACAAGCAAGCACGGTTAAACTAATCTAAAACCTGCACCTGCCGCACGATACCCAGTTTCATCAAAGCCTAACCATGATTGACATGCATGAACCCACAACATGTGACAATCTAGATCGAAAGTTGATTCAGCCATCATGATCTTATGATTAAAAGAGAGCACAAGCAAACTCGTGTGACAAGGCCGAACAAAGATCAATCTAGATTGGGCAAGAGAGTGTTACAAGAATTAAATAAATAAAACATATAACACATGATAACTTAATGAATCTATTGGATCTGCCAAATCTAATAGAGCCGATAACTATTTTTATTCATGACTTAATCCGCCGCACGATACAAGGCATAAGCAAAAACTTCCCGTCATAAGCTTAAATCCGCCGCACGATACTAAGCTTAACATACGAGACTACTTGCATCATATCTAAATCCACCGCATGATACTAGACATGGTAGCAAGGTTGCCGGTACTTACGGAGGTGGACGGATCGATGATTCCTCTCGAAGAACTCGACGACATGACTAAGGACTCGAAGGTGGCACAGGGCCGGTTTGTATTGATATGGTTGTGAACATTCATTACAATGGCCGAGGCTTCATATTTATACCCTGGGCTAATAGGAGTCCTGAAGGGACTATGACTAAACAATTCCTTATTAAAAGGAAATGCTAGTTTAATACAATAATGAATCTACTACTTCCTTCCTGGTGGAGTACGTCTTCATCACGTTCGGGCTAGTAATCAGATGTCTTATGTCATATGTTGTACGTATATATATATGACCTCCAATCCAATCTCTATTTCTCCATGCTTGCTCATTTACGTGAGGAATAATATTATTGATATCATCAGCCAACCCCTTTTCCTTTCTAGGGTAAGCTTTATGAAATGATGTGGCCAAATATATTAATTGGCCATACCTGCATGAAGTCCCAAATAAACCAAATCATGCAAGTAATATCCAAACATGCAAGTAATATCCGATCATGCAAATCTGGTATGACGTGTTGCCTTCGTTCTTCTAGCTTCTCTTGCCTTCCCTTCTATTCACGTGATGAGCCTTTGGACATCATGTATCTTAAAACATAATATAATTTCCCTTCTTCTCAATAGCCATGTCCACGAGGTCCCAAACGGATACGCCATAGTCATGTATATGTATATATCTCCTTTGCCTGATTTTTGCTAGTGACCACTAGACGTATTGCTTTTCCCAGAATATATTAATATTTCCTTGTTAACAATATTTCTCGGCTGACCAAATTTTGGTGTCAACAATGTCAAAGGGGGAGTGTCAGGCTTGATCTTTTTGTAATAGGCTAGTTGGTTCCTCCAAAACTTTTATCTATGGGCTTGTAATAACTTCTTATGTGGTGCTACTAAGTGATGGACAACTATGTATTATTGTGTGATGGATGTGTGTAGGACAGATTTATGCTTAAAAGTATCTATCCTCATGTTTGTCGTTTATCTCTCTTTTATGATGATGAAATGTTATTTGCGTATGGCCAATTGCTGCATATTGATTTATCTCATTTTGGCCATATCTTCTCTTTTTGCTTGTGGATATAACATGTCATATTGCATCACATCTTTTATACTTGTCACACTCACTTTAGGCACCCCACGAATTGCAAGATTTACGGGGAGCAATCCCTTTCAACATATGCAAATGATTGATGTATATCAAGTCTATGGAATTCAAAGACCATGCATATGTTAAGGGGGAGCTTTCCGTAAATGTTGGAATTCAAAAGCTATATTTACTTATCCTTTTATCAAAGCCTAAGTTGGTTGTCATCAAGTACCAAAAAGGGGAGATTGAAAGTCCAATGGCCCCCTAATGTGGGTTTTGGTATTGATGTCACTTAGCTTAGGGACTAATATGTTTAAATGAAGATAACTTGCAGCTTTAGTCCCTTGGAAGTAATAGAATGATAAAGTATGGCAAAGGAAGTCCCTCAATTCGATCTTCAACATGCGGAAACTAAACTTGAAGAAGAGCATCGATCGTTTCTATTTTGCTTTGAGTTTAGGAATGCCGCACTATAAAGAGGGATGCAAAGTTAGGTGGTCTGAAGAGGATAGAGTGCTCAAGTATAAAAATAAAATCAAAAGAGAGACACAAAATCACTTCATGAGCACTTGGAGTTGCTGCTGTCAACTTCCAGTGTCGGAAGTTCCGACATTAAAGTCGGAAGTTCCGGCCCTGGGAGTTCCAGCGAGTTGTGCTCAATCTTCCCAGTGTCGGAAGTTCTAACATCCCAGCGTCGGAAGTTCCGACACCCAGTGTCGGAAGTTCCGACGTCATGTGTCGGAAGTTCCGACAGTGCTTTCTCAGCCTGCTCAGCCTCCTGCCCGAGGAAACGTTGGAAGTTCCGGTTATCGCTCGGAAGTTCCGACGTGCCGTAAGTCCAGCCGGACTTCCGATTGGGAATAGTGTTCGTAGTTGAAGTCGGAAGTTCCGAGATCTGCATCGGAAGTTCCGACCGTGTTAAAAAGTGACTGTTGACCCTTTGTGAACAGTGTTTCCAGTAGACGCTGGAACTTCCGAGATCTGGACCGGAAGTTCCGACTTTTACTTTTTCAGCAGCCCGTGGGTTGACCTATAAATACCCCTCTTCACTATTCCAACCGTTACCCAACCTATTTACTCCGACCTAACTCTGTCCAAACTCACCACCAAGCATTCAAGGCTCCTCCCAACTCTCCCCTTCTTTCCCTACTTCAATTCTTGCAAGGATTTGAGTGGAGAGCTAGTGGATTGAGTGAGATTGACATCTAGCAAGCTTGAGCACTTGAGTTCTTCGTCACGCCAGTTGATTTTGCATTCTTTACTCTTGGGTTCTTGGAACCCTGATTTTGCATTCTTTACTCTTGGGTTCTTGGAACCCTAGCCGGCTAGGCGTTCCTCGAGAGAAACTTGCTCTTTGTGTTGATTTCCCCGAAGTGTTTGTATTTACCCCTGTGATTCTAGTGAAGAAGCTCAAGAAGCCTTTGTGGTTTCTTTGAGAGAGGCTAAGGAGGTGAAATAGACTCCGACCTTAGTGGTCACCTCAACAACGAGGAAGTAGGAGCTCCTTTGTGGAGTGGACGAACCTCGGGATAAATCCTTGTGTCTTGTGTGCTTCTTGTTGTCGAGATTATTGCATATATCACTTGTATTGTTTCTCTCTCTCTCTCAAAGTTACTAACTAGGTGGTGGACAAGTTCATCCGTTGGAAGGCAATACAACATCGAGGAAGGGTCTCTACGCCCTCACTCTTTAACTAGGTTGTGGGATTGTAAGAAAGCTCTAGCTCAAAGTTCATTTCTGCACTTGTTGTAGCTTTCACATAGGTGTCGGAACTTCCGACAGTTAGCGCCGGAACTTCCGACTTCCGGAAGTTCCAACCCTAACTGCCGGAACTTCCGACTTGCTAGTGACAGTTTGACCTTTAGTGTGTGTAGAATTTTACAATTGCCTATTCACCTCCCCCCCTCTAAGCACTGTTTGATCCTTTCACGAGGTCACCGGAGCCTCCGATGACAAGCATCAGAGCCTCCGATGCCCCCGCAGAAAGCCTATTTTGTGCTGTTTTTGGATGGCCGGTTGGGGGAGTATATATACTCCACCTCCTCATCCATTTGAGTGTTCTTGCCACTTCCATCTGCTGAGAGACACATTGTGAGTGTGAGATAGTGCAAGAGCCCTAGTGAGGTTGAGAGATTTGCTAATTGAGAGAATTAGACACCTCCTAGTGAGAATTGAGTAGCAAGTGTGCATCCATCCATCTCTTTGGCCTTGTCTTGGTCAAGTGAGAGTTCTAGCTTGTTACTCTTGGTGATCGGCATCACTTAGACGGCTTGGTGGTGATCGAAGAGCTTAGTGGTCATCCAGAGGCTTTGTGGATGACCCAAGTCAAGTTGTGACCGGTAGCGAGCGATTCACCAGGCCGGAGTGGCGAAGAATCAGCTCGTAGTGAGCACTTGATCCTTGCGCGGATCAAGGGGGAGCGATACCCTTGTGTGGGTGCTCCAACGAGGACTAGGGGGGTGTGGCGACACCTCGATACCTCGGCAAAAAGATCGTCGTGTCATCTCTACTCTCTTTACTATGCATTTACCTTTGAGCAATTCAATTCCGTATTTACTTGTTGTTCTTTCATAAGTTGAATTCTCATGCTAGAGTAGAAATGGTTTAGTGATAGTCTTTTGTGCGGTCGATTCTAGTCAAACACACTTCTAGGCACTAGGGGTTAATTGGAGCTTGATAGGTTTTAATTATTGAAAGAAGTTTTAGAAAAGCCCGATTCACCCCCCCCCCCCTCTTGGGCATCTTGATCCTTTCAATTGGTATCGGAGCCTCGTGCTCTTGATTTAGGCTTAACCGTCTAGAGTTAAGATGTCCGGAGGTGATGGACCACCTCCCATGTTTAAGGGAGACGACTTCCCATATTGGAAAATCCGTATGGAGTCGTACCTAGAAGCGGTTGATGTTAAATGCCACGATGCCGCGATCACCGGCTTTGCCAAGCCCAAGGAAGGCACAAGCCTTACTCCTAATGAGGAGGAAAATGAAAAATGGAATGCAAAAGCCAAAAACATCCTTTTTACAGGCATTTGCAAGGATGTGTTCAACCGTGTCCGGAACCACAAAAATGCCCATGATCTATGGGAAAACATTTGTGCGCTCCATGAGGGAACCAAGAGTGAGCATGAGGAGCGCTATCATCTAGTCATGCAAAAGCTTCATTCTTTTGATATGCATGCTAATGAAAATGCAAATGAAATGTACTCACGGTTGAATGTTCTTGTAGAAGAGCTAAATGGACTTGGCCTCACACAAATGCAACCATCCGATGTTGTGAGGAAGATTCTTTGTGTCCTTCCTATTGAGAAGTATGGACACATTGTGACGGTTCTACATCAAGGCGATCTTTCCACCGCTACACCAACTCCAATCTTGGGAAAGATCAATGCACATGAGATGTACATGCACATCACACCAAGTGGTGGCTCTTCCACCGACAAGAAGAAAGACTTGGCCTTCAAAGCAAGCCATGACAAGAAGGGCAAGTCGAAGGCTATTGAGATGCATCATGAGAGCTCAAGTGATGAAGAGGATGATTCCAACATCGCTCTCATGGTGAGAAGAACCACCAAGATGTTGAAGAAGCTTCACAAGAATGGAGTCAACTTTGACTCAAGAAAGAAGAAGTTCTTCACAAGTAGCAAGAGGAGGCCAATCTCCAAAATGGATTGCTACAATTGCGGTGAGCTTGGCCACCTTGCTCATCAATGCACCAAGCCCAAGAAAGAGAGCTACAAGAACAAGAACAAGGGCAAGAAGTATGACTCATCTAGCGAAGATGAGTGTTGATGGTCCTTAAACACCTGTTTTACCATCAACATTTGACCCTAAAATCCACCAAAAAGGCATGAAATGTAGTCAAATAGGTTTCAAACTAACCAAATTCCACATGTCCATAGATTTTTTATTTGAATGCAGGAATTTGGACTAAATTTGGACATATGGACGCACCAGAGGCCAAGCCCATCACCAGGGCCTAAATGGGCCTAAGGGGGTGGCGCCCGCCACCTCTAAGTGGCGCCCGCCACTTGGGTTGGCCCAAGTTCTACTCCCTGCCACGTCACCGATCCGTGTGACCTCCCCAAGGCCAAATCTTGGCCCTTGGTCACTAGGTCAGTGGCATCAGACGGCTCAGGATGAAGTGGCGTGGATCAAAGCTGAATGTCGGTTGCTAGGACATGCAACCGACCTCCAAACCGCCTTGGACAACCACCTGGAGGCCGTAGGATCAAAGCCGGTGCATCCAACGGCCAGGGCACTAGCGGCCGCCAGTAGGGGGTGGCGCCCGCCACCTGACCTAACCCTAGGTCGGTTGGCTGCCCCCTATAAGCAGCCCCCTCACTCCACAAGGCTATATATACCCCCCTGGTGGCACCACTTCATTTGTACCATCCAGTAACACCACAACACAAGAGAAGCAAAGCAAGTAGAAGCAAGCAAGTGAGAGCTCAGAGAGCTTAGGCAAGTAGGTAGCTAGTAGAGCAAGGCATCTTTGCCCTCGCGGTAGCGCTGCTCAAGGCTTAGCTCAAGAGTAGAGGCGTGCGAGTGATCGGTTCTGCAGCTAGGAAGAGTCTTCCTTCGTCTCCAATTCAGGTTTTGCTCTTGTATCTCAAGCACTTTACTATATTCTAGTTCATCATTTCAAGTATTACTTTATTCTACTTATCAGTATTGAGTGGTATACTTGATTGATTGCTTGAGTGCCTAGCTATGCTACAGTTCAATTCACTTAGCCATAGTAGTTAATCTCTAGTGAGCTTAGTGTTTGATCTTTGCCAATAGGTTGCTTAGCTAGTTTAGTGTTTATCTTATTAAGTCAAGAGTTTGCTCTGACGTCTGCAAGGGTGTCTCTATTCAAAGCTAGGGTAGAGATAGTTAGAATATAGTTAAGCGTGGTGCTTAGTTATAGACTTACCTTCAGATACGGCTGGACCCCCGGATAGTTGTCGTAGCAAGCAGGTGGCGACAGCCCTGTGCGCCTTGAATTCCACCACGTAGTTGGCCCAGTTTAACAGTAAGGCTCGTTATGCTAGCGTTCAACCTTAGTAAGTGGTAAAGGCTAGTACGCCTCGATACTTGACAAGATAGGAATAAAACTATACTTAACTTAGTTGCTTTATTGTCTTTTGTCTGCCTTGCTTCGTAACTATCTTGCTTCGTAGTTATCTTGCTCTGTGGTTATCTAGGAGTAGTTAGTAGTTAGTAGTTAGTAATTAGTTAGTTATCCTTTAGTTACCCCTTATCTACCTATCCATCCACCTTACCTTAGCCATCCATTTCATCCTTACCTATCCACCCACATATTCTTTCTAGCCTTCCATCCCCTCTTCCTTTCTCCCCTTTTTCTCCTTTCTCTTTTCTTCGACTCTCATCCCTTCCTTGACTCGACTCATACACCACCCTAGCCTTCTCTTGGGATCAAATAAATCGAAACCTGGTACTCCCAGGCGAAGTGCTACTACGATAGTTCTGTGCGCTTGCAGAATCTCCTCCTGGTAGATTGCATTCTCGCTAGCAAGCTCCTACTAGTGTCGGGACTGACAACCCCGCTTGGCATTAGTAGATAGCTACTTTAGTTACCCTATCCTAGGTGTAGCTAAGAACTACCAACAAGCATTTCTGGCGCCGTTGCCGGGGAAGGCAATCGGTATATCGGTTGAGTCCGTGTCGAATTTATCTTCGCTTAAGCTCCCGCTTAGCGAATCCCATCTTACCCCATTCTTTCTTTCCTTAGTTCTTCTTATCTTTTTCCTTCATCTTCTTCAACTTCTTTCTTTCTTATCTCGTTCTATCTTCACGATGGCCAATAAGACCATTCGTGAGTTTTTTGCTCCTTCTGCCGCTAATGTAGCGATAGGACCAGACGTGATCGATGCCAACCTCAATTTTGAGTTGAAACCGGCTCTGATCACGATGGTCCAAGCTAGCCCGTTCTGTGGCAAGGCTCATGAGGATGCCAATGCTCACCTCCAACAATTTTTGGAGATTTGCGGCACCTTCACCATTAAAGGGATAACCCAAGAAGCCATCCGTCTTCGTCTCTTTCCTTTCTCTTTGCTAGGAAAAGCGAAGCAATGGTTCTATACCGATCGCAACGCTGTAGACACATGGGACAAGTGTTCCAATGCTTTTCTCGCCAAATTCTTTTCGATGGGCAAGACGAATGCTCTTCGCAACAAAATCTCCAGCTTTACGCAACAAGCGGAGGAATCTATTCCTGAGGCTTGAGAGAGAATGCAAGAGTGCGTCGCTGCTTGTCCGCACCATGGTATGGAGGACTGGCTATTGATCTAGAACTTCTACCATGGCCTAACCCCACTCTCTAGAAGCCATTTGGATGCCGCCGCCGGCGGTGCATTCTTTTCTTTGAATGTTGCAGATGCTAAGGCTCTCATAGAGAAGACGGTGTCAAACCAAGGATGGAATGACAAAAGACTACAACCCCGTAAGCGAGGTATACATTTCCTTAAGGAGGCTGACATGATCGTGGCCAAGATGGACCTGCTGGCAAAGAAGCTGGACAGCTGTGAGAAGATGAACCAACAAGAAAGTGTCCAATCTCTGGAATCCTACATGACTTGTGAAGTCTGTGGAGAAATCGGACATTCTGGGAACCACTGCCCCGAGCTACATGAAGATTTGAACTTCATCAACAACAATAATGGTTTCCGTCAACAGAATCAACGATGGAATCAGCCTGCAAACTCTCAAGGTAACAATTCATTCCCCCACTCTAATTTTCATAATTCTGATAGTCTCTCATTCTTGAAAAATTTAGTTTACTCACAAGGTAGAACTACTGATTTCTTGAATAAGAAATTAATGTCGAATGATAAAACCCTTGAGAATATAAATGCTAAATTGGAAGATTTCTCATCTGCTCTGAAAAATCAATTAAGATTTAATAAGATGTTAGAAACCCAATTAGCTCAACTTGCTGCTATCATACCATCTTTTGAAACTGGCAAAATTCCTGCTAAACCTGACATGGAAACTGCAAATATGGTTGAAATAAAACATTTTAACTATTATGAAGATCAAACCATGACTGTTAAAAAGGGTGATCCTGGTAGTCCCATAATTAGATGCTCAATCTTTGGTGAAGTCTTTAAAAATACCATGTGTGATTTAGGATCGAGTGTGAACATTCTATCTAAAGATTTCTATGAAAACTCGTTCTTTCCACCCATGTCATCCACATCTGCCTATGTTGTGCTAGCTGATCAATCCACTTGCTATGTAGAAGGAATAGTTAATGATTTACCTGTTCATATTAGAGGTTCCTATGTTCCTGCTGATTTCATAATACTAGATATGGGAAATAGGAAAGATGTGCCTCTAATCTTAGGTAGACCCTTCTTGAACACTGTTGATGCCTGCATATATGTGGGAAGTGGTAAAATTCAAATGACATTAGGAGGGAAGAAGGAAATATTCTCTTTTTCCCGTGGTCCCGCATATGCCGCTAACATGCAGGAAGCAAAACCCATTCGTACCAAGAAGAGGCGCCCAAGAACAAGGTGGAACAGAAAGAAAGAACCACCTCCTCCTGAGTTGTGTAACTCACATAACAAAGGAGAGGTGCCAAAAGAAGAAGAACCCGATGGAGTACTAAGAGAAGAAGTGCCCAAGGAAGAAGATCCACCCGATAAGGATGAAACTCCATGGACCTAAGGTATGGTTTTATTTTTTATTTTTCCCTTCAATTTCCCCTTTTTCGAATAAATAACATATGTCATGCATGAAACTAAAAAAAATCAGTTATCATTAGTTTTATGCATAGGTATATGTTAACTTAGTTAGAATAATAAAATATCATAATACGATAGTTTTCCTTTTCATAACATTAGATAGTTTCCCTTTTTAATAAAATGAGAACAAGAGCTCCGACTGAGAAGAAGAAGATCTTTCACCAAGCACGAAGCCAGCTTGGGGAGACTCCCGCTCCGATAAGGTATGTCTCAAGCCTACACTTTACATTCAGTTCTTAAATTCTATATCTTTTGAATGTCACATGCTTGCCTAAATAACCACTCCATGAATAAAATTGATAAAATCTGCTTAAACAAGTTGAAACCTGAATAAGATTTGAAATATGTCATGCAAATGCTATTGTTATGGTTTGAATGACTAGTATTATCTAAGTCGTAGATTTTGTGGGTTGCACATGCTTTAACTGAAATCATGCTTAGTGAGTAAAGTTAGTAAGAAATGGAGTTGCTAAGGTGAAATTAGGACCTAATCTGGAGGATTTCTTTTAAAAATTATGAAAACCTTGCTAAAACTTCCTCCTAGATTTTATCCCATCCCACCACCAGCCAAATATTTGTTAGTCATTAGTCAAAACCACAAAGAGCTTTGTTTGTGTTGAGCTTTGTTAGACCTCATAGATCTTAGTAGAGAAGCTTATCATATCTTTTGAATCAAGATTCACACCCACCCACCACAAATTGCCTACTCTCCACTTTGGAAGTTTGCAACCACCAAATAAATTGCTTATTCTCTACACTGGAGATATGCAATACCCTGGCAAACATCCCATTGCTAGCCTTATGCTATTCCTACACTGGGAATAAGCATTTCTCTCCCTTTCCCTACTCATTTCAAAAATCCTTTCCTATAGATAACCTGGGGAAATCTAGAGCTAAAAGAGAGAGAGAGAGAAAAATGAGCAAAGTAGCTCAAGAAAGGACTATGTCCTAAAAAAAAGTGAGCAAAGTAGCTCAAAAGAGGACTATGTCCTAAGAAAATGTGATGACACATCTTTTGTCTACTCACTATGTATCCAAAAAAAGAGAGAGAGAGAATTATCATTAGCTCTAGACCCAGAAATTAACTAGGAAAGATTATGAAATATCTCTCTATACACTTCCACATAACCACACATGCACATCTTGATCAATTTTTATGATTTGCTGCTCCTTATGATCTGAGTGTCTAGCTTAGCAATAAACATCAGGCAATTTGCTCATGATTCTTAGCCTACCCATAACTCCACATATCATTCTTTAGAAATAGGAGAGGCTACATTTTGGCCTGAGTGAGGATTTAAACACCATTGAGTGATTGAGTGAATCTTGGAGGACCTAAGCAAGTTGTTATCTTTTGAAAACCTTAAAAAACCTCCAGACAAAATCCTAGTCAAACCTAAGCGAGATAAAAGTTTCCTATCTACTGCTTTTATTTCACTCTTGCATGTTTGAAGTGAAAAGCTATAAGCCCCACATTGCTATGATTTATGATACATGCTAAGTTATTTCTCACTATACAATATGCACTTGCATACATCTTAATGTGCTATCTATTTCATGCTCAATGCTTAAACCGCATTGTTGCTCGAGGACGAGCAACAGGTTAGCTTGGGGGAGCTTGTTGATGGTCCTTAAACACCTGTTTTACCATCAACATTTGACCCTAAAATCCACCAAAAAGGCATGAAATGTACTCAAATAGGTTTCAAACTAACCAAATTCCACATGTCCATAGATTTTTATTTGAATGCAGGAATTTGGACCAAATTTGGACATATGGATGCACCAGAGGCCAAGCCCACTCACTAGGGCCCAAATGGGCCTAAGGAGGGTAGCGCCCACCACCCCTAGGTGGCGCCCGCCACCTCTAAGTGGCGCCCGCCACTTGGGTTGGCCCAAGTTCCACTCCCTGCCGCGTCACCGATCCGTGTGACCTCCCCAAGGCCAAATCTTGGCCCTTGGTCACTAGGTCAGTGGCATCGGACGGCTCAGGATGAAGTGGCGTGGATCAAGGCTGAATGTCGGTTGCTAGGACATGCAACCGACCTCCAAACCGCCTTGGACAACCACCTTGAGGCCGTAGGATCAAAGCCGGTGCATCCAACGGCCAGGGCACTGGCGGCCGCCAGTAGGGGTGGCGCCCGCCACCTGACCTAACCCTAGGTCAGTTGGCTGCCCCCTATAAGTACCCCCCTCACTCCACAAGGCTATATATACCCCCTGGTGGCACCACTTCATTTGTACCATCCAGTAACACCACAAACACAAGAGAAGCAAAGCAAGTAGAAGCAAGCGAGAGCTCAGAGAGCTTACGCAAGTAGGTAGCTAGTAGAGCAAGGCATCTTTGCCCTCGCGGTAGCGCTGCTCAAGGCTTAGCTCAAGAGTAGAGGCGTGCGAGTGATCGGTTCTGGAGCTGGGAAGAGTCTTCCTTCATCTCCAGTTCAGGTGTTGCTCTTGTATCTCAAGCACTTTACTATATTCTAGTTCATCATTTCAAGTATTACTTTATTCTACTTATCAGTATTGAGTGGTATACTTGATTGAATGCTTGAGTGCCTAGCTATCCTACAGTTCAATTCACTTAGCCATAGTAGTTAATCTCTAGTGAGCTTAGTGTTTGATCTTTGCCAATAGGTTGCTTAGTTTAGTGTTTATCTTATTAAGTCAAGTGTTTGCTCTGACGTCCGCAAGGGTGTCTCTATTCAAAGCTAGGGTAGAGATAGTTAGAATATAGTTTAGCGTGGTGCATAGTTATAGACTTACCTTTAGATACGGCTGGACCCCCGAATAGTTGTGGTAGCAAGCAGGTGGTGACAGCCCTATGCGCCTTGAATTCCACCACGTAGTTGGCCCAGTTTAACAGTAAGGCTCGTTGTGCTAGCGTTCAACCTAAGTAAGTGGTAAAGGCTAGTACGCCTCGATACTTGACAAGATAGGAATAAAACTATACTTAACTTAGTTGCTTTATTGTCTTTTGCCTGCCTTGCTTCGTAACTATCTTGCTTCGTAGTTATCTTGCTCTGTGGTTATCTAGGAGTAGTTAGTAGTTAGTAATTAGTTAGTTATCCTTTAGTTACCCCTTATCTACCTATCCATCCACCTTACCTTAGCCATCCATTTCATCCTTACCTATCCACCCACATATTCTTTCTAGCCTTCCATTCCCTCTTCCTTTCTCCCCTTTTTCTCCTTTCTCTTTTCTTCGACTCTCATCCCTTCCTTGACTCGACTCATACACCACCCTAGCCTTCCCTTGGGATCAAATAAATCGACACCTGGTACTCCCAGGCGAAGTGCTACTATGATAGTTCTGTGCGCTTGTATAATCTCCTCCTGGTAGATTGCATTCTCGCTAGCTAGCTCCTACTAGTGTCGGGACTGACAACCCTGCTTAGCATTAGTAGATAGCTACTTTAGTTACCCTATCCTAGGTGTAGCTAAGAACTACCAACAATGAGAAGAAGAATGAGAAGCCCTACAAGAAGAAGGATGGCAAGAAGAAGCAATACCACAAGAAAGGTGGCAAGGCTTACATTGTTGGTGATTGGCTTACCGACATTGACTCCTCCGGTGGCTCATCAAATAAAGATAGTGATGATGAGAAGGAGAAGGTGGCCGCTCTAGTCATTGGCTCCTCTACACCACCACCACCACCACCGTCGCCATCATCACCTACACACCTATGCCTTATGGCTAAGGGTGACCAGAAGGTACAAAGCGATGATGACTCTAGTGATATTGATAGTGATGGTGAATTTGAGGCACCTTCTTATGATGAGCTTGTTAAATTGCTAAACAATTACTCTAAAATCATAAGAAAGACTTGGGCTAAAAATGAAAGACTTGTTCATGACAATGAAGCTCTTGTTGAAAAATATAACAATGCTACACATGGTAGTGATGAGCTAAAAATGAACTTGCTACTATGTCATCTTCCATCAAGGAGCTCAAGTCCTCTAACAAGGAGCTCAAAGCTAAAAATGAAAAACTTGATAAGATGCATAGTGACTTTACCACTAGTTATGCCTTGCTCAAAGAATAATACACTCAAGTGAAAGTTGACTATGATACTCTCACCATTGCTTATGATATGCTTTCACATGAGACACATGATGCTCCTAACCTTGTTGTTAAGTGTGACATAGAAACATCATGTGAGGACTTGGTTAGTGAGCATGATGAGCAAAGAGCTAGTGACAAGGGCAAGAATGTGGTTGTGGCCGATCACTATGATGATTATGTCAAGATCAAGAATGAGAATGCAAAGCTCAAGGTTGATCTAGAGAAGCTTGCAACCACAAAGCAAGTCATTGTTGAGACCCAAGATGATGATTATAGCATGTCACTTGAGCTAGACATGCTAAAAGAAGAGAACAAGAGATTGAAGATGGAGAGGGATTACAAGATGACACCATCTCAATTAGAGCTCCAACAAGAGAATGACAAGCTCAAGAAAGAGAAGGAGCACCTCACCACCGGGTTGAAGAAATTCACCAAGGGTCAATGTCTTCAAAGTGAGCTACTCATGAACACCGTGATGAAGACAAATAGAAATGGCATTGGCTTCCTTGAAGAGAAGATGAAGCAACGCAAGAGCATCACAAAGCCAAAGAAGAAGAAGATTGGGAGATGCTATGAGTGTGGAAAGGAAGGACACTTTGCTCATGATTGTGAAGAGCCAAAACCCACACCCTTGCCCAAGCATGCTAGGCCCTTTGCTTTCAATGCTCACTACATGCTTAGACAAGACTCTAGTGGCAAGATGAAAGTCATGTTCATGGGGCCTCCTAACAAGAATAGGCCAAAGCAAATTTGGGTTGCAAAGTCACTAGTTGAGAAGGTTAAGGGACCTCAACAAGTTTGGGTCCCAAAAGCTCAAGCTTGATTTCTTGTGTGTGTAGGTGAACTACAAGACTGGTGGATCTCATTGGGTGATTGATAGTGGTTGCACACAACATATGACCGGTGATCCCCGGATGTTCACCTCACTAGAAGAGAATGTCAATGACCAAGAAAAGATTACATTTGGTGACAACTCAAAGGGCAATGTCAAGGGATTGGGCAAAGTGGCAATATCAAATGATCATACCATCTCCAATGTGCTTCTAGTTGCATCATTGAGCTTCAACTTGCTATCCATTGGGCAACTATGTGATCTTGGCTTTCAATGTTTGTTCACCGACAAGGAAGTGGTTGTGACCAAGAAAGATGATACACAAGTGATATTCAAAGGCTTTAGATACAACAATCTCTATCTAGTGGATTTCACCTCCGAAGATGCCAACTTGAAGACATGTTTGTTCACTAAGCAATCACTTGGTTGGCTATGGCATAGAAGATTGGCTCATGTGGGAATGAACACTCTCAACAAGCTATTGAAGAAGGATTTGGTTAGAGGCTTGAAAGATGTCAAATTTGAGAAGGACAAATTGTGTAGTGCATGTCAAGCCGGCAAGCAAGTTGCAAATACTCATCCAACCAAGCCTTTGAGTCAACATCAAGAGAGTTGGAGCTACTTCACATGGATCTATTTGGGCCAACAACATATGCTATCTTGGGTGGAAATCTCTATTGCCTAGTGATTGTTGATGACTATTCTAGATACACTTGGGTATTCTTTCTTCATGACAAATCCGAAGCAACCCCTTCATTCAAGAAGTTTTCCAAGAGAGCCCAAAATGAATTTGACTTGAAGATCAAGAAAATTAGAAGTGATAATGGAAAAGAATTTGACAACACCCACATTGAGGAATATTGTGATGAAGTTGGGACCAAGCATGGAGTCTCCGCAACCTACACACCACAACAAAATGGGGTAGTTGAGAGGAAGAACCGGACACTAATCACCCTTGCAAGAACAATGTTAGATGAGTACACTGCACCGGAAAGATTTTGGGCGGAAGCAATCAACACCGCTTGCTATGCATCAAACCGGTTGTTCCCCCATCGTCTCCTTGGCAAGACCCCCTATGAGCTACTCAACAACAAGAAGCCGGATATATCCTTCTTTAGGGTGTTTGGGTGCAAATGCTACATCTACAAGAAGCGCCAACACCTAGGGAAGTTCCAACGCCGATGTGATATTGGTTTTCTTGTTGGTTACTCATTGAAGTCCAAAGCATATCAAGTATTCAACCATGCCACCGGGATGGTAGAAGAAACATATGATGTGGAATTCGATGAATCTAATGGCTCTCAAGGAGAGCATGAAAATCTTGATGATGTAGGTGATGAACCATTGAGGGAAGCAATGAAGAATATGCCGGTTGGAGCCATCAAGCCTAAAGATGATGATGATGATGTGCAAGTCATTAACAAGCCATCTTCATCCAATGTACCACAAGATGATGATAAAGATGGGAGAGAGCCATTTGAAGATACTCATGTCTCCCAAGATCAAATGGTGGTACAAGCTCAAGATGTTGATGCTCCACAAGCGGACCCTCAAGTGGTTGCTCAAAGGACTACTCCTCTACTACAAGCTCATCCTCAAGATCTCATCATAGGGAGTCCAACAAGGGGTGTAATGACTCGATCTCAAAAACTTGCTTTATTTATTGAACATCACTCTTTTGTGTCTCTTGTTGAGCCTACCATTGTAGATGAAGCTCTAGGTGATCCGGATTGGGTGAATGCTATGCATGAAGAATTAAACAACTTCACCCGCAACCAAGTTTGGACACTTGAAGAGCGACCCAAAGGCGCAAGAGTCATTGGAACAAAATGGGTGTTTAGGAACAAGCAAGATGATCAAGGCAAGGTTGTTAGAAACAAGGCAAGGCTAGTGGCAAAGGGGTTCTCTCAAGTTGAAGGTTTGGATTTTGGAGAGACCTTTGCACCGGTTGCAAGACTCGAAGCCATTCGTATCCTCCTTGCATATGCATCACATCATGACATTAAATTATATCAAATGGATGTGAAAAGTGCATTTTTAAATGGCTTCATAAATAAACTAGTCTATGTTGATCAACCTCCTGGGTTTGAAGACCCTAGGTATCCTAATCATGTTTATAGGTTGTCCAAGGCGCTATATGGGCTCAAGCAAGCCCCAAGAGCATGGTACGAGCGCCTCCGGGACTTCCTCATTGAGAAGGGCTTCACCATTGTGAAGGTTGACACCACACTATTCACCAAGAAGCTTGATGGAGAGATCTTCATTTGTCAAGTCTACGTTGATGACATCATCTTCGGGTCAACAAATGAAGCCTATTGCAAGGAATTTGGTGACTTGATGTCGAAGGAGTTTGAAATGTCCATGATTGGAGAGCTCACATTCTTCCTAGGCTTCCAAGTCAAGCAATTGAAGGAGGGGACTTTCATATCTCAAGAGAAGTATACAAAAGACCAACTCAAGCGCTTCAACATGGATGATTGCAAGCCTATCAAGACTCCAATGCCAATAAATGGACATCTCGACCTAGATGTGGGAGGTAACCCGGTTGATCAAACTCTCTACCGTTCTATGATTGGTAGCTTGTTATATTTGACCGCATCTAGGCCCGGCATCATGTTTAGTGTGTGCATGTGTGCTCGCTTTCAAGCCGATCCTAGGGAATCACATCTCATAGTGGTGAAGAGAATCCTTAGGTACTAAAGCACACCCCAAGCATTGGCCTTTGGTATCCCAAAGGAGCTAACTTCCAACTCGTTGGGTATTCCGATTCGGATTACGCGGGTTGCAAAGTAGATAGAAAAAGCGCATCCGGTGGGTGCCATTTGCTTGGGAGATCACTAGTTTCATGGAGTTCAAAGAAGCAAAATAGTGTGGCCTTGTCTACCGCCAAGGCGGAATACATAGCCGCGGGTGCTTGTTGTGCACAAATCCTTTACATGAAACAAACCCTTTTAGACTATGGTGTAGTTCTAGAAAGGGTACCTTTGTTGTGTGACAATGAGAGCGCGGTTAAGCTTGCTAACAACCCGGTTCAACACTCTCGCACAAAGCACATCGATATTCGCCATCACTTTCTTAGAGACCATGTTTCAAAGAAAGACATATCCTTAGAGGGAGTTAGAACCGAAGATCAATTGGCGGATATCTTCACAAAACCCCTAGATGAAAACACTCTTTGTAGATTGCGAAGTGAGCTTAATGTGATTGATCTAAGGAACTTTATCAAAAGGTGAAAGGGGGTTGTCTTTGCATTGCATTGTATCATATGCCATGTTTAAGTTATGCTATGCACATAGGCTTGTCAGACGTGGTTAAGATAACTGCCCTAAAAAGCGTGTGAAGAAGCTTACCCATGAGCAAACTTGACAAGCACCCTAGATTCAAATTCCGTAATGCATTGCATATGCATGTTTGTTGCTTTGTCGTTTCTCTTCGGTTATGCTTTGAGCAACCGTTGTGTTCATCCACCGCTAGGGGGAGCATTTGAGGCTCCTAATGGTTGAGACCCCTAGTTTTGGTGGCCACATGTTGTCTCCTCGAATTTTTATCGCCTATTTTACCTAAAAATGATATGTAGCCTATGGCAAAATATTTATAAAATTGAGGGTTTGTGCGAGGATTCTCATACTAGGTTCCAACTGGTGTTTATTTGCTTCTTATTTGAGTTGGAACTTAGTTGGGAGAGGGAGCCGCATCAGAAAACTTCAAAACAGCCCAAAATGGGGCATCAGAAGCTACATCGGACGCTCCCCCAGCGTCCGATGCTCTACACTGTAGACAGCTCCGGCTGGAACAGTGTCAGGGTAGCCTCCGATATGTCACCAACGGAGCCTCCGATGCTCCATCGAATGCTGCCCAACATCCGATGCCAAGGCAAAGGACGCATCTGATGCATTTTTGGCCGTTCTGGAGCTCTTTGGACAGACATCGGAGCGTCCGATGTGCATCCAATGGCGCATCCGATGCTCCTTTAAGCAGCGCAATAGGCTCGTTTCAATGACGCTTGGGTCCCACGTGTCACCCTATCCTTTTCATCTTCGTCCTCGCGCCCACCAGCACGACACCGAGCGCGTCGCCGTCTCTGAGCCGCCTAACCCTAACCGGCTCTACCCGCGCCCTCGCCCGAGCTCCCATCGCACCTCCGCCGCCGGTCGCCGCGCCCTCGCCGCCGGCCGCCGTGCCTCACCTCGCCGGCCGCAGCAGCTTCGCCGCATCGTCACACACGCCCGCCCCTGCGCGCGCCCTAGCCGGAACCCGCCGCCAAAAGCTCGCCGGCGCTCGAACTCTACTCGCCGGAGCTCCTTCCTCTTCATCGAGCATCTCCCCCTCTCCGGCGACTTCCTCTCTAGTCGGTAGCCCCTCAACAGTGAGCACCTTCCTCTTCTTCAATAACCTTGCCCTCCAAGTGTTCGACAAAATGCTTCAAAGGTCGTTCACCTAGTTTTTAACCACGTTTCCACCCAATTTCTTTGCAGTCCGCCTTGGTGTGTCGCGTGGGTGCCCGAACGTCGTTTCTGACCTCTTCTAGCGTTCGGTTCGTCGCACGTCAGGTAGCAAAGCCCATTCCTTATCTTATCTCCGTGCTTTGCTTCCGATAGGATTTCTCGTCTCTAGAATATATGTTCTTATATATATCCCGTCTATTCTTGTAGCGAGTCAGTGGCCAGTTTGTCAGTTGGGTAGTGATAGAGAACCCGGGGCCAAGCCTGCGGGTAAGGATCGAGGTCAAGCCTCGCGAGTGACAGCAGCAGTCAGTTTCTCAGTGTCAGGGGGAGCTTCTTTGTCCAGGGTGTGTTTGTCAGCAGGCTGCCAGAGGTTTTCAGTGGCAGTTGGTTTCTTCAGCGATAGTCCAGAGCCCCTTCAGCGTCAGTTTCTCTGTTCTTGTCAGCTATGTGCTGCAAGAACGTCGGTGGTGCCCTGGGGGAGTCTCCTCCCTGTCCCCCCCCTTCCGATCAGAGGCAGACCAGGCACGAGAGGTTGTAGCCGCCGCAGTGCGTGCTGAGCAGGCTGGCAGTACGGGCAGACTCAGGATTGAGGACCAGTTGTCCCCCGACCAGCGCAGAGCAGTTGAGGAGGTTGAGCGGTTCCACCACTGTTAACACCAGATTTTCGCATGCATGAAGATATGACAGATGGGCCCAGCCGGCAGAGAAGAAAGAATTCGGCAAGTAATCAGACGACTATTTGGTCCTCAGGATTTCGATGAATGTATGTGCGGTCGGCTATCTTGCAGAGAGGTAGTTCCATTCGGGAGATGGATGTTGCAGATGAAGCCGGCTTGCATAAGAAGGCATATGGCGATGAAAGATACCGAGAAGATTAGAAATAGATTTTGTATCTTTCCATATTTTATCATTGTAAATCGTAATCGTCTAGGACTCGTATTTCATCCAGGGTATAAATATAAGCCCTCGACCAATATAAAATTGTTCACAACCACATCAATACAAACCGGCCTCATGCCATCTTTGAGTCCCTAAGTCGTGTCGTCCAGTTCTTCGAGAGGAAACATCGATCTGTCGACCTCCGTAAGTACCGGCAACCTTGTTATCATGTCTAGTATCATGCGGTGGATTTAGATATGATGCAAGTAGTCTCGTATGTTAAGCTTAGTATCGTGCGACGGATTTAAGCTTATGACGAGAAGTTTTTGCTTGCGCCTTGTATCGTGCGGCGGATTAAGACATGAGTAAAAATAGTTATCGGCTCTATTAGATTTGGCAGATCTAGTAGATTCATTAAGTTATCATGTGTTATGTGTTTTATTTATTTAATTCCTGTAACACTCTTTTGCCCAATCTAGATTGATCTCTATTCGGCCTTGTTTCACAAGTTTGCTTGTGCTTTGCTAATCATAAGATCATGATGGCCGAATCAGCTTTCAATCTAGGTTGTTACATGTTGCGGGTTCATACATGTCAATCATGTTTATGCTTTGATAGAACTGGGTGTCGTGCGGCAGATGCAGGTTTTAGATTAGTTTGATCATGCTTGCTTGTATGTTCCTTCCTCATGGACCCCAACTCGGCTAGTTTGCCGATTTTGGTTATGCTTACATGAGTAACGAGTTTTTATAGATCTATTCAAATATATGCATGATTTTAGCTTGTTATAATTAGATTGTATCATGCGGTGGATTAATCTAATTATAAGAAGTGGTATAGACTTATAGCAAGTGGTATCATGTGGTGGATTAGCTTTGCTTAAGTTTATGCTTGACGGGTCTATGAAGACTAAACGTGCGGCAGATTAGTTGGATTGGCCTATGCATGTATTATTTGAATAGATCTATTCTTGCAAGTTACCTGTTTATAATATCTTTGATTCATTCAAGCATGTCTTTCTTTTGTATTCGACAGTTAATATGCTTCACACACTCTGTTCTCATACTTGCTGAATAGCTTTGTAAACATGCTTTGACAGACGGCTTCTGTAGCTGTGTGCCGTCGCGATTGGCTTTCGAAGCCGTACATATGGAACTGTCTGGTTTTACCCAGCACGTTCC
Organism: Coix lacryma-jobi var. lacryma-jobi; assembly: GCA_009763385.1. Lineage (NCBI taxonomy): Eukaryota > Viridiplantae > Streptophyta > Magnoliopsida > Poales > Poaceae > Coix > Coix lacryma-jobi. The sequence goes on from CM019829.1 coordinate 73,323,479, forward strand.
AGAGGTATTCTCACGTTTTATCCCTTGTTGGTTTTCAGGTCAAACCAACTGGCACGTCTCCAGATTCAGCACACTCCGGGCACCCGATTGAAGCTAGCCTCGTTCGGCTTGCTGTGTGTCTTGGCGCAAGGTGTCACTTTTTGCGTCAACACACTTTTTGGCACGCCCGGTGGGACAAGATGCCTGAGATCAGCGATGATCAAGTTCTGGATGTGATCATGGATGACTTGCCGCTAGAGTCGAAAAGCTTGGTACAGCAGGCCTGCGATGAATTCCAGCGCAAGTGCTTGGCGTCTTTCTCCAAGAACTAGAGCGGCAGGGTCTTCCAGAAGTAGGAGTTCCCAAAGATTCTTCCTCACCATCAACCTGATATCCCCAATGAAGAAGAAACTATTCAGAAGACGACTGAAATAATGCATAAAGTTGTATCAGAAGCTGTAACCAATCATCAGTCGGCTTTCCTGAACACTTTTCGCGCTATCATGGTCAATGCTTTCAGTCCAGCCATGGATAAATGCTTTGAACAAACTGTTGGTCCGATGCAGGGACCGTTGTTGTTCCCAGTACCTCAACGTCAAAGGATCGCAGGAGAGGGCGGAGCTGGCCCAAGCACAGGTGGGATGGTTCCTCATGAGACGCAGCAACTCCTCAGACCTATGGCCAGCTCGCATTCGGCACGACAGGGAATGTCCCGCAATCTGCTTCTAAAGTGTCTCCTGTAGCGAACAGGATGCAGAAGAATATGTTTGGAGACGGATATCATGAGTTCATCGATTATAGCTCAATTAATGTTCTTCCAAATCCAGGCTATAAGAGTTCGGCAAGGCTACATCCTGGGGGGCAGGCACAAGCAGCTCCTGATCCGAATGTTGACCTCATCATGCATAAGATGGCTGATATGATGCAAAATCAATTTGGCTTGAAACCTAAGAATCAAACTTACACATACAAGTCCCCCTATCCAGAGTGGTACAATCGGGTAGCTCTTCCTCCAAGGGTGAAACCTCCTACTGATTTCACCAAGTTTTCAGGCCAGGATGACAGCAGTACTATAGAGCACATTGGCCGCTACTTGATGCAACTCGGAGAGGCATCTATAGATGAGGCTTGGAGGATTCGGTATTTCCTGTTGTCATTAACAGGGCCAGCCTTCTCATGGTTTTCTTCTCTGCCAGCAAATTCTATCAATACATGGGCAGAGCTAGAGCAAAAATTCCACTCGTATTTCTTTACGGGTACCAGCGAGAAAAAGTTGGTCGATCTCTTGAGCCTAAGGATGAAACCTGGCGAGACGCCACAAGAATATCTGCGCCGATTCAGGGAAACCAAGAATCTTTGCTATTCTTTGAATTTGCCGGATGATCAACTGCCGGAGATGGCCATAGCTGGCATGTTGCCGAGTATCAAAGAGAGGCTATTCAGCATGGAGTTTGATGACCTCGGGCAGTTATCACAAAGGCTGGCCACGATGAGTAATCAAGCCCAGGGGTTCAAGAGGAATAATCAGTTCCAGAAGGGTGATGTGGCTGCCAAGATGTATCAAGCTTTCCTAGAAGAAGCAGCTGAGTACGATGATGAAGATGAAATAGCTACAGCCGAGATAGTCTGGGATAAAGAACCGACTCAAGTCAACCAGCGATGGCTGAGGCAGCAGAAAGGTACTTATGACTTTGATGTTTCCAAGTCAGATAAATTATTTGAGTACTTGTTAAAGGAAGAACGCTTCAAGTTGCTGGAAGGTCATCCTATGCTGCATCCTGAAGGGGTCAAGGACAAAAAATATTGTGGTTTTCACAATACTAGATCCCACTCCATAAATGATTGCCGAGTGTTCAGAATGCGGATCCAGAAAGCTATCCAGGACGGGCATCTGAGGTTTGATGGGAAGATGAAAATTGATGGTAGCCCTTTTGGACAGAATATTGTGTCCTTCTCTGTTAACATGATCAACGCAGCTGATCCCAGGGATAAGAGCAAGATGAAAGTTTTAACCTCTGATAGAGCAAGGGAAGCTGGTGCCGTTGACCCTAATCGGCAGATAACAAAGAGAGAGCTTCAGTAGAGAGTTCGGTTCCAAAATAGCCGAACTGAGACAGGTGAAACTTCCTAACTGTGACACCCCAATTTTAAGAACAAAATTGGAGCACAATATATGTATGCCAGGATCAATTTTCATACATATATCCACATCATAGTAAATATCAAAACAGTGCTTTTATTAATATATCGAATACTATTACATAAATGACCCTCGGGTCTGAAAGAAAAAGTACAGACTCTCTCGACATCTAACTCTAATGAAGACTCTGAAGTAGTCGCGGAAGTCTGGACTCCATCTCCACAGGAAGGTCGACCGGGGGTAGCGCCATCCTAGTACAGGTCGTCATCCCTCATCTCTCCCCGCCCTTCACGCGACAGCAGCGCGCGCAGCAGCCGCTCGCCCGATCCGCACCTCACACGCGCGCTCAACCCCCTCCCCGAACCCTCCGGCTCTCCCACTCGATCGGATCGCGCCGCCACCCCTCCCGCTCGACGTACAAGTAGATCCCCCCAGAATCCTAGGCCCTCTCTCGCCCACCCGCGCCGCCACCGCCATTAGCAGCCACCGAGCTCGGCTTGAGCTCGTCCCGTCCCAGAGAGCCACCCCCGGCCCTCGTCGCTCCCTCCCTCGGCCTCACGATCACGCGCCGCGTCCAGGAGACCTATCCCGAAGCGAATCGGAGCAGGAGCGCTGCGTCGGCGACCTCACCGGAGTACACAAGCACCGCCGCCGCGACGACCTCGCTGCCAGCCGACTCCGAACCTCCATCGGCGGCGAGAAGCGCGTCTACGGATCCGTTGTAAGGCCCTCGTCCGATCCCGCCTCTCCCCTAGGTCTCTACTGGTCCCTAGGCCCCTTCCCGAGAACTCCGGCGAGTCCTTTCATGGCGCCGCCGCGTAGAGCCCGGGCGCCGCCGTGCCCTTCCCCGCCGGCGGTAACCCCTGGCTCCCTTTTCGTTCCCAGCCGTCCGATCCAAAACGGACAACCCAGATTAGATCCAAAACGAAGAGGTATGCACCGGGCGTATGGATCTGTGGACCACGGGCCCTCCGCGCCAGCTCACCGGACCCCATGCCGCGTGGTACACCGGGCCAGTCCCACCTCGACGCGTGGCACACGTCGGCACCACGCGGCGCACACGCCAGCCGACCGCCCCCGATCTAATCCTAGCCTCGGGCGAATCGGAAGAGGAAGGCCGAGGCTAACCGAGCGCTAGCCTCGGGCGAGTCGGAAGGAGGAAGGCCGAGGCTAATCGAGCGCTAGCCTCGGGCGAGTCGGAGGAGAACCCGCTAGCCTCGGCGCGAGGCGAATCGGCTGGCCTCGGCACGAAGCGGAGAAAGAGGACGCTGTCACCTGGGGTCTGGTTATCTGTGGCCGTAGGCTATCGCCAGATCGACGGCCGAGAGCCGCCGGTACCCCTTCGCCGCTTGTTTTGCTAAAGAGCCCCTGAACTTCATAGATATCAACCCGCCGTCCACTCCTACTATGCGCTGAGTCTGCGTTTTCTTTTGATCTAGCCCCGTTTTTCTTTGAAAATGAGGCTCGGTCCAGAGTTCTTTTAAATTCAGTTTTTATTTATTTAAAATACGAAAATGAGTTTGATTTATTCACAGAATTGCCATCCAACTTCAAACGCTTATAACTTTTGCGTTTTAACTCCGTTTCGACCCATTCAACTTGCGTTAGATTCATAATTTCGTTCTCTACGCAGTAGAACTAATTGTTTACTGTTTTCATACTGTTTGTTGTACTGTTATTTATTTTTGCTTTGTATGTGCCATGTATGTTGATTGGGCCAGAGAGTGCGGAGTACGAGGACGCTCCCGACCCTTCCTGTGACCCTGCAGATTCGACCCAGCCCGAAGGCAAGTGTCCTTGAACATCTTGCACCTATACTTTATTTTACTTTTGGTATTAGAATAGTTTAGATCTAGTAGATGCATGCAGTGTCAAATTTGAATCCTATATTATGGTTTACTAGATCTTGCTCTATTTTCCTTGTCGCCTGTTTTGGAATGTTCGGGTAGGTGTCTTGCTTAGCCCTGCAGTCATGGTTGGGATGGGAGTTAAAATGTTTATAATCTTGATTAATGATTTATGAAACGAATGTGGACATGGTAACTTTTGTAGAAACATGGTTTAGGTAAATCCGGCAGGATGGAACCGTACTGGTGGTTTTGTGCCGTGGGACTCGGCAGCTGTTTTGGTTTTTGGTTCGGGGCTCGTGCTAGACATATCCTGCCTGGATCCCTAGGACCCGGTTCTCAGAGCATGTAACCCGGCTTGACAGCGCAACCATGAGATCTGGATGGGCTGGACCTGGCTAATTAATTAGTATCCTCTAAGTTATGCTACACGGGGTTTGTTTAGTGGCTCAAGAGGGGTCCCTTGGGGTCGTTGACTTATGGACAGGGGAGAAACCTTAGAGTACGTGTAACACAGACTTGGAGGGACTTTGTAAAGGCCTTGCAGTGCAACCCGCTATGCACCTTGGCAGTGTTTAGCGTGACGGGATCTGCACGACTCATGGGTAACGATGTGCAACCTCTGCAGAGTGTAAAACTGATATATCAGCCGTGCTCACGGTCACGAGCGGGCTTGGACTTCTTTGAGATTAGTTGGTTACTGGTTACTAGTTCGGGTCATCTGATGGACTTCAGGTGCGGTTGCCTGATGGACTTCAGGTGTGGGTACTTGGTGCGACTCCAAGTGCGGTTGCTTGGTGAGACTCCAAGTGTTGGTACTCGGTGTGACTCCGAGTGTGGTCTTGCTCGGTGCGACTCCGAGTGTTGTTACTTTTCTACAGTGTCTGTGTCTATAACCTAGTAAATAGGTGCATAGGATTAATAGGATTAATAGGATGTGTCGCTTTAGGCGCTTGAGTCAAACAAAGTCAGCCTACCTTTGTTATAAGCCTCATAAGCATATATTCCCTACACTTGCGGAGTACATTTCGATGTACTCACCCTCCTCTTTGTCCCCCTGCTACTCCACCCAGACGCTGGCGATTACGGAGACGCTGGTGGCTACGTTCACGAGGAGCCGGAGTACCCAGAGGACGATGGCTTCGACCCTGACGACCTGTACTAGAATGGCGCTACCCCCGGTCGACCTTCCTATGGAGATGGAGTCCAGACTTCCGCGACTACTTCAGAGTCTTCATTAGAGTTAGATGTCGAGAGAGTCTGTACTTTTTCTTTCAGACCCGAGGGTCATTTATGTAATAGTATTCGATATATTAATAAAAGCACTGTTTTGATATTTACTATGATGTGGATATATGTATGAAAATTGATCCTGGCATACATATATTGTGCTCCAATTTTGTTCTTAAAATTGGGGTGTCACAGAGTGGTATCGGAGCCGTGTTGACCGTAGGACGCTACCCTAGTCAGTCGTCGAGTTTACAAAACTATTTTTAAAGGCCCCATCTCTTTTCTCACTTCTGTAGACCCTTTCTCTGCTGAAAATTCAAACTTTGTTTCAAAGTAGGTCCTCCAATAGTAGGATGCCCACCATAATTGTTTGAACTCGTAGCACGTTGATTGACATGTACTTGTGCACATGTTTTGATTTGGTTCTTTGTAATGATTGTTGGTGTGTTGCGACCGTCAGGTTGCAGCGCCATCATTTGTTAAAATGTTTTACTAATCGAATTAATTAACCAAACCAGGGTTGTTATATATCTATCTATCATATCTCACTCTTACTCCTGGAAAATGTAACAGATGGTTGACACCAGGAGCAGCGCGGGTAACGCCGGTCACGCTGGCGGTAGCGGGGCAGGTGGCAACCAGCCGCCCCATCCTCATCCACCTCCGCCTCCGTACGACCCGCTCCAGATGGCCCAGGTGCAGAATGAGATGATGCAGAACATGGCCCAGATCATGCAGTACATGCAGCATATGGCCCAGGGTGCCCAGGGTGCTCAGGGTGCAGGAGCTGCACAGCCACCCCGACCGGATGACACCCTCAGGAGCTTCATGACGACGCGCCCTCCAGTGTTCCACCACGCCATAGAGCCAATGGATGCAGATGATTGGCTCGAGACGATTACAGGCAAGTTGCAGCTTGCCCATGTCGGGGACCTTGATAAGGCCCTCTACGCCTCGCACCAGCTTCAGGGCTCGGCGAAGAACTGGTGGACTGCGTACACCGCAGCTCATGCGGACGCCGACTCGATCACTTGGGAGGAGTTCCGCAGGGCATTCCGCGACCAGTACGTCCCTTTCGGCGAGATCAGGGTGAAGCGCCGCGAGTTCCAGGATCTCAGGCAGGGCGCGATGACAGTGCGTGAGTATCTCACGCGGTTCAGCCAGCTGTCCCGTTACGCCCCAGATGACGTGGACACAGATGATAAGAAGCAGGAGTGCTTCAGACATGGGCTTAACCCAGGACTCCGCTATGCCCTAGCTTCAAATGAGTATTCCTCATTTCAGAAGCTGGTTGACCGTGCCTTCGCAGTGGAGAAGGAACGGAAGGACCTCGACGCCGATCGCAAGAGGAAGATGACATTCCAGGGACAGTCCTTCGGCAGCTCTACTCGTCCCCGCTACGCTCCACCTGCCTCAGCTTCTAGGCAGATTCCCCAGCAGCAGCAGTACCGCCCGCCCCAGTCCCGGCAGCCCGCTTCCCAGTACAGGCATCCAGCTCCACAGTATCAGGCTCCACCTCAGCAGCAGCAGCAGCAGCAGCCACGCCAGGCTCAGGCACCTCGCCAGGGTCTTCCAGCTCCGCAGCAGCCCCGTCCAGCACAGGGGGCAGGCCAGGTTGGCCCGTGCTACAAGTGCAACCAGATGGGACACTTCGCCAACAAGTGTCCGTTGAGGCAGCCAGCTCCACCGCAGTCTCGTCCTGCAGGCCAGTCCCAGAGCTACACTCGTGGTCGTGTGAACCACGTGACGGCAGAGTCTGCCCAGACGGCACCAGATGTGGTGTTTGGTACGTTCCTTGTTGACTCTCACCCAGTTACAGTCTTGTTTGATTCTGGAGCATCTCATTCGTTCATATCAGCACCCTGCGCATCTAAATATAATATGAATAGAGTGTTGATGAAAAAGCATCTGCTAGTGAATTCTCCTGGAGGAGAACTGATATCGAGGCATGTGTGCCCGAATGTGAGCTTAACCATAAGGGGGGTAGTCTTTCCCACCTCTCTTATTGTTCTGGATTCCCAAGGTATTGATGTCATTCTGGGAATGGATTGGCTACGCAAGTACCAGGGAGTCATTGATTGCGCTCAGAGGCTCATCACAGTGAAGCATCCAGATGGCACGGGGATTGTGTATCAGGCACCGACGAAGATGGAGGAAGAAGCCAGAGCATATGAGGCTGTCGTGGTACCTGATATTCAAGTTGTCAAGGAGTTCCCTGATGTCTTCCAGAAAGTGCCAGGTATGCCACCTGATCGTGAGATTGAGTTCTCTATTGATTTAGTTCCTGGCACTGCACCTATATACAGGCGACCAAATAGAATGGATGCCGAAAAGCTAGCCGAGCTGAAGACGCAGATCCAAGAGCAGTTAGAGAAGGGGCATATTCGTCCTAGTACATCCCCATGGGGAGCCCCTGTGATCTTTGTTCCAAAGAAGGATGGAGGCCTACGTATGTGCGTTGATTACCGCGCATTGAATGAAGCTACCATCAAGAACAAGTACCCGATTCCTCGCATTGATGATCTGTTTGATCAGTTGAAGGGTGCTCATGTGTTCTCGAAGATTGACCTGCAAACAGGTTATAATCAGCTGAAGATTCGTGAAGCTGATATCCCGAAGACGGCATTCGTAACTCGATATGGGCTATATGAGTACACAGTGATGTCCTTCGGCTTGACTAATGCCCCAGCTTTCTTCATGTATCTGATGAACAAGGTCTTTATGGAGTTTCTAGATCTGTTCGTCGTGGTGTTCCTTGATGATATCCTGATATTCTCGAAGACTGAAGAAGAACATGAGAAGCATCTGAGATTAGTGTTGCAGAAGCTCAGAGAGCATCGGTTGTATGCAAAGCTGAGCAAATGCGAGTTCTGGTTGAAGAAGGTTGCATATTTGGGGCATATCATCTCAGAGGGTGGTGTATCAGTGGATCCAGGCAAGGTCCAAGATATATTGGACTGGAAGGTACCTGAGAGCGTTACTGAGATTCGGAGTTTCCTCGGTATGGCAGGATATTATCGCAGATTCATTGAGGGATTCTCCAAGATCGTGAAGCCGATGACGAGATTGACTGAGAAGGGTGCCAAGTTTGTATGGTCCCCTGAATGCCAGACTGGTTTCGAGGAGCTGAAAGCGAGATTGACCTCTGCTCCTATTCTTGTCATGCCAGATGTCCAGAAGAACTTCACGGTCTATTGTGATGCTTCGCGACAGGGTCTGGGATGTGTTCTTATGCAGGAAGGTCATGTGATTGCCTATGCCTCGAGACAGCTCAGGAAGCATGAGCTGAACTATCCTACACATGATCTAGAGTTGGCAGCTGTTGTTCATGCTCTGAAGATCTGGAGGCACTATCTGATGGGCAAGAAGACGGAGATATACACTGATCATAAGAGCTTGAAGTACATCTTCACCCAGCCAGATCTGAACCTCCGCCAACGAAGATGGCTAGAGTTGATCAAAGATTATGATCTGAGTATCAACTATCATCCGGGCAAGGCGAATGTTGTTGCAGATGCCTTGAGTAGGAAGGTCTACTGCAATGTGCTTGAGATCAAGGAGCAGCAGCCCGAGTTGCATGAGGAGTTTGAGAAGCTCAACTTGGGTATTCTTGGTCATACTGATGCAGTGGCCTTGGAGGTTGATTCGACCTTGGAGCGTGATATCCGAGCAGGGCAGCTCACTGATGAGTACTTGCTAGAGATCAGACAGTTGATCAAGGAAGACAAAGCCCCTGGATTCACGGAGGATGATCAGGGTGTTTTGTGGTTCAGAGGCAGGATCTGTGTTCCCGATGTAAAGGCTATCAAGGAGTTGATTCTGAGGGAAGTTCATGATTCAGCCTACTCTCTCCATCCAGGCAGTACCAAGATGTACCAGGATTTGAAGCAGTATTACTGGTGGTATGGGATGAAGAGGGATGTAGCAGAGTATGTGGCCTTGTGTGACACATGTCAGAGGGTTAAGGCCCAACATCAGAGACCAGCTGGTTTGCTACAGCCCCTGCAGATTCCAGAGTGGAAATGGGAACAGATCAGCATGGATTTTATCACTGGTTTGCCCAGGACACAGTCTGGATATGATTCTATCTGGGTCATAGTGGATCGTTTGACCAAGGTAGCTCACTTCATTCCGGTCAAGGAGACATATCAGGGTCCGAAGCTGGCAGAGCTGTATATGTCCCGCATTGTATGCTTGCATGGAGTACCTAAGATCATAGTATCTGACAGAGGTACACAGTTCACATCCAGATTCTGGAAGCGGTTGCATGAGTCTATGGACACTCGCCTTAGTTTCAGTTCAGCTTATCATCCTCAGACCGATGGTCAGACAGAAAGGGTGAATCAGATTCTGGAGGACATGTTGAGAGCCAGTGCACTCCAGAATAGCCAGAGTTGGGATGTGAGTCTGCCATATGCAGAGTTTTCATATAACAACAGCTATCAGGCCAGTCTGAAGATGTCACCGTTTGAGGCACTATATGGCAGGAAGTGCAGAACACCTCTGTTCTGGAATCAGGTTGGAGAAAGGAAAGTCTTTGGCCCCGAGTCTATAGAAGAAGCTGAAGAACAGGTCAGGCAAATCAGAAGCAACCTGAAGACAGCTCAGTCTAGACAGAAGAGTTATGCAGATGTCAGACGACGAGAGCTGGAGTTCCAGATTGGGGACTATGTCTATCTGAAGGTGTCACCCTTCAGAGGTCTTCGGAGGTTTAATGTCAAAGGGAAGCTATCTCCGAGGTTCATTGGCCCTTTCAAAGTGATTGACAAGAAAGGTGCAGTTGCTTATCAGCTGGAGTTGCCTGCACGTCTGGCAGGTATTCATAATGTGTTCCATGTATCCCAGCTGAAGAGATGCCTCAGAGTTCCAGAGGAGCAGTTACCACTTGAGGAGCTTGGTCTGCGGGATGATCTGACTTTCTCCGAGCCGATCAAGATTCTGGACACGATGGAACGAGGCACCCGCAACAAGAGAATTAAAATCTGCAAGGTGCAATGGAAGCATTATTCCGAAGAAGAAGCCACATGGGAGAAGGAAGATGATCTTCGGGCAGATTTCCCTCACCTCTTCACCGACTCTTCCTAATCTCGAGGACGAGATTCTTCTAAGGGGGGTAGGTTTGTAACACCCTGATTTAATTTTTCCCCAATTGAATAAAATAAATTAGAAATTAAATAGGTTGTCTATTTAATTAGAGGAGGAAAATAAAATTTATTTATCATTTTTTTTTCTGTTGCATTCATGCCATTGCATATTTTTATTGTGTGGTAAATGTCTTTATTAAACCCGTGTAGGGCGTATCGAATTTATTCTATTTAGAAAAACAAATAAAATATTTATGAAAACTTTACAAAATCAAATCCAAAGTTTTGTTTACAAAACCTAGGGAAAAGGATTGGAAAAGTTTGTGAACTGTTTGATTTGAAAAGGTTTTGAAATTTGGAGTTTGAAAGAGTTTGCAAAGAAAAGAATCTGAAAAAAAAAGAAAAGCTCAGGCGTTTGGACCTCACTCCGCCGGCCCAATCCTCTCTCTCTCTCTCCGCTCCGGCCTGGCCCCGCTCTCCCTCCTTCCCATTTCCTCCTCCCGGCCCATTCCCTCCGCGCGGCCCAACTCGCCTGCGGCCCGCGCAGCGCGAGCCGGCCTGGCCGCTTCCGCTCCCACCGGCCGTAGCGCCCCTCCCCTCCCGCGCACTCACTGCCATGCGGGACCGCCCTGTTAGGTCGTCATCCCTCATCTCTCCCCGCCCTTCACGCGACAGCAGCGCGCGCAGCAGCCGCTCGCCCGATCCGCACCTCGCACGCGCGCTCAACCCCCTCCCCGAACCCTCCGGCTCTCCCACTCGATCGGATCGCGCCGCCACCCCTCCCGCTCGACCTACAAGTAGATCCCCCCCAGAATCCTAGGCCCTCTCTCGCCCACCCGCGCCGCCACCGCCATTAGCAGCCACCGAGCTCGGCTTGAGCTCGTCCCGTCCCAGAGAGCCACCCCCGGCCCTCGTCGCTCCCTCCCTCGGCCTCACGATCACGCGCCGCGTCCAGGAGACCTATCCCGAAGCGAATCGGAGCAGGAGCGCTGCGTCGGCGACCTCACCGGAGTACACAAGCACCGCCGCCGCGACGACCTCGCTGCCAGCCGACTCCGAACCTCCATCGGCGGCGAGAAGCGCGTCTACGGATCCGTTGTAAGGCCCTCGTCCGATCCCGCCTCTCCCCTAGGTCTCTACTGGTCCCTAGGCCCCTTCCCGAGAACTCCGGCGAGTCCTTTCATGGCGCCGCCGCGTAGAGCCCGGGCGCCGCCGTGCCCTTCCCCGCCGGCGGTAACCCCTGGCTCCCTTTTCGTTCCCAGCCGTCCGATCCAAAACGGACAACCCAGATTAGATCCAAAACGAAGAGGTATGCACCGGGCGTATGGATCTGTGGACCACGGGCCCTCCGCGCCAGCTCACCGGACCCCATGCCGCGTGGTACACCGGGCCAGTCCCACCTCGACGCGTGGCACACGTCGGCACCACGCGGCGCACACGCCAGCCGACCGCCCCCGATCTAATCCTAGCCTCGGGCGAATCGGAAGAGGAAGGCCGAGGCTAACCGAGCGCTAGCCTCGGGCGAGTCGGAAGGAGGAAGGCCGAGGCTAATCGAGCGCTAGCCTCGGGCGAGTCGGAGGAGAACCCGCTAGCCTCGGCGCGAGGCGAATCGGCTGGCCTCGGCACGAAGCGGAGAAAGAGGACGCTGTCACCTGGGGTCTGGTTATCTGTGGCCGTAGGCTATCGCCAGATCGACGGCCGAGAGCCGCCGGTACCCCTTCGCCGCTTGTTTTGCTAAAGAGCCCCTGAACTTCATAGATATCAACCCGCCGTCCACTCCTACTATGCGCTGAGTCTGCGTTTTCTTTTGATCTAGCCCCGTTTTTCTTTGAAAATGAGGCTCGGTCCAGAGTTCTTTTAAATTCAGTTTTTATTTATTTAAAATACGAAAATGAGTTTGATTTATTCACAGAATTGCCATCCAACTTCAAACGCTTATAACTTTTGCGTTTTAACTCCGTTTCGACCCATTCAACTTGCGTTAGATTCATAATTTCGTTCTCTACGCAGTAGAACTAATTGTTTACTGTTTTCATACTGTTTGTTGTACTGTTATTTATTTTTGCTTTGTATGTGCCATGTATGTTGATTGGGCCAGAGAGTGCGGAGTACGAGGACGCTCCCGACCCTTCCTGTGACCCTGCAGATTCGACCCAGCCCGAAGGCAAGTGTCCTTGAACATCTTGCACCTATACTTTATTTTACTTTTGGTATTAGAATAGTTTAGATCTAGTAGATGCATGCAGTGTCAAATTTGAATCCTATATTATGGTTTACTAGATCTTGCTCTATTTTCCTTGTCGCATGTTTTGGAATGTTCGGGTAGGTGTCTTGCTTAGCCCTGCAGTCATGGTTGGGATGGGAGTTAAAATGTTTATAATCTTGATTAATGATTTATGAAACGAATGTGGACATGGTAACTTTTGTAGAAACATGGTTTAGGTAAATCCGGTAGGATGGAACCGTACTGGTGGTTTTGTGCCGTGGGACTCGGCAGCTGTTTTGGTTTTTGGTTCGGGGCTCGTGCTAGACATATCCTGCCTGGATCCCTAGGACCCGGTTCTCAGAGCATGTAACCCGGCTTGACAGCGCAACCATGAGATCTGGATGGGCTGGACCTGGCTAATTAATTAGTATCCTCTAAGTTATGCTACACGGGGTTTGTTTAGTGGCTCAAGAGGGGTCCCTTGGGGTCGTTGACTTATGGACAGGGGAGAAACCTTAGAGTACGTGTAACACAGACTTGGAGGGACTTTGTAAAGGCCTTGCAGTGCAACCCGCTATGCACCTTGGCAGTGTTTAGCGTGACGGGATCTGCACGACTCATGGGTAACGATGTGCAACCTCTGCAGAGTGTAAAACTGATATATCAGCCGTGCTCACGGTCACGAGCGGGCTTGGACTTCTTTGAGATTAGTTGGTTACTGGTTACTAGTTCGGGTCATCTGATGGACTTCAGGTGCGGTTGCCTGATGGACTTCAGGTGTGGGTACTTGGTGCGACTCCAAGTGCGGTTGCTTGGTGAGACTCCAAGTGTTGGTACTCGGTGTGACTCCGAGTGTGGTCTTGCTCGGTGCGACTCCGAGTGTTGTTACTTTTCTACAGTGTCTGTGTCTATAACCTAGTAAATAGGTGCATAGGATTAATAGGATTAATAGGATGTGTCGCTTTAGGCGCTTGAGTCAAACAAAGTCAGCCTACCTTTGTTATAAGCCTCATAAGCATATATTCCCTACACTTGCGGAGTACATTTCGATGTACTCACCCTCCTCTTTGTCCCCCTGCTACCCCACCCAGACGCTGGCGATTACGGAGACGCTGGTGGCTACGTTCACGAGGAGCCGGAGTACCCAGAGGACGATGGCTTCGACCCTGACGACCTGTACTAGGATGGCGCTACCCCCGGTCGACCTTCCTGTGGAGATGGAGTCCAGACTTCCGCGACTACTTCAGAGTCTTCATTAGAGTTAGATGTCGAGAGAGTCTGTACTTTTTCTTTCAGACCCGAGGGTCATTTATGTAATAGTATTCGATATATTAATAAAAGCACTGTTTTGATATTTACTATGATGTGGATATATGTATGAAAATTGATCCTGGCATACATATATTGTGCTCCAATTTTGTTCTTAAAATTGGGGTGTCACACTAACCCAGGGTCACAACGCGCATCTTGTTGAATAAATGGCGTCGGGAGCAGGAACGGTACCAGAAGCAGAGACTTTATGAAGAACAGAAGTTCTTGGAGAAACAACGAAGGTACGAAGAAGAGATGTACCGGGAAGAACGGGAAGATACGAAGGAGCAGGAACAGTCTCATTGGAAATGCTCGTTCTTCCAGTATTGTTGGAACGAAGGCTTGAAGCTGACTGTTAAGAACAACTGCCCTGAGTGCAATAATCAGTACTCTGAGTATATGCAGTCTCGAGTCAACCGCCGATCTGTCCATGAGAGGCTTAGGGCACGAATCCTTGAGGACGATCGGTGCATAAAAATAAATAATTCCGAAGATCGGTAGGGAAGAGGATTTGCCGATTAGAGTTGGGCTCGCACTGAAGAAGAAGAATATCGCGAGTATGTCTGGCAGAGAGGACAGTGGTGTCCACCAGGATTGAGGAAAAGCCAGAAAAGGAGGGTGCAGCGCCTAAGAAATAGATAGTTAGAACAAGCAAATGTCAAAGTAAAGCGAGTTTGGCGCCCTAAAGAGAAGCCAGATGGAGGTGATCGTTCGGCTGACGCATGCATGGCTTTCTTTCTTCCATCAGAATTTATAGCTCCCAAAGAACAGGATATCCGAGATGAAATGTATTCAGATTTTGATGAAGATGAATTCCAAGAGCTATTGGCTCATCTTGTCTTGGCTCAAAGTGCAGTATTCGATAAACCAGCTAAGCATCGACACCTGAAGCCATTGTATGTGAAAGGCTATGTTAATGGCAAGCCATTGACTAAGATGTTCATTGATGGGGGGGCTGCCATAAATATCATGCCGTATACCACCTTCAGAAAACTTGGGATGGCAAGTGAAGACTTGCTGAAGACCGACATGGTGTTGAGAGACTTTGCTGGCAATTCTTCTGATACTCGGGGAGCAGTCCATGTTGAGTTGATGATCGGGACTAAGACCTTGATCACTACCTTTTTCGTCATTGATGGCAAGGGGGCATACAGTTTGCTATTGGGAAGAGATTGGATACATGCAAACTGCTGTGTGTCGTCAACTATGCATCAGTTCCTCATCCAGTGGATCGGAGATGACATCGAAATCGTCCATGCTGATGATTCAGTGAGTATTGCTAATACAGAGCCTATCTACTGGGAATATGATGGCGTTGAGTGCTTTTCTGGAAGAGCTTGGGAAGCAGGTCCTGTAAACGTTTTCAACGAGGACCAACAACCGATTCGGACAATTGGCTCTCAGAGCAATTTTTGAATAGATAGTTCAACTGGTGGTAATGGAGAAAGATTGGGGCCAAGTTTCATGTCGACTGACAAGGAATAAAGTGTTGATGATGAAGCCGGAATAGGACTAATGTATGCAAGTCTGGGTCTCGAGCATGTTTTGAAGTTAACGAACTTTTGAGAGGGTTTTGCTTGTTTCTCCATTGCCGAAGCTAAGGGAAGAACAAGAGTTCATGTAAGGTGACGTACAACAGAGGGTCTTGGAAAGTATGAAGGCACTTCCACAACTTGGTGATTATTTCAAGTTGTACGTGGCGGCCGATAGCCTTGCAATAGGATCGGCCCTTATTTTGAAATTTAAAAGATAAATAGCAGCTAGCTTTAGCCGAAAAATGTTAGACCCAGAGAAGGGTGTTCGACTGTAAAGAGGTTTTGATCATATACACGTCACTTGTGGATTAAGCTTCGGTATTACTTGTTAAAAGCCGAACGCATGGAAATTATGTAACTTGAGGAATACTTATATACAGCCGATGTGAAGCATCGCCTTTAGCAGAAAAAATGTTCCAAGAGTTCGAGTCATAGCCGATATTACTTATATCGCCTTTAGTGCAAGAGTGTTTATGACCCGGTAGGTTTATTGGGAGAAGAGAAAGATGAAGTGCAGTAAATAAGATGTCGAGTGACATGACACATCGAAAACAAGATCCAATCGGCTAAGATGACGTCATGCGTTCGGAAACGTTTTTCTCTGAAGAAATGCTGCAATCGGAAAAAATCACTAAGATAGTCGAAGATGCAGATAGACACTATTCAGAGGGGAACAAGTTTCATATGTTACAAGCTTCATTCACAGATTTATCCTAATACAAACTACCCTTGAAATAATTTGTTCACAATGGATTGCGGGTCAGTAATCTCGGTAATGGCAGCGGCATGGTTATCATAGATCTCGAGATCTTCAGATTCATCCGGATCCCCGCCTGCGAAGCCAACTAGTAGGAAGGAGTAATCTTCTTTGGTCCAAGAACTCATTGCTGATAGCCCGAGGGAAACCCCGGCGTGCACACCTTGGATGATGGCCTGATCTATGCGAACATCCATGGCGTCAAGACGGGCTTCGGCTGAGTCCCCATGAGCATTCACTTTGAGGGCAATTTTGTTCGCTGCTATTTTCAAACGGTCATTCTCTGCAGAAAGGGCTAACAAAAGAAGGGATGCGTCAAGTAAGGCGAACTCAACCAGAAGAAGGGGACCGAGGATCTGCTAACCTGTGATGATGTTGCAGAGTTGCTTCCGTTGGTCTGCCCACTCAGATTCCTCGATACTATGCTTCTTGGATGCATTTTCCAGTTCCTTCCAGGCCTTATCCTTTTCCTCATGGTATCGAAGAGCATCCAAATGGTTCTGCTAAATTGAATCGTCAAATTCAAATCTGATGGCTTAGGGAAAGGATTGAGAAGTTATTGGAGTTACCGTTTCTGGAAGGGGAACTCGAGCTTTGCTGGATGAAGACCCCACCCTAAGAAGGACGGCGGATCAGGGAAGGACGAGCAAGAAGAACTATCGCAAGGGGGCAGAGGACTAGTCTTTTACCTATGGCACCAGTGAGTTAATGCTCGACTTCCTCCTGCTTCATCTCCGTCAGGGTGCCTGCCGTGGTCACCTTTGCTTGTCATTGATAGAAACGCAAGCAAGAAATTTTCTCTCTGGCTTGAGCTAGAGGCCGAGAGATGAAAATTTTTGTGAGTCAAACTATTTGACTAGAGATAAGGATAACAGCTTGTGTAGGGTCATATTTATAGGACCAAGGCTTGCACACTGGAAGACCAAGCATCGGATTGGGGTTTCCACGTCTTATGGGCCGTTATTGGGCCGAGCTGGATTTCTGACGATTGGAAGAGGTTGTGACTCCAGAATCAGAAGGCCGATGGGATTCGGTTAAGAGTTGTTCAGTTTTAACTAGTAATTTGGAAACTCATGTTACCAATTGGCATTAAGGGCAGAGAACTAAGAATCGGAAAATCCCTTAAGAAATACTACCTTGGTTTCATCATGGATCGGAAAGCTGAGGGAAAAATCAGATGCTTTGGATCCAAAATGACCGATTACAACAATTGCCTGCAAGACAAAGGCATCTAATGCGATTGTCAGCAATAGCCGATGTGGTAAACATCGCCGCTAGAATAAAATGAGAGTTAATGATTGATGCACAGAAAACAGAGCATACATTGATCTCGAGGGATCAATCACAGATTGATTTCAGAAAGACGAACAGAGGAACTTCTTATTTACAAAATAAATTACAGTGGAAGATCAGTTCGTCCATTTTATCCTATTTCTAATTGGGAGATCAAAGTCGAAGGAATCAGCCAGATCTGTTCCAGCTTATTCCATATCATCGACAGAATGAGCCACCCTGTATTCTAGCCCTCGCTCGCAGACGTCAAAATTACGGTAATCGGCTCCAGAATGAATCCGTACCGCGTTGAAGGCGAGTGCTGCGCCATATCCCATACCAGCTCTAGAAATGTCAGGGAGGGCTCGGTTGACTTCGTTTACCCGCCTCAGAGCTGTCATATCCGGTACGTTGGCCGTGACGGCGAGGTTAGCAATAGCTGCTTCGAGAGATTGAAGCTTGGTCTCCAGAGCTAAAAAGGAGGAAGAGTCGGTAAGAGCAGAAAGGGAAAATGAAAAGGAAGATGATGAAGGGGTGCTTACCGGTAGCCCGTTCCCGGGCAACATCGCGTTCTCGAGAGATTCGATTGATTTCCCGATCCTTCCTCTCCGAATCGAATTGAAGATCTGCAATCTTCTGAATCAAGACCTCGGGGAGGTCGTCTTCGGCCCTTCTAATAAAAATGGTGAGGTAAGAACAACTGCTTCATTTTGCAACGAAAGAAAGAAAAGAACAACCTCCTTTTGGAGGTGCTAGAAGCACCAAGCTCGGAACTATGGTGACTCGCTGCAGAAGACATCCTCCAGAGTAAGATATGATAAGACAAAAGAGGGTTTTTGAGTCTGAGCAGAGGAGTTCAGAGTGCACAAGTCGAAACAGGGCGAAAGAGGGTTTTAAAGAATCCCAGAGGGTGCATCGGGAGACGAGTCGGCAGGTATAGTAATTATAGCATATGAAGGCAGACGCTTCCGGAGGTTCCACGATAAATAGGAATTTTGGAATGAATATTTATCCCAAAATTAGGGGGCATGTGTTAACACCAGATTTTCACACGCATGAAGATATGACAGATGGGCCCAGCTGGCAGAGAAGAAAGAATTCGACAAGTAATCAGACGGCTATTTGGTCCTCAGGATTTCGATGAATGTATGTGCGGTCGGCTATCTTGCAGAGAGGTAGTTCCATTCGGGAGATGGATGTTGCAGACGAAGCCGGCTTGCATAAGAAGGCATTTGGCGATGAAATATACCGAGAAGATTAGAAATAGATTTCGTATCTTTCCATATTTTATTATTGTAAATCGTAATCGTCTAGGACTCGTATTTCGTCCAGGGTATAAATATAAGCCCTCGACCAATGTAAAATTGTTCACAACCACATCAATACAAACCGGCCCCGTGCCATCTTCGAGTCCCTAAGTCGTGTCGTCGAGTTCTTCGAGAGGAAACATCGATCTGTCGACCTCCGTAAGTACCGGCAACCTTGTTATCATGTCTAGTATCATGCGGTGGATTTAGATATGATGCTAGTAGTCTCATATGTTAAGCTTAGTATCGTGCGGCGGATTTAAGCTTATGACGGGAAGTTTTTGCTTGTGCCTTGTATCGTGCGGCGGATTAAGACATGAGTAAAAATAGTTATCGGCTCTATTAGATTTGACAGATCTAGTAGATTCATTAAGTTATCATGTGTTATGTGTTTTATTTATTTAATTCCTGTAACACTCTTTTGCCCAATCTAGATTGATCTCTATTTGGCCTTGTTTCACAAGTTTGCTTGTGCTTTGCTAATCATAAGATCATGATGGTCGGATCAGCTTTCAATCTAGGTTGTTACATGTTGCGGGTTCATACATGTCAATCATGTTTATGCTTTGATAGAACTGGGTGTCGTGCGGCAGATGCAAGTTTTAGATTAGTTTGATCATGCTTGCTTGTATGTTCCTTCCTCATGGACCCCAACTCGGCTAGTTTGCCAATTTTGGTTATGCTTACATGAGTAACGAGTTTTTATAGATCTATTCAAATATATGCATGATTTTAGCTTGTTATAATTAGATTGTATCATGCGGTGGATTAATCTAATTATAAGAAGTGGTATAGACTTATAGCAAGTGGTATCATGCGGTGGATTAGCTTCGCTTAAGTTTATGCTTGATGGGTCTATGAAGACTAAACGTGCGGTAGATTAGTTGGATTGGCCTATGCATATATTATTTGAATAGATCTATTCTTGCAAGTTACCTGTTTATAATATCTTTGATTCGTTCAAGCATGTCTTTCTTTTGTATTCGGCAGTTAATATGCTTCACACACTCTGTTCTCATACTTGCTGAATAGCTTTGTAAACATGCTTTGACAGACGGCTTCTGTAGCTGTGTGCCGTCGCGATTGGCTTTCGAAGCCGTACATATGGAACTGTCTGGTTTTACCCAGCACGTTCCAGAGGTATTCTCACATTTTATCCGTTGTTGGTTTTCAGGTCAAACCGACTGGCACGTCTCCGGATTCAGCACACTCCGGGCACCCGATTGAAGCTAGTCTCGTTCGGCTTGCTGTGTGTCTTGGCGCAAGGTGTCACTTTTTGCGTCAACAACCACTCTCCGACTGGCACACTTATGGTTGTCGGTCGCCGAATGACGTTCACGTCTTCGGGTGTGGAGCCCGAGAGCTCGCAGCAGGGCCAGGCAGAGGCCGAGGCAGTTGAGGCTGAGGCAGCACAGGCAGAGGCAGAGGCCGAGGCCGAGGCAGAGGAGGAGGTACCTGAGGAGGTTCCCCGGCGCCGGTCCACTCGTCGCAGGACAGCGGTGCCGCCCCGGCCCGATTTCCCTCTGCGAGGAGCATGTGCTCAGTCGAGGCGTGCGCCCCCGCCGATCCGCGACTGGACCTCCGGGTGGCTACCTGCTCGCAGATACAGACACTTAGGCATGTCCCAGTCGAGCAGTGGTTCCCGCGGGAGAGACAACAGTAAGCAGAACCAGCGTTCTATATAGTGCTGCAGGAGGACTTTTACCAGGGCTACAAGAACGCAGGCATTTCCTTACGTCCGCAGCGAGTCTGTCCACTGGAGGTCGTAGTCACAGCAGCTGGAGAGCAGATTCGTCCCATACTCACGTATCTACCTGGATTAATAGATCTTCTGGGGCGATCTGGCTCGTACGTTGAGGACTGGGTCTTTCAGTTCTATGCGTCGCTTTGGGTGCACCCGGATAGGGATACTATAGAGTTTGCTTTTGAGGGGGTGCACTACAGGCTGTTGTCTTCTGAGACTCGGAGTTGGTTTGGACTGACATGCTCAATCTGTGCTACGACAGGACGGAGCCATCCCGTCGCCCTCACGGTGGTGCACAACCGTCGACTGACCTGGTCTGCCCCTACTTCACTGAGTCTTTTGGTGAGGGTTCGAGTCGTACGCCTAGGGATCTCAACCCTATGACTCGGATCCTCAACGCGGTTCTTCGACGGACCTTACTTCCCAGGGTGGGCTTCGGAGAGGGACTTTCTAGCCTGCAGCTGTGGTTACTTGCGTATATGGTCAGGCAGCAGGAGTTCGACGTCTGGGACGTCATTCTGTGCGAGATAGAGGACACAGTGGCAGAGGGTATCAAGGCCCGTCGGCAACTCCCATATGCTCATTGGATCTCCTTCATTCTTTGGAAGGTAGCTGTCACTACAAGGAGCCGTCCAGCTGAGTCTCTCACCCGTTTCGCGACCGTGTTCCCCGAGTACAACATGAGTCAGTTGTTGGGACACGGTCGGGATCGCAGGCAGCAGGAGCAGCAGGCACCGTCTAGTTCACGCTAGAGGCCTGAGGTCCCCGAGTCATCTCAGCAGCAGGACGAGACAGTCCGGGCCCTCACCGAGCAGGAGGTAGCAGAGCTAGAGGGTGCTGACACGTTCGTCGCAGAGGACCCCACCGACAGCTCCGACGAGGACTACCAGCTCCCGCCCCACTTTCAGCCTAGAGCTCACGACTCACAGGCCGAGACGTCTGGTACTGCCTCCTCTGACTCAGCACTTCTTGCTATTCTTGCACGGATGGAGGAGCAGCAGAGGACAGTCACCCAGGACATTCAACGGTTAGCCGAGGAGCAGCAGCGCTTGGCTCAGCAGCAGGCCCTGGCACAACAGCAGGCTCAGGAGCGCTCAGACGCCCTGCAACGATAGATGATGGCTCTTCAGCAGCAGATGCTTAGCTTCATGGAGCGTCTAGCCAGCGGACCTCCCCAGTGGGAGTGGCAGCAGCCCCCTCCCCAGCACCAGATCCAGTGGCAGCCACCAGTTCCTCCGTAGCCGCAGCAGTTTGGTCAGCAGCCGCTCACGGGCCCCAGCTCTTCTCAGTTTACGAGCTACACTACTCCTCCAGGCGGGGCCCCGTTTCTCAGTCCACTGCGCACTGGCTTCACACCTAGGCCGACAGAGTCCCTGTATGCGACCACTACCACAGTGACTAGGGATCTGTCGGCTACCTTCAGTGAGCTCACCGGTTTTCCTAATCTAGATCTTTCGGATCCAGCTCCGACGTCGACAGCTCCAGTCACCTCCACTACTGAGACTCTTCTGAGCTCAGTCGTGTCTTCAGAGCAGACAGAGCCTGTCCAGTCAGAGACCACGACGACCGTGCAGGCTGAGTTACCTCCGATACACGAGCTTCCGCACTCAGATACTCAGGATGACACAGCTACAGAGACTACGACAGAGCTAGAGCAGGCAGAGCAGTCAGTGCCAGAGCCGACCCAGACCGTTTCTCAGCAGCTTCCAGCTTCAGAGGGTCCGCATGCTACCGGCGCTTCTTCTTCCGACTCCGAGGAGTTTCTTTGGCAGTTTGAGTTTACTCAGCGCACTTCGGAGACGGCACCTGACGCGTCTGCACCACCTCCGCCCTCCGACGCTTAGTTTGACGCTTGATGCCAAAGAGGGAGAGTGGATGAGTATAGCGATAGGGGGAGCGGTGTGAGAGGGTTTTGCTTCTTATGATGTGTTATGTTTCACATACGCTCTTTACTTATCGCATCTTTTGACACTTTGGTTTGTTATATACTTGTGCTTTGGACCATGTGACATGTTTGTGCTCACTATGATATATTATATGACATGTCGTTTCGTTTCACTCATTACTTGCGCTTAATTCTCACTTGTTATGTATATGAGCTCTTTTACTCTTGCACTTGCTATTCACTCTAACTTGTTGAGTGCAGGATGATGGCATGATATGTATGAGCTTGCCCCTAATCACTTTCTCTTATTCATTGCAAGTTCATACATGTCATGATTTAAAAATCTCTTCTACCTATACTCGTCTCGTGTTGTCATCAATCACCAAAAATGGGGAGATTGAATGCATCTTGGCCCCTAGTGGGTTTCGGTGATTGGATGAAACACAAGATTACTGTGACTAACGTGTGTTTTGCAGAAACAAGATTGAGTTAGGTCACGGTAATGGCGACGATACATGCATATGGAGTTCATGTCCCCTGGCAATGGATATAGTTTCAGTTTTCAAAGGACGGACGACGAAGATGGTGGTAGACTAGGCTAAGTGTCATATGGTGTTGGAGGACACTTAGGTAGTCTTAGGTCTTTATTTTTCCTTTGGCCGTACTATAAAGGGGAGCGTGAATCAGTAGCTTGACCTAGATGAGTCTATTGAGGTAGGTGTAGTGCACACTTGTTATTTCATAGCCCTAGGTAGCTCAGAGAGATGCCTTATGTCGAGAGGAACAAAAGTCGTTAAGGCCGCGTCGCGATCCGAGTTTGTTTTGGCCTTGTAATAGGCATCGGATGCTGGCCTGGTGGGCATCGGAGCCTCCGATGCTCACCCTGACTAGGGTTTTGTGTGGTGCGTGGCATCGGAGGCTCCGATGTTGCCACATCGGACGCTCCCGTGCCACTGTTCACTTGCAAGTGAACTGTGGGATGCATGGGACGCTGACATCGGATGCTGAGGGCCAACATCCGATGGCCATGCAGAGAGGTTACAGAGAGGGTAAATCTGCATCGGATGCTGCCGATGTGGAGGCATCAGATGCTGCCCAACGTCCGATGCTCCTTTAAACAGTCTGACATGTTGTACAGTCGACCGTTGGTCGAGGTCACCGGAGCCTCCGATGACAGGCATCGGAGCCTCCGATGCCCACGCAGAAAACCTGTTTTGTGAAGTGATTCTCCATGCTGATTTTAAAATTTTATGTTAAAGAATCAAAGAGAATCATTTTCAGTTACAGAATTACTTGTCTCGGAGAATCAGCTTGCGTAGAGAATCACAATTAGGGCGTGTTTGGCAGAGCTTCACGCAGATCCAGATCTTAAAAAATACCAGCTCCACCACAGAGCAGCTCCAGTGCGGATCTGTGCTTTCACCATGGAGCTGAGAAATTGTGTTTGGCTGATACAACAGTTCCACAAATAGAGGTTTTAGTTGTATTATCCAATAATACCCTTTGGCATTAATGATGTTTATTTTTGGCATTGTACGTGTTTTTTTCTTTTTTTTAATGAACGGTCACCTATATGACTATTGTACGTGATATATGTTTTTATTTTGCAATTTATCATGAATACGACTATGCTCGACGCCGTGGCCAGCAACTCCCAGGCCGTCGTGGCCAAGGCCGGCGGCGCCGTGGCCAGCACTTCCCAGGCTGGCGGAGCCCAGGCCAGCAGCGCCCAGGCCGGCGTGGCCAATGCCGGCGACGCCCTAGCGGCCAGCAGCGCCCAGATCGGCAGTGGACATGCCGGCGACCAAACTGTGCGCAAGCATCGCTGAGGACGACGTGCCTTGGCCGGTCGCATCTAGGCCAGAGGCCGCCAAGCCTAGGCCAGCAACGCCCAGGCCAGTGGGGCCCAGGCCAGAGGTGGCCACGGCTGCGCCATCCAACGGCGAGAAGGGTGGGTCGCCGCCGCCCATGGCCGGACTTCCACCTACGCCGCCGACCGGACGGGACAAGCCAACCCTAGACATGAGTCTTGCAGACGGATTGGAAGAGGAAGGCGGTGGAGGAGGCAGAGGAGGGTCGGATCTTCTCATTCCAGTGGCTCGCCAGCCACCTGGAGCGGAACGACGTCGAGGGTCCTTGGCGGCGGCGCGACTCAAGTCTCGCGAGAGAGACTCGCGACTTGCGTTGTCGTAGGGGAGAGGGGAAAAAAGAAATTGCAAAACGGTACGCAAGGATGTGTAATCGGTGGCATAGGTGGGTAATTTCCGCCAACTTCATGAGAAATTATAAAACTAGCATTTTCAGAGCACCCCTTGAGGTACTCTATGGATTTGATGAATTTTGGAGGTAGATCCATGTTTTTTGCGGATCTGGAGTTCATGGAGTTAGACTGTTTGGTTGAAAAAAATTAGAGCAGAGTTGTTTTTTTTACGTACGGAGCTACGTGAAGCTCTGCCAAACACGCCCTTACAAGAAGTTCTGCCAAAACTGGCCCTGAGGCGCCTGCCTCTACAGCTGCCGATGCGTTCAGGGAGCCGCGTCCGGTCCGCGGGTTGCCTTCTCTTCCTAGTTCACCCACTCGGTCGTCGCAGTCGCCGCAGCGGACGAGCCGTCGAGTGAAACGCAGCGCCGCCAATCACCCCCTCCTCTGCCCTGTCGCCCTCTCCAGCTCTCCTCCCTCCCGGCGTCAGCTCGACGCTCGACACCGCGGGTGGGATCCGTCGCCACAGATCCGCTGCCTCCTCCCCGAGGCCTGCCTGACTGCCCCATGCTCGGGTAGGGCTGAAAGTCTTCCCCGTTCCCCGTGGGCCACTCGACCGGCCGACGGAGCGGAAGGGCGGCCCCTGCACTGACCACGGCGCGACGCGACGCGCGACTCTACCAGAAGCGGCGTGCAGCGACCGGGATCGGCTGGTGGGGCTGAATCCGCGCCGGCGAATTGAATTCCGGCGGCGAATCCCCTCCTCTGGTCCTGTCTTGAGCCCTCGGCGTCCGCGCCTCCTCCATCTCGTCGCCGTTCTCGACGCCCGCGGATCTAACGGTCTTACACCGGGTTTGCCCAACAACCCAAGGTATGCCACTCAGCAACATGCAAACCCTAGCTTGCCGGTTGCTGTTATGCTCTACTGGACATCACGGGTTGGGCTAGGATTTATGCAATTTTGCCTGTTGGAATTGATGATTCATTTGCCAATTGTTGATTTATTGCATATTTTATTTGTAGAATTATTTGAGTATGAAGAGGAACATAGACATTGCATGTTTTGAATTTTATTTTTTGCATTCAATGTATTACGAGTTCTTCTAAATATATATTGCTATATTTTTAGCAGTTTCATACTTGTATGTATTCCGAACTGTACTTTGGAATATATATTCAATTATACTCCCTCTGTCCAGCGTCCACAAAAGAATGCAATTCTCGCTTTTCGGGTAGTCAATGAGTTCGAACTTTGACTAAAGTTATACAAAAATATACTAACACTCATGATACAAAATAAATACCATTAGATTAGTTATAGAATATATTTTCATAATAGATTTATTTAGAGACATAAATGTTAATAGTATATTTACTATAAACTTGGTCAAACTTGAACTATTTTGACCGACATGGATCCCATAATTGCATTCTTTTGTGGACGGAGGGAGTATATTAGAGCACTGTTTTGGCATGCCCTAAGTTTCTTGCTATAGCCACTGCTAATGTTTTGGTGTTATTCATTTCATGGATCATCATACCACTTGGTTCATTCAATTTTCTTTTATTCATTGTGGATATGGACATGAATCTCTATTTTGCTCTTCGAAGTGAGTGCAACTGTTACTTCATGTCTCTATTTCTTGCAATCATCTACCAACATGCCACCTATGTTAACATAGCACCTCTTAACTTGTTTGCAGTGTTTCACTAGTGATGGCAGAACTCCAGGATGGCCACTATGATTCGACGTCACAGTCCACTGACAGCTTGCGTGTTGAGCCAATATATGAGTCGTTCCTGTGCCCGCTTACCAAACAGGTTATGCGGGATCCTGTCTCTATTGACAGCGGTGTTACATTTGAACGCGATGCCATTTTGAAGTATTTCAATGAATGTCTTAGCAGTGGGAGGAGGCTTGTCTGCCCTGTGACTAAGATGGAGCTCAGCAACACTGAGTTAAATCCAAGCATAGCTTTGAGGAACACTATTGATGAATGGATGAATCGCAACGAGGCAGCAAAACTTGACGTCGCTCGTAAGTCATTGACTTCTGATAGCACGGAAAGTGATATCCTACAAGCACTCCACTATGTTGATGAGATATGTCAGAAAAGTCGATCCAGTAGGCAGGTTGTGAGAAGAGATGGATTGATAATCATGATTGCTGACTTGTTGAAGAATAGCAGTACGAAAGTACGACAAACGGCACTAGAGACTCTTAGCTCCATTGGAAAAGATGACAATGACAATAAGGTTCTTTTCTTTTGATGCTTAATTTCTTAGCAGATCTTAAAATTGTAATATCTTTTGATGCTTCAGATCTTAACTTTATATTATCTTGAAACATTACCTGCAGGTTGAGATTGCTGCTGGAGACAATATTCGCACAATTGTAAAGTTCTTAAATCATGGGCAGACTCAGGAAAAGGAACAAGCTGTGTCTCTTTTGTTTGAACTTTCAGAAAATAAGGCTCTTTCAGAAAGAATTGGCAGTGTTTCTGGAGCTATCCTTATACTTGTTGGCTTGTCAAGCAGTAAAGTAGAAAACTTGCTGATTGTTGACAGAGCTGAGAAGACATTGGAAAATTTAGAGAGCTGTGAAAAGAATGTTAGACAGATGGCTGAAAATGGTAGATTGCAACCCCTTCTGAGACTGCTTCTTGAAGGTATGATTCTTTCATATGTACATGTTTCCTTTTTCACAACAAAGTGATTTTGTACACTTTTACAGATATAACATTGTCACCTGCCACACAATATTCTTATTAACACTATTGCATCTTCAACCCATCAATAGGAGCATGCTTTGGAAATAGTTCCTTAGCTGTGTCTGCAGTTAGAAGTGTCTCCCGGTTTCACCAGGTTCACCTTTAAGTTCACTAAATTCGTTTGGGATTTTTGATGTTCACCAATTTTTTGTTGTACTAGGTGATTGCACGTGCATTGCAACAGGAGCAGTAAAAAAAACTTCAGATCAACTTTGATGTTGTTTGAGAATCTTTGACAAACCAATGTTAAGACATTGAGGGATTATGACCATTTGATTTGATGCTAGATGCCCTCACTATGATGTTTTTCGAGGGAACTTATCACCGAGTGCGTTGTCCAACATAAAATTTCATATCACCAATTATGCAATCAATATTGCTCTATAAACCAATGTTTTCAGATCGGACGAATCGTAACTTCATGCTCGATAAGGGCGTTCGATTAGTTTTGGTCAATTAGAAATCTTATCGTCTGACCTTGTTGGACGACTAGTTGGGAAAGAAGATA
Organism: Coix lacryma-jobi var. lacryma-jobi; assembly: GCA_009763385.1. Classification (NCBI taxonomy): domain Eukaryota; kingdom Viridiplantae; phylum Streptophyta; class Magnoliopsida; order Poales; family Poaceae; genus Coix; species Coix lacryma-jobi. The sequence continues at coordinate 73,351,255 of CM019829.1, forward strand.
ATCAGTTAAATAGGCAAAATAGTAAAAAAACAAGACTAAAGACTAAAGGAAATGTAAAGATTAGGAGAGCAAGGCAAAACAACTTAACCATCTGGCATCAGCAAGCAGCAGCTACAGGTAAGTGTCCAGATCAGTAGTAAATCACCATGATAATGATTCATTAAGACATGATTATGACCATGTTTACATATATTTACATCATATATATATATATACTATATACATGGTCGATCAGGTCATCCAGGCACTAGGATGACTAAATGTCCGATTAGCCAACTAGATTGATCAGACCGACTAATCGACCCTGATCGATGACTAATCGTGATTAGTCGTTTGATCGGTGGTCTTACGACTAGCCTCGATAATACGATCTGAAAACATTGCTATAAACCTCAAGGTCCCTAATTAAAATTTGGTACAAAGCTGAGAAAGCGCTCACTACAAAAATTACAAAGCTACAGTTTGCAAAGTTGCTTCCCAAATTTGTAACAATCTAGCTGGAGAATTTTCCTCTCTCCACAATCCAGGTCAACACAAGGGCCCCTGATAATGACTACAGTACATCACAAGCTACCTTAGGTTGTAGACCTGTAAATAACGTGCATAATAGAATGGACACATAACAGCATTGTTAAGTATATATAGTGCCATGCTTGCTTACATAAGTTTAATATAATTGCACAAAGCATAATAACCAACACCTGCACATGAAGATGATACATTATTTGAAACTACAATAAACTTTCAAAATTCAAGGCCAAACAATCACCAAACAAAAAAGAAAAAAGGAAAATTGCATTGATAATATAAACAAGAAACTTCAAACATTAATCATGCTTCTATAGATGTCCAGAGGAAACCTACCTCACCTTCATTGAAAGGCGCACAAGCTTGATTGGTTATATTCAACAAATATGCTTCCTGCATTTAGAATCAGAAGTTATTTACATCTAGCTCGACATCAGGCAGGTATCTTCAGAAACATATGGCAGATGAACACCCCAAGATCCCTTTTCCATGTGTTTGCTCTTACCTGTTTACAAAGAAGCCAGAGGGAAGAAACTGTTAGTCTCTGGATTCTTGCTCTTGGAGATAGCAAGATCCTAACTCTCATCGAGAGGATGACACTTCGAGATGGGGCAATTTTCTGGGGTTTATTTCTCACACAATCTTACACAAGTGCCATGCCAACCTGAGGGGTTGGGGATACAAATATATAGGGCTGCTAGCCAGCCAAGCATATACTAATATGCTGTCCTAGATGCTAGTCAAGATTCTGTCCTGAAAGGACAGCAACACTACCATGCAGATGCTGTACTAAAAGTGGTCAAGATGCTGTCCTAAACCACCATGCAGATGCTGTCCTAAAGATGCCAACAACCATTCAATATGCTGTCCTTGAGGGGCAGGAATACCACAAATGCAGCATGTGCTGCAGCCTCCCACAAAGGCCAGCCAACGCAGAGACTTATCCATCATTCTCCCCCTAAGTCTTGTGTGGCTCCTTGTGAGGAATCTGAGCCATCCCGATCCTGGTGCGAAGCTCGTGGAACTTGATTCGCCCAAGAGACTTGGTCAGGAAGTGGGCGAGCTGGTCTTGGGTGTTGATGTAGTTGGCCCGGACACCCCCCTCATCCAGGCAGCTCCTGATGAAGTGATACCTCACCTGGATGTGCTTGCTGCGCTCATGGAAGACGGGGTTCTTCGCCAAGGCCAAGGCGGACTTGCTGTCCACCCTGAGCTCCACTGCCTCCGCGTCTCTGCCAAGGAGATCGCCAAGCAGCCGAGCCAGCCACAGGGCCTGAGTAGAAGCGGTAGTGGCTGCAATGTACTCTGCCTCACAGCTGGACAGAGCCACCACCTGCCGTTTGACCGACTACCAGCTGATCGGACACTTGCCGAGGAAGAACAACGTCCCGCTGGTGCTTTTGCTCGTGTCGATGTCGCCGGCGTGGTCGCTGTCACTGTACCCGATGAAGTGCGCCGCGCCGGGGCACCTCGGGTAGTGCAAACCGTAGTCGGAGGTGCCCGCGACGTAGCGGAGGATCCTCTTCACGACCTGCTGGTGATCTGTCGTTGGTCGCTGCATGAACCGGCTCACGTAGCCAATGGCAAAAGCCAGGTCCGGTCGCGCGTGGACAAGGTAGCGAAGGCTGCCCACAATGCGCCGGTACTGTGTCGCGTCCACCTCCTCCGCCGTACTCTCATAACTTAGCTTCAGCCTCTCCATAGGAGTGTGGGCTGGGTTGCAGTTGGTGAGGCCGCCTAGCTCCACGATGCGCTTGGCGTAGGCGGTCTAGCGAAGAGAGATGCCAGAGCAGTCCTGGTGGACCTCGATCCCGAGGTAGAAGGAGAGGAGCCCGAGGTCGCTCATCTGAAAGGTGGCCTTCATCTCCTCGAATGCCTCGATCTCCTTCTCCTTGGAACCAGTGATCACAAGATCGTCGACGTAGACGCCTACCAGCAGGGCATTGTCTCCGTTGCCCCGCCGTAGACCGCGGCCTCGTGAGCACTCTGTTGGAACCCCATTTGCCTGAGGGTGGAGTCCAGCTTGGCGTTCCAAGCTCGAGGTGCCTGCCGCAAGCCGTAGAGGGCCTTGCGCAGGCGGAGAACCTTGTTCTCCTTGCTGGGGATGATGAATCCCGGCGGCTGGTGGACGTAGACCTCCTCCTTCAAGTCGCCGTTGAGAAAGGCAGACTTGACGTCCATGTGATGGACGCTCCAACCCTCCTGGGCTGCGAGGGCGAGGAGGAGACGTACTGACTCCATCCGTGCAACAGGTGCGAAAGCGTCGTCGAAGTCGACTCCCTCCTGCTGGAGGAAGCCGCGCGCCACCAAACGCGCCTTGTGCTCGATCACTTTGCCGGCTTCGTCCTTCTTGAGCTTGAAGACCCACTTGAGAGAGATGGCGTGGTGGCCAGCCGGAAGATTGGCTAGCTCCCACGTCTTGTTCCGCTTGACGGCGTCCATCTCCTGCTCCATCGCGGCACACCATGCCGCGTCTTTGTCCTCCTCAGCAAAAGAACGAGGCTCGTCGTTGTCCTGTGCGAGGTGCAGCTCTGCCTCGAAGTCGCGCTGCGCCAGTCCAGGGACCGGCTGCTCGCCGAAGAGGTCGTCCACAGTACGGTAGCGCGGAGGCTCGCCGTCATGGTAGGCGTCGATGCGGTCCTCGTCGTTGGACAGCGGAGTGGTGAACTCCACTATGCGCTGCTCTTCGTGGACCGAAGCCACCGATGCTGAGCCTGAAGGGGTAGGCGCCGGTGTAGGAGATCGAGGTGTGGCCGGCGGTGCCGGTGAACCCGCCGAAACCCGTGGACTTGCCGGGGCTGGTGGCGTAGGCGAGCTCGATGAAGACGAGCTGCTAGCTCCCTCCGCGTCCTCGAAGTGGACGTAGTCGACGACGAAATCGCTGGTCGTCGGAGTCGAGCCGTCATGCACCATCTTGCCCCACGTCCAGCCTCGCCCTTCGTCGAACACGACGTCACGCGTGGTGCGCACACGCCGTGTCACAGGGACGAGGACGCGATAGGCCTTGGTGCCCTCCGCGTAGCCTATGAAGACCCCTGGTGTGCTCCGATCGTCGAGCTTGCTGACGTGGTTGAGCTCCTTGACGAAGGCCAAGCAACCAAAGACGCGGAGGCGGCTCACCGCGGGCTTGCGCCCGTGCCAGGCCTCGTATGGCGTCTTGTCATCAAGGGCCTTGGTGGGGAGCGGTTGAGCAAGTGAACGACAGTCATCACCGCCTCACCCCAGTAGATCGCCGACATCCCTCTCTGCTTGAGGAGGGCGCGGGCGGTGGCCACCATCGTCTGGTTGCGGCGCTCGATGACGCCGTTTTGCTGCGGGGTGTACGGCGCAGAGAAGTGGCGGTGGATCCCCTTGTCGGCGCAGTATGCCGCAAACTCGAGCGCCGTGAACTCGCCACCGTTGTCCGTACGTAGGACCCGAAGCTTGCGGCCGCACTCCGCCTCTGCAGTAGCTTGAAGGCGCTTGTTGGCGTCTGCTACGGCTGCCTTGGTGACGAGCAGGACAACCCACATGTAGCGAGACACGTTGTTGACGAGGAGGAGGAAGTAGCGCCGGCCTCCAGGTGTAGCCGGTGTCACGGGGTCGCAGAGGTCACCGTGCACGAGCTCCAGCTTTTCCTTGGCGCGGAAGCTCGCCCGACGAGGGAAGGGGAGCCGCCGCAGCTTGGTGAGGACGCAGGTGTCGCAAAACTGCTCCACGTGGTCGACATGCGGCATGCCCTGCACCATCTCCTTGCTGCTAAGCTGCCTCAGGGCCTCAAAGTTGAGGTGCCCAAAGCGCTCATGCCACCGCCCAACATCGTCGTCGCGGCGGGCTGCAAGGCAAAGAGGTTGCCCCACCTGCGCATGAAGGATGTAGAGGCGGTTGCTCCTGTTGACCTTGGCGAGGAGCCGCCGCCGCCGATCCCAGATGCGCAGCTCCCCGCGTTCGATCTCCACGCGCGATTCGTTCTCATCCAGCTGTCCCAAGCTGATGATGGAGTTCCACAATGCGGGGATGTAGTAGACACCGGTGAGCAGCCGGTGCTCGCCAGTCTTGGTGACGAAGACGACAGAGCCGACGCCCTTGATCTCCACGGTGGAGGCGTCGCCGAACTTGACGGTGCCTCGGACGCTGGAGTCGAGCTCGGAGAAGAACTCCCGCCGCCCGGTCATGTGATGGGTGGCGCCGGTGTCGAGGCACGACCCGTCCACCTTGCCGTTGCTGAGGCTGTCGCCAAGAAGGGCTTGTGCTTTCGGCTCGTCGAGGTGGAGGGAAGCCGTTGCGGCCAATGCCGCTGGAGGTCGTTCGATACTCGCATGAGCCATGAATAGACCCGGCTCCTCCTCCGCTTGCGTGACGTGAGCCTGACCGCGTCGTGGCTGTCGACAATCCTTGGCTCAATGGCCAAGCTTGCCGCAGTTGTGGAAAGGGTCGTCTCGTGTCGGCTTCTTGCCAGCCGCGCCACCTTGGGCGCCTGCACGATCATCACCCTCTGCACGTCCTCGCGCCCCTGCCTGGGCGTCTTTGCGTGGCTTGCCACGCTTGCCGCGCTTGCGGCCGCCTGTCGTGGAAGAAGGCTCCCCCTTCTTCTTGTCGCCTTGGCCGGCAGCCCACTGCTCCCGAGTAAGGAGGAGCTTTCCGCCAATGGTGATGGGTCCCGGAAGAGGCTGTGGCTCATCAAGGTCAACGACCTTGAGGCAACCCAACGCCTCCTCGATCGTCATCGTGGAGAGATCCACCATAGACTGGATCGGGCGAGCCATCTGCTTGTACTTCTCGGGGACGCAGCGGAGGAACTTCTCCACAGCTCTCTCGTTGTAGGTGTCGTCGCCGAACTGCACCAACTTCTGCAACATGGTGTTGAGACGGAGGGCAAAATCATCAATGTCCTCACCTGGCTTGAAGGCCAGGCTCTCCCACTCCTGGTGAAGTGCTTGCAGTGTAGACTTCCGGGTGCGTTTGCTGCCGATGCGTGCTGCAGCGATAGCGTCCCAAGCCTCTTTGGCAGTCCGCTTGCTGGTAAGCGAGAACTGCATCTCGGGCGGGACTGCAGCGATGAGAGCGTCCAGCGCCCGTCGATCCTGGTCGTAGTCGACGTCGCCGTAGCGGACTGCATCCCACATATGCCGCAAGCCTCACCCTCATCACCGCAGCTCACTCGACGTAGTTGGTTTTGGTGAGGGTAGGCCACCCGCCGCCGGAGCCAACATCTCTGACAACAGCAGCTTGATACTCGTGGTGACCACGGTACCGAATTGGGGAGAGGGAGCCGCGCCACCTGTGAAGGTCGCGCTCTCCTTCGACCTGTCTGCCGCCCTCGTGTGCGCCTCCTCTAGGAGCGCCACCGCCGTGCGCTCCTCCTCCAGGAGCGCCACCGCCATGTGCGCACCTCCTCTAGGAGCACCGCCGGCGCGTCCGAGCCTGCCTGGGCTGCCACCACGCTCGTGAGCGTGCGCGGCTGCCCACTGTGCCGCTTGCCCTCGCCCGGCCTCCCTCTCCAACAGCTCGAGGTCTGCGTCGGCGCTGTCATCAGCGGAGATGGAGCTGCTGTTGCTGCCGCGCAGGACCTCTACCTCCGCTGCTACAGCACGCGCTGCATCCGCCGCCGCCGCTGCCTCCACCTCCGCTCGTGCTGCTGCCAGCTCCGCCGCTGCCAGCCTTGACGCCCTCTCTGCTGCTGCAGCAGCCTGTGCCGCTGCTCGCTCGCGTTCCTTTGCTGCGGTGAGGTCGGCCTGCTGCCGCCACTGCATGCTCGAGGTGACCGAGCACTCAGAGTGTCTTGTGACATGGCGCACCACCGGAGGGCTGCTACGTGGAGAGGTTGCTGCTTCTGACGAGCTTCTGCTCGTATGAACAGGGGAGGAGAGGTGAGCAGAGGCAGTCGGAGCTGCTGCTGCTCGCTGCGAGGCTGCGAGTGGGGCTGCAGAGGATGATGAGCAGGAGATGCTCAGGCTACAGGATAATTTGGCTTCGATACCACTTAGTCTCTGGATTCTTGCTCTGGAGATAGCAAGATCCTAACTCTTATCGAGAGGATGACACTTCGAGATGGGGCAATTTTCTGGGGTTTATTTCTCACACAATCTTACACAAGTGCCATGCCAACCTGAGGGGTTGGGGATACCAATATATAGGGCTGCTAGCCAGCCAAGCATATACTAATATGCTGTCCTAGATGCTAGTCAAGATGCTGTCCTGAAAGGACAGTAACACTACCATGCAGATGCTGTACTAAAAGTGGTCAAGATGCTGTCCTAAACCACCATGCAGATGTTGTCCTAAAGATGCTAACAGCCAGTCAATATGCTGTCCTTGAGGGGCAGCAATACCACCAATGCAGCATGTGCTGCAGCCTCCCACAAAGGCCAGCCAACGCAGAGACTTATCCATCAGAAACATCCTTAGTTGTAAATTTGAGGTGATAATTGTTTGGCAAGGTGAAGCTGTGACATGCTCTAGAATTGGTTCCCTCTGATCAGCCTTCATGTTCCTGTATGCCTCGAAATGGTCCCAAAGTTAATGTTCTTTACACAGTTACAACAAAAAAAGGAGAAACACATGAGCATGAGTGCATGGCCCTTCCAAAAATGCTAAATTAATTAATTGTTTCAATTCTGTATATATCCTTGCATAATTATCAGGATCCAGGGACAGCATGTGCACAGAAAATTCTTTCACAAAAAAATGTAATTAGATAGTAAAAAAGAGGATGCTTGCCAAAAATAGCTTCTTTTGATTTTCTAACCAATTGCACAACTAAGCCATCTTGCACAAGCTTCTCCTGGACTCTCTCAACAATTTTTACTACACCCACAACATTTAGTCAATGATAATCATGTGTTCTTTGAGCACATAACCAGAATGAACTTTGCAATGAATGTTCAACTCTACATGTAAACAAGAGGTCCGCAGAGGCAGCCTACGGGAGGTCTCTGCAGAAGGATCCATGCGGCGGAGGCACCTGTCGTAGAGGCTCGATATGGAGAAGTCGAACATTGTGGCGGCCGGGCACTTGATGGTGAAGCTGGGATCAAATAGGTCTGCGGAGGCGGCCTCCGGGAGGTCACAGCGGAAGAGGGCGACAAGCCTGAGCTGGAATCGTGAGGAGGAATAGGCGCGTGGGCGATGCTACTTGTGGTGGGGATGATGGAGTGCAGGCAACTTTTTTTTATTGACATTGCTTGTGCGGAGGGGAAATCCCAAGTGCGGCTTTAATTTGGGTGACTCTTTTTAGTTGTATAATGTATAATATAATATAGAGATTTCTGGTAAATAAAACAAAACATGATAGCTAAGTGGAAAATTTCGTTTTTTTTTTCGAACAACGCAGGAGAGCCGCGTGTCATTTCATTAAGATAGGAAAAAAACAAGTCCATAGGAGGACCAACCCGGATACAACACACACCCCAGACCACCCACTGGCCACTATAAAAGATTACCAGTGCGCCACAAAACAGCCTCTGAAACACGACCAAGGACAGAAGACTCGCCTAAGGAGCTGCGGTTAGCAATCTCGCTAGCAGATCCTTGAGTTTAACAGCTCCAGCCATGACCCACACACAACACTCATTCGAGACAGCCCTGAGAAGGACAGTAAGAGATGGTCTCACATGATCAAAGACACAGGAATTTCTATGTTTCCAAACTTCCCAGGCTATTAGGATGATCAAGGAATTAAAGCATTTTTTCTTCTCTTTTGCCACAGCCTGCATAGATTTCCTCCACCAACTAGAGAAACAATTGTCAGAAACTGCAGGGGCCGGAGAGGAGCAATTAATCGCCTGAAAAATCAAGAACCAAAACTGCCTGGTAAAAGAACATCCAATCAAAAGGTGCTGAACCGTTTCCTCTTCCTGATCACAAAAAGGACAGGCCTCATGATGAGGAAGCCCTCTCCTGGCGAGCCAGTCAGCTGTCCAGCATCTGTTAAGGATAGCTAACCAAATGAAGAACTTGCAGCGAAGGGGAGCCCAGCTTTTCCAAATCCTCTTCCAAGGTGCAAACTTGATGGACCCGACCGAGAAGGCAGCATAGGCTGATTTGCTACTGTAAACTCCAGATTCAGTTAACTTCCATCTCACTTGATCCGGCAAGTCTTGGTTAAGGACCACCCCATTCACCTGGTCCCAAATATAAAGGTAATCAGTCAACAGCTGAACCGAAAGCGCCCCTCTGATATCTTTCACCCAGCTCCTATTAAGCAGGCCTTGGGCCACAGAGACTATTAACCGTTCTTTTTTTTTGAGACGAAAGAAGAATTGTATTAGAATATAGCTGGGTACATCATCACGTTACAAGTACTTTGGAAAAAACATGTATCTATAAATTGATTTTCATCTAAATTGTACCCATGTTGTGAATGACTCCAACTCTCAAATCCAAACCTGTTTGACGTTTCGTATGGATGACTGCACAGGCAAAAGCTCGGCAACAAATGTTTTAGGCCTGAGAACAGATGTTCAACGGACGGCCAACATTCCTGCAGGCGAAGTTGAGAAACTTCTTCTTCCTTGTGTCTTTCTTCTTCTTCCTTAACCGTTCTTGTGGTGATGGCCTTGAAAAGGTTAGGAGCTAACTCCGAAATGGTGTGGCCATTTAACCATCTATCCTTCCAAAAAGAGAGTGGATTCACCGTTTCCTACAATTGAGTCCACAGCCATGTTAAACTGGGCAAGAGCATTCTTCGGAACCTGAAATTGGAGCCCTGCCCATAACCTGGTCGGATCAGTCTTTTGAGCCCACAGCCAGCGAATACATAAGGCCCAACCAAAATTTTCCAAATTTAGAATGCCTAGTCCACTGTACTCCAATGGCCGCTGGACCTGAACCCAAGAAACAAGACAATTGCCAACATTTGCTTGCTCCTGCCCTTTCCAAAGGAAGCCTCGTCTTCTTTTGTCCAAAGCTTTGATTACCCACATCGGAAGATCCAGGGCCAACATAGAGTAAATGGGGGTGGCTGTTAACACAACCCGCACCATTACCAAATGACCAGCCCTATTCATCAATGCAGCCTTCAATTTCAGTTCTCACATTTTACTTGTGGTATGCTCCAGCACATGGAGAGAATTTGTTCTTTACTGGTATCTTCAGGTTCTCTGTTGCAATGCATTTTATGGAGCCATTTCATTTTTGTTTGTGGATCTGAAGCAACAACTCTTTTGAGTTATGCATTGAATTTTGTATGTCATTAATAGTAGAAGTGTATATTTTTTGTGGATGTGAAGCAACAACTTTTTGAGTTATATATTGGACTTTGTATGTTGGATGCAAGCGCAACCATAGTATCAGCATGTTATATATCACATTCAATTGCTTTTTTTCTATCATTGTTGTGTTTAAGAGCCAGTTGTTGAAAATAGAACTGTGCAATGAAGATGCCACATCAAACACCCACCATCATATAAACAAGTAAAGAATATTTCAACCATGCCTATCGCCTGGCACTCTGGCCACTGGTGCCTGTCTTCTTTGGGTTTCTCAAGAAGAAAATGATTCTTTATGTTAGTGACCAGTTGCTTATTCTAGCTTTGGTGCAAGAAATTTCTTGGCTAGCACTCGTGCTGCAGTGTACTGCACCTCTGCTGTTTCTCTCTCTCCCTTCTTTGCACCACCTTAGTGACAAACACTGGAGCTGCCCTTATTGTTGTTTGCAGGTTCACCTGACATGCAATTATCTATGGCTGCATACCTTGGAGAGCTTGTTTTAAGCAATGATGTTAAGGTACTTGTGGCACAAAAAGCTGGCTCCACACTAGTCAATATCATGAAAAAAGGGAATAGAGAGGCCAGAGAAGCAGCTTTGAAGGCATTGAACCAAATTTCATCTTATGATGCTAGCGCAAAGATATTAATTGAAGCAGGTATTCTTCCGCCTCTCATCACAGACCTCTTTACTGTTGGCAGTAATCAGCTTCCAATGAGATTGAAGGAGGTCTCAGCGACCATTCTTGCAAATGTTGTGGCATCAGGTGCACGTTTTGAGTCCATTCCACTTGATCATAATAGGCAGACCTTAGTGTCTGAAGACATTGTTCACAATCTGCTTCATCTCATAAGCAACACTGGACCTGCAATTGAGTGTAAGTTGCTCCAGGTGCTCGTTGGTCTAACTGATTCTTCGACATCTGTACAAAATATAGTTGATTCTATCAAAAGTTCAGGTGCTATTGTCAGTTTAATTCAGTTTGTTGAAGCACCTCAAAGGGAAGTACGCATGAATTCCATCAAGCTCCTGAATAACATATCACCTTATATGGGTCAAGAACTTGCTGATGCTTTTCGTGGAAACTTTAGTCAACTTAGCAGCTTGGTAAAGGTCATTGTTGATAACAATGGTATTTCTGAAGAGCAAGCAGCTGCTGCTGGCCTTGTAGCTGATCTTCCCATGCGGGACTCAGTCCTCACCAGACGTCTTCTTCAAGATGGGGCATTTGCAACAATAATTTTGAAAGTTATAAAAATTCGACAAGGGGAGATTCGTGGGGGGCGTTTTGTTAACCCATTCCTCGAAGGTTTAGTTAGAATAGTGTCCAGGATCACATTTGTCTTGGATGATGATCCAGATATCATTGCTGTTGCTCGTGATTACAATCTCACTTCACTCTTCACTGATCTGCTTCAGATGAATGGACTTGACGTTGTCCAGATTGTCTCTGCTACTGCGCTAGAGAAGCTCTCACAGCAGTCAAAACATCTTACGAAGATACTGCCTGCTCCAAGCCCAGGGCTGTGCTTTTCAATATTTCCATGCCTCAGCCAGAAGACTGTAGCAACTGGGGTTTGTAGAGTTCACTGTGGGATTTGTTCTGCAAGGGAAAGCTTCTGTCTCTTGGAGGGGAAGGCAGTGGAGAAGTTAGTTGCTTGCTTGGATAATAATAATGAGAAAGTAGTCGAAGCTGCTCTAGCAGCACTATCCACTCTACTGGAGGATGGAGTGGACATTGACCAAGGTGTCATGGTGCTGTGTGATGCAGAAGGAATCAACCCGATACTTGAGGTATTGTGTGAGAACAGAAATGAGACACTGCGCCAGAGAGCGGTGTGGGCAGTGGAGAGAATCCTGAGGATGGACGAAATAGCATATGAGATATCAGGAAACCAAAATGTTGGTACAGCCTTGGTGGAGGCCTTCAGGCATGGTGACTATAGGACAAGACAAGTTGCAGAGCGAGCATTGAAGCATGTAGATAAGCTGCCCAATTTCTCTGGGATATTTTCTAAGATGGGAGCACAATGACGACGAGGCGCAGATGAACACATGTAGGCTTGTGTTCCCAGCAGGCCTTCATTGGTTTTGCTGACCCGCACTCCAGATAGATGGTGTAGCAATCTGATTGATCGAAGAAGAATTGAAGTATTGCACGTGTTGTATAGTGTATATTTCTACCTGTAAACTTGTCTGTGCTTTGGAGATTGGTCAGATTCCTAGAATAGATTGCTATCCCTGTTGTGTTGAGACAATAAATAACGCATAACCCCCAGCTCTGGGTGGAAAAAAGGAAGAAATGTGAAGTATTTGCATCAGATATAATTCGTGTTTTTCTGGTTGAGTTGTGAGATGCGATGTTGCATGGCATGCTATCCTATCTAGTCGAGCGTGATATTCATCCTTGATATTATCATCTCACATAAGTCTGGTTATGCATTTGTTCCAATCAGCCTGTTCGCTTGAGATTATTAGTTAGAATCATAGTATTTTTTAGCTGTGGAATAATATTTTTCTCTTATAAATTAGCTGAAACAGTGTTTTCAGCATTTTTAAGAGAAATTTCAGCTGTTGAACAGTGTTTTTATCTTACACGAATTAGCCAAAATAATGTTTTCAGTATTTTTAAGCGTAAATTAGATCCTGTACTTTGAAAATGTAAATATATCAATCCGGTCCAAAGTGGACTCGTGGGCGATAGGCTGCCAATGTGGCATGCCCAGTTGGACTATGCAGTACTAGAAAATATGTGGAAACCCCCTGTGAAGCTCGCTGACCCTCATTCTGCCCCACCCCTCATTCTGCCCGATGACGACGACGACATAGACGACGATGGTGGCGCCGATTGCGGAGCGGCCTTCACCGGTGCGACAGTAGTGGTAGCGGGCAACTCGACTCGTCCTGTCCCACTCAATGGCTCCACAACATTGAAAAGAAGGGGACCTTTTTGACCGAAAATGATGACCAGAGGAGCGTGAATGAGCGCCTCAAAAATTTCTTTTCAGAAAATGTTAAGCCCCTGTCCCAAATCACAACCCAAGAAGCAAAACCACAAGCGTGATGTCCACAATCTAGAGAAAAAGAGTGGATGTTCCCATAAAACACAGCGGGTCACCACAAGCTCAATAGAACCTCCGACGGTATGGCCATGCTTATCGAAGCAAGCACATGCACAAAAGCCTAAAATGCATGGAAATGCATAATGCAGCAGTTTCAAGTATATAGTCATTAGAGTGAAAGGATGCTCTAAAGAGCGCTGTCCAGACAACTTAGCAACAAGAATAAGTGCTAACAAAGGCTCAAGCTGATCACAGAATATGAAATATGAACATGTAAGCAGGTGAGCAGTTTTAAGCCATTCAGAAGAGGGATTCACCATTAAAATAACACTGAACATGTGCTGACAGGAAGTCAAACAAGTGCTAAACATTTAAGGTTCAATCATCATGTTATAGAATGAAACATAGACTTGTGTTGATCAAATTTTATCGGAGATATGCAGCGGTTATTAACACAAATTTAAATTCAGCATGTGACTGTGAGTGGTTGAAAGCTTGTCATTGTCTAACTTTTCAACCGAGCTAAGCCTATGCATGAAAAGCAATCGGAAGCTTAAAGCATCGGTTTCGGTCTTACACTACACAACTCAAGTTTAACTCAAAAGTGCAATGAGAAACAGTCTCGATACCGTCATGTGCTGACAAAGCAATCCCATCTCGATCTTTTTAAATTCACTTAGACTTGGTTCAAATTTAGCAGAATATGAACATACCAAGCAAGTGAGTGATTCAGAGCAAGAGACATAGCAACCTAGCATATATGAAATAGCACAAGTGACCTCAACACATACTAAACATGCTAGTTGCCAATCTCAATGGTGAACAAGTTTCAAGATTTATGTTCAATCATAAGCAGGTTCACCATTCATAAAAATAGCTTAGCTCACAACATGTATCATGTGATCAAAAAGAGCCTAAGCTACAAGCATCATCATATATCATCAGAGCAAAAACTATTCGGAGCATAATTTCATTCTAAAGATTATAGACATGAAGCTCGAAAATGCAAGATGTATATGATGAAAAGTATGCAAAAACTAGTCTATATGAAACAAAGCAAAAACGAGCCTAAAAGCATTAGAGCAAAACAAAACACAACCCTCAAAGCAAAAAGGGTATCGGAGAAAACAAACTATGATACAATAAACAAAATGCTTCCCCCATCTAAAAGGGGAAACACACCAAGCTCACCTCTCAACCTAGCAAAAGTTGAGAGATCCAAAGGCTTGGTAAAGATATCCGCAAGCTGGTTGTGGGTGATCACGAAGAAAGTGAAAACAAACATCAATGTGTTTGGTCTTGGAATGCAAAACTGGGTTCTTTGCTACACTAATTGCACTCATGCTATCACAAAGCAAAGGGACCCGACTGAAATCTAGACCAAAATCACGCAAGGTAGCAATCATCCACAAAAGCTGCGAAGCACAAGAAGCGGCAGCGACATACTCGGCCTCGGTGGTAGACTAGGCTACGCTAGACTACTTGCGAGAAGACCACGAAACAAGCGAAGAGCCATGACAAGTCCCAGAAGTAGACTTGCGCTCAAGCCGATAACCGACAAAATTCACATCGGAATAACCTCAAAGCGAAAGAGTCGAAGAAGAAGAGTACCAAAGCCCGAACTCAGGAGTGAATCGGAGGTACCTCATGATGCGCTTGTCCGCCTGCTTGTGGGAAGTCCGAGGGGATGCCTGAAAGCGAGCGCACAGACACACTGCAAAGTGTATGTCTGGCCTCGTCGCCGTCAAATACAGGAGTGAACCGATCATGCTCATGTACTCCTTCTGGTCCACAACTTCTCCTTCCTCGTCCGCGTCCATCGCAATAGTCATCGCCATGGGCGTCGTGAGAGGCTTGGCCTCGCCCATGTCAAACTTTTTCAGGATGTCCTCCGTGTACTTGCCTTGATGCACGAATGTCCCATCTCGGGTTTGCTTGATTTGCAACCCGAGGAAGAAGGCCAACGCACCCATCATGCTCATCTCAAACTCTCTGCTGCATAAGATCTGCAAACTTGGCAACAAGTGCGTGAGAGGAGCCACCAAAGATGATATCATCCACGTAAATCTGAACTAAAAGGGTGTCATTGCCTTGCTTGAGGAGAAACAAAGTCTTATCTACCTGTCCCATTTTAAAACCCTTAGAGAGCAAAAATGTTTTCAAACACTCATACCACGCTCTCAGGGCTTGTTTCAAACCATACAAGGCTTTGGAAAGTTTGAATACATGGTTTGGAAACTTGGGACTCTCGAAACCTGGGGGCTGTCTCACATAGACCTCTTCCTCTATACACCCGTTTAAGAAGGCACTCTTGACATCCATCTGGTAAAGTTTAAAACCCTTCGAAGCAGCAAAAGCTAGAAGGATCCTAATGGCTTCTAAACGAGCTACAGGGGCAAAGGTCTCCTCATAGTCTATCCCCTTTTTCTGGCAAAAACCCTGGGCTACTAACCTAGCCTTGTTCCTCACTACCATCCCATCCTCACCCTGTTTGTTCTTGAAAACCCATTTGGTACGTATAGGGTGGCATTCTGGTGGAGGTGGAACTAGGGTCCAGACTTGGTTTCGATCAAAGTTCTCTAGCTCCTCTTGCTTGGCATTAACCTAGTTAGGATCAGAAAGAGCGTGTCCAACATCTTTGGGCTCAAAAGAAGCAACAAATGCAGAATGAGCTAAGTGTGAGATTTCATATGCTCGCGACCGCGTGACTCGCTGGTCGATACCGCCGATCATCTGCTGTGGAGGGTGGATCTGCTGAATGCTTCGGGGCGCCTGCCTCACCGAAGTCGCCTCCCCCTCGCAAGATGTTGTTGCTCCCTCAGGAGCAACCGGTGCTCGCTGGAGAGGTGGCTCGAAGGGACCCCAAGTAGTGGAAGTAGTGGGATCGGGTCCTCGAGTCGAAGTCGTCGTCACAGGGTCGACAAGGGCAGCCGGTGGAGTCGGCTCGGGATCACCCCAATCGGCATTCTCCTGCTCCTCCTCAACAAAGATCATCTCTCCAAGATCCTGATCTCTTGTAACATCAAAAGTAGAAGAAACACAAGGCATAGTCTCATCGAATGTGACCTCACAGGTTTGCACTATCCGGTTAGTCTCAAGGTTAAGAACTCGATAAGCGCGAGTGAAAGAGCATCTGGCTCTTTAATGAGTTTTGGTTGATTATATGACAACATGATTAAAGGGCTAATGTGTTTGCTAAGTGTGAAGCAGGTGACAGCTTATCTCACATACACTTGCATATTCTATGATAAGCCAATAGTGATGCATTGTTGGGAGATTTGAATTAAGTCAAACATGAGAAACAACAATGCATATGGAATTCTTGATATGGCTTATCTCTCTCTATGTGAGACTTCTATGGTGCGATGAGTTCATTGGTTATCACATTTGAAAGTAGCTCAAGCATAAAGACCTATAATGCATATGGAGCTCATTACATGACTTATCGTTATATGAGTAGGATTCTTATACTGTCATGGATAGATATATTGATGATCACATGGACTATCTCTCTAATGACATGCTCTCGAGATGAGATGGATATCTTGGTTATCACATAGAATATCTCTCTATATGGTGCATTCATATGCTATGATGGACATAATATGTTATCACATGGACTATTGTTATATATGTGGAATTCTTATAATGTGATAGATACATTTGGTTGTCACATGAACCTCAGTTGATGATTCAAAACAAGACTTGATAAGAGTGGTTTGAGAAAGTGAAGATAGCAAGGAAAGACTCTGAGGTACTAAGCAAAGGTGAAGGGCAAGCAAAAGCTTGGCGACCGAAGAACCTAGCTAGAGTGAAGAAGAAAGTACTTGCATTTAGTCGAGGAATGAATCAAGCCACAAAGGTCAAGTTAATGTGAAGGATCAAATCTTTGTTGATCAACCAAAGGAAAGTGACTTGGTATACTTGGTGGTTTTCATATCTATGATGGATGAAATCAAGTCACAAGCTCAAGAAGGTTTTGCTCTAATAGAAGTTGTTCGAAGATGACATGTTGACACCCTCATTCGATAAAGAGTGGAAATTGCGGCAATGATTGGAAGACTTCAACTCAAGAGGTTTATGATCGTATCTTTCTATTCTTGAGTTAATAGGTGTGTCGTACTATTAAGAGGGATGCAACATGTGATAGACATCGTTTCTCTAAGTGCTCAAGTCAACCCATGTGAGACTGAGAGAAAAGAGAGTGTTGCAGGGGATGGATGTGTGAGTCTCGCACAACCTGGACATGTCCGGGTGTCCTACTGGACATGTCCGGTAGGTGCGGTTTTGGCGGTCGGTAGTACCGACCTTGTGCTCGGTAGTACCGCCCTTGTTAGGGTCCTTTGCAGGGCTCTCTGGATGTGGGCATATTTTGACCTAGCAGTAGTACCGCTATTAACACGGTAGTACCGGCGGTCTGCTAGTTCTAGCTCTACCGGACATGTCCGTCTGGTAGGTGCTCAGCCCAACCATCATTCCTATTCAATGCGTTCTCTCTTCCTTAAGGGTTGTCTATCCCATTCCTTCTCTTAGATACACTTTGTTTTATCCACTGAGTGGAGTGGGACCTGAGCCGTTTGATTTCACAGGAGTTGGTCCTACCGGACATGTCCGGTAGGTGTCCAACGACTAGTAACGGCTAGTTTCGTGGGGTGTTGTTTAAATACCCCCAAGCCTCCACTTTTGGAGGCTGCTGATTCTGCTGACTTCCTAGAGCACTTGTGAGCTTTGTGAGTACTCCCAAACCCTCTCTTAGTGAGTGGAGCTTCAAATCCCAAAATCCATATTGTGGGTTGAGTGAAATTTGAATTAGAGAGCAATCCCTTTCTTGATCACTTGAGCATTCTTGTCGATCTCGTGTGTTGCATTCGTTACTCTTGGACTCCGCGGTCCTAGACGGCTAGGCATCGCCGGAGAGCACCCAAGAGCTTGTGGTGTGTCTCAGAAAGTTTGTAAAGGTTCGATCTCTCCTCAAAAGAGATCAACTAGTGGAAGGAGCATAGCAGGTGAAATAGACCGCGACTAGAGTGACCTGTGGTGTCCTCTAGAGCCCACCTTTGTGGTAGCTCGCAGCCGGCTCAACAGAGACTAGGACCCGAGGGGGTGCCGAACTTCGGTGAAACAAATACCGTGTCTTCTTGTTTATTTTGTTCTATACTTGTTGTCTCCTATGTCTCTTTATCACCTGTGCAGGTCACCTAGGTGGTGGATTTCAATAGAGGCAGCTGGGAGCTTGGTCTGCAGCTGTCGAGCAACCCGGACATGTCCAGGTGACCTACCGGACATGTCCGGGTGACCTACCGGACATGTCCGTTAGAGCAGTCAGTTGCTGACTAAGTATTACTCAGTTCTAACCTTTGTGGTTGTAGGTGTTAGGCTCCTAGGGGTTATTTCTTACTGTTATATACTCTGATCTTTTACTCCTTTGTGGTTAAGATTATATGTGTGGAGTTTTCTTTTGAAAACTCCGAATCCAAATCGTTTCCGCTTTAGAATTGTTAATTTTTATAATTGCCTATTCACCCCCCTCTAGGCGACCACTTAGGTCCTTTCAATTGGTATCAGAGCTTGGACTCACGTTTGAGCTTCACGGCTTGTGAGAACTAATGGATTCGCCTATAGAAATGGAGCCGGTGCTTCTCCAGAAAGATGGTTCAAACTTTCTATCTTGGTCATCTTATGTACTCAATGCATTTCGGGCAATTAGCCCCATTATTGAGCATATTGTGGATGCAAGCATATCTCTTTCTATAGTTGATTGGAGCAACTATAAGAATTTGACAAAAGAGGAAGAGATGTGTGTGCAACTCAATGCTCATGCGTGTTTAATTCTTTTAAACTCATTGAGTGCAGAGGTTCTTAAGGAGGCCATCTACAATGGGCAACAACCACTAGAAAGTGCTCATCTCATTTGGACCAAACTTATTGAGTTGTATGGTCAATCCAAATGTGTTGAGGCACTTGAGAATGATTTGAACAAGATGGTGCCCATGATGATATCAAGTGAGAAAGATACCTCAAGAAGCCAACAGCGAGGTGAGCCGGACATGGAGGAACTGTCAGAGACAACACTGCTGTTTGACCAGTGCTACCGGACATGTCCGGTAGGTCCAGGCCAGTAGCAATGCAAGTTGACAGCTACAACAATGCTCGAGCTCGTTGATGCAAGGTGATAAGTCAACTTCCACATCTTATGATTCTCACCACTTGTGTCTCATGGACAAGAAAAGCAAGAAGAAAGCAACCAAGAAAGATCAAGATAAGATTCTTGGTTTAATCAAGGAGAAGGCATCAAGAGACAATCAAGTAGAGAGTGATGAAGACATTGAAGATGATGACTCTCTTGATTATCTCAAATACGAAGACAAGCTCTTGTTCGTCAAAATAATGAAGAAATATGATGAGCTAGAAAAAGAGGAGGAACAAGAGCAATCCCTACAAAATCAAGAAAAGTTCCTCATCTGCAAGTTAGAAGAGCTAAAGGCATTAGAAGCAAGGTATGAAAAATTGTCAATTGAGCATGCTTTAGATACTAACTCTCTCTCTAATGTGGAAAGGCTAGAAAAGGAGAATTATATGCTTAAGGCGAAAATGAGTGATCTCTCATTTGAGCACAAGCTTCTTCAAGGACTACTCCCATCTCAAGTGCTCACTGTTGACGCTCACTAATGCTCATAATTAACCATCAACTATTACATGAAATGACACTAAATGAATTACAAAGCATAGTTGTAGGGTTTGAAACTAACAAGTTCCACGAGTTTTGGTGCTCTCACTTGTTTTGTAGGACATCAATATTTCACCATATAAAAGTACCTCAAGTGATGAATTGGAGTGCACCATTGCGAAGGGCTCGTCGAGACGATCAAAACGGACATATCATTCGCTATATCCGGAGTCCCGGATGAAAAGATATTAATTTCGCGACGAAATCTGCAAAAGAAGGATCTAGAAGACACCAGAAGACACCACGAGGCAGCCCACCATGTGGGCCCACTGGGCCAGACCGACCGGTCTATGGGGGAGACCGACCGGTCGGCCATGGAGCCCATTTCGCCTCCGCCTTCTGGAACCTTCTTCCACCGCCTCCTAGGATGCATCTCCACCGTCCCCGAAGTCGGTTTGATCCAAGGGCTCACGTTCCATGCTCCGGGCTATAAAACCAGACCCAGACCCCCCTCTCCAGGCATCTCCATCTTCATTATTCATCTCCACATCAGAAACTAGGGTTTCAATTAGAAGTAGAGGTCCCTCTAGTTGATCGTCTAGTTCTAGTTCTAGTTCATCTTCTAGTTCTAGATCCAGTTCTAGTTCATCATCTAGTTGTAATCTAGAGAGAGAGAAGGAGAGAGCTGAGGAGGAGCCGGATCTGTCGGATCTTCCTCGACATTGTATTGGTGCAGCATCTGGTTCGTCTTCAAGTAATCTCCAGGTTCTTCATTTACTATTTCTAAGTATTATATTTAATTTCAGTTCTTACTTTATTTTATTTACTGGATCTCCGCTCATATTGAGTGCTCTAATTATGATATCTGATTAGAGTAGTAAGCGTTAGTGTAGACTTGGTGTCTAGACTAGGGTTTATCTGAGTTTGCGCCCAATCCTCCGGAATAGTTGTGGTAGCCCCAGAGGTGACAGCTCTGTCAGGTCTTTGTAATCCACCACGTTAGGGTTGGTGTTCTCGTAGAGCTTTCGGCAGCCTTCCCCCAACTACCTTCTTCCCAGTCTTTCTCGAGAGTTGGAAAGGACCTGCTGCTCCGAAGTAAGTAAAGTATAGTAAGCCTTTAATTAAATAGACCCGCTTAGAAAACCCTATATCTCTCTACCCATATTACCATTCTTTTCTTGGACGTTCTTAATTCTTCTAGCACACTTCACGTTCCCTGTGGAAATCGATACCCTGGAATACTCTCGGGTGAAAGCTACATCGGTATCCGTGCGCTTGCGGATTCTTCTGTGTGCGTTTAAAATACCCAACACTCACATGAGAAGCTAGTAGAATCAAATGCCATGCTTGAGATAGCACATGAGGTTGTGATTGCTAAGGTAAAATCCTCTCAAGCTCACACTACACTCACTAGCAAACCATCTCATTTGAATATTATTTGTGCTAATGAGTGTGCCTCTCAAGCAAGCCAATCTTCGTTTGAGCAAACTCTTAAAGAAAATGTTAGGCTCATGGAAGAAGTGGAAAATCTAAAGAAGGATGTGATTAGTTTGAAGGATGAGGAGAAAGCACAACCTTATCAAGATAACCATGACAACATGGTGAAGAAGCTTGAGAAGGGTTCAAACCTTGCTTCCTCCAAAGTCCAACAATCTAGTCACACATCAAGTCATGAGAAAACAACCAAGGGCAAGAAACAAAAGAAGAGATTATGCTATGGTTGCAGATTGTATGGACATGAGTGGGCTAGGTGTCCACACAAGACTTGGGCCAACAAATGTGAAGTGGCCGAACAAAAGGCATCAATCAACTTGGCCAAGCAAGTGAAGAATGATGGGCCAAGTCCATGCCACAAATGCAATAATTTGGGTCACCTCACCAAGAGTTGCCCCACATACAAAGAGGCAAGAAAGATGGCTCAAGTTGCAACAAGAAGATGCTATGCATGCAATGAGCCGGGACACATGGTTGATGCATGTCCAAACAAGCAAGACAAGCAAAAAGCAAACAATGGGCATATTTGCTATGCTTGTAGGAGAAAGGGGCATCTAAGCTATGATTGCCCAAATGGTATGCATTCTAAGCCGAAAACATTTGCAAATGTTAATGTGCTTAGGAAGACCACAAAAGGACTTAGTACTAGTAAGGTGATGTGTTCACCGCATACTAGCACTAAGACCATTTGTGTGCCTAAGCACTCTTTGACTAACATTGGTGGACCCAACAAGAGTTGGGTACCAAAATATGCTTAGAATGTTGATGTAGGTACTTGGTGAGATGATGTTCTTCGGGGTGGTTGAGCAAGCTTGAGTGCAAATTCTAACTCAATCTATCAACCTATTAATACCTAAATTTCTCATATGGTTGACCCGAAGCAAATTTCATGGTCTATATTATCAAACTCATTCTCACCATGGTAGTAAGAGCTCAAAACCTGGTAGGCTAAAAGGACAAATAACTTTCATATGAGCCATTCAAATGCTATTTGAAATTTATTGAAAAGTGGCTATCGCATTTTCAATCATGATTCAAAAGTGTTTGCCATTCGATGCTTTTAATAGCTCTCTAGTAGAGCAATATGTTTGTGAAAATGCAGGTAACTGAATCAAATCAGTTTAAGCAACGAAAGGGAAAACAGCCAGCAGGGCTGGTTCTGTCCAAGCACTACCGGACATGTCCGGTAGGCCTACCGGAGTTGTCCGGTAGGTGAAGGACAGAAACCAGTTCATCCCAAGCTCTCCATCTGACTTCATGAATATTTTACTTTGGAACATATTTCTGGTGTTGTTCACATTCCATATGCTTTGTGAGAATTTCTTTTCTCCATCTTCACTTTGGCAAATATTTCGATATAAGGCCAAAATAGCAATTTGATCTCTCAAGTTCTTAAAAGGATTGAGTGCATGAATCAAGTTATTCAAATTACTTGATGCACTAATTTAGAGGGAGATCAGTTACTATTTTGTGCCATCATGGACTAATGAACCACTATGAGTATGTGTATAGTCCTATGTGCTCTATCTTAACAAGAACAGTCGATCTAGACCTATATCGGCTAACTTGTTGATCTCGATTGCTACATGTTGTGTGTTCGAGTTATTTGCTCAGTCACAGTTTGATCCAAAAGTAAGTAGATTTGATTTAATATACTTGTTATGGCTGTATTTTTGAGCCCCACTGATAGTTATGTCAAAATCAAACTTGCCTAGTTTTGAATTAGATCATAGCTTAGCAGATAGATCTTATTCGTGCCTCATGGACCCTGTATCGGCTAAATAGCTGATCCAGTTATGCTTTCATCCATAACATGTACGCATTGTACCAGTCTAAAACTAGCATATCTATTGATTATGTTAGACGTAATTTAGCTTGATTATCATTATGGTTGCATGAAAACACCCCACTGTTGGTAATTAAGCTATTTTGTCGATCTGTTTGTTATTATGGCTATATGGAAACACCCCACTGTTAATGACCAGAACTGCTAGCATAATTAGTCGATCTGTTGGTTTTACATTGTTTATTGCTATATATGTAGGATTTCATACTTGCATCAGCTAAACTTGATCGGCTAGTTGTTTTCCTTTTCTGGTTGCATATATTTGAATAGTTCTACAGTTTTAATGATTATATGCTTTACACTATTAGGAGTTGACTTTGTAGTCAATTTTCTTTGATAATGGCTATTTCAGAGTCGTACACCAAACCAGCAGGTTCCACAATTTGATGTTGTTTTCCTTTTCCTTGTCAATTGCAGGTCAAATTGACTGGCATGCCTCGGATTTGGTTTCACTGAGCCTGTTTCATCCTTGGAGGTTCAGGAGATCATGACCCTTTGCTCCATACGGTCTCTGAGGGCCTTGCGGTGTGCTTGACGTCCGAAGATACAAATTTTAGCGTCAACACATCTTTTGGCATGCCTGGTGGGACCACAATCGTCTGATCATGACCATGAACAATGAGAACGTGTTGAACATGACTCTGGAGGAACTCCCTAAAGATCTGAGATGATTGGTAGAAGAAACAGAAGGACCGAATTGGCAACCAGAGGGGGGGGGGTGAATGGGAGCTTCAAATTTCTTCTCGAGAAATAGATGGCCCTTGTCCCAGAGAATCACCCCAAAAGATATATACGGGCTTGCAAGTATCCACGACCCTAGATGTAGGGTGGATGCTTCCTAGAAGCACAGCGGGATAGTACACAACCCAAGAACTGCAATGCAAAAGTTGAAAACCAAATCCAAAGTCGGACGAACAAACTGCAGACGAAGACGTGCTGATCAACACTGACTGGACTCTGATGAGCGTCCGGTCAGGATACTACACAACCCAAGAACTGCAATGCAAAAGTCGAACCAAATCCGAAGTCGGACGAACAAACTGCAGACGAACACGTGCTCATCAGCACTGATCGGACTCTCATGAGCGTCCGGTCAGGTTTGATCGGACGCGTCCAGTCGCAAATTTCCCGTTCTAGGAGCTCTATGTTCACGACCGGACTCTATGCTAGGAGCGTTCGATCAGATGGTCTGTGCGTCCGGTCAACAACATGAAAGCGATGAACAGTAGCACCTGTGCATCCGGTCACATTGACACAGAGCGTCCGATCACTTCTGTAGCTAAGCGTCCGGTCAGGCCTGCACGAACTAGACAGTGCAGCCTTCAAAGACCGGACTCTCAAGCCAGCGTCCGGTCACCCGTGACCAGCGTCTGATCGCCTCGAGTCAGCACACTTCGTCCACCGATTCGACTCGATCTCCCTCAAATTGAAGACTCTAAGTCTCAAACTTGGTGAGGGGAGTCACAATGAGGATAGTGAGCTACTCCTAGGAGATCATGGCTCGAACCTATTATAGGCTCAACTTCTGGATTTACTTCTAGTGATTCTTGTGGTTTAACTTCAGGAGTGGGAGTAATTTGAGATATGTTTTGCAACATTTCCCTTGCCTTGGAGGCTGGGGTATGTAGGAATGATCCGTTTGAAGCTAAGTTAAGGTAATTAGAAGTTTTTCTATTCAGACCATTATAAAAGTGTTGAAGCAAGACAGGGTCTGGAATAGATAAGGCTGGACCAGAGCGGACAAGATTATCGAATCTTTCCCAGGCTGCAATTAGAGACTCATCATCTTCTTGGATGAAGGACAAAATCTCTAAGCGAAGTCAAATAATTTTGGAGACAGGGAAGTATTCTAAGCAAAAGCTAGAGCAGAGTTCTTTCCAATCCCCACTTTTACTTGGTGCAGGTTGAAGGTACCATGTTTTGGCTTTTCCCTCTAAAGAGAATGGAAAAAGTTTCCATCTAAGGGTTTCGTCAGACATGCCTGCAATGTGTTGGCACGCACAGGTTTCTTCAAACTCATTTAAATGAATGTGTGGATTTTCGTCTTCTAAGCTAGAAAAAGTTTGATTCTTAACCATTCCTATCAAGCATGGGCGTAGCTCGTAGTTGTCTGAAAGGATATGCTTAGCAGATTTGGGCAACTCTAAGTCTACGACAGTGCGAAAGGTATACTGGTTCAGTGGAATGGAATCTGTGGAGCTAGTGATTGGCTCTGAGAAATCCATTGTGAAAAGAACAAAAGGTAAAATATATAAAATATAAAAATAAAGTATAATACAAGGTTATACTTAAGACTTAAAATGATCTACCGTTCCCCGGCAACGGCGCCAGAAATGCTTGTTGGTATAAATTAACGCACACTCTACTTTATCCGCAAGCGCACAGATAAAATCTCCCGATGTAGCACTTCACCGAAGTAACCCAGTTTTAATATCGAACCCAAAGGAACGAATAGTGTTAAGTCTTGAAGAGTATAACCCCTGAGTAGCTAACAAGGACGGAGAAGCTAAAAGCATAGAGGGGATCACTAAGGTTATCTAAATCCAACTTAAGAGTGATATGTTTACATTATTCTTAGTGGGGAAGTTGCCATAAAAGGTCACAAACAGAGTATGATTCTTTTATGCAAAAGTATACTCCTACTGGGCCTACACACGGGTATGTGGACTATAGAAGAATCAACAAGGCTATAAGAGTCACCCTTGCGAACAACCACTACTACCGGCGTTATAGGAGGCAATTATGAGCTATCAAGTCTAAGCACCACGCTTACACTATCCAACTACTCTAACTCTAGAGCGACTAGAATTAAAGTACTCAAAAGAGAGTCATAAACCTTAAGAATAATAAGAACAATAGCTCAAACTTAAATATAGACGTTGATTACCGAAACAATCATTGAAGCAAGTTGACAAAGAACTTGAATCCACAGGTACAAGATGAAGAAGTTGATCCGACAGGCCGAAGCTCCTTCTCAATCTCTTCCTCTCTCTCTCTTCTAGTTCTAGTATAAGACTAGGTTCTAAACCTAATTAGAGGGGTATCTAGTCTTCTACTTGGAAGCAGACTCCTGAAGTCTCTTCTAGGGTTTCTAAATGAAGCGTAGTCTTCTGAAGAGGGACCTTCTGTCTGGCCTAGGGCCTGGGGGCCTGTTTATATAGCCCTGAGGGATCAACCGTGACCATTAGATCAAACCGACTTCACGTAGGGCTGAGATTGATCCTCAAAGGCGGTGGAAGAAGATTCCAGAAGGGGGATGCCGATGGCGCCCTGGGGAGACCGACCGGTGGGCCCACCAGACGGTCGGTCCCACCTGGAGGTGGCTCGGGGTGCCCCGCCTCGTGGTGTCTTTAGGTGTTCTTTGGAGTCTTCTAGAGGATTCCTGACTTGACGAATGCGTTATCTCCCGTCGGTTTCCTTCTAGGGGAAGCTATTGAGGGCTGTTTCCCTGTTTAATCCCTGCAGATTCACAATTCACCAAAACTCATGGAATTTATTAGTTTTAATCCCTATACTATGGTGGAGTTTATATATTTATCCATTTTCATGTTTAATTGACCTTTAATAATAAGAGTTAATTAGTGTCAACAACCTCCCCTACACTTAGACTTTTACTCGTCCTCGATAAAAGGTTGGATCATAACTGTTGGATAAGATATCAAACATTAAACCTTTCTGTTCATACCTGCATTGTGAGATTCAGTGTGTTTACCATAAAACTTTGAGTAGTTGGAGAACAGAATAGTTGAAACAGATCACCCTTTTCTTTTAGTACAAGACATTGGAGCTTTTGATTTTTTTTTGAAACAAGTCATAGCTTTCCTTCTCCTTTTGTAGCACTTTAATTCCTTACCAAAGTATTTTATTTATGTAGAGCAGTTTTATCTTACTAAGTCAATGGAGAAAAATACTATACTCTTAGATCAAGACATTTCTTTTTAAACTTTGTCACTCTTGCTGGCATATTGTGATTAGAGGGACCATGGGCTATCTTCTTTTTCTCTTTATCATATTTTTATCATAATACTTCTCTTTCTCTTTTTTTTTCTTCTGAGGTGTGTCAGACACTTGTCCATTTTTCTTTCCTCATTTTCATACTTTTGCATAGCCCATGCCTCTAATACAATACTACTTCGGAAGAGTGAATCTTTCTTTATTTGTAAGGATCTCGATCT
Organism: Coix lacryma-jobi var. lacryma-jobi; assembly: GCA_009763385.1. Lineage (NCBI taxonomy): Eukaryota > Viridiplantae > Streptophyta > Magnoliopsida > Poales > Poaceae > Coix > Coix lacryma-jobi. The sequence continues at coordinate 73,378,214 of CM019829.1, forward strand.
TAGAGCATAATAAATTTCTCAACAAAGTACTCAGTATTAAAGTAAGCAATGATTGATTTTATGAATAACTTTGGCAGGAAATTTATTTACTACAAAGGAGAAGTGTTGCTAATCTCTTTTTTTAACTTTGCAAGTAAAATTCTCCAATGCTCATACTTTTAAGAATTGAGTTCTCATTATTCTTCTATCATATTCCACAACAACTCTAAGTAATATGGGTTTCTTCAAGTTTTTATCAAAGCAGGTCTTTTCAGAAAAGGTTTTATGAGATTTTATACCATGAGCATGTCAAAATAATCTTTCCTTTTTAATCAAAGTTTAATGATTGTGTGTTATTGACGAGAATATATTTTTAATTCGAACAGAAGCTTAAACATCGAGAAATAGAGTGTAGTAATTGCATACCGAACCGTGGACGAAGGAGGAGGCTGGGGGTGCCGACCCCTAACCGACCGGTGGGGCCCTCCAACCGGTCGGTTGGGCTTAGGGCCCAACCACGGCCCGCTTCGTGGTGCGTGATCTCGGTGACGAAGTCTTCTATTTTATGCATCTTTCGCGATCGATTTTCGGTAATCCTGTCATCGTCTTCTGCCCCACACTTATTTTCTGTTTTCTGCTAATCACAACATGTGGAGACAAGACACATATCCAAAATAACACGAAAAATATTATTCTAACAAAAACTTTATTGATACTTAAGGCACTTTTATTACACAATAAATTAACTAAATAAAACTTCTAACAAAACACGACTCTGCAAACACGAGATTCTGCAAACACGAGTGCCTTATCAAACTATTGACGAACAATCTCTTAATCCTCTCCCTCGAGTAGATTGCGTATCATAGAGGCTACACTAACGACCTTAGCCTTCAGGCTAATGTGTTTAGTTACATACTTATTCAGCACATCGGTCATCTGTTTTGTAGCCTTAGCTAGGGAAGCGTATCTCTTTTTAAGCTCTAAGTTATCTCTCTCAAGGTCTTCAATCCTGTCCCCGAGGCGATCTAACTGTGTAGTCCTCTTGCGCTTAGCCGCGAGATTAGGAGTGGTGGGTGCCCTCGTCACGGGTGGAGTGACCTTGATTTTCTCAAGGTGACCACGAACTCCATCAATGCGCGGACGCGGAGATGTAGATGTGTATTTTATGACCGTGGGTTCCCCAAACTTGTTCGTCTTCAGCCCGACGAGTGTCTCATTGGGCCTAGGAGGAAGAAGCGGGAGCGACTTGGAGACGGAGAATGTCGGGAGTCCTCTTGCCGGCACCGCTTGAGCATAGAGAGCTTGTTGACAATGCGGCGAGGCCTCTTCTGGTGGGATCACATCAACGGGTGTCGGCAAGTCAACAGGGGCAATCTCCTTTGATGGCGTTACGGCAAGCTCCTTCGATGGGGCGACGACAAGAGCCATCGAGTCATCGGCGGGCTCGTTGAGGTCGATCCTTGGATAGGAGGCCATTAGCGTTGGTGGGAGGAAAGCTCTGCTGCTGCTGGTATTCTACAAGGAGGCTGCAATGAATCTAGAGGCAGGCCTGAGGCTGGTTTTATAGCTGAGGTGGCTTGGAGAGGAGGCTGAATGATAAGCATGATAGGTTCGTTACGAGAGTTATCGATTCTGCGGATCAGGGTACCAGAATGGATACGAGTGAGAGTCTGGACACGTAACGAAAGAAGGCAGACGGTGAGGGGGCTCCAGGGCAGACTGGTCGGTCTCCCTAGGAGACCGGTCGGTCCCACCCTGTGGCTCCTTGTGGGTCCATCGCTCGTGGTGCCTTTAAACTTGATCCTAATCCCAGAAAATATATCCCCGATGCGCGAATTTATCGGAAAAATGACGATAGTGTAAATTTATGGGACAATGAAGAATTGGATGACATCCAAGTCTTCAGGACTCTTTTCAGGTTCTAGAAAAATCTTAAGACGTTGCCCATTTTCCTTGAATAGCATACCTTCGTCATTTTGAAGTGTAATGGCTCCATGTGATGAAGTGGCTACCACCGTGAAAGGTCCTTCCCATTTGCTTCGTAGTTTTCCGTGCCCGAACAACTTTACCCTAGAATTAAAGAGTAATACCTTGTCTCCCGGAGTGAAGCTCTTCTTCTTGATTCTCTTGTCATGCCACCTCTTTGTTCTCTCTTTGTAAATTCTTGCATTATGATATGCCTTTTCGCGCCATTCATCTAGTTCAGAGAGTTGCATTTTCCTCCTGACTCCTGCAGCTTCTAAGTCCATGTTCCACCTTTTGATTGCCCAGTGAGCTTTAAATTCTAGTTCCACTGGTAAGTGACAAGTCTTTCCGTAAACGAGTTGATATGGAGACATTCCCAGTGGTGTTTTGTAGGCCGTACAATAAGCCCACAGTGCTTCGGGTAGTCTATCTTTCCATTGTGTTCCCATCTCGTCGACCATTTTCTGCAGAATATTCTTGATTTGCTTGTTCGACGTTTCTGCTTGGCCACTTGTCTGAGGGTGACAGGGAGTGGCAACATTATGACGGATCCCATGACTTATCAGATACTTATGAAAGCCTTTGTCAATAAAGTGTGTTCCCCCATCACTAATTACCATCCTTGGCACTCCAAATCCTGGAAATATCACCTCCTCGAACATCCTCTGAGAGTTTCTTGCATTAGCAGACTTGCATGGCACTGCTTCGACCCATTTTGAGACGTAGTCGACAGCAACCAGGTTGTACTCATGGTTCCTTGATTTAGGGAATGGTCCCATGTAATCAATTCCCCAGACATCGAAAAGCTCAATCTGAAGGTTGTTGGTGAGTGGCATGACATCTCTGGTGTTGATGCTGCCGTGCCTCTGACATGGTCCACACCTCCAAACAAAGTCTTTTGTGTCTTGGTACATGGTAGGCCAGAAAAATCCACTTTGCCAGATCTTCGCATGTGTTCAGAATGCCCCATAATGTCCTCCATATGGTGAAGAGTGACAGCGTTCAATGATCTTGATTCCTTCTTCAGATGGCACACATCTTCTGAGTAATCCATCAGACGATACTCTGAATAGATATGGATCATCCCATATGTGGATCCTACTCTCATAGATAAGCTTCTTCTTATTTACTCCTGGTGATACGTACCCCGCAACTATAAAATTGACAATATCTGCATACCAGGGGTCAGATCTAGAGACTGGAAAAAGCATGTCATCCCTGAGTGAGTCATTTATAGGCAATTCCTGAGGATTTTAAAAATGCATTCTAGACAAGTGATCAGCTACAGAGTTTTCTACTCCTTTCTTATTTTTTATTTCTAAGTCAAATTCTTGGAGTAACAAAACCCATCTTATCAAGCGTGGCTTAGCATCTTTTTTAGTGAGCAGGTACTTTAGTGCATCATGATCAGTAAAAACAATCACCTTTGATCCCACTAAATAAGATCTAAACTTGTCTATAGCAAAGACAACAGCCAGAAGTTCTTTTTCAGTAGTAGCATAATTAAGTTGAGGTCCTGTTAAAGTTTTACTGGCATAAGCGACTGCATGATGCTTTTTATCTTTATATTGTTCTAGCACAGCTCCCACATCAAAATCACTTGCATCACACGTGATCTCAAAAGGTAGAGACCAATCAGGAGGTTGAATGACAGGTGCAGAAGTGAGTGCTTTCTTATGAGTGTTAAAAGACTCTAAGTATGCATCATTAAATTCAAAAGGAACATCCTTGGCCAAAAGATTTGTAAGTGGTCTAGCAATGTGAGCAAAATCTTTTATAAACCTGCGGTAAAACCAGCATGGCCAAGAAAACTTCGAATTCCTTTGACATTAATCGGTGGAGGCTGTTGGCATTTCTTAACGTCGCTACTAAGAATAGAGTTTTAGTCTATCCCCGACAACGGCGCCAGAAAGCTTGTTGGGTATTTTAAACGCACACAGAAAAATCCGCAAGCGCACGGATACCGATGTAGCTTTCACCCGAGAGTATTCTAGGGTATAGATTTCCACGGGGAACGTGAAGTGTACTAGAAGAATTAAGAACGTCCAAGAAAAGAATGGTAATGTCGTTAGAGAGGGATATAGGGTTTTCTAAGCGGGTCTATTTAATTAAAGGCTCACTATACTTTACTTACTTGAGAGCAACATTACCTTTCCGATTCTCGAAAAAGACTGGAAAAAGGGTAATCGGGAGAAGGCTGCCAAAAAGCTCTATGAAAACACCAATCCTAACGTGGTGGATTATAACAATCTACAAAGCTGTCACCCCTGTAGCTACCACAACTATCCGGAGGATTAGGCGCAAACTCAGGTAAACCCTAGTCTAGACACCAAGTCTACACTAACGCTTACTACTCTAATCAAATATCATAATTAGAGCACTCAATACGAGTGGAGATCCAGTAAATAAAATAAAGTAAGAACTGAAATTAAATATAATACATAGAACTAGTAAATGAAGAACCTGGAGATTACTTGAAGACAAACCAGATGCTGCACCAATACAATGTCGAGGAAGATCCGACAGATCCGGCTCCTCCTTAGCTCTCTCCTCCTCCTCTCTCTAATCCGACCTCTAATTACAACTAGATGAACTAGACAACTAGAACTAGAACTAGACGAACTAGAACTAGAAGAACTAGAACTAGATCTAATTCTAGATGAACTAGAAGAGATTCATCTAGAGGGACCTCTACTTCTAATTGAAACCCTAGTTTCTGATGTGGAGATGAATAATGAAGATGGAGATGCCTGGAGAGGGGGGTCTGGGTCTGGTTTTATAGCCCGGAGCGTGGAACGTGAGCCCTTGGATCAAACCGACTTCAGGGACGGTGGAGATGCATCCTAGGAGGCGGTGGAAGAAGGTTCCGGAAGGCGGAGGCAAAACAGCCTTCGTGGCCGACCGGTCGGTCATGATGTGGGACCAGTCGGTCTGGCCCAGTGGGCCCACATGGCGGGCCCACTCGTGGCGTCTTCTGGTGTCTTCTAGATCCTTCTTTTGCATATTTCGTTGTGAAATTAATATCTTTTCATCCGGGACTTCAAATATAGCAAATGATATGTCCGTTTTGATCATCTCGACGAGCCCTTCGCAATGGTGCACTCCAATTCATCACTTGAGGTATTTTTATATGGTGAAATATTGATGTCCTACAAAACAAGTGAGAGCACCAAAACTCGTGGAACTTGTTAGTTTCAAACCCTACAACTATACTTTATGGTTCATTTCATGTTAATTTATGCAATAGTTGATGGTATAATATTGACTATAAGGACCGTCAACAAGTTCCCCCAAGCTTACCCTTTGCTAGTCCCGAGCAAAGCCAATCTCAACAATGGATCAAGAGTTGCTGCAATATCTTCACTTCCAACAAGTACACATGTATTCAAACAAAAGTTCTCATATGGAATAGAAAAAAGTATCATATTATTCATCATGGGCTTAGTCATTTACCTTGAATCCTGAGTAATTGAAAGATGGAATGATCAAATCAAGCATTATGTATCTTGCTCTGTCACTTTTCCATTATCCCGGAGTTTTATGAATTTTCAGAAAAGATTAAAAACATATGTTGCCAAATTAAACAATGGATCCAAAGAAAAAGTCAACCACACCATTGAATCGAGAAGTGCACGTGTACGGAAAATGGAGTCGGATGCTCTTTTCAATATATCACTCTCTTTTGTTTATCAGAGACACATGGCTATTGTTGGTAGTTCTTAGCTTCACTAAAGATAGTGCTAGGCAACTATCCCCGGTAATGGCCCAGGAATGCTTGTTGGCACTTGCTAACGTTGTTACTAGGAGTAGACTATAGAGTCTATCCCTAGCAACGGCGTCAGAATGCTTGAAGCAAGACCGGTCACTATACCTAAAGGAGTGGAGCTAAAGCAGCTGTCTACTAATGCCAAACGGGGTTGTCAATCCTGACACTAGTAGGAGCTAACTAGAGAGATTGCAATCTACCAGGAGGAGATTCTGCAAGCGCACAGAACTATCATAGTAGCACTTCACCTGGGAGTACCAGGTGTCGATTTATTTGATCCCAAGGGAAGGCTAGGGTGGTGTATGAGTTTGTCAAGGAGGGGATGAGAGTCGAAGAAAAGAGAAAAGGGAAAAAGGGAGAAGAGAAGATGAAAGGCTAGAAAGAATGTATGGGTGGATAGGTAAGGATGAAATGGATGGCTAAGGTAAGGTGGATAACTAGATAGATAGATGGAATAGGTTAACTAAAGGTAACTAAGATAACTAACTACTCCTAGATAACTACAAAGCAAGATAACTACGAAGCAAAATAGTTACGAAGCAAGGCAGGCAAAAGACAATAAATTAACTAAGTTGAGTATAGTTTTATTCCTATCTTGTCAAGTATCGAGGCGTACTAGCCTTTACCACTTACTTAGGTTGAACGCTAGCACAACGAGCCTTACTGTTAAACTGGGCCAACTACGTGGTGGAATTCAAGGCGCACAGGGCTGTCACCACCTGAAGAACCGAGAATGCACTAGCAAGGCGACCAGAGGGGGGGGGGTCAATGGGAGCCAACAAAATTTCTCTCGAAACTTTGGCCAAATGTCCCAAAATCAACCCCAAGAAGCAACAACCGAAACCGTGATGCTCACGACCCTTGGAAGAGGGTGGATGATCCCTAGGATCACAGCGGAGCACCACAAACCACAAGCGAACCAAATGCCAAAAGCACCGACACAAGTTTGCCCCTCAAAAACCAAGTCCCGAACGTAGATAGACGGCTATGTCAAGGAATCCCCAAATACCGATGCTAACAAGTAGCAAAGATACCTAGAGAGGTTCCTTGGTCAACCCTAGGGTCAAACGAGAAGTCCGGAAACCAAGCGAAGAAGCCGGGAGAGCAAACACACTAACACTAAACCGAGTACTCAGCCAATCCGCGGACTGTCCGGCCCTGAGGTCCCGGACTGTCCGCCCCTACTGCGGACTGTCCGCTAGGGGTTGGCGGACTGTCCGCCGGCAAAATATGCTGAAATGCACTGCTGCTGAGAAGTCCCTGGACGATCCCGGACTGTCCGCCAAACACAACGGCGGACTGTCCGCGGTTCAAATCGGACTTGTCCGAACGTGCACCGCAGCCACTGGTCTGGCTGGTGCCCGATGCGCGGACTGTCCGCGGGTACTATGGCGGACTGTCCGCGAGTACCCAGGGAGGGCGATTTTGGTTGCCCTCAATTCAAATCTTCCCAAATTCGATTCAAACCAAAATCCCAAGTTCCCAAACTTGGTGAAGATGATCACAGGGTAGTTAGGAGACTATCCCCAAGAAATCATCCGCTCAAATCGACTAAATCTCTAAATCTCCGGAAATCAAAAGGGAAGGTGGATGAACCGAAAAAGCGCCACGAAAACGAAATCGTCTCGATCTATTCGATCATGAGGAGTTAGATGAATTCCTTTGGTCGAAATGGCCTCCTCAATGATACGAACAAGATGATTCAAAGGAATTTCACAAAGACGCACTAGAGAGGGAGATCGAGTGACGGGAAAATCGCGGAGAAACGAAGAACGCGAAGAACACGAAGCAAAACGCGAATCGACACAACGATCTGCAGCCGTAGCGCAAACACACGCTACAATGGTGAGGTTACGGCCTCACTTCCTCAGAATCAACAGTACACAGAGGCAGTGTCTCTCTGCGGATCTCAGCTAGCTACAACAGGGAGTGGGAGAGCAGGAAACCCTAGAAAGCAAGAGCAAATGACTGAATGACTAGCTGAGATAGATGTGGAGGTGGGTGTCTCCCCCTACTTATCCTAATTCTAAACTATTCCTAATTCCCACTCTACCCTAACTACTAACTATAGAGCGAACCAGCTAAACCCTAAGGTTATTCTGGACCAACTCGATGGTAGGTGGATCCGACGGCCATGCCCGCACAACTCATGCCGAGTTGCACTCGACGCAACCTCCTGATTGCCGCCAGCCGCTGCCGCCCTCTCTCTCGCACCCCCGGTTTGTGGTCCCAAACCGGGAAACCAGCCTTTTCCAGCCAACCCCCGGTTTGAGGCCCAAACCAGGAAACCAGCCCACCAGCTTCTGAGTTTTGAGGCCAAACTCAGCAAACCCTCAGCGCCCAGGTTTTGAGGCCCAAACCTGGAAACCGTCCTCAGCCCGAGTTTTGTGGCTAAACTCGGAACCATCCGCACCTAGGTTTTGAGGCCCAAACCTGGAAACCGTCCACCCGATGGTTTTTCCCTGGCTCTACCACCAAACCGAAGCTGTAGAGGGGATGCACCGTCCGTGCACCCCGTCCACCGACACTGTTCCCCAGGTCCTCGACCCGAGCAACACCATGCCCACAAGTCTTCGCTCGTCGCTGTCCTAGGCTGCCAGCCACCACAGCTGATCCTCGGGCCACCGGTCCCTCAGTCCAAGCCTCATGTCCGCCCTTCGCCACTCTCGGTCCATCGGCACGGCACGTCTCTACTTGACCTTCACCTTGCCTCTGATCACTGTCTCCGTGCTCGACACTTGCACAACACAAGCCAAAGAACCTGCGATCAAACCCGTTGACAATCACTCATCACACCGAGACCCGGCATACACCCATGTATCCGCACCACCTGCTTGCCACCACAGCTATCCGGGGGTCCAGCCGTATCTGAAGGTAAGTCTATAACTAAGCACCATGCTTAACTATATTCTAACTATCTCTACCCTAGCTTTGATAGAGACACGCCACACAAACCTTGCGGACGTCAGAGCAACACTTGACTTAATAAGATAAACACCTAAACTAACTAAGCAACCTATTGGCAAAGATCAAACACTAAGCTAGCTAGAGATTAACTACTATGGCTAAGTGAATTGAACTATAGGATAGCTAGGCACTCAAGCAATCAATCAAGTATACCACTCAATACTGATAAGTAGAATAAAGTAATACCTGGAATGATGAACTAGAATATAGTAAATGCTTGAGTAACAAGAGCAAAACCTGAACTGGAGATGAAGGAAGACTCTTCCCAGCTCCAGAACCGATCACTCGCACGCCTCTACTCTTGAGCTAAGCCTTGAGCAGTGCTTCTATGAGGGCAAGAATGCCTTGCTCTACTAGCTACCTACTTGCCTAAGATCTCTAAGCTTCTAACCTAACTCTCACTTGCTTCTCTTTGCTTGCTTGTGATGTACTTGTTGTTAGATGGTACTTGTGTAGAGGTGCCTCCAGAGGGTATTTATAGCCTAAATGAGTGAGGGGGGTTCTTATAGTGGGCAGCCAACCGACCTAGGGTTAGGTCAGGTGGCGGGCGCCACCCCCTACTAGCGGCCGCCAGCTCCCTGGCCGTTGGATGAACCACCTCTGCTTCAACGGCATCCAGGTGGTTGTCCAAGGTGGTTTGGAGGTCGGTTGCATGTCCTAGCACCGCCGACATCAGCCTTGATCCACGCCACTCCTCCCTGAGCCGTCCAATGTGTCACTGACCTAGTGACCAAGGGCCAGGATTTGGCCTTGGGGAGGTCACACGGATCGGTGACGTGGCAGGGGGTGACACTTGGGCCAACCCAAGTGGCGGGCGCCACTTAGAGGTGGCGGGCGCCACCTAGGGGTGGCGGGCGCCACCCCCCTTAGGCCCATTTGGGCCCTGCTGAGTGGGTTGGCCTCTGGTGGGTCCATATGTCCAAATTTGGTTCAAATCCTGCATTCAAATAGAATTCTATGGACATGTGGAATTTGGTTAGTTTGAAACCTATTTGACTACATTTCATGCCTTTTTGGTGAACTTTAGGGTCAAATGTTGATGGTAAAACAGGTGTTTAAGGACCGTCAATAGCTCATGCTAATTCTACTGACGGGCACGTGCCCATTTTTTTCTGATATTCTCTTTTTTTTATTTTTCTTCTTTTTTTTTCGAGGTTCCAGACACTTGTCCCTTTTTATTTCCTCGGGATCTATCTTTTTGAGGTTTTGGACACTTGTCCCTTTTTATTTCCTCGGATATATATATATATTTCTCTTTTCTTTCAATATCCACATGCTTCCAACAAACTTTTGAGATGATAACAATAGATAATCATGAGCATTTATACGGAGGATGAATGAAATGTGTAAGTGATCTTAATTCAATAGCATGATAACTTCTCATAGGGTCAACAAAGCTTAATTTAACTCAATGCCATTATTAGTCATATCAATATTGGAAACTCTCCGGAACTCTAGTGTTGTTTTAGAACAAGATAACAGTAGCTCAGATCATCACATATCATATTTGTCAATTACCTAGACTCTGGATCAAGAATTTGCTACCCATATATTTAATTTATTTTTAAGCATCATTATTAATCAGGAGAACTCATGCTTTGAAGGCTAGGTACTTGAAAGAAATTAGATAGAGCAACTATTCATCATTTCCATGTAAAAGATTAGAGAGAGAGTTCTTCTTTTATTATTAAAATAACTAGACAAAACTTAACATAGTATTTATTTAACCTAACACACTTATTATAAATAACTAAGATGGAATAAGTAAGACATACCTGGATCACGAGATAACGGGGGTGCGTCTCCCCCAAGCCGTGGTCCCCTAATAGCGTTGAGCCTTCATGTGCCCAATATTTTTTTATTTTTAATTAATGGTGAGCCTTCATGTGCCCACATTTTTTTGTTTCATTTTATTTTATTTATGTATAGAAAGAAAACTTAAGAGGATAAGGATACTTACCTGGATACACGGGGGTGCTTTCCCCCAAGCTCAATGTTATCATAGTCGTTCAATCTTGCCATGTAGCGGACTGGCAGTGGAAATAAGGTTCCTCTATCGGAGCTTTGATTGATGTTTGATGGTTGTGGAAACAGTGCTCCACAGTGGATAAAACACTCCTGCTCTTGTCAGCTTTTCTTCTTGGTCTTTTAATCCTGTGAAACTCAAATAGACAACAAGACTTGTGGAACAGATTAAACGTTAGTGGTTTGGGCCTTAGTTTCCAGATTTCAGTAAGATCTCTTTCTCTCAATATTTTTATATTTTTTTTTATGATGCAATGACAGTCTAACAAAATGAATGCATTTTTTATTTTTATGCCACCACGGTGGATATCCCTACGAGTTTTTACACACACATAGACTTATTCACATGAGGCTTTTAAGTTTTATGATGCAGTGTAATATTTTTTATTTTCTCTTTTTTATGCAATGATATGCAGAAAAGTAAATATGCTATGGAGAAATGGTTATGCAAATGATAGAAAAGTAAAACATGCAAAAAGAGAAATTAATGCAGAAAGAAAGATAAATATGGATAACTACCGATTTTACCTTCCGACGGGGGTTCAATGTTTTAAGTTCTTTGAACAGGACTTCTCACGATGTTCATTGTTGAGGTGCATCATTTGATCTTGATAGGTAGACCTTGATAATACACACACCTCTTGATATGGTGTCACTCATTTCTTCGTTCGCCCAACATTTGAAGTGAAGCATAGTAAAAATTTGAAGTGAAGCATTAGTTGTGCGCTGGCATCATCTTGATTTGCACATCTTCTTGTAGATCTAGGACCTTCACTCTGTAGAATGTGGGAGTTGACAAACTCCTTCATGTTTTGCTCAAGAGTGTATCCTGCTCATAAAGACAAGGTAGAGATCATGTACATAGGCTCTGTTGGTGGAAAAAACACAACAACAAACCAAGTTTTGTTCATTCCTCTCTAACCTTAGGCACATTGCACAAGATAAACTTGTTGTTTATGTGTTCTATTCAATCTTAACATGAGTGATACGATCAGAGGATGAGCATGAAAGCATCTTAAAATATTTAACAGATCAGTTTGCTTAACCCAAGGAAGGATAATCTATGCATAAAGTGTCGATCTTTTCATGATTGTGATATATCATCTTCCAAAGGTTGGATGCATAACATTTTAGCTCATTGGTTAAGATAGTGAGATTCAAGAGAGTAAAGCGGAACAAAGAGTAAAGAACTGAACATGTTGAGTTGATTAGGTTGGATCAAATAAGGTGCAACTGAAACATGTATGTTTCTTATTTATGCACATACGAGAATTAATGAGAAGCTTTTAAAGTGATGGTCACATACCTGTGTTACCTTATATCTATTATCATTGAAGAGTGATGTGTCGAACCACCTTGTGGAAGCTTCTCCTGTCTGGCTAGTTGTTCTTCATAAATAGCTTGTCTTCTCTTGCTTATCTCATAGTGAGCCAGCTGAGTCTTGTCCTCAACAGATCCAGATGATGGAGACTTTGTCAACTATTTTCTTGATTTGTAGGCTTAGGTACTGTCTCTCCATCTTCTACTCTCTTTGTGGTGTAGTGGCTTCATCCTCTATGATATCCCCTTAATTCCTGGCAGTTGGTTCTTCCTTTGTCGATTGAGTCAATGTCTTCTCTTGGTTTTCTTTCGCTGTTCATAAATGGTGTAATTGTTGAAGAGGCAGTGAACCTTTTGGTCAAAGATCCAAAAGTGGATTTCTCTAGTTCTGACATAGATGACAACATTGAAGGTTTTCAAGAACGATCTTCCAAGAATGAGTGGTGGATCATATTCTTCTTCTTGATTGGGATAGCGTCCAGTGGCCTGTACTGATCAAAGTGTTGAAGCTGGATTTCTCTGTCCTCCCCTTTAAGCAGCTCTGGACAACGGAATTGTGTCTCCCCCCAAGCTGGCTTGTGAGGAAGGTGAATGCCCAAATTTCTTTAACAACATGTTCATGTGTTGAATTTGTACACCTTGGTGTTGTTGAAGTCGTTCCACTTCATCCCCCAAACTAGCTCTTGTGTTAGAAGACAGGATAAGTTCTCACTGCTTGTGTTTGTACTGTTTGATCTGAGGTTTCAGAGACGAGTGCCCCCAATGATGGTCTTTGTCTTCTAGTGGCCCAGCTTAGACTTGTTCATCTATTTTCCATGGAGTGAGTGCTTGATTGTAGGTATTGTTTTGTGGCACGCATCTTTTGTCTTGTTCTACTAGGATCTCATTTCTATGTCTCCCTTGCGCAAGTTGTTGAAGTTCATGTGTCTCTTCTTCTCAAAGTGAGTTCATCTCAGGACTTTCCCAAATTGGTATTGAAAGTTTTCCTGCAGGGGTTAGTCCAACAAAATATCCAACATCCATTATAGCATACTATCGGCTCAAAAACCAACCTAGACCACACGTCTAATTTGATTTAGGAAGGCGTTTCAACCTAAGCACCATGCTTAATTTAAAAGCCTTTGAAAGCAAGATCAACACTCCTAAACTAGGCACCATGCTTATTTAAGAGATGTATGAAAGTACTTCAACCTAAACACTATACTATAGCAAATGAGAGTAGCATTAAAGCATTAAAGAGATTCACTCAAATGGTGATGAGAGAACATGATTAGTGTATAGCACATGAGCATGTCTTAAAGGTAGGGGCAACCAACATAGCAACATGGTAAGAGATGTTCTTACAAAGTGTATCCCCAAGCTTAGATTCGCAAAAATCAAGATTAGATGAATGTAATTCAATGTTGCATGATGATTAGTTGGACATACCTTGTGTTTGTCATTCCTTCGAACTCTTTGCTCCAGACCTGAAAGGTTAGTGACAAGAGTACCCGAAGGAGTATTTTAACAATTATATCCTTATGCTCATTACACAAAGGCAGTGTAGCAGGAGAGTGAACATTGATCTAAAAGTGCTTGTTTTAGGACACTGAGCTTGTCTTTGGGAAACCTTCAGAATGAGATTTGGTGAAGTGGTTTCCCCTCCAACACCAACTTAAGAGCACAACGAGATCTACAAAATTTGTGATAAACATGCATCGACAACCACCCTTTTGAAGTTTTTGTAAACAGAAAGTGTGAGGGGTTGAAAATCTCGAGTGTGGCAATGTTAGACACACCAATTGAATCAGGAGATGTTTCATATGAGCATGGATTTAAAGAGGTGTTTATGAAGTAGCTTCCATGCTCTTTGATACCATCTTCCTCGATTTTAGAGAAGAACACCGAAGGGTGAGGTTCATCATTTTCTAAAGTGTAGGGTGTTTTCTCTAGAGAAGGTTCTGTGACAACCAAATTATTAGAAGGATATGAAGGAATTTCAAATTTGGTTGGTGTGTTCTCCTCGTGTTGGTCGGGGTTAGGCTCGACTTCTTCTTCTGGGAATTCATCAAAAGTGCTAGTGTAAGGAGTGTTTTCAAGGATTTTATCTAGGATGTCTCTTCCTTCACTAACAAGTTTATGTGAGAATGGTCCTCCAAAGCTAAATCGAGATGTAGAGCAGCTTCCTTGTTAAGACCACAATAAAAGTGAAAGTGTAGCACATGGTCTGGCAAGAAAGGTTTGGGCTAGAATTGGTAAGGTGTTTGAACCTAGCCGAGCTGCTCCTAGCGTCTCCTTCTCTTTTTGTTTGAATGTAAGAATTTCGATTCTAAGATCAGAGATTCGAAAAAGAGGGAAGAAAGCAAGACAAAAGTTGTCCCGAAGTTCATCCCAATTTCCATTTACGCCTCTACGGAATGATTATACCATTTTCTCGCTCTTCCCAAAAGGGAGGACGGGAATAGTTTCCATTTAATGGTCTCTTGTGTCATGCCAGCTATAGTCTGACAAGAACACAACTCCTCAAATTCCCTAAGGTAAGTGTATGGATCTTTGTCTTCTGACCCAGAGAAGGATTTCTCCCGAACCATGGCTATAAGAGCAGGGCGAAGCTCATAACCATCTGTAAGAATGGGGTGTGATGATGGTGGAGGCTCCAACAAGTCACCCTTTGGAGCAAAGAATTTATATATAGGAGTTAAGTCGTTGTAGTATAGTGGTGAGTATTTCCGCCTGTCACGCGGACGACCGGGGTTCGATCCCTGGCAACATCGCCAGAAAGCTTGTTGGCATTTCTTAACGTCGCTACTAAGAATAGAGTTTTAGTCTATCCCCCGCAACGACGCCAGAAAGCTTGTTGAGTATTTTAAACGCACACACAAAAATCCGCAAGCGCACGGATACCGATGTAGTTTTCACCTGAGAGTATTCCAGGGTATCGATTTCCACGGGGAACGTGAAGTGTACTAGAAGAATTAAGAACGTCCAAGAAAAGAATAGTAATGTGGTTAGAGAGGGATATAGGGTTTTCTAAGCGGGTCTATTTAATTAAAGGCTCACTATACTTTACTTACTTCGGAGCAACAGTACCTTTCCAATTCTCAAAAAAGACTGGGAAAAGGGTAATCGGGAGAAGGCAGCCAGAAAGCTCTACGAAAACACCAATCCTAACGTGGTGGATTATAACAATCTACAAAGCTGTCACCCCTGTAGCTACCACAACTATCCGGAGGATTGGGCGCAAACTCAGGTAAACCCTAGTCTAGACACCAAGTCTACACTAACGCTTACTACTCTAATCAGATATCATAATTAGAGCACTCAATATGAGCGGAGATCCAGTAAATAAAATAAAGTAAGAACTAAAATTAAATATAATACTTAGAACTAGTAAATGAAGAACCTGGAGATTACTTGAAGACAAACCAGATGCTGCACCAATACAATGTCGAGGAAGATCCGACAGATCCGGCTCCTCCTCAGCTCTCTCTAATCCGACCTCTAATTACAACTAGATGAACTAGACAACTAGAACTAGAACTAGACGAACTAGAACTAGAAGAACTAGAACTAGAAGAACTAGAACTAGATCTAATTCTAGATGAACTAGAAGAGATTCATCTAGAGGGACCTCTACTTCTAATTGAAACCCTAGTTTCTGATGTGGAGATGAATAATGAAGATGGAGATGCCTGGAGAGGGGGGTCTGGGTCTGGTTTTATAGCCCGGAGCGTGGAACGTGAGCCCTTTGATCAAAACGACTTCAGGGACGGTGGAGATGCATCCTAGGAGGCGGTGGAAGAAGGTTCCGGAAGGCGGAGGCAAAACAGCCTCCGTGGCCGACCGGTCGGTCATGATGTGGGACCGGTCGGTCTGGCCCAGTGGGCCCACATGGCAGGCCCACTCCTGGTGTCTTCTGGTGTCTTCTAGATCCTTCTTTTGCATATTTCGTTGCGAAATTAATATCTTTTCATCCGGGACTCCGAATATAGCAAATGATATGTCCGTTTTGATCATCTCGATGAGCCCTTCGCAATGGTGCTCTCTAATTCATCACTTGAGGTATTTTTATATGGTGAAATATTGATGTCCAACAAAACAAGTGAGAGCACCAAAACTCGTGGAACTTGTTAGTTTCAAACCCTATAACTATGGTTCATTTCATGTTAATTTATGCAATAGTTGATGGTATAATATTGACTATAAGGACCATCAACAGAGGCAAACGTTCAATTACTTCAATTTTAGCTTTGTCTACCTCAATTCCACGTTCAGACACTAAGTGACCTAGCACTATGCCCTCTTTAACCATAAAGTGACATTTTTCCCAATTAAGGACTAAATGCTTTTCTTCACATCTTTGCAAAACCTTGTATAAATTTCAAGACAATCATCAAAAGTTTTTCCATAAAGAGAAAAGTCATCCATGAAAACTTCCATGATTTCTTCAATCATATCAGAAAATATAGACATCATACATCTTTGAAAAGAAGCAGGTGCATTACATAATCCAAAGACATTCGGCGATAAGCATAAGTTTCGTAAGGTCATGTAAAAGTGGTTTTGCTTTGATCATCTGGGTGGATTGGGATTTGGTGATATCCAGAATATCCATCAAGAAACAGAAGAAAGAGTGATTGGCTAACCGGTCTACACATTTCGTCTATGAAAGGTAGCGGGAAATGATCTTTCTTAGTTGCTTTTTTAATTTTCTGTAATCAATACACATTCTCCAACTAGTAACAGTTCTTTGTGGAATTAATTCGTTCTTCTCATTCTTTGCCATAGTCATGCCTCCGTTCTTAGGCACAACTTGGACAGGGCTCACCCACTCACTATGTGGCACGGGATAAATGATCCCGGCGTGCAAGAGCTTCAAAACCTCCTTCTTTACTACCTCTCTCATCGCATTGTTAAGCCTGCGTTGTGGCTCTCTAGATGGTGATATGTTAGGATCAGTAGGAATGCGATGGGTGCAAAAAGCGGGGTTGATTCCCTTTAGGTCTTGGAGTGAATAACCAAAAGTTGATTTATGCTTTTCTAAAACCGTGATTAACCTAGAAGTCTGTTCCTGAGTAAGATTGTCATTTATGATCACAGGACACTCAGGATCATTATTCAAGAAAGCATATCGAAGCCCAGAAGGTAAGGGTTTTAACTCTCTATGGGAGGTTTAGGAGGTTCTTCTAAGGAATCTAGAGGATCTGGATCTGGTGTGTTGTCCTCTTCCTTAGTGAAAACTATGCATCTTCTTCATATCAGGTTCATTTATTATTTCAAGAGATGCTTCCTTAGTTTCTTCCATAGGATCTGGCTCGGGACATGACTCATTTTCAGTATTTAGTGTGAGTGATAGGTATGGTTCCTTTAATATTTTCCCAAGACAGAAGTTTAAGATCCCTGTTTGGCCTTCATGAATGAGTTGTTTAAGTGGCTGGCCTATCAGGAGATTAAACTCTTTAATATCAAAGATATAAAAGCTTAATGTATTAGAGTTTTATCTATAGTGACAGGCAGGACATACATGATTCCTGGGCTAGGAATAACATGTCCTGAAGGGATTTTTAACAATTTAGCTGTTGGGGTAAGTGGTATTTGTTTTAATAAATCTTGAGCAAGGTTTCAGACATAATGTTGATTCCCACAACAGGATTATAGAGAGCTTCGAAGGGTTGTTGATGGATTTGGGCATTGAATGTGGTAGAAGGTGAATTTAAGTGGATTATAACAGTGGAAAGCTCTGATTCTTCTAACCATCATGACTTATTATAGAGGCTAGCCTCATCGTAGTCTCTTTTAGGAAAGCCTATCAGTAGTTTTTCAAGTGATGATTTTTTTTTGTGGTTCTTAATTATGTGATATTTCGAGTATTACCAAGTTGGGTAAAATATTCATCCTCAAAATCAAGGTGTCTCCTAAGGTTGAGGTTTCCCTCTCACTGGAATTAAGGCTGAGGTTTGTTCATGATTCAGATGGATATAGGCTCCTTCTGGATTTACTTCTAGTGATTCTTGTGGTTTAACTTCAGGAGTGGGAGTAATTTGAGATAAATTTTGCACATTTCCCTTGCCTTGGAGGCCGGGGTATGTTAGGAATGATCCGTTTGAAGCTAAGTTAGGTAATTAGAAGTTTTTCTATTCATACCATATAAAAGTGTTGAAGCAAGACATGGTCTGGAATAGATAAGGCTGGACCAGAGCGGACAAGATTATCGAATCTTTCCCACGCTGCAATTAGAGACTCATCATCTTCTTGAGGATGAAGGACAAAATCTCTAAGCGAAGTCAAATAATTTTGGAGATAGGGAAGTATTCTAAGCAAAAGCTAGAGCAGAGTTCTTTCCAATCCCCACTTTTAATTGGTGCAGTTTGAAGGTACCATGTTTTGGCTTTTCCCTCTAAAAAGAATGGAAAAAGTTTCCATATAAGGGTTTCCTCAGACATGCCTGCAATGTGTAGGCACGCACAGGTTTGTTCAAACTCATTTAAATGAATGTGTGGATTTTCGTCTTCTAAGCCAGAAAAAGTTTGATTCTTAACCATTCCTATCAAGCATGGGCGTAGCTCGTAGTTGTCTGAAAGGATAGGCTTAGCAGATTTGGGCAACTCTAAGTCTACAACAGTGCGATAGGTATACTGGTTCAGTGGAATGGAATCTGTGGAGCTAGTGATTGGCTCGGAGAAATCCATTGTGAAAAGAACAAAAGGTAAAAGATATAAAATATAAAAGATAAAAGATAAAGTATAATACAAGGTTATACTTAAGACTTAAAATGATCTACCGTTCCCCGGCAATGGCGCCAGAAATGCTTGTTGGTATAAATTAACGCACACTCTACTATATCCGCAAGCGCACAGATAAAATCTACCGATGTAGCACTTCACCGGAGTAACCCAGTTTTAATATCGAACCCAAAGGAACGGATAGTGTTAAGTCTTGAAGAGTATAACCCTGAGTAGCTAACAAGGATGGAAAGCTAAAAACATAGAGGGGATCACTAAGGTTATCTAAATCCAACTTAAGAGTGATATGTTTATATTATTCTTAGTGGGGAAGTTGCCATAAAAGGTCACAAACAGAGTATGATTCTTTTATGCAAAAGTATACTCCTACCGGGCCTACACACGGGTAAGTGGACTATAGAAGAATCAACAAGGCTATAAGAGTCACCCTTGCGAACAACCACTACTACCGGTGTTATAGGAGGCAATTATGAGCTATCAAGTCTAAGCACCACGCTTACACTATCCAACTACTGTAACTCTAGAGCGACTAGAATTAAAGTACTCAAAAGAGAGTCACAAACCTTAAGAATAATAAGAACAATAGCTCAAACTTAAATATAGACGTTGATTACCGAAACAATCGTTGAAGCAAGTTGACGAAGAACTTGAATCCACAGGTACAAGATGAAGAAGTTGATCCGACAGGCCGGAGCTCCTTCTCAATCTCTTCCTCTCTCTCTTCTAGTTCTAGTATAAGACTAGGTTCTAAACCTAACTAGAGGGGTATCTAATCTTCTACTTGGAAGCTGACTCCTGAAGTCTCTTCTAGGGTTTCTAAATGAAGCGTAGTCTTCTGAAGAGGGACCTTTTGTCTGGCCTGGGGCCTGGGGGCCTGTTTATATAGCCCTGAGGGATCAATCGTGACCGTTAGATCAAACCGACTTCACGTAGGGCTGAGATTGATCCTCAAAGGCGGTGGAAGAAGATTCCAGAAGGGGGAGGCCGGTGGCGCCCTGGGGAGACCGACCGGTGGGCCCACCAGACCGGTCAGTCCGACCTGGAGGTGGCTCGGGGTGCCGTGCCTCGTGGTGTCTTTAGGTGTCCTCTGGAGTCTTCTGGAAGATTCCTGACTTGACGAATGCGTTATCTCCCGTCGGTTTCCTTCTAGGGGAAGCTATTGAGGGTTGTTTCCCTGTTTAATCCCTGCAGATTCACAATTCACCAAAACTCGTGGAATTTATTAGTTTTAATCCCTATACTAAGGTGGAGTTTATATATTTATCCATTTTCATGTTTAATTGACCTTTAATAATAAGAGTTAATTAGTGTCAACAGAAGTATTATTAGAACCTAAGCGAGGGCTAGAGAGAGAGAGCTCAGGAATAATGGCTGTAAGGATAGACAGAGAGGAGGGGTGCCTCTCTTATTTATAGCCTAATACAATAGTCCCCTTCTACTCCTACTGGTAATGAGCGAGCAGGCTAACCCTAAGGGTATTCCTGTCCAACTCGAAGTGTAGTCGATCTGACGGCCAGGTGCCTTCCTCATCCTTAGCTTCGCCTCGACCCAAGCCTCAGGATGCCACCATGTGTCGTCCGTCCTTTTTGGACCTCCCCCCGGTTTTGAGGCTGAAACTGGGAAACGTGTCTTCCGGCTGAGTTTTGTGGCCCAAACTCAGAAACCCGCCAGCACCCAGGTTTTGAGGCCCAAACCTGGAAACCGTCCTCACCCGGAGTTTTGAGGCCCAAACTCGGAAACCGACCCACCGGTGGTTTTTCTGGGGCTCTACCACCAAACGAAGCCATAGAGGGATGCACCGTCGTGCACCCCGACCACCCGCAAGTCTTCACTTGTCGCTGTCCCAGGCTGTCAGCCACCACAGCTGATCCTCAGGCCACCGGTTCGTCAGTCCAAGCCTCACGTCCGGCCTTCACCACTCTGGGTCCATCGGCACGACACGTCTCTACTTGATCTTCACCTTGCCTTTGATCACCATCTCCGAGCTTGACACCTGCACAACACAAGCCAAAGAACATGCACATCAAACCCGTTGACAATCACTCATCATCACAAGATCCGGATTACACACATGTATCCGCAATCTCCCCCTTGATGAGTGCATTGCCAACTACCAACACAAATCATATAGAGTAGAAGGAAGAAGAAGAAGGAAAGAACTCATCCAAATGACAAAAAGCAAAGCAAAGCCAATAGAGGGTCAAGTGGAGTGAGCAAGACAACTTGGTCCCCAAAGACATGGGCAACGGCTCGACGCAACCAAGCAAAGCAAAGCTAGCCTCAAGAAGAGGCAAAATGAGCTTAACACCTCTAGCAAGAAAGTCGGAGCAAAGAAACTATAAACTGTGTAAACCAGCTAGTTTCTACAGAAAGAGGCAAAGGCTCAACACAACTAGCTGCAAACCGCTCCAAACCAAATGGAAACCAACAAGCTGAAAACTCATCAAGCAAAACGAGCAAACTCCCCCTTAGATAATGCACATATAACTAAATCATGATTTGTCAAATTTCTCCCCGTTAGTTGATAATGCACATATCAAGAATAAACATGGGAGTCTGAAAGAAGGCTAAAAGAATGCAAAAAGCTTCAAAGATATGCTATCTATAGTGATAAATGCTCAATTTGCACAATTTGAAAAGAAAGGAGCCCTAATGCGAGCATAAGCTCATCATGATCATATAGCTCAACAAGAGTGGCGAAGCAGTTTTAGGTTTGAAATTTAGACAAAAAGCCAAGTTCACCAATGAAGTAGCATCTAGTACGAAAATGGACATGTCATCAACTAGAGTTAGCCAAACCACACTGGTGAACTACCTCAAAGCAAGTGTCAATTCAACAAACCATATACAACTCATTTCATTGGAATTAAGCAAGTTATACAAGAGTTATACATGTCAAGTGACTGCGAGGGGTTGAAAGCACCACAAAGTCTTACTTTTCAACCAAGCGAAGCCTAAGTCAAAAGACTATCAGAAGCATAAGGCAATGGTTTCGGTCATACACTACACTGCTGAAAGGGTCGAGATGGCGTACTAGAGGGGGGGGGGGGTGAATAGTCCTTTTTAAAAATAAACGTACCGGCTAACCGAAACAAATGTGGAATTAAAACTATCGGTGTAGCCAAGACTAGACCCCTCTACTTATACTCTATGACACCTTATAAAAGATTCTAAGCAATGCAAATAAGGTGTAGGGCTAGCTAGAGCTCACCTAAAGAATTCTAGAAGCAAGGCCACACAAACCTATGCAACTAGTACTTCAAACACGGGGGAGCTCCTACATAATCTAGTAAGCAAAGCCACAAAGCCTAAGCTCACTAGCAATGCTCAATAATAAGGCTACACAAGCCAAATTAGAGAGGTCAACTTAGCTACACAAACTAAGCAACTAAACACTAGCACAAGAAGAAGTATTGCAATACAAGCTAGTGTACAGAACAGGCGGTCGGTACTACCGGGCTGCTAGGCCGGTACTACCGACACCGGTACTACCGGGCTTTTATGCCGGTACTACCGAGCACCTGAAGGAAGCTACGAAATCGAAGTGGGTGAGATGCAATCTCAGATCTAGCAATTACCCCACTTCCCTAGATGATGTAGATGACAATTGTAGCTTCCCCAAGTCATGGTTCCTTGACAAAAAGTAGATCGAGCCTTCCCAACCTAAGATAGAGTGATGGAGAGAGGAAGAACACGAAGAACACAAGAACAAACATAATATGCAAGGAAACAAGAACAATAAGAGCAACAAGGGATAGGGACACACGATTTTATCCCGAGGTTCACTTGGTTGCCACTAAGCTAGTCCCCGTTGAAGCAATCCCAAGGATGCCGCCGATCCTCTTGCTAGTGGTGACACTAAGCCACACTCTCCATGATGGAGTGCTCACCAAGAGCTCTAGCTTTCGATCCGGCCGGACCACTTGGCGCTCTTCACGCCTCTTTCCACTAGAGTTGCTCTTCGCGATCTCCCGCGGGGCGAGCACAATGCCCCTCACAAAGCTTCTCCGGAGCCACGCACTCTTCACGCGGGCTTCACGAGGGAGACACGCACCAAGTCATCTAGGAGGTGGCAACCTCCAACAGTAATAAGCACACCACCGGTTTGCAACTCGAACACCTAGTGCCAACTCTTGCAGTCTCTCATGCACCGTACTAGAATCGCTCTCTCACACAATCGGATAAGCACTAATAAGCATATGTGAGTTAGAGGGCTCCTAAGCACTTCCCAACCATGGACACAAAGTCCCTAGGGTGCTCAACCTCTGCCAAGGGCCGGCCACCCCTCTATTTATAGAGGGGAGCCACCAACTAGACGTTTTCCCATTTCCCCGAGCTCACACGGCCACGGTCGGTACTACCGACTAAATGGCCGGTACTACCGGCGGTCAATATGACCGTTAGGACAGCCTTCCTAATACAGTCGGGGGTAGGGTCGGTAGTAGGGTCGGTTGTACCGACCACTATAGCGGTACTACCAGTTGGCCAAATCTAGATCTACACAGAACGCCTCCAAACTTCCTCCAAACCATTGTACTACCGACCACAAGGGTCGGTACTACCGGGGGCCGGTACTACCTGCCTTATGGCGGTACTACCTTTAGGCCAAAAATAGCCCAACACAGAGAACATGCGATATGCTCACCGAGGGGTCGGTACTACCAACTTCAGGGTCGGTACTACCGACTTCAGCAACCTGACCTGCGCGCTAAAACGGCCATAACTTTTAGCTCCGAACTCCGATTTCGATGATCTTGGACATTTTGGAAAGCTTATTCAGAGGGATACACAACCCACATGAATACAAGATCCAAAGCACAAAGGATTAGTACAGTTTTCCAATCCAAGATCCATCGCTTCACTTTTTAACCAAAGCTTTCTCCGAAACTTGTCCAAACTTCTTCTCCTTTGCAAATGTGCCAACACCACCAAGTGTATACAACCTTGTGCATGTGTGTTAGCATTTTCACAAACATTTTTCAAAGGATTTTCACTTGCTCTCACCAAGCCACTCGATCCTAGTGACAACGCAATGTTAGATCGCTCAAGTGGCACTAGATGACCGATATGCAAACAAGTTTGCTCCTCTTAATAGTACGTTCATCTATCCTAAACCCGGTCATAATCTTCTCTACACACCTATGACCGGTGAAATGAAATTCCCTACAAATATACCTTTGCCTTGCGCATTCCATTCCATCTCCTTTGGTGTTGATGCAACACATGCACCAACCTATCATCAAATGATATGATCCACTTCATATCATCACAGGGCCTCCATGGTCCATCGATCTTGACCTCACTTACTCTTCACCATTGCTTTGGTCCTTCGGTGCCAAGTCTTGCTTAAGCCTCCCGACACTCGGTACCAACGGCTTCAAAGCCTCCAACTTGCCCTTCACCTTCGCAATCGATCCATCAAGCCAAGTCTTGCCTTGATCTTCACCATCATAGCCATTTGACCACATGTCATGTTTCATGTGCATTAAGCTCCTCCATCACATGCATGAGCCTTGCAACATCCTCCAAGCCATTTCACCTCTATGGCATATGTTGCTCACACATGATCACCTGTGGACTAATCACCTGTGTAATTCACTTCAAACACATACTAGTCCACCTAAGTTGTCACTCAATTACCAAAACCAAACTAGGACCTTTCAATCTCCCCCTTTTTGGTAATTGATGACAACTCTACAAAGATATGGAAATAAAGCTTATTCCAAGCTAGCACTTCACAAGAATGTAAATTGTAACTTGGTTTGGATTCTATGTTACTTATCCAACATTAAGACCACATGAAAAGATTTGGATAAGTACCATACAACCTGACTTGGTAGTGATAACTCCCCCTACATGTGTGCTCAAATGGTTTGGTTTCAAGCTTGCACACATGCATAAATATGAAATTTGTGGGAGTGTTAGCACTACTAAGTGATGCTAAGGTATACAAGATAGAATTGTACCTTTGTAGTGTGTATACCACACTTGAATTCATCCTTAGCATCAACCTTGCTAGAAACAAGTGAAACTAGATACCACGTGAGATCAACATTATAATCAATGTTCTAGTTACCACTTGTTACACCAAGACTATGCTCTAAATACCAATAGATGGAAAACAATCATCATTCAAGTCTTAGCTCTAGCAAATATTGCACACGAGCATATATATCAAATGTAAGACATATGCATTATGCAAGCAAACAAATGTAATGCAAAAACAAATGCATCAATCATGTATTCATGAGCTTGCTCCCCCTACTTGTGTGCTCTCATTGTCCAAGAATTTTGATCCTTTATATTCTTCAATCTTGCTCCCTCTTGATCCATGTCCATCTTCTTTCCCCCCTTTTGTCCTTGACATATCACAATGGACATATCGCCACAATTTCTCCCCCTATCATATCATATCTTTGGCACTTTCTCCCCCTTTGTCATCAATAACCATAAAAGGTATGCTCTTTTCTCACAAAGGGTGACACTAGGGTAGATGGTTGACATTTGAGTCTTCATTTTTGATGGACACCACCATATGTGTTGGAATGACACCATGTGTAGGATCTTTTGACCTTGATACCAATAGGTGGGGCATCTTCCCTATGTCATAGCATGGGTCATCCAATTGATAAACTTGAGCTCTTGTTGGTGAGGGATGTTTTGCTTGATTTGATCACTTAAAGTTGAGGATCACTTGAAATCTTGTAGTATACCACTTGAATGAAAGTTTAAACTTGATATCCATTCACATTATTGTCTTCTTCTTGAACTCTTGTCATGAGCCTCTCATTTGTGACTTGAACTATCAAATTTGCACAAGATATCTAATTCGGTTTGCTCTAGAGTAAGCTTCTTCACCACATCTTCCAATGGTTATCTCACTCACGTTGAATTAGACACTTGAATGCTCATATTCTAGATCAAGTACTTGGGTTCACTAGCTCATGAACAAACTCATATACTAAGCACTAGATCATATAATCAATCAAGCAATAGTGGTAGGCTATGAATTTAAACTTTTCATTTGTTATGCATGATCCTATTAAGCATGTACTATATGCACTAACCGCATACTAGTAAGGGATGAAAAGATCATGCACATTACAATGATACATTTGCTATCTTCGAGAAGAGGATAGTCACATAGATTCCAATTTGTTTTCTCCAATAGCAATGTGAAGTCCATGGTGAAGACCAATAGATACCAATTGATAGAACAAATCTTCACCCATATGATCAAGTGCACTAGCTCAATGTTGTGGTTGGCTTGCTTCTTCATTTGATCATAGCTTGCATATATGAATACCACTCATGATTTGCTTCTCTATCTTGGTGTTTTCTTGGTTTCTTTTTAGATCAATCTCTTGTTTTTTCCAACTAAGCATCTCCAATGATACTTTAGATCACCACTTCCATGTTAGCCTTCCAAGCCTAGCTTGGTTAACCTACCAAAGGTGGCAAGCCCCTACAAAAGGGAGAAGTGACCTCTGTCCAAAGAACCATCCTTGATACTCACTTGAATTGACTTTGAAACCTTTTTTGAGTTTTTTCTTTCTTCCAAGATGATATTCAATTGATACTAGAACTTGTTCTTCATCTTCATCTCGATGTTGGCCTTGATCTTCAATTTGAGTACCAAATTGTGTGTCAAATACACTTCTGAATTGAATGGACTTGTACTCTTCTTTGTCATACTTCTAGCTCATGTCAAAACCAAATATAGGTCCCTCAACCATTTATAAACATGATTCCAACTTGAGGACCTTTCAATTAAAGTGACTCTAGAACAATCCAATAATTGTCACTTTTCTGGCAGATTCTGTCCTCTCAAGAAAACATGCATATCTCCAAAATATAAGTCCATTGACCATGAAATTTGGTGGAGATGTGCCTCACTAAGTGTTCTAGCAGCCATAAAATTTTTAGCTTCATTGGCTTTCTAGATTGCTACCAGATTTCAATTCTTTCCACACTACTACATGCTGAAAACTGCTGCACTTGTGTTCACAAGATCTACTCAAAACTGAAGCATCACTTATCCAATTATCATGAATTTTGCACAGAAACTAATACCATAAGTGTAGAGCATGTGTACCAAATTTCAACCCAATCCAAATAGATTTGGTCACTCAAACATGGCTATCATCACAGCTAGCTCAGATTTCAGATTTTGGACAGATTTCTATATTTGAGCTATACTTCTTCAAATTGAATCAAACTTGAGATAAACTTGCTTGAACATCAACATAAGACATATATCCATTCAAATCCACTTACTAAAAGTCATCTTGTGAACATATCCAATCAAACTAACTCAAACTTGATCACTAAACAAATTTATCCATTCAATCATCTTATAGCAAGCAATCATATGCATATATATCCAATTCAATCAACTCATATGCATCTAAAATAACATGATCAACTAGATATACCTTAGTAGCTCATGATCATCAAATAGCAAGCTTCTAGCATTTGCAAGCCTTCAAATATTTCCAATCAACCACCACAACTTGATCTTTTGCACTTGTATGTTTTAGCACTTGGACTTCACTTCACTTGACTTGGCATTGGGATATGAATAGCAATAAGCTTCATTACTTGACTCAATCACATGATGAATAATATGAAATCAATTTGAATCAAGTCTCCAATGCCATGGTACCTACACACATTCATCCACTTTTTGATGGTACCCAAACTAGTTTGGGTCCTCTCAAGTTAGGTGCAACATACTTAGGCAATGCCTTAGTATGAATAGCGGGATGAGTTGCAATAGTAGCCTTAGAGGTACCATTTTCATCCTTCCTAAGCATAGAATCAATAGAAATTGAAATAGGCTTAAGAATGTTACCT
Source organism: Coix lacryma-jobi var. lacryma-jobi (assembly GCA_009763385.1). Classification (NCBI taxonomy): domain Eukaryota; kingdom Viridiplantae; phylum Streptophyta; class Magnoliopsida; order Poales; family Poaceae; genus Coix; species Coix lacryma-jobi. The sequence continues at coordinate 73,405,817 of CM019829.1, forward strand.
AGGGGACATGAATTAGCCATGTGTCCCCTTTCCCGGCATGAGTAGCAACTTCTCTTGGATTGAGCCTTTTCTTCCTTGCTCATGTGTTGCTTCTCATTGCTTTGCTTCTTCTTGTTTGCTTGACCCTTCTCCTCAAGCTTGTTTGGACAACCCGAAGCTAGGTGGCCCAATTCATCACAACTATAGCACTTGACTTGGGTTAGGTCTTGTGTTGATCTTGATCTTCTACCTCCCCTTCTTGTCTTCTTCTTCTTCTTCCCCATATCACCATCTTCATCGTTGATCTTTCTTTGTACTTGGGGCTTCATCATTGGCTTCTTGTTGTTGGGGCAAGGATTTGCAAGATGTCCCATCTCATGGCACCGATAGCACATGAAATGAGATAGCTTTTCTTGTTCTTGCCTCTTCATTTCTCTTTCATATCTTCTCTTGCCCCATCTTTTGCCTTTGACATTGCTCTTGTTGAAGCCAATGCCACTCATGTCACCATAGCTTCTTTGATTCTTCATCATGTGCTCATAGGTGACCTTTGATCCACACCACCTCTCTAACTTGTTGCTCAAGTTCTTCACTTTGCTTTTGAGCTCATTGTTCTCCTTCAAATGTTAGTCTCACAAGACAAGGAAGTAGAACAAGCATCTATATGTGAAGAACATGGTATAGATAATAAATCTTCACAAGAGGTGGATACATGCTTCTTCTCTACATCACATGGGTTAGCACAAATATGTGATTGATCATTTGACCCAAATGATGAGCTCTCACTAGTTTTAGTTTCTACATTAGAAAGCTTCTTAGTGAGAAAAGCATGGTCTTGTACCAAGTTGTCATGAGCAACACTAAGTTCCTCATGAGTCAATTTAAGCTCATCATGTGAACAAGTAGTAACATAAATTAGATGCTTTTGTTGTTCACATGCATTCTTTAGAAATGGTGCGGATACATGGGTGTATGCCGGGTCTCTGTGTGATGAGTGATTGTCAACGGAGATGATGCGCATGTTCTTTGGCTTGTGTTGTGCAGGTGTCGAGCACGGAGACAGTGATCGATGGCGGGTGAAGGTCAAGTTGCAACGTGCCGTGCTGACGGACCGGGCGCGATGAAGGATGGGCGTGCCGTGCGGCGGACGTGCCATGCCGATGTATCAGACGGTGAAGGGCGGACGTGGACTTGGACTGATGGACTGGAGGCCGGAGGATCAGCTGTGGTGGCTGGCAGCCTGCGACAGCGACAAGCGGAGAAGTGCGATCATGTCGGTGGAAGGGGTGCACAGGTGGTGCATCCCCTCTACGACGCCGTTTGTTGGTGGTAGAGCCCGGGAAAAACCAACGGTGGACGGTTTCCAGGTTTGGGCCTCAAAACCTGGGTGCTGGGTTTCCAGGTTGAGCCACAAAACCTGGGCGCGACGGTTTCCAGGTTGAGCCTCAAAACCTAGGCGTGGGCCGGTTTCCGAGTTTGGGCCTCAAAACTCGGGCGCTGCGGGTTTCCGAGTTTGGGCCACAAAACTCGAGCTGGAGGCTGGTTTCCCGGTTTGGGCCTCAAAACCGGGGGCTGATGGAAAAGGCTGGTTTCCGGTTTGGGCCACAAAACCGGGGGTGCAGAGCGAGGGCGGCACGTGGCGGCGATCCAGAGGTTGCGTCGAGGCAACGCTTCGGTTCGAGCGGGCGTGGCCGTCGGATCTACCTACCACCGCGGGTTGGACCAGAATAGCCTTAGGGTTTAGCTGGTTCGCTCTGTAATTAGTTTAGAGAGGGGTAGAGTAGGAAATAGGCTTAGTCTAGGTTAGTATAAGTAGTCCAGGGGAGACACCCTCCTCCCCATCTCAGTGTTAGCTATCTCAGTTAGTGCCTTCATTTGCTAGGGTTTCCTGCTCTCCCATCCCCTGCTTTAGCTAGTTGAGATCCGCAGAGAGACTCCACTCTGTGTACTGTTGAGTTGAGGAAGTGAGGCCGTATCCTCACCCTGGAGCACAGATCGATGGTTTGATTTGGGTCCTTAATTCGAGTTCGTGGCTGTGATTTCCGTTTTGCTTGTGTTCTTCACGAAATCCTTTTGCTCCACGATTTTCCCGTCGCTTGATCTCTTTGCTCGGTTCATTTTGCAATTCCGTTTGAACCAAGTTGTTCTAGATCGTGAGGCACTTCTTTCCTTCGAAGGAATCATCCTCTAACCTCACGGTCTAGGAGATCGATCGATTTTTCGTTTCGGGTCACGTTTCTCACTTCCCCAAAATACTTCGATTCACCGATTTGGAGTTAGGTTCGAGCCATGATCTCTTAGAGATAGCTCACTAACCTCCTTGTGACTTCACTCACCAAGTTTGATCCCTAGAGGATGCGTTTTGGGTGAGTTTGAGTCGGATCGGTAGAAGAACAGAGGGGCTGCGGGGTGACCGGACGCTGGTCGTGAAGTGATCGGACGCTGACCAGTGCGTCCGGTCGTTGAGCGTTGCGTACAGAGTTTCTGTTTTGACCGGACACTCATGACCGGACCCTGTGTTTATCGACTGACTGGACGCGCCTAGGTTCCTGTTCATCGTGTTTGTTTGATCTGACCGGACGCTCTGTTCACAACCGGACGCTCCGTACTAGTGAGTCCGGTTGCGAACAGAGAGCTCCCAGAGCCGATTTCTGACGACCGGACGCGTCCGGTCCCAGCTGACCGGACGCAGGCAGAGTCCGGTCGTTGCTGTTTCGCGCCATTTCGTTAGCGGTTCGTTCGCTCTTGATTGGATTCGAGTTTCGTCTTTTGCGTTGGCTTTCTAGGGTTGTCTAGTGTCCCGCTGTGCTTCGTGGGAGCATCCACCCTACATCTAGGGTCGTGGACATTAGCAAGCTCTAGGGTTCGCTTTTGGGGTTGATTTTGGGACAGTGGCATCTAGTTTCCGTAAGAAAATTTTGAAGCTCCCATTCACCCCCCTCTGGTCGCTTTCGGGTAGCTTTTCGGTCCTTCAAGTGGTATCGGAGCGGGTTAAGGATCTTCCACCTTAACCAGTTCCAGATCCACCGAAGGCGACATGGATCGCGGCGTGGGCAAACCGCCGTTTTTCGATGGGACGAACTATGCGTATTGGAAGATACGTATGTCGGCCTATCTGCAGAGCTTGGGCGCTTCTATTTGGGATATTTGCAACTCTGCTGATTACGTGGTCTTAGCTGCTCGTGTGTCTCAGCAACAGATCGATGAGCACGATGCCAATAGCCGAGCCCGTAATGCTCTCTTTTCTTGTTTGAGCATGGGAGAGTTTGATCGTGTTTCTCACCTCGCTACGGCTCGGGAGATCTGGGACACCCTCATGCGTTTCCATGAGGGCACCTCTCAAGTCAAAACCCGACTCTACGAGTCGTTCAAGCGTGAGTATGAGAACTTTAGACATCAACCTGGCGAGAGCATAGAAAGTTTATTCGCTCGCTTTCAGGTGATTGTCAACAGGATGAGGGCTAACAGAGAGCAGTTGCCATTTGACGATCATGAGCGTGCTTTGAAGCTTTTGCACACTCTTGACCGTTCGGTGTGGGACTCCAAAGTTCAGGCAATCATCGAATCGCCGAACTATGAGACCCTCACCTGCGACGAGCTCTTCAGTAAGCTCAAGTCCAGTGAGATTGATGCTATGGCGAGGGCTTCTTTTGAAAATCCTTCTCGCCCGTCCATGGCTTTGGTTCCTCCGGCTCTTCCTCTAACCCCTCAGCTGGCTTTTGCGCTTTCTTCTCTCTTTTCTTTCTGTGACAGAGGACCAGCTGGAGTCTTTGGGAGACGACGAGTTGGCTTTGCTTGCCAACCGTTCTTGCGGTTCCACAACAACCGCATGAACCGTCGTCGAGGAGGAGGACGCACGGGATGCTACGAATGCGGCGACCCCGACCACATTCATCGCCGACTGCCCCAAAAAGAACAAGCATCTGGGAAGGGCGATCACGGCCACAGCACGACTCCAAGTACAAGGAGAAGCACGTTCCCCCAAGGCACAAGAAGCGGGGCGGCTTCGACAAAGAGTACATCAAGAAGAAGTACTTGGAGAAGCAGCAAGCTGAGCAGCGTGCGTTCTTCGCCACGCTCAGCGACGTCGACGGCTCGGATGACGACTTCGCTGGCTCCAGCGATGACGAGTCTGTGAAGAAGAAGCTGGAAGACAAGTTCAACGGCTTGTCTTCTTCGCCGGCGACGGAGGCCTGTGCACCATGGCGCTCGGAGATGAGGTCGACGGCGAGCCGGAGCGTACCCTCGGAACGACAACGACGACGACACCTCCCAGGTATCTCTCACCTACGACGAGCTTTCCTCCGAGGTAGAGAAGTTGACCGCTGCCCTCCTTAGCCAAGATAAACTGCTTAGGCGTGCCGCTAGAGAGCGCAAGGAGTTCAGGCAGAAATGGGAGGACACGGTGAAGGAACTTGAGTTCGCTCGTTCCACCGTGGTTGTGTCGGAGGAGTTGGAGTGCGAGAGTTGCGCCGCGCACATGACAGATCTTCTCACTCTGAGGAGTAAGCATGCTGCGCTGGTAGATGAGGTGGATGAGCTCCGAGCTAGACCGCAGCTGTTGGGTGCATGCAAGACTTGTCCTGTTTTGCAATCTGAGTTGGCAGAGAAAAATGCCAAGCTTGAGTCTTTAGAGAAGGCCAGCTCAGATAGCACTCGTGTCTCGAGGTGTGCTTTGTGAGGGCCTGGAGATGGAGATTGCCAATGTGAAGCATGGCAAGATGCAAACCGAGGAAAAAAACACATACCTTCGGTCCATCTTGTCATGGGTCTCCAGTAGTGAGCCACAGCTCGGGATGATGATCTCCCAATTCAAGCGAGCTTTGGTGCCCCTGGTGTAGGTTTTGCTCAGAGTGTTGATCTCTCAGTTTTTGGAAGATTGGAGAGTCTAGTGGTCTGAACCCATGTGAGAAGCCCAATTCCACCACTACTCCCAAACTTGCCAAGCTTCCACTCAAAGAGCCAGCCAAGCCTATCACCAAAGATGGTGTGGTTGAGAACCCCCGAGAGCTCCTCCCAAGAACCCAGTTTGGGCACCCAAGCCAAACCACCTCAGAAACAAGCTTGACGCTATGCCACCCATTCGTGAGGAGTTGCCACAGAAGGGCAAAGGCAAAGTGAGCCACACCCCCAGCCCTGGTCACCAACAACCCCCTTTGCGTGCGGTGAGGTACCAGTGTGATTTCTGTGGGAGGGATGGTCACTTGATCGAGTTCTGTTTCCGGCGCAAGCGGGAGGCGCGCCGTGCTCGGGAGATGGAGACCCGGACATGTACCATCCAGCTCATGGTGGACATGTGCCGAAGGCTCAGGGAGAGCTGCTAGGTCCGGACGTCAAGGTCCCCGGCCTAGGCAGGAGATGAGAGCCCTAGGAGGGAGACTAGGCCTAGAGGTCCAGCACCTCAGTTTGTTAGGCCTAGGCAGGAGAGAGCTCCGAGGAGAGACGCTAGAGCAGTTGAGCCCCAGGCTCCTAGGCGTAGATCTCATAGAGAGCGTGCCCGACGGGAGCCTGCAGTTGCAGGTTTTGGACCCCGTGGCGGAGGCTTAGTGAGCGCTTTCCCCCACCGCAGTTTGAGTACCGCGGTGAGCGCTTCTTCCCTAGCGGACCACGTTTTCCTCAGCGTGGTGATCGCTTCCCTCGTAGACGTGCTAGGAATGGTTTTTACACTAACCCTTCTTTTGAGCAGCCGGCCCAACACTGGTTTTCCCCTTATTCACTAACCCCAGTGTTGGACCGTATGCTCACCCTATGTCTTTTTATTGATGTAGGTGAGACGGTTGGAGGACATTGGTTGGTGGATTCTGGTTGCTCGAGGCACATGACCGGAAACGCCAAGTGGTTCTCCAGCCTAGCCCGGTCGCCGGAAGGAGTACATAACCTTCGGCGACAATAGTAAAGGTAAGGTATTGTCTCGTGGACAGTGCGGGTTAATGAGCACTTTGTGTTGCGCGATGTTGCTCTTGTTTCTAACTTGCATTTTAACCTTCTTTCTGTTTCGCAACTTTTTGATGATGACTATGAGATTCGCTTTAAAACCGAACCTTAGTCGCATCTTAGATCCTCAGGGCGATCTTGTATGTCTGATCGGGCGATCTTGATGGCTTAATTTCGCCCTTTGGGAAAGTCTTTCGTCGCGAATTTCAGGAGTCGTTTGGTTTCTCTCGCTGTCTTTTGGCTAGTCCTTCTTCCTCCGATCTTTGGAAGTGGGCATAGGAGGCTCGGTCATTTAAGCTTCGACTTGCTTGCAAGACTTAGCTCACTTGGCCTAATCCGAGGATTGCCCAAGCTTTCGATGGAGAAGGATCTAGTTTGCCATTCTTGCAGACATGGGAAGATGGTTGCCGCTCCCCCCCATCCAGTGACTAAGGTCATGACCTCGCACCCCGGAGAGCTTTTACACATGGACCTTGTTGGTCCGGCTCGGGTGAGCTCGGTTGGTGGCAAGTGGTATGTTTTGGTTGTGTTGACGACTTTTCGAGATATTCGTGGGTCTTCTTTTGACTGAGAAGACTGAGACTTCTCCTTCGCTCGCAATCTGATTTTGCGTCTTCAGAACGAGTTCCCTTTGAACTCGATGCGAGCTATTAGAAGTGATAATGGTTCCGAATTCAAAAATTCGGATTTTGAGAAGTTTTGTAACCGCCTTGGGTTGGAGCATCAGTTTCTTCCCCTACACACCGCCCCAAAATGGTGTTGTAGAGAGGAAGAATCGGACCTTGTTGAGATGGCCAGGACGATGCTTGATGAGCATAGGACTCCTAGGCGCTATTGGGCCGAAGCTATGAACACTGCATGCTACATTTCAATCGCATTTTTCTGAGAGCTTTTTGAAAAAGACTTCTTATGAGTTGCGTTTTGGCAAACGCCCAAGGTGAGTTATTTTCGAGTTTTTGGTTGCCATTGTTTTATACTCAAAAAGGGCAACTGGACAAATTTGAGTCTCGTCCTCTGACGGTGATTTTTGGGTTATGGCACTCACACTAGAGCATATCGTGTACTTAACCTTGACACTAACCGAGTCATGGAGACATCAGATGTCACCTTCGACGAGACTCTTGTTTCTCCTTCTTCTCGTTTTGAGCGTGCAGGTGATCATGAGGTTGGAGAGCCTCTTTTTGATGAGGAGGACGAGGGTGCTGAAGGTATGGATGATCCAGCACCCCCTCCACCTGCCGTGCCGCAAAGAGCGGCCTCGACGACGACTCACGGCCCCGACACTCCTCTTCCTGGGGGCCATGGGATCCTCCACCTCGCGCGGTACCTTTTGTACCCGGGGTGGAACCAGCTGCTGTTGAGGGGGAGGTCACTTCTTCCCGGGAGGCGCCACGACATATCCAGCGCGCAGCACCCCCCTGAACAGATGATCGGCGACATCGGCGAGCGAGTTACTCGCTCCAGGTCACAGCACATCTCTCACTTCGCTCATTCTGCTTTTGTTGCTATTTTGAGCCCCGAGATGTTGGACACGCATTGACGGATCCGGATTGGGTCAATGCCATGCATGAGGAGTAGAGAAACTTTGAGCGAAATCGGGTTTGGGTTCTAGTCCACCTCCACCTGACTGTAAAGCCTATAGGGACAAAATGGGTATTTAAAAACAAGCAAGGAGAGGATGGCCACGTTGTAGAAACAAGGCCCGGCTTGTAGCGAAAGGCTATAGTCAGAAGGAAGGGATAGATTATGAGGAGAAACCTTCGCTCCTGTAGCACGGTTGGAGGCTATTAGGATACTCTTGGCTTATGCTGCATCCAGGGGTTTCAAACTTTTTCAAATGGATGTCAAGAGTGCCTTTTAAACGGCTACATGAGGAGGAGGAGGTTTATGTTGAGCAACCCCCCGGTTTTGAAAATCCCAAGTTTCCAAACCATGTCTTTAAACTTCACAAAGCTTTGTATGGTTTGAAACAAGCCCCTAGAGCCTGGTATGATAGGTTGAAAACCTTTTTGCTGCTAAGGGTTTTAAAATGGGATGTGTAGATAAGACGCTCTTTCTCTCCGGCAAGGCAAAGACAACATTTTGGTCCAAATTTACGTGGATGATATCATTTTCGGTGGTTCTTCTCACGCTTTGGTTGCCAAGTTTGCAGATACTATGAGCAGGGAGTTCGAGATGAGCATGATGGGCGAGCTGACTTTCTTTCTCGGGTTGCAAATTAAGCAATCCCGAGAGGGACGTTTGTGCACCAGGGCAAGTACACGAGGGACTTGCTGAAGCGGTTCGACATGGGTGAGGCCAAGCCTCTTCCGACGCCCATGTCGACAACGACTGCCCTGGATGCCGACACGGATGGAGAAGCAGTGGACCAGAAGGAGTACCGCAGCAGCATGATTGGATCGCTGCTCTACCTGACGGCGACACGGCCGGACATTCAGTTCGCCGTGTGCTTGTGCGCGCGCTTTCAGGCTTCGCCACGCACTTCTCACCAGGCGGCGGTGAAGCGCATCTTCAGGTACCTTCGTTTCACGCCTGAGTTCGGGATTTGGTATTCTGCTTCTTCCACCCTCTCGCTTTGTGGCTTTCTGATGCTGATTTTGCTGGTTGTCGCACCGAGCGCAAGTCCACTTCTGGGACTTGCCAGTTTATTGGATCTTCTCTGGTGTCGTGGTCTTCTCGCAAGCAGTCTAGTGTCGCTCAGTCTACCACGGAGGCTGAATATGTTGCTGCGGCTAGCTGCTGTTCCCAGTTACTCTGGATGATGGCCACTTTGCGTGATTTTGGTTTGAGCTTTACTCGAGTTCCTTTGCTGTTTGTGACAGCACGAGTGCCATTAGCGTTGCTAAGAACTCCGTGCTTCACTCGAAAACCAAACACATTGATGTGCGCTTTCATTTTGCGAGACCACCAGGAGAAGGGTGATATCGACCTTCGCCATGTCGATACTCATCACCAATTGGCTGATATTTCACCAAGCTTTAGACGAATCAACCTTTAATAGGTTGAGGGGTGAGCTTGGTGTGTGTTTCCCTTTTAGATGAGGGAAGCATTTTGAGATGTACAGACTGACTCTTTTATTTTGAGGCTCTTTTCTTTTGAGTCTTGAGTCTTTCCAATGGTATCTTCTTTCTTTCAGTTTTGTGTCGGGCATACGCATTTACATTCTGAGCTTCATGTCTATATTCACTAGAATGTAATTATGCTCTTATAGTATTGCTCCGATGCTTATGATGATGCTTGTAGCTTATGCTCTTTCTGATCACTGTTACATGTTATGAGCGAGCTATTTTTGGAATGGGAATTATGCCTAATGTATATAAATCTGAAAATGTTCACCATTGAGATATGCAACTAGCATGTGTAGGGTGTGTTTGAGTCCATTCCTGCTTTTCATATATGCTAGGTTGCTATGTCTCTAGTCCTGAGTCATTCACTTGCTTGGTTGTTCATAACTTGCTTAAAATCTGAACCAAGTATTGTTGAATTGAAAAGATCGAGATGGGATTGCTTGTCAACACCTCATGGTATTGAGACTGTTTCTCATTGCACTTTGAGTTAAACTTGAGCCATGTAGTGTATGACCGAAACCGTTGCTTTAAGCTTCTGATTGCTTCGGCATAGGCTTCGCACGGTTGAAAAGTTAGGCGATGACAAGCTTTCAACCTCTCGCAATCACATGCTAAAAATGAACTTGTGAATTCTTTTACCGCTGCAACTCCGTATGAATTTGACATCACAAGTATGCTTCATTCCTATGCATGATGATTGAACTTTGCTAGGGTAGTTCACCTTGTATATATGCTTAGCACTTGTTTGGATTCCTTCTATACATGTCTAGTGCTATTTGATGGTGACTATCCTTTTGGCTTAAAACTGCTCACATGCTCATATGCTTCATATTTCGTATAAGTGATCAGTTTGAGCCTTTGCTATTTGAGTGCTTAATTGAGATGTTGGAGCTATACTGATTAGAGCATCTTTGCACTCTTTTGACTATATACTTGAAGCTCCTAACTTGCATTTTGACTTCATATGCATTTGGAAGGAGATCTTGTGTTCAGGGGGAGTTTATGTGAAGGGAGTTGATTCTCCGATACCTTTTGGCCTTGATAAGTGCATTTTCAACTAGGGGGAGAAATTTATGCAAATCATATGCTCCTGTGTTGATCAACTAAGGGGAGATCATTTGTCCTAGTTGCTTGCATTTGTCGAGGGGGAGTTTGCTAGTTGTGTTGAGCCGTTGCCTCTGTGTGAGGGACTAGCAAACGTTCCTAGCTTTTCATGAGCTTTCATAAGCTTTTTCATTTGGCTTTCAATTGGTATCGTCTGGTGTGCTTTCCCATTTGGTTTGGGTTGATTTCCAATTGGTTCGGAGTAATTTCTTGCTAGTTGTGTTGAGCCTCTGTGCCTCTATCTTGAGGGACTAGCATTTTGCTTCTGTTGTCCTCCGATCTTCAATTGGTATCTGCTAGCGGTGTTGAGCCTGTTCTACCTCTTCTTGAGGGCTAGCTTTGCTTTGCTTGGTTGCGTCGAGCCGTTGCCCATGTCTTTGGGGACCAAGTTTTTCGCTTCATCCACTTGACCTTCTTTGGCTTTTGTTAGGCTTTTGGGTCATTTGGTTGGGTTTTCTCTTCCACTCCTTCCTACCTCCTTCTTCTTATTCATGATTGTTTGTGGAGTTGACAATGCACTCATCAAGGGGGAGATTGCGGATACATGGGTGTATGCCGGTCTCTGTGTGATGAGTGATTGTCAACGGAGATGATGCGCATGTTCTTTGGCTTGTGTTGTGCAGGTGTCGAGCACGGAGACAGTGATCGATGGCGGGTGAAGGTCAAGTTGCAACGTGCCGTGCTGACGACCGGGCGCGATGAAGGATGGGAGGGGCGTGCGTGCGGCGACGTGCCATGCCTGATGTATCAGACGGTGAAGGGCGGACGTGGACTTGGACTGATGGACTGGAGGCTGGAGGATCAGCTGTGGTGGCTGGCAGCCTGCGACAGCGACAGAAGAGAGAAGTGCGATCATGTCGGTGGAAGGGGTGCACAGGTGGTGCATCCCCTCTACGACGCCGGTTTGTTGGTAGAGCCGGGAAAAACCAACGGTGGACGGTTTCCAGGTTTGGGCCTCAAAACCTGGGTGCTGGGTTTCCAGGTTGAGCCACAAAACCTGGGCGCGACGGTTTCCAGGTTGAGCCTCAAAACCTGGGCGTGGGCCGGTTTTCGAGTTGGGCCTCAAAACTCGGGCGCTGCGGGTTTCCGAGTTTGGGCCACAAAACTCGGGCTGGAGGCTGGTTTCCGGGTTTGGGCCTCAAAACCGGGGGCTGATGGAAAGGCTGGTTTCCCGGTTTGGGCCACAAAACCGGGGGTGCAGAGTGGAGGGCGGCACGTGGCGGCGATCCAAGGTGCGTCGAGGCAAGACTCGGTTCGAGCGGGCGTGGCCGTCAGATCTACCTACCACCGCGGGGTGGACCAGAATAGCCTTAGGGTGGGTTTAGCTGGTTCGCTCTGTAATAGTTTAGAGAGGGGTAGAGTAGGAAATAGGCTTAGTCTAGGTTAGTATAAGTAGTCCAGGGGAGACACCCTCCTCCCCATCTCAGTTAGCTATCTCAGTTAGTGCCTTCATTTGCTAGGGTTTCCTGCTCTCCCATCCCCTGCTTTAGCTAGTTGAGATCCGCAGAGAGACTCCACTCTGTGTACTGTTGAGTTGAGGAAGTGAGGCCGTATCCTCACCCTGGAGCACAGATCGATGGTTTGATTTGGTCCTTAATTCGAGTTCGTGGCTGTGATTGATTCGTTTTGCTTGTGTTCTTCACGAAATCCTTTGCTCCACGATTTCCCGTCGCTTGATCTCTTTGCTCGGTTCATCTTTTGCAATCCGTTTGAACCAAGTTGTTCTAGATCGTGAGGCACTTCTTTCCTCCGAAGGAATCATCCTCTAACCTCATGGTCTAGGAGATCGATCGATTTTTCGTTTCGGGTCACGTTTTCTCACTTCCCCCAAAATACTTCGATTCACCGATTTGGAGTTAGGTTCGAGCCATGATCTCTTAGAGATAGCTCACTAACCTCCTTGTGACTTCACTCACCAAGTTTGATCCCTAGAGGATGCGTTTTGGGTGAGTTTGAGTCGGATCGGTAGAAGAACAGAGGGGCTGCGCGGGGTGACCGGATGCTGGTCGCGAAGTGATCGGACGCTGACCAGTGCGTCCGGTCGTTGAGCGGTTGCGTACAGAGTTTCTGTTTTGACCGGACACTCATGACCGGACCCTGTGTTTATCGACTGACTGGACGCGCTAGGTTCCTGTTCATCGTGTTTGTTTGATCTGACCGGACGCTCTGTTCACAACCGGACGCTCCGTACTAGTGAGTCCGGTTGCGAACAGAGAGCTCCCAGAGCCAATTTCTGACGACCGGACGCGTCCGGTCCCAGCTGACCGGACGCAGCGCAGAGTCCGGTCGTTGCTGTTTCGCGCCGTTTCGTTAGCGGTTCGTTCGCTCTTGATTGGATTCGAGTTCGTCTTTTGCGTTGGCTTTCTAGGGTTGTCTAGTGTCCCGCTGTGCTTCGTGGAGCATCCACCCTACATCTAGGGTCGTGGACATTAGCAAGCTCTAGGGTTCGCTTTTGGGTTGATTTTGGGACAGTGGCATCTAGTTTCCGTAAGAAAATTTTGAAGCTCCCATTCACCCCCCCTCTGGTCGCTTTCGGGTAGCTTTTCGGTCCTTCAAATGAGTTTTCTTTTGTCAATTTCTTTGTTTTAGCCATCTCATTTTCTAAAGCTTTGGTGAGTCTACATACAAGCTCTACATTTGGATCATCACAATCAACAACCACATTTGCAATTGATACCTTAGTGTCACTGTGTGACATGAAGCAATGTAGTGTAGAGGGAGAGCTTGTTGAGACATCACTCTCATAGCCATCATCCTTGTCAACTGATCTTGTGGATTGATCATCATCATGATCACTTGACCATGAGGTGGAGCAATCTTCCACAATCACCAAGTTGTGGTCATGCTCATCATCCTCATGTGCCTCTTCCTTGGGCTCACTAACATCATCATCATTTGAGGCACTCCCATACTTGTCATTGAGATACTTCCACATGTTATGGGAGGACTCCATATCCATGATTTCACTAAAGATATCATCATGCAAAGATCTAAAAATGATGTTAGTAGCTTGACACTCGAGATCTAGGCATTTCTCTTGTGCTTGAGTTAGATTCTTTTCATCCAACACATGAGAAAAGCCTACATCTACGATCCACCACATTTGAGGGCAAATAAACTTGAAGTTGCATATCATCCAAGTTTTCCATCGTGTAAAGTGAGTGCCATCAAAAATGTGTGGACAATCAATGCCTAGCCCATAAGTCGCCATCCTCTCGGGTCGGTGAAGACCACAAATAAGAGACCTAGCTCCGATACCACTTGAAAGGGTCGAGATGGCGGACTAGAGGGGGGTGAATAGTCCTTTTTAAAAATAAACGTACCGGCTAACCGAAACAAATGCGGAATTGAAACTATCGGTCTAGCCAAGACTACACCCCTCTACTTATACTCTATGACACCTTATAAAAGATCCTAAACAATGCAAATAAGGTGTCGGGCTAGCTAGAGCTCACCTAAACAATTCTAGAAGCAAGGCCACACAAACCTATGTAACTAGTACTTCAAACACGGGGGAGCTCCTACACAATCTAGTAAGCAAAGCCACAAAGCCTAAGCTCACTAGCAATGCTCAATAACAAGGCTACACAAGCCAAATTAGAGAGATCAACTTAGCTACACAAACTAAGAAACTAAACACTAGCACGAGAAGAAGTATTGAATACAAGCTAGTGTACAGAACAGGCGGTCGGTACTACCGGGCTGCTAGGCCGGTACAACCGACACCGGTACTACCGGGCATTTATGCCGGTACTATCGAGCACCTGCAGGAAGCTACGAAATCGATGGGGGTGAGATGCAATCTCAGATTTAGCAATTACCCCACTTCCCTAGATGATGTAGATGACGATTGTAGCTTCCCCAAGTCTTTGTTCCTTGCCAAAAAGTAGATCGAGCCTCCCAACCTAAGATAGAGTGATGGAGAGAGGAGGAACATGAAGAACACAAGAACAAGCGTAATATGTATGGAAACAAGAACAATAAGAGCAACAAGGAACGAGGACACAAGAATTTATCCCGAGGTTCACTTGGTTGCCACCAAGCTAGTCCCCCTTGAAGCAAGCCCAAGGATGCCGCCGATCCTCTTGCTAGTGGTGACACTAAGCCACACTCTCCATGATGGAGTGCTCACCAAGAGCTCTAGCTTTTGATCCGGCCGGACCACTTGGCGCTCTTCACGCCTCTTTCCACTAGAGTTGCTCTTCGCGATCTCCCGCGGGGCGAGAACAATGCCCCTCACAAAGCTTCTCCGGAGCCACGCACAATCTTCACGCGGGCTTCACGACGGAGACATGCACAAAGTCATCTAGGAGGTGGCAACCTCCAAGAGTAATAAGCACCACCGGCTTGCAACTCGAACACCTAGTGCCAACTCTTGCAATCTCTTATGCACCGCACTAGAATCGCTCTCTCACACAATTGGATAAGAACTAATAAGCATATGTGAGTTAGAGGGCTCCTAAGCACTTCCCAACCATGGACACAAAGTCCCTAGGGTGCTCAACCTCTGCCAAGGGCCGGCCACCCCTCACTTTATAGAGGGGAGCCACCAAATAGCCGTTTTCCCCTTTCCCCGAGCTCACACGGCCACGGTCGGTACTACCGACTAAAGGGCCGGTTCTACCGGCGGTCAATATGACCGTTAGGACAACCTTTCTTACACAGTCGGGGGTAGGGTCGGTAGTACTGATCACTGTAGCGGTACTACCGGTTGGCCAAATCTAGATCTACACAGAACGCTTCCAAACTTCCTCCAATCCTCGGTACCACCGACCACAATGTTCGGTACTACCGGGGGCCGGTACTACCGGCCTTATGGCGGTACTACCTTTAGGCCAAAAATGGCCGAACACAGAGAACATGCGATCTGCTCACCGAGGGGTCGGTACTACCGACTTCAGCAACCTGACCTCCGCCCTAAAATGGCCATTACTTTTAGCTGCGAACTCTGATTTCGATGATCTTGGATATTTTGGAAAGCTTATTCAGAGGGCTACACAACCCACATGAATACAAGATACAAAGCACAAAGGATTAGTATAGTTTTCCAATCCAAGATCCATCGCTTCACTTTTTCAACCAAAGCTTTCTCCGAAACTTCTCCAAACTTCTTCTCCTTTGCAAATGTGCCAACACCACCAAGTGTATACAACCTTGTGCATGTGTGTTAGCATTTTCACAAACATTTTTCAAAGGATTTTCACTTGCTCTCACCACGCCACTCAATCCTAGTAACAACGCAATGTTAGATCGCTCAAGTGGCACTAGATGACCGATATGCAAATAGTTTGCTCCTCTTAATAGTACGACCATCTATCCTAAACCCCCGTCATAATCTTCTCACACCTACACACCTATGACCGGTGAAATGAAATGCCCTACAAATATACCTTTGCCTTGCGCATTCCATTCCATCTCCTTTGGTGTTGATGCAACACATGCACCAACCTATCATCAAATGATATGATCCACTTCATATCATCACAGGGCCTCCATGGTCCATCGATCTTGACCTCACTTGCTCTTCACCATTGCTTTGGTCCTTCGGCGCCAAGTCTTGCTTAAGCCTCTTGACACTCGGTACCAACGGCTTCAAAGCCTCCAACTTGCTCTTCACCTTCGCAATCGATCCATCAAGCCAAGCCTTGTCTTGATCTTCACCATTTTAGCCATTTGACCACATGTCATGTTTCATGTGCATTAAGCTCCTCCATCACATGCATGAGCCTTGCAACATCCTCCATGCCATTTCACCTCTATGGCATATGTTGCTCTCACATGATCACCTATGGACTAATCACCTGCGTAATTCACTACAAACACATATTAGTCCCCCTAAGTTGTCACTCAATTACCAAAACCAAACTAGGACCTTTCAACTGCTCAAGTTCTTCCCAAAAGTGCAAAGAGAAGCAGTCTCGATATAGTGAGGTGTTGTAGTGCAATCCCACCTCGATCTTTCCTTTATCTCTTAACTTGGATTTCAGATTTTAGCATTTAAGAATTTCGGAGTATATACAATGGAAGCGATTTAAACTCCAAGCCAGAGACATAGCAACCTAGTATAGCAAAGTAAGCTGAAAAGACAAGATCTACTCATATTAGTTGCCAAAGAAATACTGAACTGTTTTTAGGATTTACAATTATTAAACAAGTTCATCATGGCAAATCATACTAAGCTTATCAAGTTAAGTTACATGATCATAAAGAGCTTAAACTGCATAAACTAAGTATCATACAAGCATGTAAAAACAGAGGATAGTATCAGTCTAGACAGAATATAATTGAAGCTCAAAATGCAAGTATGATACATATGCAAATATAGAAAGACTATGAAAGAACCCAGACTATACATCATATTATACAACAAAGTGATCCCACATCTAAAATGGGAAACACACACCAAGCTCACCTCTCAACCTAGCAAAGGTTGATTGGTCCAAAGGCTTGGTAAAGATATCGCCCAACTGATTATGAGTGTCAACGTGCCTAAGGTCGATATCACCCTTCTCATAATGGTCTCACAGAAAATGAAAGCGCACATCTATGTGTTTGGTCTTAGAATGCAACACGGGGTTCTTAGCAACGCTAATCGCAATCGTGCTATCACAAAGTAAGGGTACTCGAGAAAAACTCAGACCAAAATCACGCAAAGTGGCCATCATCCACAACAACTGGGAACAACAGCTAGCCGCAACAATATACTCAGCCTCTATGGTAGACTGGGCGACACTAGACTGCTTGCGAGAAGACCAAGAAACAAGAGAAGAGCCCAAAAACTGACAAGTTCCGAAAGTGGACTTGCGATCAAGTCAGCAACCAACAAAATCAGTATCAGAGTAACCGCAAAGGAAGTGGGTGGAAGAAGCAGAATACCAAAGCCCAAACTCAGGTGTGAGACGAAGGTATCTCATAATGCGCTTGACCGCCTGACGGTGAGAGGTGCGCGGCGACACCTGAAAGCGTGCGCAAAGACACACCGCGAACTGAATGTCCGGGCGTGTTGCCGTCAGGTAGAGCAGCGATCCGATCATGCTTCGGAACTCCTTCTGATCCACCGCTTCTCCATCCTCGTCCGCATCTAGGGCCGTCGTGGTCGACATGGGTGTTGGAAGAGGCTTGGCCTCACCCATTTTGAACTTCTTCACTCTGTCCTTTGTATATTTGCCCTGGTGCACAAACGTCCCTTCTCGGGATTGCTTGATTTGCAACCCGAGAAAGAAAGTCAACTCGCCCATTATGCTCATCTCAAATTCCCTGCTCATAGTATCTGCAAACTTGGCAACCAAAGCATGAGAAGAACAACCGAAAATGATATCATCCACGTAAATCTGAACCAAGCTTGAGGAGAAAAAGAATTTTATCAACACATCCCATTTTAAAACCCTTAGTAAGCAAAAAGGTTTTCTACCTATCATACCAGGCTCTAGGCTTGTTTCAAACCATTAAAAGCTTTGTGAAGATTAAAAACATGGTTTGGAAACTTGAGATTTTCAAAACTGGGGGGTTGTTTCACATACACCTCTTCTTCTATGTAGCCGTTTAGGAAGGCACTCTTGACATCCATTTGAAAAAGTTTAAAACCTTTGGATGCAGCAAAAGCCAAGAGTATCCTAATTGCCTCCAAACGGGCTATGGGAGCAAAAGTCTCCTCATAGTCTATCCCCTCCTTCTGACTATACCCCTGGGCTACAAGTCTGGCCTTGTTTCTCACAATGTGGCCATCTTCTCCTTGTTTGTTTTTGAAAACCCATTTTGTCCTAGTAGGATGATACTCAGGAAGAGGTGGAACTAGAACCCAAACCCGATTTCTCTCAAAAGTTTCTAGCTCCTCATGCATGGCATTAACCCAATCTGGATTAGATAAAGCATGTCCAACATCTCGAGGTTCAAAATCAGCAACAAATGCAGAATGTATAAAGTGAGAGATTTGTTGTGACCTTGACCGAGTGACGCGTTCGTTGATGTTGCCAATCATCTATTGAGGAGGGTGTTGGCATTGAATGTGTCGTGGCGCCTCTCTAGCTGATGTGACCTCCCCCTCAACAGTAGCTGGTGTCTCCTCAGGTATCACTGGCAAACCTTGAGGTAGTGGATCGACCTGCCCCCATGTAGTGGAAGAAGATGGGTCGGGGCCGTCAGTAGTCGTGGTCGAAGTCGATCTCAAAGGAACAGTGGGTGGAGGAAGATCTGGATCATCTATCTGTTCGGCTCCATCTTCCTCATCATCAAAAAGAGGTTCACCAACCTCGTGATCGCCTGCACACTCAAATCTAGAAGAGGAAAATGCATGGTCTCATCGAAGGTGACATCGGATGTCTCCATGACTCAGTTAGTGTCAAGGTTAAGTACATGATATGCACGAGTATGACTACCATAACCCAAAAAGACACCGTCAGAAGAATGAGACTCAAACTTGTCCAAGTTGCTTTTCTTAAGTATAAAACAGTGGCAACCAAACACTCTAAAATAACTCACTTTGGGCTGCTTCCCAAAATGCAACTCATAAGAGGTCTTCTTCAAGAAAGCACGGAGAAAAATGTGATTGGAAATATAGCATGCAGTGTTTATAGCCTCGGCTCAATACCGCCTAGGAGTCCTATGCTCATCGAGCATCGTCCTAGCCATTTCAACAAGGGTCCGAGTTTTCCTCTCTACAACACCATTTTGTGGCGGTGTGTAAGGGGAAGAAAACTGATGCTCTAAACCCAAAGAATTGCAAAACTTTTCAAAGTCCAAATTGTTAAACTCGGTACCATTATCGCTACGAATATCTCTCATCGAGTTCTTAGGGAACTCGTTCTGAAGACGCAAAATCAAATTGCGTGTAAAAGACACTACAACAGAATTGGGCTTTAGCCCCGGTCGGCAAGGGCCTTTAGCCCCGGTTGCCGAGCCGGGACTACGCTTCCGGGACTAAAGCCCCCCCCCCTTTAGTCCCGGCTCCGGTCACCGAGGCTAAAGCCCCCCCTTTAGTCCCGGTTGGTAATACCAGCCGGGACTAAAGGGTGATGCCAGCGGTGCCCCGCAGCAGCACCCTTTAGCCCCGCTGATATTACCAGCCGGGACTAAAGGGTCCCGTGGTTTTTTTCTTTTATTTTCATTTCAGTTCTGTTTTTAGTTTTGTTTATTTATTTAATAGGTTTTCCAATATATATTCTTTGCTGCTAATATATATAATTTATATATATTAGCAGCATAACACAATAAGCTTGCATATATAATTGAACTATAGAACTACATATATATATAATAAATATATGTACATAAAATTAGAAGCAATATACATGTAGAAGTTGTCCAATATCTATCTACACAAGTTGTACTCCAAAGTTAGTACTGTAAACCTATTACAAGTTATACTCCATCTAAAGATCTATAGGGCATACAAATGATCATCATTGTTTGGAATCAACGACTCGTTGGTATTATAGTAGAACTCGCCGTTTGAATTTATGACTTGTTCCCGAAGAAATCCTGCTATTGTCTCTTATATTGCTTTCAATTGGCCTTGTAGCATCACTTTTTGCTTCAACTAGTCAGTCTTCAATTAGAATTAAAGAAGATATTAGTTATATCTATATTATCAATATTAAGTCTATAAAAAATGAAAAGAAACAGGTTACGTACTT
Organism: Coix lacryma-jobi var. lacryma-jobi; assembly: GCA_009763385.1. NCBI lineage: Eukaryota > Viridiplantae > Streptophyta > Magnoliopsida > Poales > Poaceae > Coix > Coix lacryma-jobi. The sequence goes on from CM019829.1 coordinate 73,425,534, forward strand.
TGATGATTTCTTCAGGAATTCTATTTGATTCTATCATCATGTACTCGCAAACATAGAATCCACATAAGTTGGTACGCTGTTTTTGTCTCAAATCCACTGTAGAATGAAAAGATTCATCTCGTAATAAAGATATGATATATGACATGATATAATAAAGATACACCTACATTGACGAAGGTGTAAACTTACTGGTAGTCGTGGCTTTATTGTAAGTGGGGCCTTACACTCACTCATATGTTCCCGAGCAATGAATTTTTCCCAAACCTTAATCCGGCCAATGAAACATTAATAGTTGGATCATTATTTAATTAGTATACATATATACAAGCTTAGTCTATACTTTAAGCATGCAAGCTAGGGATAAAAATTACCTTTGGAGGATGTCTATCATATCTTGGTAATCTTCTTGCGGTTTGCTCAATGAGTCATAGATTAACACATTGCTGTATTTGAGATCGATGACCATCAGTATCCAGTGATAGTTGTTCATACACATGATTCATATATATAGATTATTAGGGTTAAGTAAAATAAAATGTGCACATACTTATTATTAACTATATATGTCTCACGCACTTAAAGTTGTATGGGAAGAGAATTCTTTCTCTATCTTTTTGGTTCACGAAGAACCTCATAAGATTCGTACATGACTCATCGCTCCAAGTCGCTGAAGGGTTTGGAGCCTTGAAAACAACATATGGATCAACAAACCCAACAGAATTGTCATGTTTATCTCTGAGCTAAGTCATCTGATACCTGCAAAATATCGAGTCGATCCACAAGTATGTGTGTAAGAATACTACATACTATATACACATACTAGAGAGTTCAATGAAACTATAAAAAAACACTTACAAACAATAGCAGCTAAGGAGCGATTTGTCCAGTGCGTCCATATGACATAGCTGGTGTAATTCCTCCATCTGGACTAAGATTAGGTCATCGCCAAGTAGTATGTTTCCGAATTCCGAATCAACAGAAATCCAATTGATATCACCATCTTTAGAAGCCTCCATGCACCATTTGTTGATTGCAAACATCCGCGTACCAAGTACATGTAAGTGATTGGGGTTCATTAGACTCCTGCCCGGTGCAAAATTTCTCCTCCATTCATCAACTACTTCCGCTCGTGGAAACTCCAGCCCAGTAGCAATATTGGCTATCGTGTCGTACGGGAGACCGCTGTCAATGAAAAAATTTTCCATTGAGTCCATCTCGGACAAACTACTGGTCTCTCCAGATTTCCTCTGTACTCTGCCCATGTTTGAACCATACTGATTTTCCACAAATAACGGGGACAAAGGTCTTGATGTTTCCCTGAGCTGTGGAACACCCTTTCCTACTTTCTTCTTGCTGAATTGTTGTTCTTTTGCAGACTTGATTATAGAGCGTTCGTAGTCTGATTTTCGCGGAGCCTTTCGGGCTTCATGCATCTTGATACCATGTTGGTCCACCCTTTTCCTTAACTCCTGTGGGTTTAACAAGAGGTAAGGCTTCTCTAGGTTTCTCTTCGCTTTAGCAGCGGCCTTTGATTCCTCTAAAAAATTTCGCACATCTTTTTTCACCGAAATTTCTAACTCCTCATTAGTCTTTTCATAAGCTAATTTCTCCTGGGCTTTTTTTCCTGACGCAGGAGCCTTCTTTTTGGAGGTGGGCCTTCGGTTCTGTGGTGGCGGACCGCTTCATAGGGCCGCGCGGTGGAGGCGAGGGTGTTGGAGCCCGCTGTGGAGGAGATGGTGGGGGCGGTGGCAGTGTTGGACCCACGGTGGAGGTTGTGGCGTTGGGGCCCGCGGTGAGGAGATTGGTGGGTGTGGGCCGTGCAGTGTTGGAGCCCGCGGTGGAGGTTGTGGCTTTGGAGCCCACGGTGGAGATCTTTGTGCAGGAGATTGTTGAAGCCGTGTCCTCCCACCATCGTCACCGCCCGCAACACTATGAGGCGCTGGGGAATGACGAACTGGACTATAGTTCCTGCTACGCAAAACAACGAATGATGTGAGCATCCAATTAATTATACATATATGAAGTTAGTGTAATAAAAATTATTTCTCGTTCACGCGCACACTACCTATGGTGAGGATCTTGATCAGTAGGAGGAGGTTGCGGTGGTGACACTCTAGGAATAATAATGAAGCGCTTGCGCCATCAAATAAATGTCTTCTCCGCTTGACCTACCTAAAGTCTTCTCCCCATCTCCCCTTCGATTTCCAGTGCCACGCTGCCACAACCTGTCTCAACCCTATCCACCGAGACGCTAGCGTATCCGGCTGGCACTGGTTGACCATGGATTCTTGGTGTTCTTGTGCGGTCGATAGGGTTTACAACACCGACAACCACCTTTTTCGTGGCATTTCCATCTGGAATGTGCAGCTCACAAGTAGTAAAGGTTCTTTAACATCATCCACGGGGAAGCGTAGCTTGGAGTCATCTTGAATGGTTGGTACTTCCGTGGAGGCACAGCTGCTTTTCATCTGACCTGGGGGCTAATGTTCGCTTGAGGCTGTTGTGATGATGTACCTTGCCCACTCGTCATTTGACTAAGTGCGCTTGCACTTGCCTTTTGATTTCCTCCTGCTGCATCCATTCTTCACGAGATTTGTCACGCTCTTGTGTTTGCAGAACATACTCCTCCAACTTGTAGATCCGCTCCCCTCCTCGTCCTATTTCTCTGGCGGCTTCTGTAACTTCTCGATCCGCTTCGAAGGAATGCAGCCAACAACGGCCCAAAGCCTCTCGTACGCCCACCGTGCTCAGGATTATCCAGCGCGTACGTGAGTTCATCCTTCTCTCTGTTGGACTTGAACTCGCCAGCCAACACCGCACTTCGTGCTTGAACTGCTCCTCTGTGCTGCTCTTGAAATTTCTGGCCCCCAATCAAGCTCCCCGTCATTAGGGTTTATGGTGCCCCCATGAGCGTAGAACCAATTCCTGGACCGTTCACTCCAATTTCTTCTTACTGTCTCCGGGACTACCCCCTTGGCAAGCATCTCCTTTCTTCTCTCCCACTTTGGAAGGGCAGTCTTATAGCCACCTGATCCTAAATGATGGTGGTATTTCTTCTGAGATGCATTCTGTTTGTTTACTCTGATACGAGCCTCGCTCTCTTGTGATCTTTGTACTGTACAAATTCATCCCAATCGGCCTTATCTTGACATACGCCTTAGAGTTGAAATCTGGCGTCTCGTTCTTCAGCACAAACTTGTGGTACAATTTTTTCTTCCAGTCCTGAAAAAGTGTGGCCATCTTCTTCATTGTCCACTCCCGAATTCGCCTCTGCAGCTCCTCATCATCCGTGTTGAACGAGAAATGAGCTTGGATGTCATCCCAGACTAGCTGCTTGTCAGATTGAGACATAACTAATCTCGGGAGCACTTCGCCTCTCTTTCCATTCACGGGCACTTATCGGAATCGGATCTCTCACAAGGAATCCACAGTGAAAGACATATTTCTGTGCATTGGGTCCTAGTGGTTGGCCTGTAGCCATATCAAATTCGGAGATTACATGATGACCCTTCAATGGCCTCTTTGGCCCTCGTTTTGGTCTGCTCTGCCTCGTCACAGACGTCGATCCAGAGGGCTACATATAGGTAAAGACACGAAGATAAAACCTAATCAAGTAATAAAGTAAATGTAAACCCTAACATGACATATTGTATGTATATCTCGCCTGTATTGCCTTCTTCCATCCCAACTTGTTGTTCAGGGGGATTTTCATCATGCATGGTCATGTCTTCGTAATTCAATAAGTATTGACTCCCGTCATCGCCGCCGGCGATGATATTCATCATTTCGTCCTCCATGTTCTCATTTGGGTCGGCCATTTCTGCGAATATTAAAATATATATACATATGATCGAACACTTAGAGAACTTAGATCGAATATAAAATGTATGTATGTGAAACCAAAACCGAAAACCGAATATTTAAGGTTTAGGGGTTTAGGATTTCGGGTTTTGGGTTTTGGGTTTTAGGTTTAGGGGTTTGGGGTTTAGGGGTTCAGGAGTTTAGGGGTTTCAGGGTTTAGGGTTTTGAGGTTTAGGGTTTCAGGGTTTATGGGTTGGGGGGTCGGGGTTTAGGGGTTCAGGGGGTGGTTAGGGGTTTAGGGGGTTTAGGGTTAGGTTCGGGGTTTTAGGGGTTCAGGGTTTAAGGGGTTTAGGGTTTAAGAGTTCAGGGGTTTAGGGTATCAGGGTTTAGGGTTCAGGGTTTAGGGTTTAGGGTTATGGGTTTAAGGGTTTAGGGTTTAAGTTTTAGGGGGGTTTAGGTGTTTCGGTTTTATGGTTTGGGGTTTTGGGTGCTTGGGACATGTAATCGCCCACATTAAAAATAACATATATTCGTAAAGAGACATTCAACATTAAAATAACATGAAGAAGCAAAGAATACATGTTTAAAACATATCCAAAGTGATTTCTATGGCATTCCCACATGACACATGATTCCTACATGAACACATATTTCTAAGAGTAAGTACAATGCTTAAACATACCAAGTGATTTTCTATGCCATTCCACATGCACACCCTGATTTTGCTATGAACACATATTTCTCTAGAGTAAATACATGTTTTAACATACCATAGCAGATTATTTTCTGTGGCATTCGCAACATGACAGATGATTTTCTATGAACACATATTTCTAAGAGTAAATACATGTTTAAACGTATCCTTGTCACGTGATTTACACACCGTGGACGAGAACGACGGCGGACGACAGCGAGGATGACGACGGTGCGGAGAACGTGGACGACGGTGCGGATGACAGTGGAGCGGTCACCAGGATTACAGGTCGACGCGGCTTGTCACTTTTTATCTACATGTGTAAACATATATTTGTCCGGTTAAAAAAACATATATATGATTTTCCTTTTTCTATAAATATATCTATTTATATTCATTTTATATATATTATTTCTTTTCTCTAAATATATATATATCTATTTATATATATCTAATCAATTTAACTTTATCTATATATTATATTATATCTATCAATTTTACTTTTTCTTAATATGTATCTAAATATATTAATTTTCTATCTATATATATATATATCAATTTTTTTTTTCTTATATATAATTATTTTCTATATATATATATATCATTTTTGTTTCTTCTTTATTTTCTTTTTTACAATCACACTGCACACACACACTTGCACACCACGCACTCACACACCACACACACGCACACAAGCACGATGGCACACACACAGGCACGGTGCACACACACACACACGCACACGCACACAGCACGACGGCGCACGCCACAGGCCCGCGTTCGCCACGAGGATACAAGGACGACGGCGGCGGCGCTCCTCACCGGACACGAGGATGAAGGCGTCAGAGGGCGAAGGACGACGACGCTCCACGACAGACGGTGAGGACGACGTACGACGCGTGAGGCGGCGAGGGAGGATGAGGCTCGACGGCGGCGAGGAAGGCTGAGGGAGGCACGGAGCTCGACGGCGAGGACACACAGCGCGCGAGGGAGCGGCGAGGACGACGGCGATGCAGAGGCCGAGGGCGGCGCGGACGGAGGAGGCGGCGCAACTGTCGTCGATCTGGAAGATTGGTGGGCATTGTGCCCTATATACCGGGGAGGGCCTTTAGTCCTGGGCCGTCTTACGCACCGCGACTAAAGGGTCTTTAGTCCCTGTGCGTAAGACGGCCCGGGACTAAAGGTTTGGACCTTTAGTCCCGGACGGGCTTACGCACCGGGACTAAAGGGGTCCTTTAGTCCCGGTGCGTAAGACGGACCGGGACTAAAGGGTTGAAGAACTGAAAGTGCTACCAGAAAGCGACCAGAGGGGGGGGTGAATGGGAGATTCAAATTTCTTTCAGAAACTTGTTGCTACTGTCCCGGAGAAATACCCCCAGAGCAAATCTAGAGCTTGCAAGTGTCCACACCCTAGATGTAGGTGGATGCTTCCAAGAAGCACAGCGGGACACGACACAACTCTAGAAACCCAACGCAAAAGCCGAAATCAAAACGACAACGTACGAGCGAACTGCAGACGAATAGAGCAGAAACACCTGCATCGGAAGCTGGCCTGCTTCCGATGGCAGGACACCCGAAGCGTCCGATGCCAACATGAGCTCTCTAGAACCTTACTGGACAGGCATCGGATGCTGCTACAGTGAAACCCTAGCGTCCGATGCTTGACCCCCGGTGCGTCCGATGGCAACGGAGGCTCCGATGGTCAGCGTCCAATGCTCCTTCAAAAACGCTGTGAGATGACATGTGGCATCGGATGCATCCGATGTGATGAACACAACATTTGATGCTCCCGACGTCAGCGTCCGATGCCCCCGACGTAGCACTGTTCTTCCGCGGATTCAACCCGATCTCCTCCGAATCAAAAGCTCTAAGGCTTAGACTAGGTATGAGGAGTTCCAAGGGAGTTAGTGAGCTATCCCAAAGAGATCATGGCTCGAACCTAACTCCAAATCGGTGAATCGGAAGAATTCGGGGGAAAGGAGCAAAACTCGATCCGAAACGAAAATCTACCGATCTACTAGCTCGTGAGGTTAGAGGTGAATTCCTTCGGTGGAAAGAAGTGCCTCACGATCTAGAACATCTTGGTTCAAACAGATTTGCAAAAGACGCACCAAGTAGAGAGATCGATCAACGGGAAAATCGTGGAGAAAAGCAATCCTCGAAGAATACGAACAAAACGTGAATCACAACCACGAATTGCAACCGTGTGGCTACCACACGCTACAACAGTGAGATTACGGTCTCACTTCCTCTAAATCTCACGAACACAGAGGTATGATTGTCTTCTCTGTGGATCTCAGTTCGCTACAGTAGAGGATGGGGAGAGCAGGAAAACCTAGAAGGCAAAATAGCAAATGACTGAGATAGATGAGAGGTGGGTGTCTCCCTCTACTTATCCTAATTCTATTTCCCACTCTACCCCTAACTAATTACAGAGCGAGCCAGCTAAACCCTAGGGTTATTCTGGACGAACTCGTGGTAGGTGGTGATCCGACGGCCACGCCCGCACAACTGGTAGCGTTGCCTCGACACAACCTCACCGATTGCCGCCATGTGCCGCCACCGCTCTGCTTCTCCTTTTCCCGAACTTCGCCCCCGGTTTTGAGGCCCAAACCGGGAAACCAGCCTTCACGATCAACCCCCGGTTTTGAGGCCCAAACCGGGAAACCAGCCGTCCATCGCTTGAGTTTTGAGGCCCAAACTCAGAAACCCGCAGCACCCAGGTTTTGAGGCCCAAACCTGGAAACCGTCCTAAGCCCGAGTTTTGTGGCCCAAACTCGGAAACCATCAGCACCCAGGTTTTGAGGCCCAAACATGAAAACCATCCACTCGTTGGTTTTTCTGTGGCTCAACCACCAAACTGAGCCGTAGAAGGAATGCACCCCCCGTGCACCCCGTCCACCGACATGTGGCCCCAGGTCTTCGACCCAAGCTACACCATGTCCCGTAAGTCTCTGCTCGTCGCTGCCCCAGGCTGTCAGCCACCACAGCTGATCCTCAGGCCACCGGTCCCTCAGTCGAAGACTCACGTCCGCCCTTCGCCACTCTCGGTCCATCGGCACGGCACGTCTCTACTTGACCTTCACCTTGCCTTCGATCACTGTATCCGTGCTCGACACCTGCACAACACAAGCCAAAGAACATGCGCATTATCCCAGTTGACAATCACTCATCACTCAAGACCCGACATACACCCATGTATCCGCAATCTCCCCCTTGATGAGTGCATTGTCAACTACCAACACAAATCATAATAAATAGAAGAAAGAGAAAGAAGGAGAAGTAGAGAACTCGTCCAAATGACCTAAAAGCATATCAAAGCCAGAAGAAGGTCAAGTGAAGGAGCAAAACAACTTGGTCCCCAAAGACATGGGCAACGGCTCAATGCAACCAAGCAAAGCAAAGCTAGCCCTCAAGAAGAGGTAGAACAGGCTCAACACCGCTAGCAGGAAAGCTCGATACCAATCGAAAAATCAATTGAAATCCAAGCAAAGATAGAGCTAGCCCTTAAGAAGAGGCAGAACGGGCTCAACACCGCTAGCGAGAAAGCTCGATATCAACTGAAGAAATGCCAACTGAAAAGCAGAAGAGCTCGATACCAAAAGAAGAGCACAAAGGCAAAATCGCTAGTCCCTCAAGAAAGAGGCAACGGCTCAACACGACTAGCTACCAAAAATGCTCCGCCAAACGGAAAAATGCTCCAAACCAATTGACAATTCAACAAACAAAAACAAGCAAACTCCCCCTCCAATAGTGCACACAGCCACAACTAGGATATGATTTCTCCTTATGATTTGATAAAATTCTCCCCCTTAGTTGATAATGCACTATCAGGAATCTCCCCTTCAAATGCATATGAGTCAAAAATGCAAGTTAGCAGCTTCAGGAATATAGTCTAGAGAATGAAAAGATGCTCTATATAGTATAACTCGAATGACTCAACAAGAAGCATACATGCCAGCAAAGGCTCAAACTGATCACCAAATACGAAATATGAACATATAAGCAAGATGAGCAGTTATAGCCATTCAGAAAAGGATGTTCACCATAAAAATAGCACTGAACATGTATAGACAGGAAGTCAAACAAGTGCTAATCATGTATACAAGGTGAACTACCCCTAGCAAAGTTCAACCATCATGCTATAGAATGAAACATAGACTTGTGATTTTGGATTTTATCGGAGTTGCAGCGGTTAAATTACACAAGTTCAAATTTTAGAATGTGATTGCGAGAGGTTGAAAGCTTGTCATTGCCTAACTTTTCAATTGTGCGAAGCCTATGCAGAAGCAATCAAAAGCTTAAAGCAACAGTTTCGGTCATACACTACACAGCTCAAGTTTAACTCAAAGTGCAATGAGAAACAGTCTCGAAACTGTGATGTGCTAACAAGCAATCCCATCTCGATCTTTCCAATTCACTTAACTTGGTTCAATATTTTAAACAGAATATGAACATACCAAGCAAGTGAATGACTCAAAACTAGAGACATAGCAACCTAGCATATATGAAGAGCACAAGTGATTTCAACATATTCTGCACATGCTAGTTGCATATCTCAATGCTGAACATTTTCAAGATTTTATGTTCATTAAGCAAATTCACCATTCATAAAAATAACTCAGCTCACAACATGTATCAGTGATTAGTAAGACCATAAGCTACAAGTATCATCAAAAAGCATCGGAGCATACACTATACAGAGCATAGTTACATTCTAAAGATTACATACATGAAGCTTAGAATGTAAACATGCAAGATGAAATGCAAAGATGCATGATATAACCAAATGAAAAAGAAAAGAAGTCAGTCTATAAACACGAATTAAAATGTTTCCCCCATCTAAAAGGGGAAACACACACCAAGCTCACCTCTCAACCTAGAAAAAGTTGATTGGTCTAAAGGCTTGGTGAAAATATCAGCCAATTGATGATGAGTATCGACATGGCGAAGGTCGATATCACCCTTCTCATAGTGGTCTCGCAGGAAATGAAAGCGCACATCAATGTGTTTGGTCTTAGAGTGCAGCACGGGGTTCTTAGCAACGCTAATAGCACTCGTGCTGTCACAAAGCAAGGGAACGCGAGAAAAGCTTAGACCAAAATCACGCAAAGTGGCCATCATCCAAAGCAACTGGGAACAACAGCTAGCCGCAGCAACATACTCAGCCTCCGTGGTAGACTGGGCAACACTAGACTGCTTGCGAGAAGACCACGATACAAGAGAAGAACCAATAAACTGACAAGTCCCTGAAGTGGACTTGCGCTCAATTCGGCAACCAGCAAAATCGGCATCAGAATAGCCGCAAAGGGAGAGGGTGGAGGAAGCAGAATACCAAATCCCAAATTCTGGAGTGAAGCATAAGTACCTCATAATGCGCTTGACTGCCTGACGGTGCGAGGTGCGCGGCGACGACTGAAATTGCGCGGAAAGACACACCGCGAACTGGATGTCCGGGCGTGTCGCCGTCAGGTACAGCAGCGACCCGAACATACTCCAGTACTCCTTCTGGTCCACAGCTTCTCCATCCACATCCGCATCCAGAGCCATCGTGGTCGGCATGGGTGTTGGAAGAGGCTTGGCCTCACCCATGTCGAACTTCTTCAGGATGTCCTTGGTGTACTTGCCCTGGTGCACGAACGTCCCCTCTCGGGATTGCTTGATTTGCAACCCGAGGAAAAACGTCAACTCCCCCATCATGCTCATCTCAAACTCCCTGCTCATAGTTTCTGCAAACTTGGCAACCAAAGCATGAGAAGAACCACCGAAAATGATATCATCCACGTAAATCGATCTGGACCAAGAGAGTGTCATTGCCTTGCTTGAGTAGAAAAAGTGTTTTATCCACACATCCCATTTTAAAACCCTTAGCAAGCAAAAAGGTTTTCAACCTATCATACCAGGCTCTAGGGGCTTGTTTCAAACCATACAAAGCTTTGTGAAGTTTAAAAAGATGGTTTGGAAACTTGGGATTTTCGAAACCGGGGGGTTGTCTAACATACACTTCCTCTTCTATGTAGCCATTTAGGAAGGCACTCTTGACATCCATTTGAAAAAGTTTAAACCCTCTAGATGCAGCAAAAGCCAAGAGTATCCTAATTGCCTCCAAACGAGCTACGGGAGCAAAAGTCTCCCTATAGTCTATCCCCTCCTTCTGACTATACCCCTAGGCTACTAGTCTGGCCTTGTTTCTCACAACATGGCCATCCTCTCCTTGTTTGTTTTTGAAAACCCATTTTGTACCAATAGGGTGACACTTAGGAGGAGGAGGAACAAGAACCCAAACCCGATTTCTCTCAAAGTTCTCAAGCTCCTCATGCATGGCATTGACCCAATCTGGATCAGATAAAGCGTGTCCAACATCTCGGGGTTCAAAATCAGCAACAAATGCAGAATGAGCAAAGTGAGAGATTTGTTGTGACCTTGACCGAGTGGCACGTTCACCGATGCTGCCGATCATCTGTTGAGGCGGGTGTTGGCGCTGGATGTGTCGAGGCGCCTCCCGAGCTGAAGAGACCTCCCCCTCAACAACAGCTGGCTCCTCCTTAGGTACAAAGGGTACCGCTCGAGGTGGCGGATCCCATGACCCCCAAGTAGTCGAAGAAGAAGGATCGGGCCATGAGTGGTAGTAGAGGCCGCTCTTTGCGGCACAACAGGTGGAGGTGGTGCTGGGTCATTCATCTCTTCAGCACCCTCGTCCTCATCATCAAAAAGAGGCTCGCCAACCTCATGATCACCTGCACGCTCAAAACGAGAAGAAGGACAAACCATGGTCTCGTCGAAGGTGACATCGGATGTCTCCATGACTCTGTTAGTGTCAAGGTTAAGTACACGATATGCGCGAGTATGAGTGCCATAACCCAAAAACACACCGTTAGAAGAATGAGACTCAAATTTGTCAAGGTTGCCTTTCTTAAGTATGAAACAGTGGCAACCAAAAACTCGAAAATAACTTACCTTGGGCAGTTTTCCAAAACGCAACTCATAAGAAGTCTTTTTCAAGAAAGCACGGAGAAAAATGTGATTGGAAATGTAGCATGCAGTGCTCATAGCTTCGGCCTAGTACCGCCTAAGAGTCCTATGCTCATCGAGCATCATCCTAGCCATCTCTACAAGGGTCCGATTCTTCCTTTCTACAACACCATTCTGCGGCGGTGTGTAGGGGGAAGAAAACTGATGCTCTAAACCTAAAGAGTTACAAAACTTCTCAAAATCCGAATTCTTGAATTTGGAACCATTATCACTCCTAATAGCTCGCATTGAGTTCAAAGGGAACTCGTTCTGAAGACACAAAATCAGATTGCAAGCAAAAGAGAAAGTGTCAGTCTTCTCATACAAAAAGAAGACCCACGAATATCTCGAAAAGTCATCAACAACAGCAAGCACATACCACTTCCCCCCAACTGAGCTCACCCGAGCTGGACCAACAAGGTCCATATGTAAAAGCTCTCCTGGGCGCTTGGTCATGACCTGAGTCACTGGATGGTGGGGAGCGACAACCATCTTCCCATGTCTACAAGAATGGAAAATAAGATCCTTCTCCGTGGATAACTTGGGCAGTCCTCGGATTAGGCCAAGTGAACTAGGCCTTGCAAGCAAGTCGAAGCTCAAGTGATCAAGTCTCCTATGCCACTTCCAAAGATCAGAGGAGGAAGGTCCATCCACAAGACAACGAGAAGTGCAAAAAGACTCTGAGAAGTTCGCATGAAAGACTTTCCCAAAGGGCGAAATCAAACACACAAGATTGCCCCGAGGGTCCAAAATACGACTAAGATTCGGCTTAAAACGAATCTCATAGTCATCATCGAAAAGTTGCGAAACAAAAAGAAGGTTAAAATGCATGTTAGAAACAAGAGCAACATTGCGCAACACAAAGTGCTCATTAACTCGCACCGACCCACGAGACAACACTTTACCTTTGCTATTGTCGCCGAAGGTGATAAACTCCTTTCCGGCAACAGGACTAAGACTGGAGAACCACTTGGCGTTTCCGGTCATGTGTCTCGAACAACCGGAATCCACCAACCAAACTTTCTCCAATCGTTTTACCTACATCAATAAAAAGACATAGGGTGAGCATACGGTCCAACACTGGGGTTAGTGAAGTAGGGAGAATACCAGTGTTGGGCCGGCTGCTCAAAAGAACGGTTAGCAGAAAAACCATTCCTAGCACACCTACAGGAAGAGCGATCACCACGTAGAGGAAAATGTGGTCCGCTAAGGGAGGAGCGTCCATCGCGATACTCAAAACGCGGTGGGGGAAAACGCTCAAATACAAAGCCACCGCCACGGGGTCCATAGCCTACAACTGCAGGCTCCCGCCGGGTACGACCTCCTCGCGGCCTAGGCCTAGGAACTTGAGGTACATGTCTGTGTAGTTCATGTCTGTGTAGTTCATGTACATCATGGAAAGGATGGTACATGTCTATGTAGTTCATCTACTTTGCACGACGCGCCTCTCTCTTGCGTCGAAAGCAAAACTCACTCAAGTGTCCATCTCCCCCACAGTGCTCACAATGGTACCTCACCGCTCTCATAGGGGGTTGTTGGTACTCACGGTAGTGGGTGTGGATCACTTTGCCCTTCTGTGGCATGAGCTCCTCCTGGATAGGTGGCATTGTGTCTAGCTTGTTCTTGAGGTGGTTGGGCTTGGGATTCCATGTCTGTTTCTTGGGTGGAGCTCTCGGAGGTTCAACAACCATTCCATCCTTGGTGTTAGGCTTGAGAGGCTCTTTGGGTGGAATCTTAGTAAGCTTGGGAGTAGTGGTGGAGTTGGGCTTCTCACATGGGTTAAGTCCACTTGACTCTCCAATCTTGCCAAAAGATGAAACATCAACAGCCTGAGCAAAACCTACACCTGGACCTCCAGCAGCACACTTGAATTCGGAGATCATCATCCCAAGCTGCGGCTCACCACTAGACACCCATGACAAGATGGTCCGAAGGTATGTGTTTTCCTCCTCGGTTTGCATCTTGTCATGCTTCACGTTGGCTATCTCCATCTCCAAACCTTCACACAGAACACACCTAGCCACACAAGTGCTACCCGAGCTGGCCTCTTCAAGAGACACAATCTTGGCATTCTTCTCTGCTAGCTCGGATTGGAAGCCCGCACAGGACTTGCACGCACCAAGCACCGAGGATCTAGCTTTAAGCTCATCCACCTCTCCTACCAACACAACATACTTACCTCTCAAAGTGAGAAGGTCAGTCATGTGTGTGGTGCACATCTCACACTCCTCCTCGGTGACAACAACGATGGACTTGACAGATTCATGTTCCTTCACCGTATCCTCCCACTTCTGCCTAAACTCCTTCCGCTCTCTAGCAGCACGCCTAAGCAACTTATCTTGACTAAGAAGGGCGGCAGTAAGCTTCTCGACCTCAGGAGAAAGCTCATCGGGGGTCAGAGATACCTGGGAGGTGTCGTCATCGTCGTCGTTCCGAGGGATCTCCTCCGGCTCGCCGTCGACCTCCTTGCCGAGGGCCATGGTGCTGAAGCCCTCGTTGTCGGCAAAGAAGCAGAGGCCGTTCAGCTTGTCCTCGATCCTCTTCTTCTTCTCGGACTCGTCGTCGCTTGAGGAAGCGGAGTCATCATCCGAGTCATCGACGTCGCTGAGCGTGGCGAAGAATGCACGCTGCTCAGCCTGGGCCTTCTCCAAGTACTTCGTCTTGATGTACTCCTTGTTGAAGACGCCCTTCCGCTTGTGCTTCGCGGGGACGTACTTCTCCTTGCGCTTGCCGGAGTCGTACTTGTGCCCATGATCCGCCTTGCCGAATACTTGCTTGTTCTTCTTCGGGCAATTGGCGATGAAGTGGTTGGGGTCGCTGCACTCGAAATAGCCCGAGCGTCCTCCTCCGCGGCGACGGTTCATGCGGTTGTTGTGGATCCGCGAGAACCGGTTGGCGAGCAGAGCCAGCTCGTCATCCCCCATGAACTCCAGTTGCTCCTCTGTAACAGAAAGAAGCAAAGAGAGTGCAAATCCTCCAGAGGGGTTAGCAGAAGAGCCAGAAAGCAAATCCATCGACGGGCCCGAATGATTTTCATAAGAAGCCCTCGCCATGGCATCGATCTCACTGGACTTGAGCTTACTAAAGAGCTCGTCGCACGTGAGGGTCTCATAGTTAGGCGATTCCATGATTGCCTGAACCTTGGAATCCCACACAGACCGATCAAGAGTATGTAAAAGCTTCAAGGCCCTCTCATGATAGTCGAAAGGCAATAGCTCCTTGTTAGCCCTCATCCTGTTGACAATCACCTAAAAGCGAGCGAATAAACTTTCTATGCTCTCGCCAGGCATGTGTCGAAAGTTCTCATACTCCCGCTTGTGCGACTCATAGAGACGAGATTTGACCTGAGAGGTTCCCTCATGGAAACGCATGAGGGTCGCCCAAATCTCACGAGCCGTGGGGAGGTGAGAAACGCGATCAAACTCAGACATGCTCAAACAAGAGAAAAGAGCATTACGGGCTCGGCTATTGGCATCGTGCTCATCGATCTGATGTTGAGTGGCACGAGCAGCCAAGATCACGTAATCGGCGGAGTTGCAAATATCCCAGATGGAAGCACCCAAACTCTGCAGATAGGCTGACATGCGTATCTTCCAATACGCATAGTTCGTCCCATCAAAGAACGATGGTTTGGCCACGCCGCGATCCATGTCGCCTTCTGTGGATTTGTAACCGGCTAAGGTGCAAGATCCTTAACCCGCTCCGATACCAATTGAAGGACCGAAAGTGCTACCAGAAAGCGACCAGAGCGGGGGGGGGGGGGGTGAATGAGAGCTTCAAATTTCTTTTTAGAAACTTGTTGCTACTGTCCCGAGAAAAAACCCCCAGAGCAAATCTAGAGCTTGCAAGTGTCCACGACCCTAGATGTAGGGTGGATGCTTCCAAGAAGCACAGCGGGACACGACACAACTCTAGAAACCCAACGCAAAAGCCGGAAATCAAAACCGACAACGTACGAGTGAACTACAGACGAAACAGAGCAGAAACACCTGCATCAGAAGCTGGCCTGCTTCCGATGGCAGGACACCGGAAGCGTCCGATGCCAACAGGAGCTCTCGGGAACCTTACTGGAGAGGCATCGGATGCTGCTACAGTGAAACCCTAGCGTCCGATACTTGACCCCCGGCATCGGATGCATCCGATGTGATGAACACAACATCCGATGCTCCCGACGTCAGCATTTGATGCCCCCGACGCAGCACTGTTCTTCCACGGATTCAACCCGATCTCCTCCGAATCAAAAGCTCTAAGGCTTAGACTAGGTATGAGGAGTTCCAAGGGAGTTAGTGAGCTATCCCAAAGAGATCATGGCTCGAACCTAACTCCAAATCGGTGAATCAGAAGAATTCGGGGGAAAGGAGCAAAACTCGATCCGAAACGAAAATCTACCGATCTACTAGCTCGTGAGGTTAGAGGTGAATTCCTTCGGTGGAAAGAAGTGCCTCACGATCTAGAACATCTTGGTTCAAACAGATTTGCAAAAGACGCACCAAGTAGAGAGATCGATCAACGGGAAAATCGTGGAGAAAAGCAATCCGCGAAGAATACGAACAAAACACGAATCACAACCACGAATTGCAACCGTGTGGCTACCACACGCTACAACAGTGAGATTACGGTCTCACTTCCTCAAAATCTCACGAACATAGAGGTATGATTGTCTTCTCTGTGGATCTCAGTTCGCTACAGCAGAGGATGGGGAGAGCAAGAAAACCTAGAAGGCAAAATAGCAAATGACTGAGATAGATGGGAGGTGGGTGTCTCCCTCTACTTATACTAATTCTATTTCCCACTCTACCCCTAACTACTTATAGAGCGAGCCAGCTAAACCCTAGGGTTATTCTGGACCAACTCGTGGGAGGTGGTGATTCGACGGCCACGCCCGCACAACTGGTAGCGTTGCCTCGACGCAACCTCACCGATTGCCGCCACGTGCCGCCACC
This sequence comes from Coix lacryma-jobi var. lacryma-jobi, assembly GCA_009763385.1. Lineage (NCBI taxonomy): Eukaryota > Viridiplantae > Streptophyta > Magnoliopsida > Poales > Poaceae > Coix > Coix lacryma-jobi. The sequence goes on from CM019829.1 coordinate 73,441,983, forward strand.
GCTCTGCTTGTCCTTTTCCTGGACTTCGCTGTAACACCCCTGGTGTTAAGCAACCCTAAAATGCATAACTTGACATCCCATGAGCATAAGCATCTTCATCTCATGTTGCATTCTTTTTGTAAAGTGTCATTTCATGTGTTGGCTTGTAATGTTATGCTTGGTGTGGTGCTTGTTTGACTTGTGTTTGGAGTGTTTGAGTCTCCTAAATAGTGGAACCTTGTTAAGGAGCCAAAATGAAGCTATATTTGTGTTGGTCATTATGGCTAACCAAGTCACTAACCCTAGTTGCCTTAATAGAGCCCTAGGAGTCCTTTTGTTTGACTAACTAAGACCTCCTTGATAGAAGCTTTGCATGGTTGTGGGTCCTTAACCAAAAGTGTGTAGATTTTAGAGTTGAACAAAAAGTGTTTAAGGGCCAACTCATGAAAATGGGTTTAACAAGGTGTTTTAGGACCCACAAGGCAGAAATGGGGGAGATTAGACTTAGAAAAATTTCCTAAGTCCTTCACTGCTGAAACAATTTCACTGAGGGATCTTTGGAGCTTTTTTCGAGAGCAATCTAGGCCAAACCAAAGCTTGATCTTGTAACCAAAGTTGTAGTCGGCACATAGCTCTACTCAATGGAACAAGTGGTTTAGCGTTTCATCGAGTGGATTAGGAGATAATCGCGTCCAAAATTCGGTCGTCAGTCGGTCGCCAGCGCCTGAACCCGGCGATTCAGTTTGAATCAGCCGTGGTTGTGGCCGACCGCGCCAGAGCTTGGCCGCCACGTGGCGCCCGACGCCTGGCGAGCCCGCGTCCGCGCGCGGCGTAGCGAGCACAAGGCCCGCTCGCCTGCACTCACGCAGCCAAGCCGCACCACTTCCCTCCGTTCTGTCTCTCTCGCTCTCGCCGGCGCTCGGGCGGAAAGGGGGGAAGAAAAGCTAGCGTCGCCGCCATTCACCGCCGTCCGACTGCCTCGCCGCAAGCCCAACCACCCACAAAGCTTCGCCGTGAGCCCCCGCACCTCTTGCTACCCTTAGCGCCCCGTAGGAAACCCTAGGCAGGCCCCGGGATGAGCCACTTCCATGGCCGACATGCCCGCCGAGCTCGGTTCGCCATGGCCGGCCTCCTTCCCGTGGTTTCGTGTTGCCCTAGCCCCCGTTCTAGAGTCGGTGAGGTCTGCGGAAGGAGAAGGGGAAGTCGGTTTGGCCGGTTAGGATTTGGTGACCGCGGTACGCCGTGTCCGCCGTGTCCGTCATGGCCGGCGAGCTCGGTCCGCCGTGGCCAACCCTCTTCTCGAGCCCGTCCGTTTGTCCTAGCTAGCGTTCGCGAGTCGCCTTGACCCGTAGAAGACGTTGGTGGTGTTGGTTTAGCCGATTAGGGTTTGGTAGTGACGGTACGCCGCCGTCCACCGCTCGCCATGGTCGGCGGAGTCGGCATGGCCGTGGTCGCGGATGCTCAGAGTGAGAACCCTAGCTCCTGAGCCTCGGGTTAGGGTTGTGAATGTCGCCGGAGTAGGAATCGGGAGTTGGTTTAGCTCGGGATGACCGGAGCCGGCCAGCGTAGCATGGCCGCGCCGCCGTGTCCGCCATCGTCGACGGCGAGCTCGATTCGTGCGTGCGCTGGACTAAAGAGTGGTACCGTCGGGTGCGGAAGGAGGAGAGGAGTAGAATGGTGATGTCCGTTTCGCCGGGAAGGTCGCCGCCGGTGAGCTCCGCCGCGGTCAACCCTTCCCCTGCTTCTGTGTGGATGGCAGGTGGGGCCAGTTTGACGGGGTCCCGCAAGACAGTGGCTCGGGTCCTGGCTGTCAGTGTCTTGGGTGCAGTAGTTTGGGTACGTGTAGCAGTTTAGGGTACAGAGTTTTTCAGGGTTTTGTTTAAATAGATTCAGAAATGCTTATGTGGCTTGTTTAATTCATATCTTGAGTTCTTTAAATGCTAAAAAGGTGAAATAAGTTTTGTTAAGTTTGTTGTGATGAGTTCTATGCTTGAAAAATATAATATGTCCAGTTTGTGATAGATTTATGTGTAGTTATATTTAATTCATGTTTAGGCTGAAATCTTGTTAAATTTATAGTAAATTGTGTATTGCTCAGAAAAATATGATTCTTATTTTGCTAGGTTTGTATTAATGAATAGTTTCTGGGAAAAATATAATATGATGTTGTTCTGTGAAATATTTTGGCAGTAGCAATTTAAGTGATGAAATGTTGTTTTCTTGTTTAATTTGTAGTAATTAAAATATGAGGAAAATGAACCTGAGAATTTTTATTCATTGCTCTTGTGCTAAGAAGTTCAGTAGAAAAATGGGAAACTTGTTGTTGGACACTTTTTGTTAGGGTGTGTAGTTCAAAGCACCTTTTCCTGTTAATATTTGTCTTTTTCATAGAGGATAGAGTTTAAGTCCAATTGGGTTGAAATTTGGACCGAGGACTAGATTATGTGTTGTTAACTTCCAGTAATTTCTGTGGATTTTCTGAAGCTTTTTATGATGGGTTGCTGTTATAGGCTTGATTAAATGGATTTATTTCAGCAAGTAATTAAGGAGAATAAATTAATTAAGTAAGTGCTTGTTGTAGTAATTGTAAATCCTGACCAGTTAATTAGGAAGGTTAATTAGTTGGTTGGTTGGTTAATGTCTTTTGTAATCACTAGGCTGATGTTGACTACCTTGTTGAAGAAAATGAAGTAGATGACATGTGCTTATGTCCTGAGTTATCTTGTTCTATGTTGCATCCCAATGCATCCCATGTGCATTCATTTTACTTATACGTGTTATGCATCATACAGGGTCGGTAGTGGAAGTCCAGAACCCGCCACCGGAGGAGCCATGTCCGGAGGAGACCCAGAACGAGAGGACCGAAGAAGGAGACGTCGAGGACCTGCCTGAGTGCCGCGATCATCGACCCTCCGACTTTGAACGAGGCAAGCCCCGAAGCATCCCACTCCTACGGTTTACAAATGCAATTACAAAAAATTAACCTCATATGTTTGTTGCATTAGGTTATAGGAGTTGAGTGATACCGTTGATGCATTACTTACTTATCCTTGTCCACCTACAATTATTATCTTAATATCCATGTTAAGTCTAGGCTCGTTTATGCTTAGCCCTGCTTAGACCGGTAAAAGTCGGGTGATTTCCTGTCTCCCGCATATAGGTGTGGATACTGATCATGACTAGCCTCGTGCTATCATGGAGATAACCTTGTGATAATTAAATTGAGACCGGGCGGGATGTAGGAGGAGCAGGACATGGGTTCTGTGTGCTAGTAGTCTCCCGTCTGTGTCGATTAGGACCCGACGAAGGCACACCTCAGTCATTTTGAACGTGTCAATCACTTAACGGAGCAGGTGCGGGTACCTCCCGTGAAGCCGAGTAAGGTTATTCGAGCCAGTGATGGAGATGTTGACGCCTAACATCCAGGGCCTTATATGTACCGTGGGCAACTATTCTGAGAAACCTGGCATGGTCCGTGGACAGGCAGGGCCTGATTGACCTGGCATGACCGTGGGCAGTTATAGCTTGAGCGACCTGGGATTGAGATAACCCCCGGTGTATAAGGGCCCATGACCGTCCCGCGTGTTGTGTTCTCGAATTTCTTGAAGTGGTCGCCGACGGCTGTGTGGCAAGGTGTGATCGGGCGAGTGTGCGACATTTTTATCCCCAGCTGGATAGGAATCGATTATAATCGCCATCGCTCCTGGTTAGTGAGTAACTTGACTGGGCATGTGTTACCGTAGTAACTTATGGAACTAAAGATGGTTATGATGTTTAATCTGAAAGGCTATTGATGAAATAGTCAGTTTTGCTTGATTAATTAGCCAAGTGATTGCTCTAGATCAGGTGCAAATCTAGTTAATCAGGTTGATTACATAAAATTGACTGCTAATACTCTAATGATGATTATTTAATAATGAAAATGCTTTTATGCAAAAAGGTAAGTATGGCCAACCCAGATACAGCCTGGCATACTCCTTGGTGTCACCTTTATTTCTGGTTTATGACGGGTAAGTCTAGCTGAGTACCTTCTTGTACTCAGGGTTTTATCCCTTGTTGTTGCAGATGGGCAATGCTTCTACGGCTATTGCGAGAACTGTCTATACCCCGTCGAGGGTGGTGATTAGACCATGGGCATGGTCATCTCTTATCCTCTCCTGATGCTTTTGTGGACTGATCAGGCACTGGCACCGTATTGTGAACTGAGAACTTATGTTTAAAACTATGTTGCTTCCGCTTTCGAATTTCGAACTATGGTTTGTAATAACTATTGAAGTTCGATGTATTTGAACTATGTGCAAACCGAATGTACCTCGTGGACATGTACGCTAATCTATTACGATCTTGGCTATTGTTGAATGATTGAAATCCTTCGAGATTTCCGGACTACCGGGTTTGTACGAGCTTAAGTACCTGTAATCTCTGTGAAAGCGGGGATTCAGTGCTTAATCTGGTATAAATTGGTCGGTTCAGTCACAGCTGACATCAGAGCATGGTTGGCGTTACTGTTCATGAGTATATTTGAAAAATCGTATTTTCAAATCAAAATTTTATTTGCTAAAACTTATAGCTATAATAGGATTTGAAAAATCTTATTGATAAAGATTTAAGGTGTGCCAGTGATCAAGTCCTTATGCCGAGTAGGTTTTTAGGTGGCTATTTAAGTACTAACTTGGGGGTCATGCACCATATTTAAATTCCGTTGTTTCTGTCGTCCATACGGCAAGGGTGAAATTGTATGGGTGCTATTCTTTAGAATAGTAATGTATGGATCAATTGCCTCTATGACAAGGTAATAAGTGAGTTGTGAGAGCATGATTGGACAACCGCCAATCTAGGGGAGTGCTTGAATGGTACCGGCATGTATACTTGTTGCACACAAGTATGTGTGAAGGTACTTAATTGTGGGAGTAATATTATTCTGATGGGTGCATATATTGCTTACGTGTATACTGGGTGTGCACCTAAGCTAGTATTAGATTTAATTTCAGCAATGCATGATATTCATACTGTGGGCAGGGCTGAAGTGATTTTCTGCAGGTACGCTAACTTGTGAACGTATAGTACGTCTAGTTAACGCTATGAGTGAACGTGTATGCCACCGTCGAGCCATTAGATTGTTAGACAGTGAGGATGTATGTTACGTGCATGCATCATGATCATAAAACCTTGCATTAATCTTACTTCCTTCCTTATGTTATTCGTCCTGTTTTTCTTAATAAAAGTTGTTCTCAAGCTAATGAAAACCTATGTGGATAAACTTCTTACAGATGACCCGTACCAAGCACACAGCTCGTAAGTCAATTGGAGGCAAGAGGCCTAATTACATGTTGGGACCATGGACTGCCGAAGGGTCACAAGACTTCTTAGATGAGTTCGGCATGCCTACCATCCTTTGGAGGGTATTGCATTTGGTGGGATACCAGGAGGGCCAGGAGCCACAGTACGACTGGCACCGCGTGCAGATGTCTAAGGATCGCCATATGTACACGGTGGAGGTTGACGTGCCTAGCCGTGATGAGCAGGATCACGTCTGGTGCCGCCGGGTGTTCGCGTTGCAGGGGAGGACCCCATGGGATGGAGCTAACAGAGTTGCTTACACCGTTCTCCGGGACATCATGGAAGACCATCCGGAGGTGGTTGCCCAGGCTATAGCCACCATCTTCCCGACAGCAGATCCTTATCAGTCAGTGTGGCGTCAGCCAGGAGCCGCCGTACTAGAGGCTAGTTCGTTTGAGAGGGAGCATTGTGCCGGACCAGCCGGGAGTGCTATGGCTGCACTCATGGCTACCTATGGATGCCTATCGCGTAGCTATGATCACCTGGACCATATTCTTAGCGAGGAGATGGCTGCACAGCATCGCCGGCAGGAGGAGCATGCTACAGAGATAGACCTCCTCACCACACAGCTGGCTCACATGACTGTGGAGAGGGACCGGGCGCTTCAGAGAGAGCAGGAGACCGCTCATCAGCTCAGCATTCAGCAGGAGTCTGCTACCTTCTTAGGCTTGATCATGAGGGAGACTGAGGAGTCGCTCCGAGGTGTTTGTCTTGAGGGCATACGCGCTTCAGAGGAGAACAGGCTGTTGAGGTTGCGAGTGGGAGACCTAGAGTTGCAACTTCACCACCTGCAGGACTACAATGACCGTCTGCACGAGGAGATCCACCGCAGGGAGAATGAGAGGAATCCCATCTTTCCACAGGAGGACTCGGATCCGAGTAGCTCTTCTAGTGGTTCTTCAGATGTGTCTAGTGAGGATGGTGACGATGGTGACATCGCTAGAGAGTAGTCTAGATCGTATGTTTAGAGCTTAGTGATCTTTTGTGTATGTTAGTGAGCCGACCTTTTGCTTTTGTTATGGGCTGGATGTAAGCACAAATAGAACTCTTATGTGCACGTGGTGTGAGACCTTGGAAAGTCCCATATGTATGGGCAAAACTATGGATGTTTGTGTTGACTTTTGCATGTTATGCGTTAAGCGATCTTATTATGTGATGCTGCGATGTGGATTGAAATTTATTATGCCTCTGTGATTGTTTGGTGAATTCGTTTTCCGAATAAATTCAGTTGGCATGATCTATTGTTCTCTACAATAATTGCAACTTCGCCTAATGATCACTTGCTATTAATATCTGCAGATGACGACAACCCGTAGTGGAGCTGGCGGTAGTGGTGGAAATGAGGACCCCAGGGACAACCGCAATCCACCACCTCCTCCACCAGCCACTCCCGAGCAGCTTTTCGCCTAATTCTTGGGAAGCCAGCGCAACATTGAAGCTTTACTGCGTGATAATTTGGCGCACGGTCAACAGCGTCCTGAGCCAAATCAGTATAGTTCTTTCAAGGATTTCTTGGATACTAGACCACCCATTTTCAAAGAAGCTACGGAACCTTTAGAGGCAGAAGAATGGCTGCATACCATGGAACAAAAGTTTCGTTTGCTTAGGCTCATAGAGGAGCTCAAGGCAGAATATGCTGCACACTAGCTGCAAGGGCCAGCCGGGATTTGGTGGGGGGATCACCGCACCACCTATCCTGCTAACGTTCCTGTCACTTGGAGGATGTTCACTGAAGCTATTCGAGGGCATTATATACTGCCAGGCCTGACTCCGATGAAAGTGGCAGAATTCATGAGCTTGACACAAGGGACTCGATCTGTTGCTGAGTACCATCACCTGTTTAACTCTTTGTCTCGTTATGCTCCAGACTTCGTGGACACAGATGCCAAAAAGATTGCTAGTTTCAAGATAGGTTTGAACACCAAGATGGGAAAGTCCGTGGGTACTTCATCCCGTACCGTCTTCAATGACTTTATCAGTGATTGTTTGATCCAAGAGAATCACAATAACAAGCATGCTGCAAGTAAGGCCCGGAAGAGAACTTTTGATTCAGGACCATCTCAACCTAGGGATCAGCAGCTCAACGTTCCTAGTATCGACCACCAGCGCCGAGGGCACGTTTCAGGCCGCCGCAAAAGAAAAGTCAGCCGCAAGCTCAGCGCAATCAAAAGCCATACAAGATAGCTGCTGCCCAAGCTCGTGGAGGTCAAGGCAGTTCAACAGGAGGGAAACCTTTGGTTCGGGGACCCTGTTACAATTGCAACCAAGAGGGGCACTTCGCAAGGTACTGCCCTCACGCAAAGAAGCAACAAGCTAACTACCCTGCACGTCTGCACAACATGACTGCTGAAGAAGCTCGTGCCGGAGAGCCCGTGACTGCAGGTATGTGTCTTGTTAACCATCATCCTGCAGTTGTTTTGTTTGATACTGGATCATCACATTCATTCATGAGCAAAGCATTTGCACAAAAACATAATCAAGGGGTGTCTGAAATGGATTATGGGTTTCGCGTAAGCTCCGTGGGGAGTAGCGTGTTATCTAGGCAGATGGTTTGTAATGCAACCATCGACATTGGAGGGCACAAATTCGGAGCTAATTTAGTAGTTTTGCCAGGACTAAGTATGGATGTAGTCCTAGGTATGAGTTGGATGAGTATGTGGAATGCGGTGTTAGACACTGCAAATAGGGTTCTTACCTTCTCTGATGGAAGGACGAATACCAATTTACGCATCTCTCTTCCCCGGGGTGCTGACTTTGTTGATTTATCTTGCACTTTATCTATAGAAGACCTGTCCAAAATCCCAGTCATCCGAGATTTCCCGGATGTTTTCCCAGATGAATTACAAGGATTACCGCCCTAGCGGGCAGTGGAATTTGCAATTGAGTTGTTACCTGGAACCGCACCAATCTCTAGAAGACCTTACCGTATGCCGCCCAATGAACTAGCTGAACTTAAAACTCAGATTAAGGAACTTTTGGACAAAGGATTCATTCAACCTAGTATATCCGAGTGGGGTTGCCCAGCGTTGTTCGTCAAGAAGAAGGATAAGTCACTACGTATGTGTGTGGATTATCGGCCGCTCAATGCCGTGACTATCAAAAACAAATATCTGTTGCCACGGATAGATATTCTATTTGACCAGTTATCCAGAGCTAAGGTGTTTTCCAAGATCGATTTGAGATCAGGTTACCACCAGATCAAAATCCGACCGCAAGATATCCCAAAGACTGCTTTCTCGACTAGATATGGATTATATGAGTATCTTGTCATGTCTTTCGGATTGACAAATGCCCTAGCATACTTCATGAGTTTGATGAATTCGGTGTTTATGCCGGAATTGGATAAGTTTGTAGTGGTGTTCATTGATGACATTCTAGTATACTCTAAAAACCCGGACAATCATGCAGAGCATTTGAGGATTGTTTTGAGGAGGCTCTGAGAACATAAACTTTATCCTAAGTTTAGCAAATGCGAGTTTTGGTTGAAGCAAGTGCAATTTCTTGGTCATATTCTGTCAGAAGAAGGAATCTCTGTGGACCCCAGTAAGGTACAAGAAGTGATGGATTGGAAAGCTCCTACTTCAGTCGGTGAGATTCAGAGTTTTCTTGGATTAGCAGGATACTATCGTCGTTTCATTCCCGACTTTTCCAAGATTGCAAAACTAATGACAAGCTTGCTCCAGAAGGATCATAAGTTTGAATGGACAGAGGGGGTGTGAAATAGCTTTCCGGACTCTGCGGGAACTATTGACCACTGCTCCTGTCTTAGCTCAACCAGATATTGAGAAGCCTTTTGATGTCTTTTGTGATGCATCAAAAGTTGGTTTTGCGGATACATGGGTGTATGCCGAGTCTCTGAGTGATGAGTGATTGTCAACGGGTTTGATGCGCATGTTCTTTGGCTTGTGTTGTGCAGGTGTCGAGCACGGAGACAGTGATCGAGGGCAAGGTGAAGGTCAAGTTGAGACGTGTCGTGCCGACGGACTGGGTGCGATGAAGGATGGGCGTGCCGTGCGGCGGACGTGCCATGCCGATGTATCGAGCAGTGAAGGGCGGACGTGAGGCTTGGACTGAGGGACCGGAGTGCCTGAGGATCAGCTGTGGTGGCTGGCAGCCTGGGACAGCGACGAGCGGAGACTTGCGGGGCATGGTGTTGCTCAGGTCGAGGACCTGGGGACACGTGTCGGTGGACGGGGTGCACGGGCGATGCATCCCCTCTACAGCTCCGGTTTGGTGGTTGAGCCAGGGAAAAACCACCGGGTGGACGGTTTCCGAGTTTGGGCCTCAAAACTCGGGTGCTCGGTTTCCAGGTTGAGCCACAAAACCTGGGCGCGGATGGTTTCCGAGTTTGGCCACAAAACTCGGGTGATGGGCCGGTTTCCGAGTTTGGGCCTCAAAACTCGGGCGCTGCGGGTTTCTGAGTTTGGGCCACAAAACTCAGGCTGGAGGCTGGTTTCCCAGTTTGGGCCTCAAAACCGGGGGATGCTGGAAAAGGCTGGTTTCCCGGTTTGGGCCACAAAACCGGGGGTGCAGAGCGAGGGCGGCACGTGGCGGCGATCCAGAGGTTGCGTCGAGGCAACGCTTCGGTTCGAGCGGGCGTGGCCGTCGGATCTACCTACCACCGCGGGTTGGACCAGAATAGCCTTAGGGTTTAGCTGGTTCGCTCTGTAATTAGTTTAGAGAGGGGTAGAGTAGGAAATAGGCTTAGTCTAGGTTAGTATAAGTAGTCCAGGGGAGACACCCTCCTCTCTATCTCAGTTTTAGCTATCTCAGTTAGTGCCTTCATTTGCTAGGGTTTCCTGCTCTCCCATCCCCTGCTATTGCTAGTTGAGATCCGCAGAGAGACTCCACTCTGTGTACTGTTGAGTTGAGGAAGTGAGGCCGTATCCTCACCTTGGAGCACAGATCGATGGCTTGATTTGCGTCCTTAATTCGAGTTCGTGGCTGTGATTCGCGTTTTCTTTGTGTTCTTCGCGGAATCCTTTTTCTCCACGATTTTCCCGTCGCTTGATCTCTTTGCTCGGTTCATCTTTTGCAAATCCGTTTGAACCAAGTTGTTCTAGATCGTGAGGCACTTCTTGCCACCGAAGGAATCATCCTCTAACCTCACGGTCTAGGAGATCAATCGATTTTTAGTTTCAGGTCACTTCTTCTCCCTTCTCCCGAATTTCTTCGATTCACCGATTTGGAGATAGGTTCGAGCCATGATCTCTTAGAGATAGCTCACTATACTCCTTGTGACTCCACTCACCAAGTTTGATCCCTAGAGGATTCGTTTTGGGTGAGTTTGAGTCGAATCGGTGGAAGAACAGAGGACTGTCGGGGTGACCGGACGCTAGGTCACGGGGTGACCGGACGCTCAGCGTGTGAGTCCGGTCGTTGAACGTTTTCGGTGTTTTGTTTTGCATCGACCGGACGCACTGTTGAACTCGTGACCGGACTCATCGTGGTCACTGTTCATCAGTGTGCTGTGCTTGCGACTGGACGCACTGTTCACGACCGGACGCTCCATACCAGTGAGTCCGGTCGGAAACAGTAAGGTCTGAAATCGGATTTTGGACGACCGGACGCGTCCGGTCCCTGCTGACCGGACGCTGGCCAGAGTCCGGTCGTAGCTGTTTCGCGCGTTTTCGTTCGCGGTTCGTTCGTTCGTTGACGGATTTGATTTCCGTCTTTTGCATTGGCTTTCTAGGGTTGTCTAGTGTCCTGCTGTGCTTCTAGGAAGCATCCACCCTACATCTAGGGTCGTGGACATTAGCAAGCTCTAGGTTTCGCTTTTGGGGTTGAATTTGGAACAGTGGCATCTAGTTTCCGAAAGGAAATTTTGAAGCTCCCATTCACCCCCCCTCTGGTCGCTTTCGGGTAGCTTCTCGGTCCTTCAATTGGTATCAGAGCAGGTTAAAGATCTTCCACCTTAGCCGATTCCAGATCCACCGAAGGCGACATGGATCGCGGCGTGGGCAAACCGCCGTTCTTTGATGGGACGAACTATGCGTATTGGAAGATACGCATGTCGGCCTATCTGCAGTGTTTGGGTGCGTCTATTTGGGATATTTGCAACTCTGCTGATTACGTGGTCTTGGCTGCTCGTGTTTCTCAGCAACAGATCAATGAGCACGATGCCAATAGCCGAGCCCGTAATGCTCTCTTTTCTTGTTTGAGCATGGGTGAGTTTGATCGTGTTTCTCACCTCGCTACGGCTCGGGAGATCTGGGACACTCTCATGCGTTTCCATGAGGGCACCTCTCAAGTCAAAACCCGACTCTACGAGTCGTTCAAGCGTGAGTATGAGAACTTTAGACATCAACCTGGCGAGAGCATAGAAAGTTTATTCGCTCGCTTTCAGGTGATTGTCAACAGGATGAGGGCTAACAGAGAGCAGTTGCCATTTGACGATCATGAGCGTGCTTTGAAGCTTTTGCACACTCTTGACCGTTCGGTGTGGGACTCCAAGGTTCAGGCAATCATCGAATCGCCGAACTATGAGACCCTCACCTGCGACGAGCTCTTCAGTAAGCTCAAGTCCAGTGAGATTGATGCTATGGCGAGGGCATCTTTTGAAAATCCTTCTCGCCCGTCCATGGCTTTGGTTTCCGGCTCTTCCTCTAACCCCTCAGCTGGCTTTGCGCTTTCTTCTCTCTTTTCTGTGACAGAGGACCAGCTGGAGTCTTTGGGAGACGACGAGTTGGCTTTGCTTGCCAACCGGTTCTCACGGTTCCACAACAAACGCATGAACCGTCGTCGAGGAGGAGGACGCACGGGATGCTACGAGTGCGGCGACCCCGACCACTTCATCGCCGACTGCCCCAAGAAGAAGAAGAACAAGCACTCGGGCAAGGGCGAACATGGGCGCAAGCACGACTCCAAGTACAAGGAGAAGCACGTCCCCCCAAGGCACAAAAGAAACGGGGTGGCTTCGACAAAGAGTACATCAAGAAGAAGTACTTGGAGAAGCAGCAAGCTGAGCAGCGTGCGTTCTTCGCCACGCTCAGCGACGTCGACGGCTCGGATGACGACTCCGCTGGCTCCAGCGATGACGAGTCCGTGAAGAAGAAGCTGGAAGACAAGTTCAACGGTTTGTGCTTCTTCGCCGGCGACGGAGGCCTGTGCACCATGGCGCTCGGAGATGAGGTCGACGGCGAGCCGGGAGCGTACCCCTCGGAACGACGACGACGACGACACCTCCCAGGTATCTCTCACCTACGACGAGCTTTCCTCCGAGGTTGAGAAGTTGACTGCTTCCCTCCTTAGCCAAGATAAGTTGCTTAGGCGTGCCGCTAGAGAGCGCAAGGAGTTTAGACAGAAGTGGGAGGACACGGTGAAGGAGCTTGAGTTCGCTCGGTCCACCGTGGTAGTGTCGGAGGAGGCGGAGTGCGAGTCGTTGCACCGCGCACATGACTGACCTTCTCACTCTGAGAGGTAAGTATGCTGCGTTGGTTGGAGAGGTGGATGGAGAGCTCCGTGCTAGGCCACAGCTGTTGGGTGCGTGCAAGACTTGTCCTGTCTTGCAATCAATGAGTTGGCAGAGAAAAATGCCAAGCTTGAGTCTTTAGAGAAGGCCAGCTCAGATAGCACTTGCGTCTCGAGGTGTGGCTTTGTGTGAGGCTTGAGCTGGAGATTGCCAATGTGAAGCATGGCAAGATGCTAACCGAGGAAAGAGAGGAAGAAAACACATACCTTCGGTCCATCTTGTCATGGGTCTCCAGTAGTGCCCGCAGCTCGGGATGATGATCTCCCAGTTCAAGCGAGCTGTTTGGTGCCCCTGGTGTAGGTTTTGCTCAGAGTGTTGATCTCTCAGCTTTTGGGAAGATTGGAGAGTCTAGTGGTCTGAACCCATGTGAGAAGCCAAATTCCACCACTACTCCCAAACTTGCCAAGCTTCCACTCAAAGAGCCAGCCAAGCCTATCACCAAAGATGGTGTGGTTGAGGAACCCCCGAAAGCTCCTCCCAAGAACCCGTATGGGCACCCAAGCCAAATCACCTCAAGAACAAGCTTGATGCTATGCCACCCATTAGAGAGGAGTGTTTGCCTCAGAAGGGCAAAGTGAACCCAAAGTGACACCAGCTCCCCACTTCACCAACAACCCCCTTTGCGTGCGGTGAGGTACCAGTGTGATTTCTGTGGGAGGGATGGTCACTTGATCGAATTCTGTTTCCGGCGCAAGCGAGAGGCGCGCCGTTCTCGGGAGATGGAGAACCCGGACATGTACCATCCAACTCATTGTGGACATGCTCCGAAGGGCAAGAGGCGAGCAGCTAGGTCTGGAGGTCAGGCTCCCAGGCCTAGGCAGGAAGTGAGAGCTCCTATGAGGGAGACTAGGCCAAGAGGTCCAGGACCTCAGTTTGTTAGGCCTAGGCAGGAGAGAGCTCCGAGGAGAGACGCTAGAGTTGAGCCCCAGGCTCCTAGGCGTAGACCTCGTAGAGAGCGTGCCCGACGGGGTCCTGCTTTTGCAGGTAACGGACCCCGTGGCGGAGTTTTTGTTGAGCGCTTTCCCCCACCGCAGTTTGAGTACCGCGGTGAGCGCTTCTTCCCCAGCGGACCACGTTTTCCTGTACGTGGTGATCGCTACCCCGTAGACAGGCTAGGAATAGTTTTTACACTGACCGTTCTTTTGAGCAGCCGGCCCAACAACTGGTATTCTCCTTACTTCACTAACCCTAGTGTTGGACCGTATGCTCACCCTATGTCTTTTTATTGATGTAGGTGAGACGGTTGGAGGACATTTGGTTGGTGGATTCTGGGTGCTCGAGGCACATGACCGGAAACGCCAGTGGTTCTCCAGCCTTAGCCCGGTCGCGGAAAGGAGTACATAACCTTCGGCGACAATAGTAAAGGTAAGGTATTGTCTCGTGGGACGGTGCGGGTTAATGAGCACTTTGTGTTGCGCGATGTTGCTCTTGTTTCTAACCTGCATTTTAACCTTCTTTCTGTTTCGCAACTTTTTGATGATGACTATGAGATTCGTTTAAACCGAATCTTAGTCGATCTTAGATTCCTCAGGGCGATCTTGTATGTCTGATTTCGCCCTTTGGGAAAGTCTTTCGCGCGAATTTCTCGGAGTCGTTTGGTTCTTCTCGCTGTCTTTTGGCTAGTCCTTCTTCCTCCGATCTTTGGAAGTGGCATAGGAGGCTCGGTCATTTAAGCTTTGACTTGCTTGCAAGACTTAGCTCACTTGGCCTAATCCGAGGATTGCCCAAGCTTTCGATGGAGAAGGATCTAGTTTGCCATTCTTGCAGACATGGGAAGATGGTTGCCGCTCCCCACCATCCAGTGACTAAGGTCATGACCTCGCACCCCGGAGAGCTTTTACACATGGACCTTGTTGGTCCGGCTCGGGTGAGCTCGGTTGGTGGCAAGTGGTATGTTTTGGTTGTTGTTGACGACTTTTCGAGATATTCGTGGATCTTCTTTTTGACTGAGAAGACTGAGACTTTCTCCTTCGCTCGCAATCTGATTTTGCGTCTTCAGAACGAGTTCCCTTTGAACTCGATGCGAGCTATTAGAAGTGATAATGGCTCCGAATTCAAAAATTCGGATTTTGAGAAGTTTTGTAACCACCTTGGCTTGGAGCATCAGTTTTCTTCCCCCTACACACCGCCCCAAAATGGTGTTGTAGAGAGGAAGAATCGGACCCTTGTTGAGATGGCCAGGACGATGCTTGATGAGCATAGGACTCCTAGGCGCTATTGGGCCGAAGCTATGAACACTGCATGCTATATTTCCAATCGCATTTTTCTGAGAGCTTTCTTGAAAAAGACTTCTTATGAGTTGCGTTTTGGCAAACTGCCCAAGGTGAGTTATTTTCGAGTTTTTGGTTGCCATTGTTTTATACTCAAAAAGGGCAACTTGGACAAATTTGAATCTCGTTCTTCTGACGGTGTGTTTTTGGGTTATGGCACTCACACTCGAGCTTATCGTGTACTTAACCTTGACACTAACCGAGTCATGGAGACATCCGATGTCACCTTCGACGAGACCATGGTTTGTCCTTCTTCTCGTTTTGAGCGTGCAGGTAATCATGAGGTTGGTGAGCCTCTTTTTGATGATGAGGACGAGGGTGCTGAAGGTATGGATGATCCAGCACCCCCTCCACCTGCCGCGCCGCAAAGAGCGGCCTCGACGACGACTCACGGCCCCGACACCTCTTCTTCCTGGGGGCCGTGGGATCCGCCACCCCGAGCGGTACCATTTGTACCCGGGGAGGCACCAGCTGCTGTTGAGGGGGAAGTCACTTCTTCCCGGGAGGCGCCACGATATATCCAGCGCCAGCACCCCCCCGAGCAGATGATCGGCGACATCGGCGAGCGAGTCACTCGCTCCAGGTCACAGCACATCTCTCACTTCGCTCATTCTGCTTTTGTTGCTAATTTTGAGCCCCGAGATGTTGGACACGCTTTGACGGATCCGGATTGGGTCAATGCCATGCATGAGGAGTTAGAGAACTTTGAGCGAAATCGGGTTTGGGTTCTAGTTCCACCTCCACCTGACTGTAAGCCTATCGGGACAAAATGGGTTTTCAAAAACAAGCAAGGAGAGGATGGCCACGTTGTTAGAAACAAGGCCTCGGCTTGTAGCGAAAGGCTATAGTCAGAAGGAGGGGATAGATTATGAGGAGACGTTTGCTCCTGTAGCTCGTTTGGAGGCTATTAGGATACTCTTGGCTTTTGCTGCATCCAAAGGTTTCAAACTTTTTCAAATGGATGTCAAGAGTGCCTTCTTAAACGGCTACATAGAGGAGGAGGTTTATGTTGAGCAACCCCCCAGGTTTTGAAAATCCCAAGTTTCCAAACCACGTTTTTAAACTTCACAAAGCTTTGTATGGTTTGAAACAAGCCCCTAGAGCCTGGTATGATAGGTTGAAAACCTTTTTGCTTGCTAAGGGTTTTAAAATGGGATGTGTAGATAAGACGCTCTTTCTCCTCCGGCAAGGCAAAGGACACACTTTTGGTCCAGATTTACGTGGATGATATCATTTTCGGTGGTTCTTCTCACGCTTTGGTTGCCAAGTTTGCAGATACTATGAGCAGGGAGTTCGAGATGAGCATGATGGGCGAGCTGACATTCTTTCTCGGGTTGCAAATTAAGCAATCCCGAGAGGGGACGTTTGTGCACCAGGGCAAGTACACGAAGGACTTGCTGAAGCGGTTCGATATGGGTGAGGCCAAGCCTCTTCCAACACCCATGTCGACGACGACTGCCCTGGATGCGGATGTGGACGGAGAAGCAGTGGACCAGAAGGAGTACCGCAGTATGATCGGGTCGCTCCTCTACCTGACGGCGACACGCCCGGACATCCAGTTCGCGGTGTGTCTGTGCGCGCGCTTTCAGGCGTCGCCGCGCACTTCTCACCGTCAGGCGGTGAAGCGCATCTTCAGGTACCTTCGTTTCACACCTGAGTTCGGGATTTGGTATTCTGCTTCCTCCACCCTCTCGCTTTGCGGTTATTCCGATGCCGATTTTGCTGGTTGTCGTATTGAGCGCAAGTCCACTTCTGGGACTTGCCAATTTATTGGATCTTCTCTTGTATCGTGGTCTTCTCGCAAGCAGTCTAGTGTCGCCCAGTCTACCACGGAGGCTGAGTATGTTGCTGCGGCTAGCTGCTGTTCCCAGTTACTCTGGATGATGGCCACTTTGCGTGATTTTGGTTTGAGCTTTTCTCGCGTGCCTTTGCTTTGTGACAGCACGAGTGCTATTAGCGTTGCTAAGAACCCCGTGCTTCACTCGAAAACCAAACACATAGATGTGCGCTTTCATTTCTTGCGAGACCACCAGGAGAAGGGTGATATCGACCTTCGCCATGTCGATACTCATCACCAACTGGCTGATATTTTCACCAAGCCTTTAGACGAATCAACCTTTAATCGGTTGAGGGGTGAGCTTGGTGTGTGTTTCCCCTTTTAGATGGGGGAAACTTTTTGGATCCTGTATAGACTAACTCTTTTATTTTGAGTTTCTTTTCTTTGCATTTTAGCATACGCATTTACATTCTGAGCTTCATGTTTATAATCACTAGAATGTAGCTATGCTCTATCTAGTATGCTCCGATGCTTATATGGATGCTTGTAGCTTATGCTCTTCCTGATCACTAGTACATGTTATGAGCTGAGCCATTTTTGAATGGTGAATTTGCTTAATGTATATAAAATCTGAAAATGTTCACCATTGAGATATGCAACTAGCATGTGTAGGGTGTGTTGAGTCCATTCCTGCTTTTCATATATGCTGGGTCGCTATGTCTCTAGTTCTGAGTCATTCACTTGCTTGGTCTGTTCATATCATGTATAAAATTTGAACCAAGTTTTAGTGAATTGAAAAGATCGAGATGGGATTGCTTGTCAACACCTCATGGTATCGAGACTGTTTCTCATTGCACGTTTGAGTTAAACTTGAGCCATGTAGTGTATGACCGAAACCGTAGCTTTAAGCTTCTGATTGCTTCGGCATAGGCTTCGCTCGGTTGAAAAGTTAGGCAAAGACAAGCTTTCAACCTCTCGCAATCACATGCTAAATAATTGAACTTGTGAATTCTTTACCGCTGCAACTCCAATATAAAACTGAAATCACAAGTATATGCTTCATTCCTATGCATGATGATTGAACTTTGCTAGGGGTAGTTCACCTTGTATACATGTTTAGCACTTGTCTGGATTCCTATCTATACATGTGTAGTGATATTTTGATGGTGACTATCTTTTTGGCTAAAAAAAACGCTCACTTGCTCATATGCTTCATATTTCGTATGTGTGATCAGCTTGAGCCTTCGCTATGTGAGTGCTTAGTTGTGCCATTGGAGATGTACCGATCAGAGCATTTTTGCACTCTTTTGATTATATGCCTGAAGCTGCTAACTTGCATTTCTGACTTCATATGCATTTGAGAAGGGGGAGTTTTGTTGGCTCAAGGGAAGAGTTTGTGCTTGATAAGTGCATTTTCAACTAAGGGGGAGAGTTTTTGCAAATCATATGTCTCCTGGCGTTCAATTAAGGGGGAGTTTTTGCTAAGGGGGTTTGCAAATCATATGTCTCCTGGCGTTCAATTAAGGGGGAGTTTTTGCTAAGGGGGAGATTTTCAGATCTTTATGCTCTTCTCTTGTTGGACCTAAGGGGGAGTCCCGGGTTGCTTGCACTTGTCGAGGGGAGTTTGCTAGTTGTGTTGAGCCGTTGCCTCTATCTTGAGGGACTAGCAAACATTTTCCTCATTTGGCATCGAGTTTGATTTCGATTGGTTCGAAGACTTTTTGATTGTTTTTCAATTGGTTCGGAGTGGTTTTCGTGCTAGTTGTGTTGAGCCTCTGTGCCTCTATCTTGAGGGACTAGCACTTTGCCATTTTTTTAGCTCCGATTTTCAATTGGTTTTCCGCTAGCGGTGTTGAGCCTGTTCTACCTCTTCTTGAGGGCTAGCTTTGCTTTGCTTGGTCGCGTCGAGCCGTTGCCCATGTCTTTGGGGACCAAGTTCTCGCTTCTTCCACTTGACCTTCTTCGGCTTTGCTATGCTTTTGGGTCATTTGGTTGAGTTCTCTTCCTCTCCTTCCTCCTACCTTCTTCTTTCAATTTATGATTTGTGTGTGTAGTTGACAATGCACTCATCAAGGGGGAGATTGCGGATACATGGGTGTATGCCGAGTCTCTGAGTGATGAGTGATTGTCAACGGGTTTGATGCGCATGTTCTTTGGCTTGTGTTGTGCAGGTGTCGAGCACGGAGACAGTGATCGAGGGCAAGGTGAAGGTCAAGTTGAGACGTGCCGTGCCGACGGACTGGGTGCGATGAAGGATGGGCGTGCCGTGCGGCAGACGTGCCATGCCGATGTATCGAGCAGTGAATGGCGGACGTGAGGCTTGGACTGAGGGACCGGAGTGCCTGAGGATCAGCTGTGGTGGCTGGCAGCCTGGGACAGCGACGAGCGGAGACTTGCGGGGCATGGTGTTGCTCGGGTCGAGGACCTGGGGACACGTGTCGGTGGACGGGGTGCACGGGCGATGCATCCCCTCTACAGCTCCGGTTTGGTGGTTGAGCCAGGGAAAAACCACCGGGTAGACGGTTTCCGAGTTTGGGCCTCAAAACTCGGGTGCTCGGTTTCCAGGTTGAGCCACAAAACCTGGGCGCGGATGGTTTCCGAGTTTGGCCACAAAACTCGGGTGATGGGCCGGTTTCCGAGTTTGGGCCTCAAAACTCGGGCGCTGCGGGTTTCTGAGTTTGGGCCACAAAACTCAGGCTGGAGGCTGGTTTCCCGGTTTGGGCCTCAAAACCGGGGGATGCTGGAAAAGGCTGGTTTCCCGGTTTGGGCCACAAAACCGGGGGTGCAGAGCGAGGGCGGCACGTGGCGGCGATCCAGAGGTTGCGTCGAGGCAACGCTTCGGTTCGAGCGGGCGTGGCCGTCAGATCTACCTACCACCGCGGGTTGGACCAGAATAGCCTTAGGGTTTAGCTGGTTCGCTCTGTAATTAGTTTAGAGAGGGGTAGAGTAGGAAATAGGCTTAGTCTAGGTTAGTATAAGTAGTCCAGGGGAGACACCCTCCTCCCTATCTCAGTTTTAGCTATCTCAGTTAGTGCCTTCATTTGCTAGGGTTTCCTGCTCTCCCATCCCCTGCTATTGCTAGTTGAGATCCGCAGAGAGACTCCACTCTGTGTACTGTTGAGTTGAGGAAGTGAGGCCGTATCCTCACCTTGGAGCACAGATCGATGGCTTGATTTGCGTCCTTAATTCGAGTTCGTGGCTGTGATTCGCGTTTTCTTTGTGTTCTTCGCGGAATCCTTTTTCTCCACGATTTTCCCGTCGCTTGATCTCTTTGCTCGGTTCATCTTTTGCAAATCCGTTTGAACCAAGTTGTTCTAGATCGTGAGGCACTTCTTGCCACCGAAGGAATCATCCTCTAACCTCACGGTCTAGGAGATCAATCGATTTTTAGTTTCGGGTCACTTCTTCTCCCTTCTCCCAAATTTCTTCGATTCACCGATTTGGAGATAGGTTCGAGCCATGATCTCTTAGAGATAGCTCACTATACTCCTTGTGACTCCACTCACCAAGTTTGATCCCTAGAGGATTCGTTTTGGGTGAGTTTGAGTCGAATCGGTGGAAGAACAGAGGACTGTCGGGGTGACCGGACGCTAGGTCACGGGGTGACCGGACGCTCAGCGTGTGAGTCCGGTCGTTGAACGTTTTCGGTGTTTTGTTTTGCATCGACCGGACGCACTGTTCAACTCGTGACCGGACTCATCGTGGTCACTGTTCATCAGTGTGCTGTGCTTGCGACCGGACGCACTGTTCACGACCGGACGCTCCGTACCAGTGAGTCCGGTCGGAAACAGTAAGGTCTGAAATCAGATTTTGGACGACCGGACGCGTCCGGTCCCTGCTGACCGGACGCTGGCCAGAGTCCGGTCGTAGCTGTTTCGCGCGTTTTCGTTCGCGGTTCGTTCGTTCGTTGACGGATTTGATTTCCGTCTTTTGCATTGGCTTTCTAGGGTTGTCTAGTGTCCCGCTGTGCTTCTAGGAAGCATCCACCCTACATCTAGGGTCGTGGACATTAGCAAGCTCTAGGTTTCGCTTTTGGGGTTGAATTTGGGACAGTGGCATCTAGTTTCCGAAAGGAAATTTTGAAGCTCCCATTCACCCCCCCTCTGGTCGCTTTCGGGTAGCTTCTCGGTCCTTCAGGTTTAGGTTGTGTTCTTATGCAAGAAGGCAGGGTGATTGCTTATGCTTCACGCCAATTGAGGAAACATGAGATTAACTATCCTACACATGATTTGGAGTTAGCCGATGTGGTGCATGCTCTAAAAATCTGGAATCATTATCTGCTTGGTAACGTCTGTAACGTGTACACTGATCACAAGAGTCTCAAGTATATATTCACTCAACCTGAATTGAATATGAGGCAAAGAAGATGTCTTGAACTGATCAAGGATTAAAATCTGCAGATACATTATCACCCAGGAAAGGCAAATGTGGTTGCCGACGCTTTGAGCCGGAAGTCACACTGCAACAATTTGAGGTTACAACCAGAAGACGAGTTTAGTCTCGTACACCCTGTAATTCTGCACAACATCAGGCTGCAAGGCACCCTAGTTGATCAGATTCTTGAAGGGCAGAAAACAGATAAGGAAATTTATCATATCAAAGAAAGGCTAAAGACCGCAACTGAACCAGTAAAACATTTTCGGGTTGATGACAAGGGAGTGTTATGGTTTGACAAGCGCTTAGTAGTACCCAAGAACAGAGAACTCAAAAACCGGATCATGGATGAAGCTCATTTATCCAAGTTATCTATTCTTCCTGGAAGCACTAAGATGTATCAATATTTGCGTCCGAGGTTTTGGTGGACCAAAATGAAGAAAGAAATTGTTGCTTATGTAGCTAGATGCGACATGTGTTGTCGAGTGAAAGCTATTCACCTGAAGCCAGCCAGAACACTTCAACCATTACCAATACCCGAGTGGAAATGGGAAGAAGTGGGTATGGATTTCATCACCGGTTTACCAACCACCTAGAAGGGAAATGACTCAATTTGGGTAATAGTTGATCGTCTTACCAAGACCGCTCATTTCATTCCAGTTAAAACCTGTTATCGAGCATCGGACTATGCGGAGATTTATATCAATCAAATTGTTCGACTACATGGTATACCCAAGGTTATAGTTTCGGATCGTGGATCGCAGTTTACTGCACCGTTTTGGGAGAAATTGCAGAAGGAATTAGGCACAAAGCTAATCCGTAGCTCTGCCTATCATCCCCAAACATCGGGACAAACTGAAAGAGTGAATCAAGTTTTAGAGGACATGTTAAGAGCTTGTGTGATTTCAGCAAAAGGATCTTGGGAAAAATGGTTACCTTTAGCTGAATTTGTATATAACAATAGTTATCAAGAAAGCATACAGATGGCACCTTTTGAAGCTCTTTATGGTAGAAGGTGCAGGACACCGGTGAATTGGGTTGAACCAGGAGAACGTCGTTACTACGGAAATGATTTTGTTAACGAAGCAGAAGAACAAGTTAGAATAATCCAACAACATATGGTAGCTGCGCAGTCTCGACAAAAGAGCTATGCAGACAAGAGGAGGAAACCGCTTGAATTCAACGAAGGCGATTATGTGTATCTGAAAGTGTCACCCATGAAAGGTGTCAGACGCTTTGGCGTAAAAAGGAAGTTAGCACCAAGGTTTGCGGGGCCATATAAGATTATGGAAAGGAGGGGAGAAGTAGCGTATCAGCTACAGCTACCTGAACATTTGAAGGCCATATTCCCTGTATTCCATGTGTCACAATTAAAGAAATGTCTTCGAGTTCCAGAAGAAGAAGTGCAACCGGCCAGCATCAAGTTGCAATCCGATCTCACCTACTCAGTGAAGCCGCGTCGGGTACTTGATAAAAAGGAAAGAGTAACTCGCGGAAGAATAGTGAAGCAATATAAAGTGTCTTGGAGTGAACAAGATGACCGAGATGCCACTTGGGAAACGGAAGACTATTTAAAAGAGGTGTATCCATAATTTTATAAAGACTGGTTAGTAACTCAAATCTCGGGACGAGATTCCCTTAAGGAGGAGAGGGCTGTAACACCCCTGGTGTTAAGCAACCCTAAAATGCATAACTTGACATCCCATGAGCATAAGCATCTTCATCTCATGTTGTATTCTTTTTGTAAAGTGTCATTTCATGTGTTGGCTTGTAATGTTATGCTTGGTGTGGTGCTTGTTTGACTTGTGTTTGGAGTGTTTGAGTCTCCTAAATAGTGGAACCTTGTTAAGGAGTCAAAATGAAGCTAGGTGTGTGTTGGTCATTCTGGCTAACCAAGTCACTAACCCTAGTTGCCTTAATAGAGCCCTAGGAGTCCTTTTGTTTGACTAACTAAGACCTCCTTGATAGAAGCTTTGCATGGCTGTGGGCCCTTAACCAAAAGTGTGTAGATTTTAGAGTAGAACAAAAAGTGTTTAAGGGCCAACTCATGAAAATGGGTTTAACAAGGTGTTTTAGGACCCACAAGGCAGAAATGGGGGAGATTAGACTTAGAAAAATTTCCTAAGTCCTTCACTGCCGAAACAATTTCACTGAGGGATCTTTGGAGCTTTTTTTGAGAGCAATCTAGGCCGAACCAAAGCTTGATCTTGTAACCAAAGTTGTAGTCGGCACATAGCTCTACTCAATGGAACAAGTGGTTTAGCGTTTCATCGAGTGGATTAGGAGATAATCGCGTAAAAAATCCGGCCGTCAGTCGGCCGTCAGCGCCTGAACCCGGCGATTCAGTTTGAATCGGCCGTGGTCGTGGCCGACCGTGCCAGAGCTTGGCCGCTGCGTGGCGCCCGACGCCTGGCGAGCCCGCGTCCGCGCGCGGCGTGGCGAGCACAAGGCCCGCCCGCCTGCACTCGCGCAGCCAAGCCGCTCCACTTCCCTCCGTTCTGCCTCTCTCGCTCTCGCCGGCGCTCGGGCAGAAGGGGGGGGAAGAAAAGCAAGCGCCGCAGCCGTTCACCGCTGTCCGTCCGCCTCGCCGCAAGCCCAACCACCCACAAAGCTTTGTCGTGAGCCCTCGCACCTCTTGCTACCCTTAGCGCCCCGTAGGAAACCCTAGGCAGGCCCCGGGATGAGCCGCTGCCATGGCTGCCATGACCGCCGAGCTCGGTTCGCCATGGCCGGCCTCCTTCCCGTGGTTTCGTGTTGCCCTAGCCCCCGTTTTAGAGTCGGTGAGGTCTGCGGAAGGAGAAGGGGAAGTCGGTTTGGCCAGTTAAGGTTTGGTGACCGCGGTACGCCATGTTCGCCATGTCCGTCATGGCCGGCGAGCTCGGTCCACCGTGGCCAACCCTTTTCTCGAGCCCGTCCCTTTGTCCTAGCTAGCGTTCGCGAGTCGCCTTGACCCGTAGAAGACGTTGGTGGTGTTGGTTTAGCCGATTAGGGTTTGGTAGTGATGGTACGCCACCGTCCGCCGCTCGCCATGGTCGCCGGAGTCGGCATGGCCGTGGTCGTGGATGCTCGGAGTGAGAACCCTGGCTTCTGAGCCTCGGGTTAGGGTTGTGAAGGTCGCCGGAGTAGGAATCGGGAGTTGGTTTAGCTCGGGATGACCGGAGCCGGCCGACGTAGCATGGCCGCGCCGCCGTGTCCGCCATCGTCGACGGCGAGCTCGATTCGTGCGTACGCTGGACTAAAGAGTGGTACCGTCGGGTGCGGAAGGAGGAGAGTAGTAGAATGGTGATGTCCGTTTCGCCGGGAAGGTCGCCGCCGGCGAGCTCCACCGTGGTCAACCCTTCCCCTGCTTCTGTGTGGATGGCAGGTGGGGCCAGTTTGACCAGGGTCCCGCAAGTCAGTGGCGCAGCCGTTTGGGTACGTGCAGCAGTTTAGGGTAAAGAGTTTTTCAGGGTTTTGTTTAAATAGATTCAGAAATGCTTATGTGGCTTGTTTAATTCATATCTTGAGTTCTGTAAATGCTAAAAAGGTGAAATAAGTTTTGTTAAGTTTGTTGTGATGAGTTCTATGCTTGAAAAATATAATATGTCCAGTTTGTGATAGATTTATGTGTAGTTATATTTAATTCATGTTTAGGCTGAAATCTTGTTAAATGCATAGTAAACTGTGTATTGCTCAGAAAAATATGATTCTTGTTTTGCTAGGTTTGTATTGATGAATAGTTTCTAGGAAAAATATAATATGATGTTGTTCTATGAAATATTTTGGCAGTAGCAATTTAAGTGATGAAATGCTATTTTCTTGTTTAATATGTAGTAATTTAAATATGAGGAAAATGAACCAGAGAATTTTTATTCATTGCTCTTGTGCTAAGAAGTTCAGTAGAAAAATGGGAAACTTGTTGTTTGGCACTTTTTGTTAGGGTGTGTAGTTCAAAGCACCTTTTCCTGTTAATATTTGTCTTTTTCATAGAGGATAGAGTTTAAGTCCAATTGGGTTTAAATTTGGACAGAGGACTAGATTATGTGTTGTTAACTTCCAGTAGTTTCTGTGGATTTTTCTGAAGCTATCTAGGATGGGTTGCTGTTATAGGCTTGATTAAATGGATTTATTTCAGCAAGTAATTAAGGAGAATAAATTAATTAAGTAAGTGCTTGCTGTAGTAATAGTAAATCCTGACTAGTTAATTAGGAAGGTTAATTAGTTGGTTGGTTGGTTAAGGTCTTTTGTAATCACTTGGCTGATGTTGACTACCTTGTTGAAGAAAATGAAGTAGATGACATGTGCTTATTGTTGGTAGTTCTTAGCTTCACTAAAGATAGAGCTAGGCAACTATCCCTGGTAACGGCCCAGAAATGCTTGTTGACTCTAGCCAACGTCGTTACTAGGAGTAGACTATGGAATCTATCTCAGGCAACGGTGTCAGAAGTGCTTGTAGCAAGTCCGGTCACTATACCTAAAGGAATTAAGCTAAAGCAACTTTCTACTAATGTCAAGTGGGGTTGTCAATCCCGACTACTAGGAGCTAGCTAGAGAGAATGCAATCTACCAGGAGGAGATTCTGCAAGCGCACAGAACTATCGTAGTAGCACTTCGCCTGGGAGTACCAGGTGTCGATTTATTTGATCCCAAGGGAAGGCTAGGGTGGTGTATGAGTTGAGTCAATGAGGGGATGAGAGTCGAAGAAATAAGAAAATGGAAAATAAGGAGGTGGATGGATAGGTGGATAAATGGAATAGGATAACTAAGGGTAACTACGATAACTAACTAATAACTACTCCTAGATAACTACGAAGCAAGGCAGGCAAAAGTCAATAAAGCAACTAAGTTGAGTAAAGTTTTATTCCTATCTTATCAAGTATCGAGGCGTACTAGCCTTTACCACTTACTTAGGTTGAACGCTAGCACAACGAGCCTTACTGTTAAACTGGGCCAACTACGCGGCAGAATTCAAGGCGCACAGGGCTGTCACCACCTGCTTGCTACCACAGCTATCCGGAGGTCCAGCCGTATCGGAAGGTAAGTCTATAACTAAGCACCATGCTTAACTATATTCTAACTATCTCTACCCTAGCTTTGAATAGAGACACCCTTGCAGACCTCAGAGCAAACACTTGACTTAATAAGATAAACACTAAACTAACTAAGCAACCTATTGGCAAAGATCAAACACTAAGCTCACTAGAGATAAACTACTATGGCTAAGTGAATTGAACTGTAGGATAGCTAGGTCACAATCAAGGTACTTGATAAAGTAATACTGAAAGTAATACTAAAAGTAATGCTTAAAGTAATACTGAGATAAAGATAAATGTACCTGACATACAAGAGAGCAAACCAGACCAGAGACACTAGGAAATCAACCGACCTCCGATGCCAGTCGCTCGCACCCGCTTTTTCTCTTAGCAAGCTCTACGCTCCTTTTACCAAGAACTTAGGCTGAGCTCTGCTAAACTAAGAGCCGCGCTGTAGCGAGGGCACTAGAGCTATACTCTCTCTACTAGCTAACCTACTTGCCTAAGCTCTCTGAGCTTCTAACCCAACTCTCTGCTTCTCTTGCTTGTGTGTTGCTTTCTCTGGGATGGTACAAATGGAATGGTGCCTCCAAGGGGGTATTTATAGCCTTGTGGAGTGAGGGGGGTATTTATAGGGGGCAGCCAACCGACCTAGGATTAGGTCAGGTGGCGGGCGCCACCCCCTACTGGCGGCCGCCAGTCCCCTGGCCATTGGATGCACCGTCATTGATACTACGGCTTCCAGGTGGTTGTCCAAGGCGGTTTGGAGGTCGGTTGCATGTCTGAGTAACCGCCATTCAGCCTTGATCCACGCCACTTCATCCTGAGCCGTCCGATGCCACTGACCTAGTGACCAAGGGCCAAGATTTGGCCTTGGGGAGGTCACATGGATTGGTGACGTGGCAAGGAGTGGAACTTGGGCCAACCTAAGTGGCGGGCGCCACTTAGAGGTGGCGGGCGCCACCCCCCTTAGGCCCATTTGGGCCCTGCTGAGTGGGCTTGGCCTCTGGTGGGTCCATATGTCCAAATTTGGTCCAAATTCCTGCATTCAAATAAAAATCTTTGGATATGTGGAATTTGGTTAGTTTGAAACCTATTTGACTACATTTCATGCCTTTTTGGTGGACTTTAGGGTCAAATGTTGATGGTAAAACAGGTGTTTAAGGACCATCAACAAGCTCCCCCAAGCTAACCTGTTGCTCGTCCTCGAGCAACAATGCGGTTTAAGCATTGAGCATGACATAGATAGCAACTTAAGATGTATGCAAGTGCATATTGTATAGTGAGAAATAACTTAGCATATATCATTAATCATAGCAATGTGGGGCTTATAGCTTTTCACTTCAAACATGCAGGAGTGAAATAAAGCAGTAGATGGGAAACTTTTATCTTCCTTAGGTTTGACTAGGATTTTGTCTGGA
This sequence comes from Coix lacryma-jobi var. lacryma-jobi, assembly GCA_009763385.1. NCBI lineage: Eukaryota > Viridiplantae > Streptophyta > Magnoliopsida > Poales > Poaceae > Coix > Coix lacryma-jobi. The sequence continues at coordinate 73,469,627 of CM019829.1, forward strand.
GGTTTTTTCAAGGTTTTCAAAAGATAACAACTTGCTTAAGTCCTCCAAGATTCACTCAATCACTCAATGGTGTTTAAATCCTCACTTAGGCCAAAATGTAGCCTCTCCTATTTCTAAAGAATGATATGTGAAGTTATAGGTAGGCTAAGAATCATGAGCAAATTGCCTGATGTTTATTGCTAAGCTAGACACTCAGATCATAAGGAGCAGCAAATCATAAAAATTGATCAAGATGTGTATGTGTGGTTATGTGGAAGTGTATAGAGAGATTTTTCATAATCCTTCCTAGTTAATTTCTAGGGTCTAGAGCTAATGATAATTCTCTCTCTCTCTCTCTTTTATTTTTTTTGATACATAGTGAGTAGACAAAAAGATGTGTCCTCACCTTTTCTTAGGACATAGTCCTCTCTTGAGCTACTTTGCTCATTTTTTTCTTAGGACATAGTCCTTTCTTGAGCTACTTTGCTCACCTTTTTTTTAGCTCTAGATTTTCCCAGATATCTATAGGAAAGGATTTTAGAAATAAAAAAGAGGAAGAGGGAGAAATGCTTATTCCCAGTGTAGGAATAGCATAAGGCTAGCAATGGGACGTTTGGCAAGGTATTGCATATCTCCAGTGTAGAGAATGAGCAATTTATTTGGTGGTTCCAAACTTCCAAAGTGGAAAGTAGGCAATTTATGGTGGGTGTGTGAATCTTGATTCAAAAGATATGATAAGCTTCTCTACTGAGATCTATGAGGCCTAATAAAGCTCAACACAGACAAAGCTCTTTGTGGTTTTGACTAATGACTAACAAATATTTGGCTGGTGGTGGGATGGGATAAAATCTAGGAGGAACTTTTAGCAAGGTTTTCATAATTTTTAAAAGAAATCCTCCAGATTAGGTCCTAATTTCACCTTAACAAGTTTAAAGAATTACTCCATTTCTTACTAACTTTACTCACTAAGCATGATTTCAGTTAAAGCATGTGCAACCCACAAAAGCTACAACTTAGATAAGACCAGTTATTCAAACCATAACAATAGCATTTGCATGACATATTTCAAATCTTATTCAGGTTTCAACTTATTTAAGCAGATTTTATCAATTTGATTGATGGAATGGTTATTTAGGCAAGCATGTGACATTCAAAAGAATTTAAGAACTGAATGTAAAGTGTAGGCTTGAGACATACCTTATTGGAGCGGGAGTCTTCCCCAAGCTGGCTTCTTGCTTGGTGAAGGGCCTTCATCTTTCTCGGTCGGAGCTCTTGTTCTCATTTTATTAAAAGGGAAACTATCTAATGTTGTGAAAAGGGAAACCATCCTATTATGATATTTTATTGTTCTAACTAAGTCAACATATAACTATGCATAAAACTAATGATGACTGATTTTTTTTAGTTTCATGCATGACATATGTTATTTATTCAAAAAAGGGAAAATTGAAGGCAAAAATTAAAAATAAAACCATACCTTAGGTCCATGGAATTTCATCCTTATCGGGTGGATCTTCTTCCTTGGGCACTTCTTCTCTTAGTACACCATCGGGTTCTTCTTCTTTTGGCACCTCTCCTTTGTTATGTGAATCACACAACTTAGGAGGAGGTGGTTCTCTCTTTCTGCTCCACCCTGTTCTTGGGCGCCTCTTCTTGGTACGAACGGGTTCTGCTTCCTTGAGAGTTTGCAGGCTGATTCCATCCTTGATTCTGTTGACGGAAACCGTTATTGTTGTTGATGAAGTTCAAATCTTCATATAGCTCGGGGCAGTGGCTCCCAGAAAGTCCGGTTTCTCCACAGACTTCACAAGTCATGTAGGATTCCAGAGATTGGACACTCTCCTGTTGGTTCATCTTCTCACAGCTGTCCATCTTCTTTGCCAACAGGTCCATCTTGGTCACGATCATGTCGGCCTCCTTAAGGGAATGCATACCTCGCTTACGGGGCTGTAGTCTCTCGTCATTCCATCCTTGGTTTGACACCATCTTCTCTATGAGAGCCTTAGCATCTGCAACATTCAGAGAAAAGAATGCACCGCCGGCGGCGGCATCCAAATGGCTTCTAGAGAGTGGGGTCAGGCCATGGTAGAAGTTCTGGATCAATAGCCAGTCCTCCATACCATGGTGCGGACAAGCAGCGACGTACTCTTGCATTCTCTCCCAAGCCTCGGGAATAGATTCCTTGGCTTGTTGCGTAAAGCTGGAGATTTTGTTGCGAAGAGCATTCGTCTTGCCCATCGGAAAGAATTTGGCGAGAAAAGCATTGGAACACTTGTCCCATGTGTCTACAGCGTTGCGATCGGTATAGACCATTGCTTCGCTTTTCCTAGCAAAGAGAAAGGAAAGAGACAAAGACGGATGGCTTCTTGGGTTATCCCCTTAATGGTGAAGGTGCCGCAAATCTCCAAAAATTGTTGGAGGTGAGCATTGGCATCCTCATGAGCTTTGCCACAGAACGGGCTAGCTTGGACCATCGTGATCAGAGCCGGTTTCAACTCAAAATTGAGGTTGGCATTGATCACGTCTGGTCCTATTGCTACATTAGCGGCAGAAGGAGCAGAAAACTCACGAATGGTCTTATTGGCCATCGTGAAGACAGAACGTGATAAGAAAGAAAGAAGTTGAAGAAGATGAAGAAAAAAGATAAGAAGAACTAAGGAAAGAAAGAATGGGGTAAGATGTGATTCGGTAAGCGGGAGCTTAAGCGAAGATAAATTCGACACAGACTCAACCGATACACCGATTGCCTTCCCCAGCAACGGCGCCAGAAATGCTTGTTGGTAGTTCTTAGCTTCACTAAAGATAGAGCTAGGCAACTATCCCTGGTAACGGCCCAGAAATGCTTGTTGACACTAGCCAACGTCGTTACTAGGAGTAGACTATGGAATCTATCCCAGGCAACGGTGTCAGAAGTGCTTGTAGCAAGTCCGGTCACTATACCTAAAGGAATGAAGTTAAAGCAGCTTTCTACTAATGTCAAGTGGGGTTCTCAATCCCGACACTAGTAGAAGCTAGCTAGAGAGAATGCAATCTACCAGGAGGAGATTCTGCAAGCGCACAGAACTATCGTAGTAGCACTTCGCCTGGGAGTACCAGGTGTCGATTTATTTGATCCCAAGGGAAGGCTAGGGTGGTGTATGAGTTGAGTCAAGGAGGGGATGAGAGTCGAAGAAATAAGAAAATGGAAAAGGGGAGAAGGGAAGAGAAGGGATGGAAGGCTAGAAAGAATATATGGGTGGATAGGTAAGGATGAAATGGATGTCTAAGGTAAGGTGGATGGATAGGTGGATAAATGGAATAGGATAACTAAGGGTAACTACGATAACTAACTAATAACTACTCCTAGATAACTACGAAGCAAGGCAGACAAAAGTCAATAAAGCAACTAAGTTGAGTAAAGTTTTATTCCTATCTTATCAAGTATCGAGGCGTACTAGCCTTTACCACTTACTTAGGTTGAACGCTAGCACAACGAGCCTTACTGTTAAACTGGGCCAACTACGCGGCGGAATTCAAGGCGCACAGGGCTGTCACCACCTGCTTGCTACCACAGCTATCCGGAGGTCCAGCCGTATCTGAAGGTAAGTCTATAACTAAGCACCATGCATAACTATATTCTAACTATCTCTACCCTAGCTTTGAATAGAGACACCCTTGCAGACCTCAGAGCAAACACTTGACTTAATAAGATAAACACTAAACTAACTAAGCAACCTATTGGCAAAGATCAAACACTAAGCTCACTAGAGATAAACTACTATGGCTAAGTGAATTGAACTGTAGGATAGCTAGGTCACAATCAAGGTACTTGATAAAGTAATACTGAAAGTAATACTAAAAGTAATGCTTAAAGTAATACTGAGATACATGAGAGCAAACCAGACCAGAGACACTGGGAAATCAACCGACCTCCGATGCCAGTCGCTCGCACCCGCTTTTCTCTTAGCAAGCTCTACGCTCCTTTTACCAAGAACTTAGGCTGAGCTCTGCTAAACTAAGAGCCGCGCTGTAGCGAGGGCACTAGAGCTATACTCTCTCTACTAGCTCACCTACTTGCCTAAGCTCTCTGAGCTTCTAACCCAACTCTCTGCTTCTTTTGCTTGTGTGTTGCTTTCTCTGGGATGGTACAAATGGAATGGTGCCTCTAGGGGGGTATTTATAGCCTTGTGGAGTGAGGGGGGTATTTATAGGGGGCAGCCAACCGACCTAGGGTTAGGTCAGGTGGCGGGCGCCACCGCCTACTGGCGGCCGCCAGTCCCCTGGCCGTTGGATGCACCGTCATTGATCCTACGGCCTCCAGGTGGTTGTCCAAGGCGGTTTGGAGGTCAGTTGCATGTCTGAGTAACCGCCATTCAGCCTTGATCCACACCACTTCATCCTGAGCCGTCCGATGCCACTGACCTAGTGACCAAGGGCCAAGATTTGGCCTTGGGGAGGTCACACGGATCGGTGATGTGGCATGGAGTGGAACTTGGGCCAACCCAAGTGACGGGCGCTACTTAGAGGTGGCGGGGGCCCGTTTGGGCCCTGCTGAGTGGGCTTGGCCTCTGGTGGGTCCATATATCCAAATTTGGTCCAAATTCCTACATTCAAATAAAAATCAATGGACCTGTGGAAATTGGTTAGTTTGAAACCTATTTGACTACATTTCATGCCTTTTTGGTGGACTTTAGGGTCAAATGTTGATGGTAAAACAGGTGTTTAAGGACCATCAACACTTATCTCCTGAGTTATCTTGTTCTATGTTGCATCCCAATGCATCCCATGTGCATTCATTTTACTTATACGTGTTATGCATCATACAGGGTCGGTAGTGGAAGTCCAGAACCCGCCACCGGAGGAGCCGTGTCCGGAGGAGACCCAGGACGAGAGGACAGAAGAAGGAGACGTCGAGGACCTGCCTGAGTGTCGCGATCATCGACCCTCTGACTTTGAACGAGGCAAGCCCCGGAGCATCCCACTCCTACGGTTTGCAAATGCAATTACAAAAAATTAACCTGATATGTTTGTTGCATTAGGTTATAGGAGTTGAGTGATACCCTTGATGCATTACTTACTTATCCTTGTCCACCTACAATTATTGTCTTAATATCCCTGTTAAGTCTAGGCTCGTTTATGCTTAGACCTGCTTAGACCGGTAAAAGTCGGGTGATTTCCTGTCTCCCGCATATAGGTGTGGATACTGATCATGACTAGCCTCGTGCTATCATGGAGATAACCTTGTGATAATTAAATTGAGACCGGACGGGATGTAGGAGCAGCAGGACATGGGTTCTGTGTGCTAGTAGTCTCCTGTCTGTGTCGATTAGGACCCGACGAAGGCACACCTCAGTCATTTTGAATGCGTCAATCACTTAACGGAGCAGGTGCGGGTACCTCCCGTGAAGCCGAGTAAGGTTATTCGAGCCAGTGATGGAGATGTTGACGCCTAACATCCAGGGCCTTATATGTACCGTGGGAAACTAATCTGAGCAACCTGGCATGGTCCGTGGACAGACAGGGCCTGATTGACCTGGCATGACCGTGGGCAGTTATAGCTTGAGCGACCTGGCATTGAGATAACCCCTAGTGTAGAAGGGCCCATGACCGTCCCGCATGTTGTGTTCTCGAATTTCCTGAAGTGGTCGCCGACAGCTGCCTGGCAAGGTGTGATCGGGCGAGTGTGCGACATTTTTATCCCCAGCTGGGTAGGAGTCGATTATAATCGCCATCGCTCCTGGTTAGTGAGTAAGTTGACTGGGCATGTGTTACCGTAGTAACTTATGGAACTAAAGATGGTTATGATGTTTAATCTGAAAGGCTATTGATGAAATTGTCACTTTTGCTTGATTAATTGGCCAAGTGATTGCTCTAGATCAGGTGCAAATCTAGTTAATCAGGTTGATTACATAAAATTGACTGCTAATACTCTAATGATGATTATCTAATAATGAAAATGCTTTTATGCAAAAAGGTAAGTATGGCCAACCCCAGATACAGCCTGGCATACTCCTTGGTGTCACCTTTATTTTTGGTTTATGACGGGTAAGTCTAGCTGAGTACCTTCTTGTACTCAGGGTTTTATCCCTTGTTGTTGCAGATGGGCAATGCTTCTACGGCTATTGCGAGAACTGTCTGTACCCCGTCGAGGGTGGTGATTAAACCATGGGCATGGTCATCTCTTATCCTCTCCTGATGCTTTTGTGGACTGATCAGGCACTGGCACCGTATTGTGAACTGAGAACTTATGTTTAAAACTATGTTGCTTCCGCTTTCGAATTTTGAACTATGGTTTGTAATAACTGTTGAACTCCGATGTATTTGAACTATGTGCGAACCGAATGTACCTCGTGGACATGAACGCTAATCTATTACGATCTTGGCTATTGTTGAATGATTGAAATCCTTCGAGATTTCTGGACTACCGGGTTTGTACGAGCTTAAGTACCTGTAATCTCTGTGAAAGCGGGGATTCGGTGCTTCATCTGGTATAAATTGGTCGGTTCTGTCACATTCGCCCTCGGTTTTGAGGCCCAAACCGGGAAACCAGCCTTCACGATCAACCCCCAGTTTTGAGGCCCAAACCGGGAAACCAGCCGTCCATCGCCTCAGTTTTGAGGCCCAAACTCAGAAACCCGCAGCACCCAGGTTTTGAGGCCCAAACCTGGAAACTGTCCTCAACCCGAGTTTTGTGGCCCAAACTCGGAAACCATCAGCGCCCAGGTTTTGAGGCCCAAACCTGGAAACCGTCCACTCGGTGGTTTTTCTGTGGCTCAACCACCAAACCGAACCGTAGAAGGAATGCACCGCTCGTGCACCCCGTCCACCGACACGTGTCCCTAGGTCCTTGACCCAAGCTACACCATGTCCCGCAAGTCTCTGCTCGTCGCTGTCCCAGGCCGTCAGCCACCACAACTGATCCTCAGGCCACCGGTCCCTCAGTCCAAGCCTCACGTCCGCCCTTCGCCACTCTCGGTCCATCGGCACGGCCCGTCTCTACTTGACCTTCACCTTGCCTTCGATCACTGTATCCGTGCTCGACACCTGCACAACACAAGCCAAAGAACATGCGCATTATCCCAGTTGACAATCACTCATCACTCGTGTCAGTGTTTCGACCCCGGGGGTGTGACACCAACTAGTAATATGATCCCGTGTTCTCTTCCTGGATGGTGATGCAAGATGACACAAGAATTTATCCTGGTTCGGGCAAAGAAGGCCCTACGTCCAGCGGGGGAGGAGGTTCTCGTATTACTTGCACCTAAGTGCTTGTACAGGGGCAATACAAGCTCAATGAGCGTGGACCGGAGTCTGGACTCGTGTTTTTGTGTGTGGACTCGTGTGTCTCTCTCTGCGCGCGAAGGGCCCTGACGTCCCCTTTTATAGAACAAGAGCAAGCCAGGGTTTACATAGGATTGACATGTACAGCGTTCGGTATGGCGAAGGGTAGGAACTCTGTCTCGTCGAAGTCATTGTAGCCAACGTGGGTGTTGCTGTTGAGGCGTCCTCGATACGTGGCCTCCATCCCGGGCGCGGACGTGGAGGCGCGGCGATGTGGAAGTCGTACAGCACCCATCCCGGTACGTACAGGACACGGCGGGGTCCCTCCGGGTCTTGGGGTACCTGCCCTCCAATAGCGTGAAAGCAGTTAGGGCTCGAGGGGCGCGGAGCCAGCCTCGAGGTGGCGCCTACGGAGGGCTCGAGCCCCCGCAGGTACGGGCAAGTCCCGGAACGTCCGGGCGTACAGCGGGATCCCAGGCCTCGGGATGAGGCTCGAGTGTGCTACGGCACGCCTTTTTGCCCATGCTTGAGGTGAAAGCGAGATTTGACTGTGGCTCTGGTTTACTGTGGCGCATGTCGTCGTGCACCAGAAGACGTGACCGGAGTAGGTGAACGCATTAAATACACAGTATGGGGTTGGTGTCCGGTGCTCGTGCCGCTCGAGGGTGGCGTGGAGCGTCTCGAGGGATAGGCTGTCGCGCTAGAGAGGCTCGAGGTCCCCGCGTGGGGTCTCGAGGAGCGATGTATGGCTGCGGAGGGCTCGAGGCCTATGTACCGGGGCTCGAGGAGTTGGCTTTTTAGAAGGTTATACTTGCTAGGTTTTGCTATTAATTGGTGTTCTAGGTTTGACCTATTGGTTTTGCGTTGATTGGGGGTACCCTTTTGGTGTTTCCCCGACAGTAGCCCCTGAGCCCTTGCTCGGGTGCTGGCACTCGAGAAGGGGCTCCCGACTGGGATCTCGAGGGTTAGCTAACCGGTCTCGAGGGTTTGGCCGTTTTGATTCCGTGGGTGTCGTGCGAGCGACACCCGCGGGTGTAGCCCCCGAGGCCACGGGGGAGTGGTTAGGGCTCCCTCGTGGGCTGTTTTGCGAGTGTTAGTTACGTTTTTAGGTTCGGGGGTGTCGAGCCCCCGAGTTTTTTAACCCTCTTTCGTCGAGGGGTGCCAGGCTGAACTGACCGGCCGGCTCTTCGAGCTGTCTGGCACGCCAATTGTCCTGGCTTGTCATCCCGCGAGTCCTTTCGAGGGAATGCCTCGTACTACCACGAGTGGGCGAGTATCGAGGTTCCCGGTGAGCTGGTAACGGGGAAATCCAAGTGAGACCTCGTGCCCGTTCGATGGGGTCGACTGTAGCCCGGAGGCGATCTCATAAAGCATGGGCGCTCAGTCTGCAGGAGTGCCGGGTCCATTCGATAGGACCGGTGGCTCGATGCCTCCCTCCGAGGGGATCTCACTGCACGTCGCGCGCCCCGCCTTGGATACACGTGAGGGGCTCGAGGGCTTGGCCCTCGAGCGATGCTGCGAGTGGCGCCCCTTGGTGTCCCTGACTCGGGTGCTCGAAGCCGGCTGTCGAACCCCTTCGAGGGCCAGCCTTCGCTGCTTCGAGGCTTAGGGCCGGGGCCCGTTTTTACCTTCCTGAAGAAGCCTTCGTCGCTTGGAATCCTTCTGCCCGTTGGGCGCGCCTTTTAGGCGGAAACCGTCAGGGAGTGGAGATCGTGGCGCCAGGGCGGGAGCGGACGTGAAGTTGGAGCGGCGGCCGCGGAGGGCCCGGTAGTTGAGCGGATGAGATGTTGCCGCGTGTACCTGTCAACCGGCTCGAGACGTGGTTAGGTGGGCGCATTAAATGCATGCAGTTACCTTTTACGTCGTGGGAGACCCCGCCCGTTGGGGTTTTCCCTTATAAATATCGAAAGAGGGGAAAAAGGAACCCTTTACTTTGCCTTTGCCTTCACCGCCGCCGTAGCCTTCACGCCCTCTCCCTCGAGCTAGTAGATTGGGAATTTTCCGGCCGTCGTCCGCCGCTCGGGTCCGCGCCGCCATCGTCATGGCTGCCCAGAACAAGTGCTGCCGGCCAAAGACTGGAGCCCGACGAAGGTGACGCAGCGCGAGATGGATCGTTGGTGGCCAGGGGCTTCTTCGCCCAACCCGGAGGAGGGACCCGCGTGGTGGGCTATCCTATCGGCGGGCACCGGGAGCCGCACCCGCCGGAGGGGTACGTGGTGGAGCTTACGCGCTACCACCGCATGGGGCTCGGTGTTCCGCCGAGCCGCTTCATGCGGGCGCTGACCCACATACGAGGTGGAGCTGCAAACACTTCTCCCCAACTCAATCTCCGCACGCTGCCATCTTCGCCGCGGTGTGAGGGGTACCTGAAGATGGAGCCGCACTGGGAGATGTTCGTCCATCTCTTCCGGGGCGAGCTCTTCATCAAGGCCTTGAAGCCCAGCGGGAGGCGGCTCGTGCGCATGGGCTCCCTCACCGTCACTGCGAGGACTGGGACCTCGTCGGCCAATGTCCCCCGCGAATACCTGCGGTACAAGCTTTCCACCAAACAGGCTGGGTGGGACGACCACTGGTTCTACCTGCGGAATGAAGGTGGTCTCCTTCCGCAGTACACCGGCAGGGTCCTCACTCAGCGCCCGGAGAAGTGGACCTGGGGGGTCGCGGCGGACAGGCAACGCCACCTGGTTCCACTGATGGAGATGATGAAGATGCTGGTGGACGAGAAGAACCTGACCGTCCAGGCGGTCATCTGGGCGTTCCATCAGCGAAGGGTTCTTCCGCTGGCGGACCGCCCCCTTCTCTTGCACGAGATGGGGCCGAAGGCCCAGCTCGAGGCGCTAAATCGGTCGAGGATGGGCGAGGGGAGGCTGCCTCGGAACGAGGGCGTCTCGCGGGTGTCGATCACGATCCAAGGGTCGTTTATCCCCGAGGACACCAACCTGATCGCCATGGCACCCGACAAGGGGTGTCTAGACCTGGTAAGCCCCCTCGAGCTAAACGGTCCCGAGCCTCCTCCCCCTTTCTCTTTCTCCGAACCTGGCACACCCTTCTTGTGGTTTGTCTCGTCACGCTTCTTCTTTTTGCAGGGGGCGTTTACTTGTCGTGCGTCGAGGCCCCCGGTGAGGGAGGACGCCGCGGATACCCAGGTGAGGCGCCTCTCTGCTCAGAAAGATAAGGAGAGCAAGGATGCCAGAAAGAAGAAGAGAGAAAAAAAAAAAAAACCTGCGTCGCTCGGCTCGGGAGCAGAGGCTGGCGAAGGCTCGTCGCAACCGTCAGCCTGGAGATGGGTCCCCCGAGCTGAGCTCCTCGAGCTCGGAGGAGGAGAGTGATGATGAAGAGGAGAGTGACGACGAGGGAATGGATGCGCGTCTGAGGCGCGCGGGGGTCGTCGACGTCGGGGCTGACCGCTCCTCTGTGCAGGAGGGTATACTGGAGATCCCCCCGGCGAAGGGATCGCGCGGGACGCAGCCGCGGAAGGCGGCGCCGAGCCCTGCCTCGTCGGGGGCACGAGGACCGTCGAGCTCCGTGCCGGACGTGCCCCCGGACGCAAAGAAGCCTCGGACCCGGGGCGCCGTCGCCGCGGCACAGAAGGAGGCTTCGGCCACATCGACCAAGCGGGGGGGTCTCGAGAAGGGCCGGACCTCGAGGAGTGATCATCACGCCGGAGGGGATGCCGGGGCCGTCCGCCACGAGGCGTCGAGGGCGCCGTCGAGCCCGCGGAGGAGCGGGCAGCATGAGAGGGCACCGAGCCCCCGTCACCATGACCGTCGAGGGGGGAGTCCCGGCCGTCTCGCGACCAGAGTCGCGACCGACCCCGGAGTCCGTCGCCGCACCACCGCCGGGAGAAGGAGGCAGATGTGGGGAGGCGCGACCGCCGGCCCGAGCGCCAGAGTAGGTCTCGGAGCCCGCGCCGGGAAAGGCGCCGAGATGAATGCTCGAAGGAGGTGCGGTCGCCCCCTAGAGACAAGGGGCAGAAGGAGGGCTCCCATCGAGGTCGAGCCACACAGAGACGGCTCGGGAGCATGGCTCGAGCCATAGATCGGGCTCGAAGCCCCCGGGTGAATCCGGCAGCTCGGGGAAGAAGGCCCGCCGTCACTTTGGGTAAGTAGTGTTTTTCAATTTTGCTGGTAGTGAGGTTTTACTCCCCCCCCTTTTATCTTTTGTGATGCGCGCCGTCTATGGTTTTTTAGGGGAAAGCTCCTGGCAGGAGGTGGACCTCGCAGCGTCCAAGCGGACTAAGACCTCGAGCTCTGCTGTGGAACAGGCACCTCGAGGTACGGCTTCTTCCTCTGCTGGGGAGGCCGCTTGGCTGGCAAAGGCCCGAGCGGCCATGGCGGGGAAGTCGGATGGCCGCCGCGGATCTTGGTGAGGCCGCCGCCATCGACCACGGAGGTCGAGGCATCTTCCTGACTCTGACAACGTCGTTATCTTTTTCAGCAGGGACCGCAGCTTCTGGCATCGATCCTGCCGTCACCGCGTCCGTCGCGACACCGCCTCCTCTCGCTCCGGTGGTACCTACCGAGAGGGCCGCTTCTCCCCCGCCATGACGGCCATTTTGGGGGGAGCACCGGAGATAGGCGCGGCTCCGTCGGTGTTGAGGCCGGGGGGTCGGCGGTCCCGAGACCCCAGTCGACGAGAGTCGGCCCGCGGAGGAGGGGCAGGAGGGAGAGGCGTTGGTGCCGACGGTGGAGGAGCTCTTGGACGAGCTGGAGCGGGTGCCGCCTCCGGTCGAGGGCTCAACATGGAAGAAGAAGCGCTCGAGGCCCCGGCCAGGGGCGACAAGGCGCCCGGAGGACTCGGCGAGGGAGGAGAGCTTGGGGGCGAGCCACCCTCGAGCGATCCGCTACCGCTCGAGTCCCCGCCTCCACGCGAGGCCGCGCCGTCGCCCGGGAGGAGACGGAGCAGCGGGCGGAGATGGAGGAGGGGGCGGAGGGAGCCGCATCCTGTGCCACCGGTTTGTGGGCCGCAGCCAGCACCGCTCGAGCCGGAGGAGGAGGGCCTGCCCCTCGTCGAGGTTGATCAACCGGGTGTGGCAGTTTCCTCACGCGCCGAGCTCGCCCCGAGCCATGGTCCCCGTCGAGCGATCGCCCAACAGGGGGCCCCGCGGGAGGCGCGGTCCATCTTCAGGGAGGTGGTCGAGCTCATGGCGGAGGCGGAGCGGTCCTTCTCGGGGGAGACGGACAGGTCCGCGCGGGCGGAGGCTGCCCTCGCTAGGGCGGAGGCGGAGCTCCAGGATCTCCGCGCTGAGCTGGGCCGGAATGCCCAAATGGCGAGCCGCTCAACGAAGCAAGGTAGAGGCCCAGGCGGCTCGAGGGGAGGCCGCCCGAGCTAAGGAGGAGGCCGCCACCGCTCTGGAAGCGTCGAGGAAGGAGGTCGCCGATGCCCGAAGCGAGGCCACCACCGCCCGGTTGAAGCGGAGGCGGCGAAGAAGGAAGCCGCTGACGCCCAAAGCGGAGCCGCCATCGCCCGATCCGCAGCGGAGGCGGCGAAGAAAGAGGCCGAGGATGCCCAGAGCGAAGCCGCCACCGCCCGATCCGCGGCGGAGGCGGCGCGGCAAGAGGTGATCCGGAAGGATCTGGCCCTCGCAGAGACGGGCAAACTGGTAGAAGACCTCAGGGCCGAAAAGCGCGACGTGCTGTCCGAGAAGCGTAGGCTTGATCAGCGCGTCGAGGGCCTTACCAGCGACCTCGCCGCTCTGGGCATGCACTGCGAAGGTAATTTTCATGCCTTGCCTTGTTTTGATCTCGAGGTTTTTGCCACGCCGCGATCTCACTCCTTCTTGTTTGTTGCGCAGAGGTTGAGAAGACCGCCGAGGAGCTTCGCGGACGAACCAGGCTCTCCTGGGGCAACTCCAGGACGAGACCATGGTGGCAGAACGAGCGCGCGCCACCCTCGACAGGCTTGACTCTATGTGGGGCGTCGCTCCGGTAGCCGCGGCAGAGGGCGCGGTGGCTCGAGGCGACGCTTTGGTCGACGCCTTATGCTATTTTGACGCGGCCGCGCGGGACCGAGTCCGGCACGCTCTCCACCATGGCGTCAAGCAGGCGCTCGCGGCCGTCCGTTCCGCCTTCCGCTTCCCGGTCAATGTCGTCGCCAAGGGCTTCATTGAGATTGAGGGGAGGGACGAGGAATGGAACGATCGCCGCGTCGACAAGATCCTCGAGAAGGTGGACAAGCCGGGGCGGCGCTCGCGAAGCTCTTCGAGGAGGATGTGCTGCCTCCGGATGCGGACAGCGTGTAGCGGTGTAGGTGGCCCCCTTCTCCTGGCCCGGACGTCGAGGCCGAGCCCGCCGCGGAAGATCTCGGGGAGGAGTACCAGACCGACGAGGATTGAGACCTGCGTGTCAAATTGGGCATCGAGGCCCTTTGTAAAAATTTGTGTCATTACTTGTGGCCTGACGAGGCCAATCATGTGTATATATGACTTGTTTATTTAAAGAAGTTGTTTTCTTTTCAAATTTATTCGATCAATTCTCTTTGTCTCTAGCTCGAGCTTCAACCGGCTTGGTCCGTGTTCCTTCGGTACGCGCCACGAGTACCTCGAGGGGAGGCGTAGGTAGGGTACCGTAGCCCGGGGGCGTAGGTGGCCGTCTACGTCGACGCCCCCGACTCTTGGAGGCTCGGGGTACTTACGGATTTAGACGCTGCTATTATGCTCGAGGTGCGAATTGAGACGGGGGTCGAATTTTTGAAAAGAAAACGCGCATTTTTCGGAGTCCGGAGTCTGGGGGCCCCCCTGTCAGCCCCCGAGGGAGGCTCGACCCTGAGCATAGCAGGGTCGAGGCTGCCTTAAGTTGCTAAGTAATATGAAAGATGGCACACGAGTTGGCTCATTCATACTCAACGTGTTTGTACAAAGCAACAAAATGAACAAGGCCTCGAGGCCCTTAAGGGTAGAAGCGACGTAGCTGAGATATGTTCCATGCGTTTGCCAGGATCCTGCCTTGACCGTCGTAGAGCTTGTACGTTCCTGGCTTGAGCACTTCAGCTACGGTGTATGGGCCCTCCATGGAGGGGTGAGCTTGTGGCGCCCTCGATTATCTTGCAGTCGTCGAAGCACGAGGTCCCCCACCGCTAGGTCCCTTTTGCGCACGTGCTTGTGTGTCGGTAGCGTCGAAGTGTTTGCTGGTAGCGCGCGGAGTTGATGAGCGCCACGTCTCGGGCCTCCTCGAGCTGGTCCTTGGCGTTGGCGAGCTTTTCGTCGTTGGTTTGCTCGTTGTAGGCTCGAAGTCGAGGTGAGCCGTACTCGAGGTCCGTAGGCAAGACGGCCTCGGCGCCGTAGGTTAGGAAAAACGGAGTGAACCCGGTGGCTCGACTCGGCGTAGTCCTGAGGCCCCACAGCACCGAGGGGAGCTCTGCGGCCCACCCCTTTCCGAAATTTTTGAGGGTCTTGAACAGCCTCGGCTTCAGCCCATGGAGTATCATGCCGTTGGCGCGCTCGACCTGCCCGTTGCATTGAGGGTATGCGACCGAGCCCAGGTCACGCGAATGTTGTTGTCGTCGCAGAAGTTGGTGAACTTTTTGCCCGTGAATTGGGTGCCATTGTCGGTGATGATGACATTAGGCACCCCGAACGGTACATGATGTCGGCGATGAACTCGACCGCCTTCTCGGAGGTGGGGTCGCCTATGGGCTTGGCCTCGATCCACTTGGTGAATTTGTCGATGGCCACGAGCACATGCGTGTACTTCCGGTTGTCATCTTGAGGGGACCCACGAGGTCGAGCCCCCAGACGGCAAACGGCCAAGTAATGGGGATCATCTGCAGGGCGTGCGCGGGTTGATGCGTTTGCTTGGCGTAAAACTGACACCCTTGGCAAGCTTGGACCAGGCGCTTGGCGTCTCCGATGGCGGTTGGCAGTAGTAGAAGCCTTGTCGGAAGGCGTTCCCTACCAAGGTCCTTGGCGCTGCGTGATGGCCGCAAGCCCCCGAGTGCATGTCGTCGAGGAGCCTGCGTCCCTCCTCGAGGGGGATGCAGCGTTGAAGGATTCCGATGGGCTTCGACGGTACAGCTCTCGTTCGTTGCCGTAGATGACGTAGGTCTTGGCCCTTCGAGCGATGCGTCGGGCCTCCGTCTTGTCTTCTGGTAGCACGCCTTGCGTCAGGTAGTCGAGGAAGGGCGTCCGCCAGTCGAGGGGTCGTGATGAAGAAGAGGCGGGCGTGTCAATGTGCATTGCCTCATCGGATGTCGAGGGGTCGTTCTCGAGGGGTGGCGTTAACGGTCGAGCCCCCGCGTCTGTCTCGAGGGGTGGCGTCGAGGGGCCAGCCCCGGGCCGATTTTGACGGATGGCTCGAAAACGTCCCTCGAGAAGACGTCTGGTGGAACCGTGCCGCGCGTGGACGCCAACTTTGCCAGCTCGTCTGCGGCCTCGTTGTACTTTCGAGCTATGTGGTTGAGCTCGAGGCCGTAGAACTTATCTTCTAGCTTGCGCACCTCCCCGCAGTATGCCTCCATCTTGGGATCGATGCAGCTTGAAGCCTTCATAACCTGGTTGATGACGAGCTGCGAGTCCCCTCGAACATCGAGGCGTCGGACCCCGAGCTCGAGGGCGATGCGCAGCCCGTTGACGAGGGCCTCGTACTCAGCGACGTTGTTGGAGGCGGGGAAGTGTAAGCGTAGCAGGTAGCGCAGCGCATGGGACTCCGAGGGGTGAGATGAAGAGCAGGCCTGCGCTGCCCCCGTCTTCATGAGGGATCCGTCGAAGTACATGGTCCAGAGCTCGGCTTGGATTTGTGCCGGCGGGAGCTGGGTGTCGGTCCACTCAGCAACGAAGTCTGCCAACGCTTGTGACTTGATGCTTTTCGCGGGGCGTAGGTGATGGCCTCCCCCATTAGCTCGGCGGACCACTTGGCGATGCGCCCGTGGCCTCCCGATTGTTGATGATCTCGCCGAGGGGGAAGGATGACACCACCGTTACAGGATGAGCGAGGAGGAAGGAGTAGTGCTGGAGCTTGCGTCTCGTGATGATGATGCCGTAGAGCAGCTTCTGGATGTGCGGGTACCGGATCTTGGCCTCGGAGAGCACCTCACTGGTGAAGTACACCGGCCGTTGGACCGGCAACGCATGACCCTCCTCGGCCTCTCGACGGCTATGACCGCGCTGACCACCTGAGTGGTTGCGGCCACGTAGAGGAGGAGAGGCTCGGGGGGATCGTCACCTGGGCCGGTCGCGGTGGCACGAGAATTGGCGCGGAAGTCAGCAACCCCTTCAACTTGGTTAAGGCCTCCTCGGCTTCGACAGTCCACGCGAAGCGTTCCGTCTTCTTCAGCAGGCGGTAGAGGGGCAGCCTGTCACTTTCTGTACACCCTTGAGGTCTCGAATTGGGCCCATCCTCGTGACTGCTGAGATTTTTTCGGGGTTGGCCTCGATCCCCTGTCGTGAGACAATGTAGCCAAGTAGCATGCCTCGAGGCACACCAAAGACACATTTCTCGGGGTTGAGCTTCACATTCTTGGCCCGGAGGCACTCGAACGTGGTCTCGAGATCGCTGATGAGGTTCCCGACTTTCTTGGTTTTAACCACGATGTCATCGACGTAGGCCTCGACGGTTTTGCCTATGTGCTCGCCGAAGATATTTGCATGCAACGTTGGTACGTTGCCCCGGCGTTTCGAAGGCCGAAGGGCATCGTAACGTAGCAATACATACCAAAAGGCGTAACAAAAGAGGTAGCGAGCTCGTCGGATTCTTTCATCCTAATCTGGTGGTAGCCGGAATACGCATCGAGAAACGAAAGTACTTCACACCCCGCAGTGGAATCGACAATCTGATCAATTCTAGGTAAAGGAAATGGAACTTTTGGACATGCTTTATTCAGACCAGTGTAGTCTACACACATCCGCACTTTCCATTCTTTTTCCTAACTAGTACAGGGTTAGCTAGCCACTCTGGGTGAAATACCTCCTTGATGAACCCGGCCGCCAAAAGCTTGTGCACCTCCTCGCCGATGATCCTGCGCTTCTCCTCGTCGAAGCGGCGCAGGCGTTGCTTCACCGGTCTGGACCGGCCTGGATCTCCAAGGCGTGCTCGGCGACTTCCCTCGGTATGCTCGGCATGTCCGAGAGGCCCCACGCAAACATGTCGATGTTCGCGCGGAGAAAGTCGACGAGCACTGCTTCCTATTTAGGCTCGAGGCTGGCACTGATGGTCAGCGTCTTGCCATTGGTTGAGGTCGGGTCGACGGGTATCTGCTTGGTGTGCTCCGCCGGCTCGAAGGTGCCAGCGTGGCGCTTTGCTTCAGGGGCCTCCTCGGTGGCCAGGGCGGCTAGGGCCTCGAGCGAGTCGAGTTGGACGTTTGCCTCCCCACGCTCGACGCACTCCACGTCGCAGTGGTACGCGTGCTCGTAGGAGGTGTCGACGGTGATAACCCCTTTTGGCCCGGCATTTTGAGCTTCAAGTACGTGTAGTTGGGGACCGCCATGAACTTAGCATAGCCGGGCCTGCCGATGATTGCGTGGTAGGTCCCTTGGAACCCGACCACCTCGAAGGTGAGCGTCTCCCGGCGGAAGTTGGCCGGCGTGCCAAAGCAGACAGGGAGGTCGATGCGCCCGAGGGGGTGTGCCTTCTTCCCAGGTACGACTCCGTGGAACCCCCCGACGCTGGGTCGGAGCTGGTCCCTCGAAATCCCCAGGAGGTCGAGGGTCTCGAGGTATATGATGTTGAGGCTCGAGCCCCCATCCATCAACACCTTGGAGAACCGTACATCGATGATGACGGGGTCGACGACAAGAGGGTACGCTCCGGATTTACGACATGATCCGGATGGTCGTCACGGTCGAACGTGATCGGCGCATCAGACCAGTCGAGGTACCGGGGTGCTTCGTGGCGGAGTGCAAAGATCTCCCGGCGCTCCTTCTTTCTCTGTTGAGCCGAGAGCCCGACGGTTGGGCCCCCGTAGATCATGAAGCAGTCGCGCACCGGGGGGAAACCGCGTCCCGTCGTCGCGTCGATTGTTGTCCTTGCCCTTAGGCGCGTCTTCCTTCTTGTCGCCGAGCTTGGAGTAGAACCCCTTCAACAGTCGGCAGTCTTTAGCTTATGATTCACGAGGCCCTTGTGATAAGGGCAGGGGTCCTCGAGCATCTGGTCGAAAACAGCCCCGTCAGGGGGGCCTCGAGGTTCTTATGGTCGAGGGCGCCCATGAGCACTTCTTCATCGTTGTCGTCGTCGGCGTCGCGCTTCGCCTTCTGACCTTTGCTTTTGTTCTTCTTCTTTTTGTTGTTGTTGTTGCGGTTCTTGGCGTCGTCGCCCTTATTCGAGCCCTCTGGCGCGGTCACCGCCTTACCTTTGTCCGTGGGACGGCCAAAGAAGGCCCCCACTGCCTCGTCGCCTGAGGCAAAGCTGGTGACACGATCCATCAGGTCCTCGACCGTCCTGGGACGGTAGCGTCCTAGCTCATGAACTAGCTCTTGGCATGTCGTGCCCGCGAGGAACGCTGAGATGACGTCCTCATCAGGCACGTGGGGGAGCTCGAGGCGCTGCTTCGAGAACCGCCGAGCAAAGTCACGGAGGGGCTCGTCCGCCGCCTGCCTGCAACGCCGTAGATCCCAGGGGTTGCCTGGGCGCACGCAAGTCCCTTGAAATTCCCGTCGAAGACCCTGACTAGGTCGGCCCAGTCATCGATCCGATCCGGGGGGAGCCCCTCGAGCCACCGGCGGGCGGTGTCCGAGAGGTAAAGTGGGAGTTGGCGTATGATCACACGGTCGTCGTTTTTCGCTCTGCCCAGTTGGCAGCCTAGGCGGAAGTCCGAGAGCCAGAGCTTGGGCTCAACCTCCCCGTCATACTTCACGATGTTGGTCGGTGGTCGGAAGCGGTCGGGGAGGGTTGAGCTGCGGATGGGCCGGCTGAAGACTCTGGGGCCCGGGGGCTCGAGGACTTGCCGGTCCTCGTCACTGTCGTAGCCCCCCCTCGATGGGCGCTATAGTCACGCTCTTGGGCCCCCTTGTCCTTGCGCCGGCGGTTGATGTCGTTGCAGGCGTCGTTGGGGTCTCGAGGCAGCCGGTTGTCGACGATCCGTTCCCGGACTGGCCTAGCTCGAGAGGCGTCCGGCTGGTGGACGGATATCTCGCGCTCGTTGCGGGGCGTGTCTGCTGGTTTCCCCGAGGCCGCCCCGCGCCGCCGCGAGGCTGAGCTCTCCGCCTGCTGCACAGCGGCTGTCTCGAGGAGGTTCTTCATTTCCTCAAGCATGCGCCTGGCGTCAGGGTCGGAGACGGCGGGTAGATCACGGAGCAACATTGCCGCCGCCACCACGTTCTGCCCGGCTCGGGGAAACGCACCTCGGGGCGTGCTGGTGCCTCGTCCTCGAGGATCTGCCGGTGGACATCTCGAGCGCGGCCACGAACACTGGCGCCTCGAAGCTGTGCGGGTCCTGTGCTATAGTTTTCTCGAGTTGCAACAGGCGCTGTCGCTCCCCCTCAGCCTTGGCGATGGCCTCCCGCAGCTGCGCGAGCTGCGCCGCCGGTCGTCGCAGTGCTGAGATGGTGCAGCCGGTGCGGGGGTTCGTCCCTCCCCTGAACGCGTGATCCTCCTGCCGCAGCCACGTTTCCGGGCTCTTCGAGGTTGAGCTCCGGCCTGGCGTCGTCGTCGCCGTCGTCCTCGGCGTCGTCCACGACCCCCTCGAGCTGGAAGCACTCCCTGGTGGGGTCCCAGAGGTCAGGGTCGTGGTAGTCGTACTCATCGGAGTCGGAGCTGCTGATGCCGCGCCGCCCTGGCTCGTGCCGGGACTGTAGCTCGCGGTACCACTCCCCGAAGGTGGCTCGGCGAGGTGGCTCGACGGCTCGTGAGAGGCCGCGGTCGACGTGCACGGGGTAGACGATCTCCAGGTCGGTGGTGGCTCGTAGGAGTACGCCCGGACGCTCCTCCCGCTCTGCGGCCGCCCGGTCCTGACGGAGCTCGCCGAGGCGGTGGGCGTGAACTGCTGCGGGGTTGTTGAGGCCAAACGGGAACCGCTGGCGTCGGCGCGGTACACCCGTGCGGGAGGAGGCCTGGTGGTGTCGACGGAGCACGGCTCGGGGGCCTCTAGCCAGGCTCCGGTCCGTGCGCGTGACGAACATGGACTCGCTGGGGGAGTGCATGCGCGCCCTAGAAGTCTCCGGCCGTGCGCCGGGCAGGTTTCCCCACGGGGACTCTGCGTCAGCCGCGGGGAAGTGGGCATGCGCCGCGGGCACCGCCCGTGCCCGGCGTCGATGGTGACGACGGCGCCGCTCGCGAGGTGGCGACGCGTGGTGGTGCGGGCGACGCGCCACGCCCTTCGCGCGGGGTGGCGCGACACGCCCTCCGCTCAGGCTCTCCGTGGAGAGCAGCATCAGCTCGTTGTCGTTGCCGGTGGCCAGGAACTCGAGGCTCCCGAACCAGACGACGGCACCGGCCGAGAACGAAGGAGGGGATGAAGCCATCTAGAAAACAACGAGAAATTAGCTCGGACACGCGAAGGCCCCTACCTGGCGCGCCAACTGTCGGTGTTTCGACCCCGGGGGTATGACACCAACTAGTAATATGATCGCGTGTTCTCTTCCTGGATGGTGATGCAAGATGACACAAGAATTTTTCGTGGTTCGGGCAAAGAAGGCCCTACGTCCAGCGGGGGAGGAGGTTCTCGTATTACTTGCACCTAAGTGCTTGTACAGGGGCAATACAAGCTCAATGAGCGTGGACCGGAGTCCGGACTCGTGTTTTTGTGTGTGGACTCGTGTGTCTCTCTCTGCGCGCGAAGGGCCCTGACGTCCCCTTTTATAGAACAAGAGGAGGCCAGGGTTTACATAGGATTGACATGTACAGCGTTCGGTATGGCGAAGGGTAGGAACTCTGTCTCGTCAAAGTCATTGTAGCCAACATAGGTGTTGCTGTTGAGGCATCCTCGATACGTGGCCTCCATCCCGGGCGCGGATGTGGAGGCGCGGCGATGTGGAAGTCGTACAGCACCCATCCCGGTACGTATAGGACACGGCTGGGTCCCTCCGGGTCTAGGGGTAGCTGCCCTCCAATAGCGTGAAAGCAGTTAGGGCTCGAGGGGCGCGGAGCCAGCCTCGAGGTGGCGCCTACGGAGGGCTCGAGCCCCCGCAGGTACGGGCAAGTCCCGGAACGCCCGGGCGTACAGCGGGATCCCAGGCCTCGGGATGAGGCTCGAGTGTGCTACGGTGAAGGGCACGGCCCAACAGTGCTGTACTTACGCCTTTTTGCACATGCTTGAGGTGAAAGCGAGATTTGAATGTGGCTCCGGTTTACTGTGGCGCATGTCGCCGTGCACCAGAAGACGTGACCGGAGTAGGTGAACGCATTAAATACGCAGTATGGGGTTGGTGTCCGGTGCTCGTGCCGCTCGAGGGTGGCGTGGAGCGTCTCGAGGGATAGGCTGTCGCGCCAGAGGGGCTCGAGGTCCCCGCGTGGGGTCTCGAGGAGCGATGTATGGCTGCGGAGGGCTCGAGGCCTATGTACCGGGGCTCGAGGAGTTGGCTTTTTAGAAGGTATACTTGCTAGGTTTTGCTATTATTGGTGTTCTAGGTTTGACCTATTGGTTTTGCGTTGATTGGGGGTACCCTTTTGGTGTTCCCCCGACACTCGAGACCCGGCATACACCCATGTATCTGCAAGGGTCCTTTCCCGCCACAGTTTTGGGTTTTCAGTATTTTAGGTTTTGTTTTAAGTTTTCACTATATAAATATGTTGTAATTCTTGTTATTTGCATAGTAAATTGAACATTATGCATAAAATTACTTAAAAATAACAGTTATATTTCCTTGACCTTATTGTATGTAGAAAATTTTCTAACATAAAATCTTTTTTTATAATAATGAATATAAATGTAAAATAACCATTGATATTTGGTTAATGCAAAAATATAATGTTAATTGTAAATTAAAAAAATTGTTGGCTTTCAATAGAAAATTATTTTCAATCATTTTGGACGTTAATCTTTTGTTATAACCTAAAAAATCAATGCCCAATTTCGTTCTACCCGACAGATGCAGTAGTTTTAGATTTTTAAATTTAGTTTCATTTTTAAATATATCTTAAATCTTTCTAATTAACAGAAAATTAAATATTTGATTTACTTTCTTTAAAAAATAGTTTTAGATTCTTAAATTTAGTTTTCTTTTAAAAATATATTTTCTTTTTTTTTTTTATTTATTTTCATTAGAACATAATCAATGAGAACATAATCAATGATCACTACTAAATATATATATAAATCATTATCAAATAAATGAAGTCTTAATTAATTAATTATTACATAATATCTTTACAACCCACTATTTAGCGGGCACAACCGTGAACCTCCTCTTGACATATGTCCCTTGGTTATGATCATTCCTTAACCATGGAGTTTCCTCATTGTTTAACAAAATGTTTGGGTCTTTGTTCACTTTGAATGGCGGAATTCGGTCATTTTTTATAATCACCTGACATGTCTGACTTGTCCTCAGTTCCGACATGTGTTCTTTTCCCTGAAAGAACTATGTGGCGCTTTGGCTCATTGACGATCGAGTTGTTATCATTTTTCCCTCTTTTTGGTTTTGTAGACATGTCTTTCACATAGAACACCTGACTCACATCCGCGGCAAGGACAAATAGTTCATCTTTGTACCCAATATTATTGGGGTCCACTGATGTCATCCCTTACTCCTTGTCGACTGTTACCCCACCTCTGGTACTGGTCATCTTGACCCATTTACACCGGAACAAAGGGACTTTAAAATTAGGTGCGTAGTCTAGTTCCCATATGTCATGTATGCGGCCATAATATGTTTGTTTGTTTCCATTTGGATCCGTGGCATCCACGCGTACACCACTGTTTTGGTTGGTGCTCCTTCCGTCTTGGGCTACTGTGTAAAATGTATTCCCATTGATCTCGTACCCTTTGTACATGCTGATATGCCACGATGGTTGTCTGGCCAACAAATAAATTTGCTCATCTATGTTGTCGTCACTCTGACATTGTTTTCACAACCAATCGCAGAAGGTTTGCATGTGCTAACGTGTAATCCAAGATTCACTCTTCCCGGGCCACTTGGATCGAATGAAATCCTTATATACCTCGATATATGGATCGACCAATGAGGAGTTCTGTAGAACTGTGTAGTGTGCTTTATCGAAGTAATCGCCTCCTGTACCGATATATGTTTTCTTCCCTAGTGTTCCCTTGCCACTGAGTCTGCCCTCGTGTCGCGATTCAGGAACGCCAATCGGGTCAAGGTCTGGAATAAAGTCCACACAAAACTCTATGACCTCCTCTGTGCCGTAGCCCTGGCACAAAACTCTTCAAGTTTTGGAACTTCTTCTCTGGCACATTAATTATTCTCTTTATATTGGAGGAGAATCCAGATGGGACCTTGATGCTGTTAAGGCATTCAAACATGCTTTCGTTTTCTTCTCTGCTAAGACTGTAGCTAGCAGGGCTTAAGTACTGGCGCTCGTCATCTGTCTTCTCTCGATGCAAGTTGTCTCATTCTTTCATGCGCTGCAAGTCCTGTCATGCTTCAAGTGAATCCTTAGGCTTTCCGTAGACACCCATGAATCCAAGCAGGTTCACACAAAGGTTCTTTGTCAGGTGCATCACGTCGATCGCATGGCGGACCTCTAGGACATGCCAGTAGGGTAGCTCCCAGAATATGGACTTCTTCTTCCACATGGGTGCATGTCCTGAAGCGTCTTTGGGAACAGGTTGGCTGCCCCGTCCCTTTTCAAATACTACTTTTGTATCCTTCACCATTTCAAGTATATCATCTCCTGTTCGGTTACGAGGCTTGGTTTGGTGGTCTGCCTTACCTTTAAAATCTTTTCCCTTCTTTCTTACTGGGTGGCCCATGGGAAGAAACCGACGGTGCCCAACATACACGACCTTTCGACACTTTTTCAAAAATAAACTATCAAGGTGTTCGAAACAGTGTGTGCATGCATTATATCCCTTGTTTGTCTGGCCTGAAAAATTACTTAGAGCTGGCCAATCATTGATTATTACGAACAATAATGCTCGCAGGTCAAAGTGTTCCTATTTGTACTCATCCCACACGCATATGTCTGGTTTGCTCCATAGAAGTAGAAGTTCCTCAACTAATGGCCTCAGGTAGACATCGATGTCGTTGCCAGGTTGCTTCGGCCCTTGGATGAGCAACGACATCATAATGAACTTCTGCTTCATGCATAACCACGGAGGAAGGTTGTAGATACATAGAGTAACTGGCCAAGTGCTATGACTACTGCTTTGCTCCCCAAAAGGATTAAAACCATCCGTACTTAAAGCGAACCTCAAGTTTCTAGCCTCATCTGCAAACTCTGGGAATTCTCTGTCTATCGCTCTCCACTGGGATCCATCAGCTGGGTGCCTCAGCATATTGTCTACCTTACGGTCTTCTTTATGCCACCGCAACAACTTTGCATTGTCCTTATTTCTGAACAAACGTTTCAAGTGTGGTATTATAGGAGCATACCACATAACCTTGGCAGGAATTTTCTTCTTGCTTAGACGTTCTTCACCCTCTACGTCGCCAGGATCATCTCGCCTTATCTTATACCGTGATGCTTCACATATCGGGCATGCATCCAAATTCTCGTATTCCTCCCCCACGGTACAGGATGCAGTCATTAGAACATGCGTATATCTGCTGGATTTCTAATCCCAAAGGGTAGACGGCCTGTTTTGCTTCGTACGTAGTGGTGGGCAATTCATTCGCTTTCAGAAGCATCTTTTTCATTATCTTCAATAACGACCCAAATGCCTTGACGGATGTACCATTCTTTGCCTTCCATTGCAGCAGTTCTAGTGTAGTACCCAGCTTTTTTTGGCCATCTTCAGTAGTGGGATATAGCAATTTTCTATGATCCTCTAGCATGCGCTCCAACTTGAACTTCTCCTTGTCATTTTCACATTCTCTTTGTGCATCACGAATGGCATCACCATGAGCATCAACATCAGCTGCCACATCTTCTGCCGCTGACGCATCTTCTTCACCATCTCCTCCCACTGCATCATCATCAAAGGCACCGTACTGAGCAATAATATCGGCGTGGGCCAATTCTTCTTCACCTTCTTCACCGTCATCCATTACAACCCCCTTTCTCCATGCTTCATCCAACAAATATAGTTTGTTACGAAACCCGACTTCAACAAATGCGTATGAAGAGTCCTTGGGCATGAATATTTCTTCAAATTCTTACAGATGGCGCATGGACAACACATGAAACCATCCTGCTTGTTTGCCTCAGCCACACCTAAGAAATAGTGCACGCCAGCAATGAACTCTTTGGAGCGGCGATCGACATTATACATTCAATTGCGTGACAACATCTACATTAAATATTACAACCATGCACTTAGTAGATTCTCATGTTACTGCACAACACTCATGACATCACATGATTGATTAATTAAAGCAAGCTTGACTACAACAAAGTCTATCGCAGCTAGCACTAAAAAAACTAAAACTAAAATGCACTTAAGCAACATAATTAGTTCGCGTCTGATCCCAACTAAAATAGACAAATCATTCGCTTCATCAGCATGGATGGGCTGCTGCCGCTGACTCACTGCCTCATCACCTTCAGCGGCAACCTCCTGTGCAACAGAATTTCGTACGTGCTGAACGTACTCTTCCTCCCAGTACCAACCTTTACATCCGCCGGTGCCCTCCCACTGCAATTAGTACAATGAATGAGAAATTTAAACAACATCGTCAAGCAAAACCGATATGAATGAACCATATTAATCAAATGCGGGTAAATAATAACCAACCTCATGGTTCAGACACTTGTAGAATATACGATGAAGGACCGAAAGTGCTACTAGAAAGCGACCAGAGGGGGGGTGAATGGGAGCTTCAAATTTCTTTTCAAAAACTTGTTGCTACTGTCCCAAGAATCAACCCCTAGAGCAAATCTAGAGCTTGCAAGTGTCCACGACCCTAAATGTAGGGTGGATGCTTCCAAGAAGCACGGCGAGACACTACACAACTCTAGAAACCCAATGCAAAAGCCGAATATCAAAATCGACAATAGACGAACGAACCACGGACGAAAATGTGCGAAGCTGTCCTAACCGGACTCACAGGAGCGTCCGGTCAGTCAGGATCGGACGCGTCCGGTCGATGAAAAACAGATTTGGGACCTTACTGTTCACGACCGGACTCACTGGTGGCGAGCGTCCGGTCACATCTCAAGTGTCGGGTCACAAGAAAACGGACACAATGAATAGTGTGTTCGTCGAGTCCGGTCACTCAATCATAGAGCGTCCGGTCAGTTCGCAGAACTGGTTACGCTCGGCCTTCAACGACCGGACGCACAGGGTCAGCGTCCGGTCAACCCGTGGCCAGCATCCGATCACCCCGAAAATGCATGTTTGTCCACCGATTCGACTTGATCTCACCCAAAACGAATCCTCTAGGGATCAAATTGGTGAGATGAGTCACAAGGAGGATAGTGAGCTACTCCTAAGAGATCATGGCTCGATCCTATCTCCAAATCGATGAATTGAAGAAATTTGAGGAAAGGTGAGAAAAGTTGATCCAAAACGAAAACCAACCGATCTACTTGTTCGTGAGGATTGATGTCAATTCCTTCGGTGAAAGTGATCTCCTCACTATAAAGAACAAGTTGATTCAAATGGTTTTGCAAACGGAGCAACGTCGAGAGAGAACGATCAACGGGAAAATAGTGGAGAAAAGCAAAACACGAAGAACAACTCCAAAACGCGAATCACACCCATGAATTGCAACCGTGTGGCTACCACATGCTACAACAGTAAGATTATGGTCTCACTTCCTCAAAAATCTCACGAACACAGAGGTATGGTTCTCTGTGGATCTCAGTTGCTACAGCAGGAGATTGGGAGAGCAGAAAACCTAGAAGGCAAAGAGCAAATGACTGAGATAGTTTGGGAGGTGGGTGTCTCCCCCTACTTATCCTAATTCTAATTCTCACTCTACTCCTAACTACTTACAGAGCGAACCAGCTAAACCCTAGGGTTATTCTGGACCAACTCGTGGTAGGTGGTGATCCGACGGCCACGCCCGCACAACTGGTAGCGTTGCCTCGACGCAGCCTCACTGATTGCCGCCACGTGCCGCCACCGCTCTGCTTGTCCTTTTCCCGGACTTCACCCCCGGTTTTGAGGCCCAAACCGGGAAACCAGCCTTCACGATCAACCCCCAGTTTTGAGGCCCAAACCGGGAAACCAGCCGTCCATCGCCTGAGTTTTGTGGCTCAAACTCAGAAACCCGCAGCGCCCAGGTTTTGAGGCCCAAGCAACACCGTGCCCGCAAGTCTCCGCTCGTCGCTGTCCCAGGCTGTCAGCCACCACAGCTGATCCTCAGGCCACCAGTCCCTCAGTCCAAGCCTCACGTCCGCCCTTCACCGCTCCCGGTCCATCGGCACGGCACGTCTCTACTTGACCTTCACCTTGCCTTTGATCATTGTATCCGTGCTCAACACCTGCACAACACAAGCCAAAGAACATACGCATTATCCTAGTTGTCAATCACTCATCACTCGAGACTCGGCATACACCCATGTATCCGCATACGACCCTTGTTGATTCCATCTTTTTTCACTCGGTACTCCTTCACAATCTTCTGCTTACACTCGCCGCAAGCAACGAGAGGAAGATCCGGCCGCAAACGCTTCGGATCCCGATAATGAGAGGCTGAGGACCCGGTCACGGTTGCCATCTACTATATCCATGCTCATTTTTTAAACTATTACACGCAAATTCCTAATTTTCTAAACAATTATAAATAAAAAAAGACTCTAAATTTATCTATTTGTTTAGATAATCGAAAAATATGATATAACAATACCAATTTCCACATTGTCTACTCTCTATATTATTGTTGCAAACTATTATAAATTCCACATTTTTCTAAAGAAAATAAACTAAAAAGACACTAAAATTCAATTACTCGTCTTGCATAAGTATGAAATATAGAATGGATACTACATAACAGTAGAAAACTATCAAGTGATTGTGATGAACCAATTTAAACTACTCAACTCTCTATGCTTGTTCTTGCAAACTATATATTTTAATTAAATCCTCTCATATTCAAAAGACATGGTAGGAGATGAAAATAGTTACCTCTAAACGCAAAGAGACGATGACGGAATCGAAGAAGATCACCAATTGACGCCGGAGACGAAGAACAATGAAGAACAAATGAAGAACAAGCAATAGCAAGCAATAGCAACAGCAAGAACAAGCAAGAAGCTCACTGAAATTTGAATGTCTCTGGCTCGGGGGAGGAAGAAGTTGGCAGGTTATAAACCGGGGAGCTTTAGTCCCGATTTGTATTAAAAACTGGGGCTAAAAGGTGATCATTTATCCCGGGGCAAGCCACAAACCGTGGCTAAATCTTTAGTCCCGGTCCGTGGCACCAACCAGGACTAAAGAGTGTCATTTAGTCCCGGTTGGTAACACGGACCGGGACTAAAGGGTCCCTGCCCCAACAGCTCTGCGCAGTAGACGTTGGGGCAGAACCTTTAGTCCCGGTCCGTGTTACTGACCGGGACTAAAGGGTCAATTAGTCCCGGGCGGCAAAAACGTCGAGACAAATGACGATTTTGAGAATCGGCCAAAGACCATGTTCTATAGTAGTGAGAGAAAGTCTCAGTTTTCTCACCTAAAAAGAAAACCCATGAATATCTCGAGAAGTCGTTAACAACAATAAGCACATACCATTTGTAAAACCCCAGGTGTTCGCTGTCAGTTGAGCAGTCAGATTAAGCACAAATATGGTATGTCAGTGATGAAGAGATGATTTCAAGTACCGTCAGTGCTGACGGAAGTTTTGGGATCAATCTCAGAGATGGAACCTCAGTTTGAATTATTCGGGAAATAAATAATGGAGCTAGATAATAATGATTGCCAATCTATGAATATTCAGGATGAATGCTAAACATGACTTTTTCATGTGATCCACCTCTGCCAGTGCCTGTTGAAAAAGTTTCGCGAAGTTTGGAATCAAAAGTCACATGAAATGACAAGTCGCAGCTTTGCCAGTGCTGGTTGATTAATGGAAGAAAATCATTCGACTCCAACCAAGTGTTGTGATTATGCCCAATCAGCTATATATGAACTCACGACCAAAAGCTATGAAAGTTCCGTGTTGCGCAGATGACCAGAAAATATTCCGACCGACGAGAAAACTAATTTGCATCCTACGGGGTGACTGCTTTGACCGGCATTGAACGGTATTTTCGGATGTTCGCATGTCAGTGCGCCTTAAATGAAAGTGGTAGTACATATCGAGAGAAACAAATTTTGTTTTATGATCGGGACCTAGATCGGTGCCGAAAATGGTGAAAACGAGCTTGCAAGATTAAATACATCGCAGTTTTCAGGTCCAGAAATCAGTTAAGTCTGTACTGCGAAATTGGAATTTCGGTCGCCGCGAAGCTGCCGTCGACGATCGTTACCGGGCAAACCATTGGGAATTTGACTTGAGTGCCTTTAACGTAAGTCGGAGTACTCGTCGAGACGGCGACAACAAAATTGGTTTCATCGAAATCGGAGTCCGTTTGAGTAGTGTTTGCAATTTTGGAGTTTGACTAAAAGTTTCTAGAAACTAGCCATTTTGGGAAAGAAATGTGTGAAAAATCACACGGAAGAAATCTGTCGCCTGGCCGACCGGCCACCTCCCGAGGCCGCGCTCCTGCCCGCTGCTGTCCCCTCCGACAAAATCAGAGGCCGAGCCTCCTCTCTCCCTCTTTCTCCCATTCATTTTCCTTTCTTCCTCTTTCTCTCTTCAGCCAAGGAAGAAAAACAGCAGAGCAGCAGCGGCACCCATGGCCGGCGAGCAGAAACCAGCAGCGAGCTCCATCCATGGCCGCCTGCTCCTCCTCCCCACGGCGAGCAGCTGGTCCCCTCTCCTTGCTCCTCCTCCCTGGTCGCCCGGCTCCCTCCTCCTCTTCTCTGCGCCCTCTGCAGAAACCCGCGAGGAGCCGGGCTCTTTTCTGCCGCGCAGAACCGCGCGTGGTCGCGGTCCAGCCACGCCGGGGCGAGAAGCAGCAGCGCCAAAGGCAGCGAGCAGCGCCAGAGGCGCCCTGCAGGCACCAGCACCCAGTGCCGAAACCCTAACCAGAGCCCCGGTCTCCCGGCGACGAGCTCGGTCCTTCCCGTCGGGTTCCGTCGTTCTCCAGTGAAAAAGAAGAAGAAGGGTAGATTTTAACGCTGAAACTCTTTGTAGGTGTTTTTGTGTCAAGTTGCATGACTCATAGATTTACTAACAAGTCCTTGGTTGATTTGTCCAGATCCGGGGGTTCCAGATGCATAATCTGCTTTTATTTACGTTTTTAATTAATTAACAAATCTGATGCAAATTTGTAAATTACGTGATAAATTGTGTGTTTGTCCAAAAATTGCATATGTGGACTTTTTGGAATCCTTGTGAAAAGCCCTATCCAGTGAATGTATAAAATGATGTATGTTAGTGGAAAGTTTATGCTGTGATGATTGATTTGTGTTAAATAGGTTTAAATAGGGAGAAAATCATATCTGTTGTGTATTGCTTAGTTTGCTGTGAAATTTTTATGGTAGGCTTGTCATATAATGTGTGTGCTGGATAAAATTTGAGAACATTTGGTGTATGTATGAATTAGTTATGAATTTATCTTGCTTTCTGCTTATTAAATGAATTAAAATGATTTGTTATAAATGTTGGCATGTAAAAATAGAAAAGGTGGTTCCACTACCTTTCTATTGTGTTGTTGTACCTTAGATAATTTTTATTATGGTCAGTTGTTATGCAAAGCGCAAGGTTTTAGATTTATCTTCTCTCTATAATTCATTTCGGGATGTTCTGGACAGTTTCTAGGGCTTAAATAGTTACCCCTTGTAAATGATGTTTCCTATAAAACTTGTCTAAACAAAGTTGTAGATAACTTATATATAAGCTTGTGTTAAAGTTTCATGATTTTTGGTCAAATGGATCATGAGTTATGGCTGTTCAAAGTTTAGTTCAGAAATAGGTGTTCTCTGAAATCTCTGGACCAGATTTAAAGAATGCATTAGTTTGACCATGTTAACTTGCAAATCATGCTGAGATGTTAAAGATGAATTGTAGGAAATTTCATAATCTTTCCAGAATATCTCTTTTGTGTGTTATTTAGAGTTGTGTAGCTCTAATTGTGGTTTAATTACTTAGTTGCGTGTGTATGTCCAGTTTTGCTGAAATGGCTGCATGTGTAGTTTCCGTTATGGTGATTAGTTCGTGATGATAATGATGTTTGCTGGAGGTGTGTTTATACAAAAGTTTTAGATAACTGCCTCCTCTTGCTTGTCCTAAAATTTCATGATTTTAGGCCAAGTGGTTTAGGCGTTATAGTTTTAGAAAGTTCGTTGTCAGGATTTGCAGGCTTTCAGTGCAGATCTGATAAAGTGAATGTGTTGGCTAATTTAACTTGTGAACCATGTGTTGATGTTAATATAAAAGTTGTAGTGATTTTCATAATAGTTCTAAATTGTCTTGGATCACTATTTTTGGTGGTATAGAACATGAGTTACATGTGTTTAAAGTTGAGGTTCAGAATCTGTCCAAGTCTGGACAGATTTGCTTGTTTGGTTGTTTGACCTTGACAACTGCTTAATCAACTTGAGAGGATTATAAATAAGTGGTAGACAACTTAATAAGCTTTCCAAAAAGTCTTATACCAAGTCTTTTGGTGCTACATCTCTGGTTATGGCTGTTTGAAGGTAGAAGTCATATTCTGTCCAAAGTTGGACAGAACTGTCTTGCATGTAATGTTTGGTCTTCTTAATGATGAATCATGTTTGGGTAATCATAGCAAAGTTTTATATAATTTCATTAGCTTTCCAGAAAGTCTAAGATCACCTTGTTTAGATGTGTGTAGCTCCAGTTGTGATAAAATTGATTGCTTGTTGTATGCTGTCCAAACTATGTGCATAAACCCATGATTGATTGTTATAGCTTGACGTTGCTTATGTGATCTTTGATGTTATATGATGCCTGTTAATGGTTACCTTGTGCATACCATGTTGCTAAATTAATCAATCCATGTAATATATAAAATGCTTACATAATATTGTTTAACTAAAGGAAAAGTTGCATGTGCATGCATGTGTTAAGTGGGTGATGTATGTAGCATAGTCTTGATTGGTTAACCTGTCTACATGCAATGAACCTTGTGTACACCTCAATATAACCATAACCTGCTGAAGTGAGTGTGCTATGTGTGTGCTAAATTAATAATTAAGTTATGTCTTCTCTTATATAGTTGTCTTGATTGCTTATGCGAAATAGCTGGTAATACTTGTGTTGTGTGTCTTATATTTGCTTGATAAGCGTTTCCTTTGCATTCATATGTGTAACACTCCAGGTGTTCGCCGTCAGTTGAGCAGTCAGTTGAGCACGAACTTGGTATATCAAGCAATGATGAAGAATTAAATTCAAGAACAGTCAGTGATGCCAGAAGTTTTAGGATCAATCGCAGAGGCAGAACCTCAGTTTGAATTATTCGGGAAATAATTAACAGAGCCAGTTAATAACAACTGCTAATTTATGAATATTCAAGATTAATGCCAAACACGGATTTTTCATGTGACCCACCTCAGTTCCTGTCTATAGTAACTGGTGAAAAAGTTTCGTGAAGTTTGGAATCAAAAAGTCACATGAAATGACGAGTCACAGTTTTGCCTGTAATCACCAATTAACTGAAGGAGGTAAATTGAGCTCAACCAAGTGTTGCAACTATGCCCAATCAACTCTATATGGACTCACGAACAAAAGTTATGAAGAGTTCGTGTTGAGCGAATGTCAAGGAAATGCCTCAATCGGCCTAAAACCCTAAATTGAGGTCATGTCAACTTGCTGCTTTGACCAATATAAAAGTGCAGCTCCCTTCATATTCTGAGGTTTGACCTTAAAGTGAAGTTAGAGATCATAAGGAGTACAATAAACTTTGTTAAAGGATCTAAGGCCGAATCTGCAACTAACTTTGTCAAATAGAGGTTCTAAGTTCGAATCTGCTGTGTTTCAGCAGAGAAATATTGGCTAAGTCTGAAATGCAGTGTCAATCACGTTGACAAGCCGTGTTCTCCAAATTTTGTTAAACAACTCAAATCGGTCCAAAAATAAGAGTTGTAGGTGATCCTTTGGAAAAGAGCATACAAAAAGTTGCACTCGTTTTGACCAAGTTTGGACTGTGAATTTTGGATTTAATCGCAGCAAGGTCGTCCGTCGTTAACTCGCTCATACTGTCAACTTTGAAGTTAATTACCCGCTGATTTAAAGCTCGAATGGCCATGCCCCTTTAACCAAAGTTGTAGAGCTCAAAGAGATGTCCAACTTTATCAATAGGCGCCAAACCTCTTTCGGCCTGTAGAACAGCCAAAACGGCTCCACAACCGCCCACGGTATCGCGCGCCACCTGCTCGGTTTTATGCCTCTGTGGGCGCACGCGTCGCCCATGCAGCCAGATCGCCCCCACCATTGTTGACGCGTGCCCAGCGCCTGTGCTCGCCCCCACGCGATGTGGAGAGCAGCTGAGCACCCTTGCTCGCCCTCCCTCGGCCTCTCCCACTCCCAGCTCGTTTTCCCTCGCCTTCCTCACGCCGAACGCGCGCAGCACGCGACGCCGCGGACGTTGCTGCCAGGACCACCAAGTGGAGCTCAGTGCACTGCTCCTACACTCATCCTCATGACCCGGCGCTGCCTCCAACACGTTTCCCACCACGCCGCGAACCTCCGCCTCTCCCTGACGCCAGCGGCCGCCGGCGAAGCTCGACCTCGAGCACCGCCGCGGTCAGGCTGACGTGCTGCGCGGCCAGGCCAGCCCCGGGCCGCTGCGAGCAGCGCCTCCTGCGCGGAGGTGCGAGGGGGTCTGGGATCGCTTCAGCCCGACCTCGCCGCCGGCAAGGCCGCCGGCCGGAGCTCCCTCTCCTCCCTGATGTGCGATTTGTTCGCAGGAAGAAGAAGGGGACCCCGTGCTGCAAATCCGATGAAATCCGAGGGTCTAACTGAAGAGTCAGTGACTCATTTGAATAGTGTGAACAGTGGTTGTGCGATTTGGTTAACTTCCAGGGTTCCCGATGCAAATGCGTTTTTCTTTTTCTTTATTGTTTTCAGAATATATGTGGATCTTTGAAAATGCTTAACTATTTGTAGACAAATCCTAAAATAGCAAACGAAGACTTTTTGGAAAGCTCCTGAGTAGATCTACATGCTGGTGCCATAATATGATAGCTTCCAGTAGAGAGTTTTTGCGTGAAAAATAGATCTTTGCTATCTAGGGTTTAAACTTTTTGCCACTGTTGATTGCTCTATTTGATGTGAAATTTTTATGATAGCTTACTGACATGATGTAGATACTCTGTGATTAATTTGGTAATTTTGGTGCACCAGTTTTAGAGTTATTAATCTTGCTCTCAAACCGATTAAATAGGTTTAATAATTAATGTGTCATGCATGTGTGTAAAAATAGAAAAGATGGTCCATGACCTTGACAATATGTTGTAGTAACCAGTGAATGACTAAATTGTCAGTGCTCATATAAAATATGAAGATTCCTATTATCTTGCTCTCACCTAGTTAATTAGAAATGGAAACTTGCTTAACACATAGTTAGCAACTGTTGTTTGTGTGCATGTAACTTTCCTCACATATTAATGCTATGATTCGTCTCTGAAAGTGTGAAGCTTAATCCATGAGTGCATGACACCACCTGAACATTACATAGGCTATACATATACTAAGCCAAGGAGATAAACGTGTGCTAATATTATCATGCATGTGCAGTCTCTTGGTGTGCATGGGTTCACTAAATTAATGATGTTTGTTGTAGAAGTATCCTATATCAAAGTTGTAGATAACTTCTTAATCTTACTTGTCACCAATTGCATGGCCATAGGCTTAATAGTTTAAGAGATATGGCTATTGCAAGTTGGCTGTCAAGGTTTGCCTACATTCTGTCCAGATTGAATGATGGGCTTGTTTCACCTAGTTAACTTATGATTCATGCTTAGGTGCTTATAAAATAGTTGTAGTGCTTTTCATAAGATTTCTAAATTGTCTTAGATCATGTTCACTGGATATCTATAACTTGAGTTTTAGCTGTTTTAGTGCAGGTGGGCAAATCTGTCCAAAGTCTGGACAGAGGTGCCTAATTATACTAATTAGTCGTTGTTAAGTTGTGAATCATCTTGAGATGATTATAGATGATTTATAGACAACTTAGTAATCTTTCTAAATAGTCTATGGGAAAATTCCCAGGTATTATAGATCTTTAGTTATGGTTGTCTTAAGTTACTGTTGTGATGTGTGGCTAGTTCTGTCCAAGTGTGGACAGAGCTGCACTACTCATGTTGTTTGACTTTGTTAATAATTGATTTACCTTGAGATAACAATAAGAAAGATTTAGATAATCTTGTAAGATTTCTAGAATGTCTAATTTCATGCTCATGTGATGTTTATATTGTGAGTTATGCTTCTCTGAAGCTCTGTTTGTCCTGCTGTCCAACAGTTGGATAGAGCTGCATATTTATCTGTTTTTGAGTTAGATAACCTTTGAATTAGCTCTTGTGGTAAATAACAAAGTTGTAGCTAATCTTATTAGGTTTCCAGAAAGTCTTAGTGCACCTTGTTTGGAGGTCTGTAGCATGAGTTACGATTAAAAGAGTGGACTGTTGTCCTATCATTCGGAGTGGTGTTTGTGCTCTATTACTTGTTTGTGAAATGCGCTTAGAGGTGTTCTAAGTTATCCCGATTGCTCATGTGAAACCATGATGAATGCTTGTTATTAGTGCTTGTGCTCAGTGTTTGCTAGTAGTTACTTGTGCTATGTGCTTATGCTTGCTTAATATATTACTTCATGAGCATTTATACATATGCATTGTGCAGCTCATATCTAGGTTCGCTAGATAGAAGAACGTCGAGCGAAGGACGTCGTGATGGAGCCAGACCTCAGGATGATGGTTTGGTGATCATCTGGAGATGATGGTGTTGGCGAACCACAAGTTCCTGGAGCGGCGATGTTCCCGAGGTGGTGCCAACTAACACTAGCATAAGTGTTGTTTCCCAAGCAAGCCCCGGAGCATTCTAAGTCTCCTACCATTCTTTTATAAATGCAATCGAGTCAATATAATGATTGTTGCATTAAGTTATAGGAGTTGAATGATACCGTTGATGCATTACTTACTTATCCTTGTCCATCAGCAATTATTATCTTGATATCCCTGCTAGGTCTAGGCTCGATTATATGCTTAGCCATGCTTAGACCGGTAAAAGTCGGGTGATTTCTTGTCTCCCGCATATAGGTGAATACTGATCATAACTAGCCTGGTGCTATCATGGAGATAACCATGTGATAATTAATTTGAGACCGGGCAGGATATAAGAGCAGCAGGACATGGGTTTTGTGTGCTAGTAGTCTCCCGTCTGTGTCGATTAGGAGCCGACGAAGGCACACCTCAGTGATTTTGAACGCGTCAATCACTTAACGGAGCAGGTGCGGGTACCTCCCGTGAAGCCGAGTAAGGTTATTCGAGCCGGTGATGGAGATGTTGACGCCTAACACCCAGGGCCTGATATGTACCATGGGCAACTATTCTGAGCAACCTGGCATGGTCCGTGGATAGGCGGGGCCTGATTGACCTGGCATGACCGTGGGCAGTTATAGCTTGAGCGACCTGGCATTGAGATAACCCCCGGTGTAGAAGGGCCCATGACCCTCCCGCGCGTTGTGTTCTCAAATTTCCTGAAGTGGTCGCCGAAGGCTACCTGGCAAGGTGTGATCGGGCGAGTGTGCGACATTTTTATCCCCAGCTGGTAGGAATCGATTATAATCGCCATCGCTCCTGGACAGTGAGTAACTTGACTAGGCATGTGTTACCATAGTAACTTATGGAATTAAAGATGGTTATGATGTTGAATCTGAAAGGCTATTGATGAAATAGTCACTCTTGCTTGATTAAGTAGCCAAGTGATTGCTCTAGATCAGGTGCAAATCTAGTTAATCAGGGTAATTACATAAAAGTGATTGCTAATACTCTAATGATGATTATCTAATAATGAAAATGCTTTTATGCAAAAGGTAAGGATGGCCAACCCCAGATACAGCCTTGCATACTCCTTGGTGTCACTTTATTTCTGGTTTATGACGGGTAAGTCTAGCTGAGTACATTCGAGTACTCAAGGTTTACCCCACCTTGTTGCACGTGAAGGTTAGGCCAGCCGAAAGGTGATGGCCACTGCCGGTGGGCTCGGCAGTTCCATATTTCTTCTCTTATGCTGTTGTTGGAGGATGTCACTCAGGCTAGCAAAGTATTTCAACTTATGTTATGGTATTCATTTCAAAGCTATGTTGTTCTTCTAAATTAAGTGGAACTCATCTTGTATTATTATTTGTGAACTCTATTGTAATATTATTTCCGCTGCAAAGCTCCGTGGACATGATTTGTATTTGCTTGACCACGCGATTTTGGCTGAATGTTAGAAATGTTTGAAATCCTTTGAGATTTCCGAACTACCGGGTTTATATGGGCTCAAGTGTGCTAATTCAGCTGCTTCGGCGGAGGTTTTCGCACTTGTGCTCTTATAAATTGGTCGGTTCTGTCACAATATGCTTGCATTGTGCATCTCATTTAGGTGCGGTAGATACGCCATGAAGGACGAGATGGTGAAGCTAAACCCGAAGATGGTGTTTGGTGGACGGTCCCAAAGATGCAGAGCTAAGCAGTGTCACTTAACACTAACCTAGTGTTGGTTCTCAGGCAAGCCCCGGAGCATTCTAAGTCTCCTACCCACTCTTTTATAAATGCAATTGAGTTAATATAATGATTGTTGCATTAAGTTATAGGAGTTGTGTGAAATCGTTGTTGCATTACTTATCCTTACCTTGATTACTTGAGATATACACCCTTGTTATCCTGCTGGGTCTAGGCTCGACTTATATGCTTAGCCATGCTGAGACCGGTAGAAGTCGGGCAACCTTCATGTTACCCGCAAGTAATAGGTGGTTACATGATCTTTTAGCGGAAAATTGCCAATATGTGAGATAACTGAGTGTTGTGGATAATGGAGATCGTCAGATTCCTGTAGTGTTGTGCTACAGCATTTCTAGCCGTGTCGTATGGGAAAACAGTATCATGCTAAGACGGCCTTCTTGTCATGTTGAACGCATGCCCCACATTTAGCTGGAAGGATAACTCGTTCCGACCGCGAAGCCGCACATTTTTCCAGGCCGTTTCTCGGGTCCCACGCATCTGCCGAAGCCACGAAGGGGGTAGTGGGACGCGGGGGCGCGAGGAGTAAGACCCGGGGGATGGTGGTTAAGTCCAACTCCTTGGCAGTTAGGCTTGCCTCCGCGTATGATGGTGGCGGTTGAGGACGCGGCTTCCTGGAACAGTGTTGCAGTTATCTATAGCTCACCTTAGCGGGTGAGTGTGGTTTGTGTGGGGAATAAATCACCAGCTGTTTAGGAATCGATTATAATCGCCATCGCTCCTAGACAGTGAGCACTTGACTTGAACCCCGCTCTGTCTTGATACTGAAGGTAAGGAACACGTGACAGTTATCGCGGCACTATTGGCAATCGCTAATTGGTCTGTTTGCTATTATATTGTGGTGATTGCTTAATCACTACTCATGATTGTTTTAGACAAGTGCTAATCTAGTTGAATAGGTTAATTATCTATCTAAAACTTGCAGCTAGTAACTAAAAGATAATGCTACTTTATTACTTATGCTTTCATGTAAAACTGTGTGTCATACCAGCTCCACTCTTATACCAGCCTTGCATACTCCTTGGTGTCACTTTATTTCTAGTTTATGACAGGTAAGTCTAGCTGAGTACATTCGAGTACTCAGGGTTTATCCCACCTTGTTGCAGGTGAAGGTTAGGCCTGCCGAGAGTTGATGGCCAGTGCCGGTGGGTTCGACAGTTCCCTACTTCTTACCTTATGCTATTGTTGGAGGATGTCACTCAAGCTAGCAAAGTATTTCAACCTATGTTATGGTATTTATTTCAAAGCTATGTTGTTTCTTCTAAAATTAAGTGCAACTCAACTTGTATCTTTATTTATGAACTCTAGTGTAATAGTATTTCCGCTGCAAAGCTCCGTGGACATGATTTGTATTTGCTTGACCATACGATCTTGGCTGAGATGTTGAAAAAGTTTGAAATCCCTTAGGATTTCATCGACTACCAGGTTTATATGGGCTCAAGTGTGCCAATTCAGCTGCTCCGGCAGAGGTTTTCGCACTTGTGCTCTTATAAATTGGGTGGTTCTGTTACAGCTGGCATCGGAGCAAGGTTAAGCATAATACTGTCATGTGCATGGTTTTAAAAAAAGTTGTGTTGAAAAGCCTATTCTATCTAAAAAGCTTTAGCTACTAGGCAAGTTTGTCAAAACCTAATTTGTAAACTATGTGCTAGCGACAACCTCCAGTTATGCCAAACTAGGACTTCTAGGTGGCTTAGTTAAGTAATACTAACTTTGGGGGTTTTACTTTCTTGCAACGACACGTCGACTCAAAAGGTATGTATAGATGACCGCACTATGCTACCCTATGGTCTAATGTTGGAGGTAGTCCTCACATATGATGTACTCATATATGTGGGGTAATTGAATTTATTTTATGCAACGTCGCACCTACGCTCAGGTAAGTGTGAGTTGTGAGAGCATGACCAAACAATCGTTGGTCTAGGGAAGAGCTAGTTTGGTACTGGAACCTGTACTCGTAAGCACACGAATGCGGGTGAAGGTATTTAATTGCGGGAATAATACCATTCTGATGGGTGCATATACTACTTACGCGTGTACTGGGTATGCGCCTAAGTATGTAGATTTAAAATTCCTGCAATGTATTTATATGTATTGTGGGAATGGGCTGAAATGAGATTTTCTATAGGTACGCTAACATCGAATGCGTATGTATAGTTGACGACTAGCCACCGACCTAGAACGTGATTGCTGCCTCAGGCTAACAATTTGTGAAGACGTATAGGACAATCATACATCTTGTTGTGGTTTGCTCATGAACCTGCTTCTCTCACCTTTGTTCTAATAATAAACAACTTGTTGTCAAGTGTGACTAATGTAATGATAAAACATAATGGTTATTTGTGCATCAAAATGCTTCCCCACCTTTGTTCCTGTAATGATGAAGTTTGTTGTGAACTAGTGCTTCAATGTGATGTGCTAGCTTGCTTGTAAAAATTAGACATAAATGTTCTGTTTGATGTTGTATGTTGATATAAGCTAGATGGAATATGGTCTTGTTCTTGATGCTTATATGAGTGCTTTCGTGATTAGCTAAATAGGTGATTGCTTGTTATAGGCTAGAAGTGAATGCCCTGTATGTTGTTGTTTGAATAACCCTGCTAGCTCATCGTGACTGTGTGTTGTCTTGCTCTGCTTCATGTTTGTTTGCTAGAGTAGTTAGACAATAAAGTTTCTAATGGTTAGCAGTTTCCCCCTATGCTAAAACGCTTTGTTGTAACCAAATGTTGGTATGATCTCATCCTGCTTGTGTGACACAACTATGCTAAGTTTGTAGTTCCATGTTTTGAGCTAGGAAACTCTCTTTTGGGTGAAACCAATTGGGTTAGTTTTGTTTTGAAATACTCCATGCAAAGAAACAATAAAACTTGTTGTTTGAGCTTGTTTTATATGCAGTTTCATTTGGGTTTGCCAAGTGCTTCCTAGACTTGTAATTCTAGTTTTGTTGTCTTTAACGCTTTAGTAAGGAAATGTACTAAACATGTTGTTTAATTGCTTTTTCACGCTATAATCATGTAACCTTGTTTCATGTTTGTTTTCTTGCAATCCTGAGAACTAGAGTATATGAATTAAAATTTTGAGAAACTAATTTTCATCACTCTTTAGTATCATGTTGCTGCAAGAAAAATGTAAAACTTGTTGTTTAACAACATTAACTAGCTTAAACCTGTTTAAGTTGTTATAAGCATGTTTGCTTACTAGAATTGTGTAGGTTGTTTTACTTGCTTAAAAATAGTGGAATGCTAGTAGAATTGTGTAGGTTGTTTTACTTGCTTAAAAATAGTGGAATGCTAGTAATAACCTACTACATGTATGAGAGAACTGCTATAAATTTTTCAAAATTCTCTAGGCAATAAATTATAGTAGCTCTCTGTTCCACATTACTATATGTTATGAGAATTAATAAGTGCATGTAAAGAACCTAATTTAGGTTGATCATGAACTGTTTAACATGTTTAATATGTATATAAACTGTTTTCATACATGGTTATACCTAGAATTATATTTTTATGTGTACCATACCTTGTAATTGGTCTCTAATCTAGCTTTAATTTATATTAGCTTATATGCTTGTTAGAACTAAATTCTTGCAACCGATTTAAGTGGTTGTAATATTAGCTTTTTTTAACATGCTTAGAATATTTTAAACTGTTGTTTATGCTTGATTGTACCCTAAAATCAAGTTGTTGCACGCTGCTTGTTGGTTGTTGTTATCTAGTGTCTGTTTATTCCTTTATGGAATGTAGACTATGAATGAGCTTGTTGCTTGTTGTTAGTTTCATATGCTAAATAAGTTAGTTTTTAACTTAAAGTTGTAATTTATTTGTAGTTAACGAAACAAGTATGCCCTAGTTTGCTTGGTATGTTTGCTTCCAGATAAAAAGTTGTGCTCCAATCTGGTAAATAGAAAATAAAATAATGACAACATATGTTAATCATGTTTTGCATGTCTATGTTGCTTGTGTGCTATAGGTACATGTTTGTCTGGTACGAGCTTGGTGAATAGTGTTGATTGCTTAAGCTGATTGTTTGTGTGTTCCAAATGTTTGTTAAGGCGATGTATAGATATGATGTTATCTAAGTGGTACCCTGGTGAGTCAAACCTTTGTCTTCGGTGAGTCCTGAGTGGTTTGTTCAGCCTTCGTTTAGAATCGTGCCAAGCCCTCTTGACCTTCTGAGATGCCTTTAGTAGAACCCTTGTTGCTTAAAGGTCTATGTTTTTGTGTCTAGTTGTGATGGTTTGGAATGCTTGTGCCAAAAACCTGAACCTAGGCATGTCCATGCCTTTTGTTAGACAAGCTAGCCTAAGTTAACCTCTCCAAATCCTAGTTCTTAACCGTGGTACGCATGTGCTTGTGGTGTAGCCATGCCTCTAACCGACCTGTAGACCTAAGTTTGGCCTTAGGTGTTGCCAAAGCCATAGATGTTTGGTACCCTTTTGTTGTAACGGCCTTTGTTTGTTTGACCAGCCAAGTTTAGTTCCTGTTAACCCCAGCCTTTGACCATAGTTTGTCTTGCACCTAGTGGAGATCATGCCCAAACCTATGTATCCCCTCGGTTGCTCTTTTGTTGCTGCTTGGCCAAATCAAGTTCATGAAATCTTTTGTCTTGTCATAACCTTGATGTGCACCAGATGAATCCTTGTTGTCTTGTGCCATGTTTTGTCCTTGAAATCACCTCCTTCTTGATTTTTGAACCTTGCGATCATCCTTGTTTTGCTAAGCTTATGCCTTGCATGTGATGCTTATCCATGAAAGATTTATCTGCGTCATGATGGATTTTGCACTGGTTGTGGATTCGATAATGGTGTCTTGGTTAAGAACTAATGGTGCCGCGACGAAACCGAGAGCCTCCTGTGGAGGCAGACACATGGTTGTGCTGCTCGGCATGCGCTGGTATCGTGGTTTATAATCAAGATCTATTATAGAATTACACCAATGTGTTATCTTTCATGAAGTGTCTCCTTGTTATCTCTTATATTCCTTCAGAAAAATCCTTTTGTCATCTCAGATGTGGCAGTGTTTTTTTCTGAAAGTGGCAAAGA
This sequence comes from Coix lacryma-jobi var. lacryma-jobi, assembly GCA_009763385.1. Classification (NCBI taxonomy): domain Eukaryota; kingdom Viridiplantae; phylum Streptophyta; class Magnoliopsida; order Poales; family Poaceae; genus Coix; species Coix lacryma-jobi. Next base: position 73,512,627 of record CM019829.1, read on the forward strand.
GGATAGCTTTTCAGAATCAATCCCTTATTCTTGAGCAGTTAAGGTGTTCTAGCAAAAATCAACTCTTAGAAGTGCAGATTCATGGCAAATTGAGGTGTCAAATAACAGATTTCAGATTATGTTCCTGTTTTGTTGAGTGAATTTGAGAAAGATCGCTCAATGACCCAAGTAGTTCAACAAGTCAGTTCCACTGAGTTACAACTACACCATGAAGAAGAACGATGTTCATCTGCTTAGTAGTACAGAAATCCAGTAATTTGGTGTTTTTACCCAAGAGGTTATATCAAATTCGACCTGAGTGACTATCGTAGCTTAATAAATAAGAATATCTGTAAAGAAGGATCAGTGAAAACATGGAATTGGTACAGTCAGCTATCAATTTCACCGCTCTCTTATCAGGTTCAGATAATACAGTGTTGTCATCATAGAAAGAAAATTGCACACATGGAACCTTATGTAGCTTTCCATCGATTGCTATCTGATTGATGAGGCATTCACAAGTAGTATAAACAGTGGTTGTCATCAGTCAGTTCATGACCATCTGAAGGGATGAATATTCAATATAGTCTCGATCAGGCAAGGATCTAATATTTGAAGTAATATTATCTTGGATTCCTCCCAACATGATAATGCAATTTTGTTTTTCTGTCGACCTAACAGTAATGTCTTGAGTGCACCTCAATGATTCAATGGGAATCAGCAAAGAACATTTTTCTGACAAGAGCTAGTAATAGGTAAATGACATGAAAGACCAGAAGGTTGTTCTGTTCCTACCAGTTTCGTTATGGCGAGAAGTCAATATCTTGAGCTGCCAATAGCTTACGATTAAGGATGGGTGCTATGCTTCTCTTCCCTTGAAGAGTCCTTCGTCCGGAATCTCGGGACGAGATTCTTTTAAGGGGGAGGGTTGTAACACCTCAGGTGTTCGCTGTCAGTTGAGCAGTTAGTTTAAGCACAAACATGGTATGTTCAGTGATGTTCAAGAGATGATTTCAAGTATCTTTAGTGCTGACAGAAGTTTTGGGATCAATCTCAGAGATGGAACCTCAGTTTGAATTATTCGAGAAATAATTAATGGAGCTAGATAATAATGATTGCCAATCTATGAATATTCAGGATGAATGCTAAACATGACTTTTTCATGTGATCCACCTCCGTTACTATATATAGTGCCTGGTGAAAAAGTTTCCCGAAGTTTGGAATCAAAAAGTCACATGAAATGACGAGTCGCAGCTTTGCCAGTGCTGGTCGATTAATGGAAGAAAATCATTCGGGTCCAACCAAGTGTTGTGATTATGCCCAATCACCTATATATGAACTCACGACCAAAAGCTATGAAAGTTCCGTGTTGAGCAGATGACCAGAAAATATTCCGACCGACGAGGATCCTAATTTGGATCCTACCGGGTGACTGCTTTGACCGGCATTGAACGGTATTTTCGGATGTTCGCATGTCAGTGCGCCTTAAATGAAAGTGGTAGTACAGATCGAGAGGAACAAATTTCGTTTTATGGTCGGGACCTAGATCGGTGCCGAAAATGGTGAAAACAAGCTTGCAAGATGAAATACATCGCAGTTTTCAGGTTCCAGAAATCAGTTAAGTCTGTACTGCGAAATTAGAATTTCGGTCGCCGCGAAGCTGCCGTCGACGATCGTTACCGGGCAAACCATTGGGAATTTGACTGAGTGCCTTTAACGTAAGTCGGAGTACTCGTCGAGACGGCGACAACAAAATTGATTTCGTCAAAATCGGAGTCCGTTTGAGCAGTGTTTGCAATTTTGGAGTTTGACCTAAAGTTTCTGGAAACTAGCCATTTTGTGAAAGAAATTTGTGAAAAATCTCACGGATGAAATCTGTCGCGTGGCCGACCGACCACCTCCCGAGGCCGCGCTCCTGCCCGCTGATGTCCCCTCCGACAAAATCAGTGGCCGAGCCTCCTCTCTCCCTCTTTCTCCGATTCATTTTCCTTTCTTCCTCTTTCTCTCTTCAGCCATGGAAGAAAAACAGCAGAGCAACAGCGGCAGCCATGGCCAGCGAGCAGAAACCAGCAGCGAGCTCCATCCATGGCCGCCTGCTCCTCCTCCCCACGGCGAGCAGCTGGTCCCCTCTCCTTGCTCCTCCTCCCTGGTCGCCCGACTCCCTCCTCTTCTCTGCGCCCTCTGCAGAAACCCGCGAGGAGCCGCGGCTCTTTTCTGCCGCGCAGAACCGCGCATGGTCGCGGTCCAGCCATGCCGGGGCAAGCAGCAGCAGCGCCAGAGGCGCCCTGCAGGCACCAGCACCCAGCGCCCAAACCCTAACCAGAGCCCCGGCCTCCCAGCGACGAGCTCGGTCCTTCCCGTCGGGTTCCGTCGTTCTCCCGTGAAAAAGAAGGGATTTTAACGCTGAAACTTTTTATAGGTGTTTTTATGTCAAGTTGCATGACTCATAGATTTACTAACAAGTCCTTGGTTGATTTGTGCAGATCCTTGGGTTCCAGATGCATAATCTGCTTTTATTCACGTTTTTAATTAATTAGCAAATATGATGCAAATTTGTAAATTACGTGATAAATTGTGTGTTTGTCCAAAAATTGCATGTGGACTTTTTGGAATCCTTGTGAAAAGCTCTGTCCAGTGAATGTATAAAACTAGTCGAGTGGGCGCGCCACCATGCGCCCATGCAGGTTGTCATCAAGATAATTCATACATCTTGAGAGATGAAGGTTGTGTTCTTGATTTATATATATATATGTGATGGTACAGATCAGATCATACAGTTCTATAGTGCTTAAAGGCACATATATAAGATATTTTATACATAGAACAGCTTGTTGAGCCATTTTACATAGAAGTGAGAGAGCATGTTGGGTTATTCTACATATTGTCTGGAGGGTGGACAGTGACAGTTGATTAGTGTGGGCGTCCGTGTAGAGCATCTGGGTTGAGTGATGACATCATGCTGGTTGTCTTTCAGTCTGTTATGAGATTTAAGATTGTAAGGTTTATGTTGTCTAATAACTCGTTCTTGATAATGGGTAATATGAATGTCTGAGAAACTTACCTGAATCCTGGTAATAACACATACATTTTGTGTAATGGCTGCATTTGGATATGGAGTCTGGTAAGTATGAAAGTGAGAATATGATGGTGATGTCATTGTTGGGTTTAGATAAGCAGGTAGGTGTAGCAAAAATACCTGGAAAATAGAGCGGTGAAGGTTCATAGTCTGTAGGAATCAAATCGTCACAACTAAGACGTAGGCCACTGATCGAGTCAGAAAAATGCACATATCATGTAAGGTATAGTACCAAAATACATAAGAACTCCCTACTGTCGTAGAACGCAACCGGTCAATCATAAACGGACAAATCACACATAGTTTCTAATTAATCTATAGATCAATGACTTTCAGGTCTCCCCATAGCACCCAAAATTAATTTCCTACATGATCAAAGAAAGATAGGACAATAGCCTGACATATCACATCAATATATACCCTACTGTTTTTTTTTAAAAAAAAACACTTCAATTATTAGTGCAAGCAAGCACCCACAGTAGCTTACTAAAGCAGAAACAAAAAAAATATCATTGTAGCTTTCTAAGGCAATTTAGTCTTGCAGCCTTTGTGTAGGAGCGCGAAAAGGTATAGAAGTACAAAATCAACCCAGGAAACTAATTAGGAAACTCATAGGTAACTACAGTCATCGAACCGTGAAATTCATAATGTTCAGCCAGCCTTGAAATTAAAATAGGAGTGTTCCGTTTTTTCAGCAAGCACACTATCCTGGTAAATGATGTGTTTCTGAGTAAGCAACCTTAGAGGCCGATGTGAAGATTTTTTTTGTTCGATGGTCTATATATAATATAATTCACTATCTGAGTAAGCAACCTTTGTAAATGACACTGCTAACATTAGAGGCATCAACACAGCAGTAGTTCGGAGCCAAAAAAAAAGTAGAAAGAAAAAGAGTAGAATGTCCTTACATAAACAGCACAACAAACAAGAAAACTTTGCTGGTGACAGAAGCATTATAAATGATTCACAATAATTAATGCTGCTCAATTGACAAAGTTCAACACAGCCACCACAGGTCGCATCCTGTGAAAACATACAGCTAGAACAAATCAGTGCAACTCATCTACCACCTTTGCAACCTGCATTTTCCACGTGCATAATCAATAACCAAAACACTTAAACAATAACCAGCTTTTATCCAAACAACAATGCCATGCAACTATGAGTCATACATAGGAATTGTGAGGAGAATAAAATTCATTGGGAATTAGTTCAGAGAAAAAATGATAAAAAGCACACCGTCAATCCCACGGTCCACCATGTCACCACTGTCCTTGGCCTCTGGTGGCTTCGCGTTTGGTGATCTGCACAAATCCAATAGGGGGGGGGGGGGGGTTGGATCCGGCCATAGAGGCACTGCACCCGGCAGGTCCCCTAGTGTGGGCCTCCACCAGCAAGGAAGATCGAGCAGGCAAGGCTAGATCAACAACTAACCCCAGAGGTGGTGAGGTAAGGAAAGAGAGAAAGAGAGAGAGTATATACTAATCTGCACAGTGACCGGGCAGCAGCTGGGACCCGTGGCAGCGGCTAGCGGACGGTCAGGACAAGGCCACGCAGGGAGGGGCCAGCAGCGGGCCGCGTGCCGTCCCTCGTGGCCCATGGTCAGCTGGGGTTGCAACGGCAGCCGGGCTGTAGCCGGCCAGCGGGCCTGCTTACCCGTGCCTCCTCCCTGCCGGGGCCCACTTGCACGGGCCCGCTGACATGTCGGGGGCTGCCCTCGCCCCGTGGCCCGCTCCGCGCCGTGGGCACCCTCGTTCTGCATCGAGAGAGGGAGAAGAGGTGGGGTGGAAGAGCTGCCGAAGAGGATAGGTCGGTCGATATTTTTCACTGAGTCAATGAGAAGTCGAGCGAGGAGGATCATACAGCTGCGGAGAGGAGAGTGGAGGCGGCAACCGATACTATTGATGCTAACATGGGTACGTTCCTATTTTGAGAAAATCTTGTGATTATAGAGGATAATATATTAGGATGTTTATAAAGATTCAGGTACCCATGGCTGTTAGGTTGGTATGGGTTTGTCATTTCCACTGCTTTGGCGGGGTCTATTAATGATAATCTGAAAACTATTTGCTTAGTTAGGACACTAAGAAAACTAAATTGTGGTCGGTAGATTTTAGAGAAAGTAGTCCTGGAGATAACTACTTCAATTCATCTGCTTCTGCTGCTGTTAATATACAATTTCTTTGTATTTCCAAGTGAATTTTGGATATTCCAAAGATGATTACCGTCCATTCACCTTGGAAGTAAAGGGGGAAAACAAGAAACAATTTATTTTCATCGCTTTCAACACACTGTTCTAAGAGGCACACTAAAAAAGCAGAAAATTGAGGAAACTGAGCACAAACACATTATAGTTCCTAAGCCTATTCACAAGCACATTCTAGTTCCTAAACTTGTCCACATTGTGGTCATCCAAGGTAAGCCAAAGTGTTTCACCTGTTACGTACGCAAGATTGCTTTTACTATTTCTGGCAAATAAAAAGGATTCATCCATAGTTTAAAGTTGTTACATACTGGCTAAACTTAAGTGGTAGCAGAGTAATGGAAGGTGAGCAAAAATATTTATAGTTAATCTACCATATGTTATGAAAATCACAAAGATGCACGTACCTGACCACATTGAGGTTGGCTAAATCATATTCGTTAGTAAGGAAAATTAGTCGGGAACCTGTGGCAAAGTAGAAATAATAAGGTTGCATAATGAATCTAATTTCCAAAAAGAAACAATAGTTAACTCAACCAAAGGTACGTGAGATTATCATATATATGTTAGTGCTGACAGAGTTAGCAGCTAAACCAATTAAATGCACGGTTTCCTGAAGCAAAACCTCAAAGCTTGCATGACATCATACTAACTAATGCATTTAAGGTATAACTGAACTAAAATCGAGAAGAAATGCAACCTTAAAGCAGATGCTAAAATAAGCAAAACCTCAAAGCTTGCATGACATCATACTAACTAATGCATTTAAGGTATAACTGAACTAAAATCGAGTTGAAATGCAACCTTAAAGCAGATGCTAAAATATTCTGGTTACCTAAGAAAATGAAGAAATCACGATAATGAAGGAGTAGCGATTGAACATATATTTAATAATAATCACTTCCACAAGGTTTATAAGTCATGACTGAAAATACAACACGCAGGAGGATCAGCAGAGCTCACTACGGGAGCAACAATGTGGTCTCTATTGACACTGACTGCCGTACCTAGATGAAACATGAAACAACATTACTGAGAGAGTCATATATGTGGAAGACAGGAGATAAATTGGAATAGTTTGCTGTCTTAATCTGTTACAAAGAGCAGAATAGTTTCTATGGGGAGAAAAGAACATGTATCCAAGTGAACTAAAAGTGCATGTCTGAGGGCAAAATTAAGGCACATAGGCAACTTACCACAACTCTTGTTAGCGCCTTTTTAAATGTCCACTTAGTTTAGTTGTGATGCTTTGGAACCGCAGCCTCTCATTAGAAGCTTGAATCCAACATCTCGTCGCCCTCATATCACAACCTGATTACTGATGAAATGGTCCTGGAAACAAAATCTCTAGGAGTGATTTGGTTGATCAATACTGAGATAGGAAAAAAGAAAGGGCAGTTGTAGCCTTATTTCTAAATCTGAAACATGATAAGCACTTAGGCAGGCACTTGAAGTGTAGAGCAAGAGCAAGAGTATTTGCCTCAATAGGTAAATGTACTACTAACCCGAGCAGATTAGCACACCCATGGCATTTTTTTCTTGAGAGCGCAGGAGATATGTGCATCACTTTTCTATGACAAATAACAGTGGCGGAGATTCGCAAAGTGGCAAAATTTTCATTAAAAAATAGGAGAGCTGCACATCATTATACTAAGACAATAAAAGGTCAAGAACCTAAACAACCACGAAACAGCACACACACGCACACACTCCCCATCATTCAAACAATTACACTCGTTCCCCTGATAAACATACACCTAGGCGATCACTACCGAGCTACCTCTCTATCCATTGGGGCTACAAAGTCACTATGTTTTTTGTTTGATAATAGTAGAAAGGGTCTAAAGAAATCATTACAAACCATGTTTTACTTGTTACCTTCTATCCAATTCCTTGTATCTAGTCAATGTATATGTATTGCTAACCATTCTTCTACTAAAAGAGTAAGTTCTAACTGCATAAATGCTGAAATGATGATCACTTTAAAATTAATAAAATTAATTTTTCTTCCATTCAGGAGCGAGGACCTTAGTAACAGAATATTAGAGGGATCAGACTGGAATTGCAAAGAAGATGAGGAGACGATATAGAAGATCTGAACAGTTTTTTCACTGACCATGTAGCCTTCATTGACTTAAATCCAATGCAGAACTGCATGGCCATATTGTGTGATCCCTTCCTTTGCTCCTCAAATTAAATTAAACATGGAAAATCCATGAGAATCAAAATCCATGAGAATCAAAAATCCATGAGAATAAAATGTAAGTAAATGAAAAAAAACAGGTACTATGAGCAGGAAATTCCAATATCTCCAAACGAATTACTTTGTCCGCAAGTTTATATTTGTTAAGTTCAGTTGTGAAAGGCTAACTGGAAAGTAAAAACAAAGTTCCTCTAAATACACTGAACTGTGAGCTGCAGTTCTGAGTGTAGGAACACGAATGAATTTTGTGACATACATGAAACCTGACAATGTCATTGTAGAGTTAGAATGTTGTGTACAAAATGATGAGGTACGGGCATCTGGACATTCTAGCTCCCTGGAAAAATAAAAAAAGATTGAAGATATTTGAATTTGTTGAGGCCATCAAGTTTACAATTTACTAAATATACATAATCATAAAATGATATGTTGTAATAACGCTTTATGGAGCTGTAAAACTCCCTGGAACAAGGCCAGAGTGAAAGAAAAATTACTTGTCAGTTTCCAGAAAGATGTCAGTTCTTGTCATTTAATGCAGATGGAATCAGTAATCACAGTGGCTCCTAAATCAAGTGATCTGAAGCTCCTAAAAGGTAGACCATAGTCAGCAGAAGTCAACAATGACTTGAGGAACAACAAATCAAACTCAACACTCCATCAATAAATGAAAGTAAGTAATCTATATGATGTGGACATGGTAATGTCTTGGAAAATAAGCACAAGACCTGAGAGGAACTGTCAAATTAATTAGGCTAACACAAACACATACTTTGTTCCAGTTATTTCCTAAAAAAAGATAGGTCTACTACAATGTGGCTGCAGACAATATATATATAACAAAAAGCATGGAACATCAGTAACTAAAGGAAGCATCCGAAATATTCTAGCATCAATCTTGGTCCAAGCTGCAATAGATGGACATGAATTGCAAGAGGTAAATGACAGCTCGCGTCAGTCACCAACACAAACAATCGTGAAGCAAATGAAGAGATAGATGGCACTATGGCAGACTCACCAGAGCTTTTATTGCTTTGTTGGAGTAATTTACCACCGGATCAAGTGCTGATGCAGCTGCAAAAAAATAAAACAAAATACACACTAATAAATTTAAAATACGGGTGTATCAAATCGACCAAGCAAGTGTTACATTTTACCAATGAGATGGTCATAGGGACTGTTACGGTGGCAATGCGAGCGAGGACGACCAAACCTAGGGCATGTGATGGCGGCGCAGACGAGGCCAGACAGCTGTATGCCCCACGTCGCGGCGGCAGGGGTGATGTAGGCGAGGAGGCGATGCAGGTCAGGCCGGCCAAACCCTAGGCCACGGTAGGGTGGCTGCGCAGGTGAGGCTGCCTAGGCGTACGTGCTGACAAACGTGGTAGAATCCCGTCTGTGACGTCGGCGAGGGAAGGAGAGGGAGTAAGGGTAGAGTACACCTTCATGTGCGCCGCCGCGCCGGAGGGCGGCCACTGCGGGAGCCCGGCCGGTGGTGCACCGCATTGGGAGAGAGGGAAAGAGAGATAGCCCGCACGGAGCGGCGAGGGCCTGGCGAGCCGACAGCACGGCGTCCACCGCGCCGCAGGCGAGGTCGGCTGGGTAGGGGAGGCAGTAAAGGGGACGAGAGCGTCGGGAGGAAGTGGAGGGGGCGTTGGGAGAGAGAGAGGAGGAGGCGAGAAAAAGATTTTGTGGGCACCGTGGAGGCACTGTTGGGTGCTGACATGGACAATCTCTCTTTTTTGGGAAATTCTTGTGATTGTAGAGGAGAACTAGTGGAATGGGCGCGCCACCGCGCGCCCATACAGGTGGTCAACAAGACAATTTATACAGCTTTGGCTATGAAGATTTTGTTCTTGATTATACATGTGATAGCATAGATCATTAAGTCCTCCGGTGCTTAAAGGAACATATATAGGATATTTTATACATAGAACAGCTTGTTGGTTTAATTTACATAAAAGTTGGAGGGTCGATAGCGGTGGTTGATCTATAGTGTTTAAGGGTACATAGATAGGGACATTTTTGTACATAAAAAGCAGTTTGCCGAGTTAATTTACATGTTGTTGGAGGGTCAGTGGCAGCAGTTGATTAGCGTGGGCCTTCGCCCACTGCATCTGGATTCAACGATGACGTCACATTGGTTGTCTTTCAATCTATTATGAGATCTGAGTTTGTAAGAATCTGTGTTGTCTAATAATTCATTCGTGATAACGGGTAATATGAATGTTTGAGAAATGTACCTGAATGTTGGTAATAACACATACATTCAGTGTAATGGTTGCATCCGAATATGGAGTCTGATAATTATGAAGATGAAAATATAATGGCCACGTCGAGTTGTTACGTTTAGATAACCAGGTCGGTGTAGCAGAGTACCTGTGAGGTAGGGCATGACGGTGAAGGTTCATAATCTGCAGGAATAAAATCGTCACAGCTAAGACAGATTTCATTTCTTGTTTCGATGACATCATAGGCAGCGTCTTCATGTGGTAGTAGTTAGCAACCTATTAGTGTACGAATTTAGCAAAGCATGCTGGTGCATGTAGAAAATGTGGTAAATCACAGGATTTTATCCAGTATTATTAGCTGATGCGTGAGGTTAACCTGGTCAGTTGGATATAGTGACATAGCTTGTCAGTGATTACAAAGAATATGTAGGTTGAAAAGCAATCATATATGCTCAAGTTCAAATTGCCTTAAAAATCATTTAAGCAATGACAACAAAATTTATTTATAAATTTTCACATGGGAAATAGATATCTGCAAATTACCTTACCTTCAGCCATATGAGACAACACTGCAACTGCCTAGGGTCTGAAAATTGGAGGAAAAAGGGAAGCCTCGTTACTTCCCGTATAGAGAGAGGAACAACCTTATTATTTGCAGAATATTTGGGTGGTAGGATTCTCTGAGTCAAATTTGACAACATTCACTAATCAGTATATCAGTAGCCATTGTAGTAACCACATAAAGATCAGTGATATCTCCACCATTTTCATCAGCGAACATTTTTTTTGGTAGGTGAACAATGTGAACTAAAGATAGACCTTTATGCGCGCTAGGGTTAAGTGTCAGTGAACAACTGAATGTGTATTTTGTGGATTGGAGAATGAGTAAGAATTGTAGGTAAATATATACATAGATACAATATTACATGTGTTGATTAACTATAAAAGCGGTAAACAGCAGTACATGACAACAATTACATTTGGTTGGCATCTTAGAAAACATGAAACGAAGATCAACAATTTAATTATTATCTATTTCAACAGGACATCCAGCAGGGCACTATTTTGCAACATGCTATTCTATTGATCCATGCAATGGTTACAGACCTACACTCATGTAAAGATAGGTAACCTGAAAGACACAAACTCAACATCCTATTGATTTGTATAGTAGCTAATCAGCTATAGCAAGTTTATTATAAATAGCTAAAAAACGTACTACAAATGGGGTATCAAACCATCTGCAAACCTGTAATTAAACCAGCCTAAGCATGCAGAAGCATAGAAATTTGCTTATAGCGGGCTACATAATAATAGCTGAATCGATCATTCAACGGGATAGCTTTGCAAATGGCTCCAAATACTAACAAATATGAGCACAGTCACCTGAACCAATTCTTTGTCTTCTATCACACCGTAACTGTTCTGCCTTTGGCAATGAGATAAGCCAGTATCTACAGGGACAGATTTAGAGAGACATTATCATTGTTGAGGGTGCAAAGCTTAGAAGTGTGTAGACCCTAAAGACTATGCCAAAACCTAGGGTCGAGAAATAGTAGGAGGGGGAAACCCCCACTTTAGCAATGTTTGAAGTCTTGTGAAATATCGTACAATAATTTTAATTAGCAAGTGTGCCACAACTAAATAGCAGAACTGTAAATAACGAAAATTAAATCTAAATATCTGCAGTAGTGGTGGATTGGTTGGATTTGAACAAACCTTGGATTGGAACAAAACTATCTCTTATGTTAGTAACTCGAGGATCAAAGAACACAGAAAGATCAGAGTACACGTGCTTTACCTGAAAAAGAGCGAAAACATGGAACCCCATGTGAGAGCAAAGATCCTGCGAGAAGTCCTTGCCAAATATTCCTGAGGATCAATAAGTTTTTTTAGTTACAGTGAGAGCCTATGCAGATGCAGGTGCCCTGGGACTGAACATAAATTAAAGGCATATCAAATCAGGAGAGCAGTTGCACAGAACTAAATGTTAATGACTGTCGAAATCAGCAAAAATGTATTATTAATATGGAAGAGTGAAATTAACATGGACGGTATGATGCCAATGATAAAAATGAAAATGGCCAGACAATCCTACAATAGAATAAAGGGAAACAATAAGTTTAAGGTGTTTAGGTAAAAAAAGCGATGAGTTGACTAACAATATGAATATTTCAGAAATAGAACTGCAACTGAAGAAAATCTGTGCAACCACCTTGATTACCACTGTGGATACTTAATTGTGGTCCTCATCGGTGACTATTGAAACGGCATGCTTTCCTGCATCTACTCATCACAGGCTGCCGCATGGAGCGAGCAAAATTACTTTTATTCGGCACCTCGATGATGCCTGTCGCCTAGGCGAGTACAGAGCAAGTGCAACGCTCATGGGGGAATGCACTGTACTGCATGTTGGACGGGAAATAAAATCCTCGAGTATGATCTGGGCACACGGGGATTTTTTTGTGATGAAGCCACCGCCTCTAGTCTTGCGTGAGGAATTCACTCACTCTGAGTGCATTCAACTCGCCACCATGGAGGACGGGCAGCTGGGTCTAGTAGTACTACGTCAATGTACACTCTGCATACTGTGAACAGACTAAGAATTTGGATGGGGAGAACGTAATAGTCACTCTGTAAACCATCGAACACCATCTTCTTTGCCAAGAAGAGAGCCAGCAGGAAGAGAACAATGCAATATAATTTGAAAAATTATTCTCTGATTATTACAGTGGACATGTGTGCTCTATTAAGCTAAATTAACCATCATTTACTTTGGTAAATAGTTTCTTCAGAGTACGAAATCATGGAGTTTCATATTCGTTAGAAGTGGACGACATGAATAGTGGAGTAGACCATTAATTTTAGAAGCCTAAATCATTCGGTTAATGAGCAAATGAACTTCGTTCGCAGAGACACATAATAGAGGAAATTTTATTGGTTTTTGCTTAGCACTAACCATTCATGGGCATATGCAAACATGTAACCCTCTCTGGCCCTGCTATTATTTCTGAACAGAACTAAATGCATGCACGATCCCGACCTCATTCTTTGTATAAAGGGAGCAAGCAATATAATTGCATGTATAAAAGAAATGCACTAAAAATAGAGCTGCGGAGGGAGCATCATACCTTTTAGGGAGCACTATTGCACAAATCATGCTAGCATTTAGTGTTTACACACCGGGCTGCAACAAAAGTGTACCCAAATTAGATCTAGTAGGACAACTACTGGACATGGAAAAAATGGGTTACAGAAATATGATTTATTTTTCAAATCAGGAAACTTGGAGAATTTATAATGAAGGACAGAGAATTGGGTCATTTTGCCTATGACAGAAGTTAAACAAAAGAAGTAGTGGGCATACTATACATGCAGGTGGGGGCTGCAACCTTGTGCCTTCAATTCAGCATATGTACACAGGTGGTAAGATCATAAAAAAAACAGCACATGTGGTGCTATATTTTTTGGAATTCACCTAAATGACATATGATAAATATCACGCAACAGGTAGATTAAGCATCTATGACTGTAAGTAACTATATGTTTTATGTTCTAGTGAATTTCATTGGTTTTCACATCTATTTTCAATCAAACTACAAATCCCAAAAATCAGCAGGTATCTAGAAGCTGTGAGGCAGCACGAACTTCTGATAACCAATAGGAGGTGCTACAATAATAAAAATGGGCCTGTCTTTTACATATTTTTGGTTGTATTTTTTATGGAACAGTTTATTGAGGACAGAAAAAATAAAGTATTTAAGCAAACACGAAGAGACATCTTGAGTCACAACAATTAGCTCGGTAGGCAACCTGTCTTCTTGTTACTTACCAAAATGGAGCTGGAGAAACCTGGTGTATAGTAAAAAACATGCCAACCTCCATAAACCACATAAGGTTTGTAAAATTTCTGTTGCGGCATGAAAGAAGCCCAAAAAATCGAATGAGCACAGGAATTTTATAGGCCTCAGAAATATACCAATCATCATCTGTTAATCAACCTAGAGCTTCAAGGCATGCTGATAAATGGGTTACTCTCTACTGGACGTGGGAGGGAGGACCAAGAAGAGATAAGACCCATTTTTTTATTTGAAGGAGGAGAAGCAGAGCATAAGTTGAGTATATATTCCTTTGGTCAGATTCGGATGAGAAGGCGAGAGAGACAACAAGAAGCTGTGGAGAAGCCGGAGGAATCAAGCAAAAGGCGAAGAAGCCACTCCCATCAAAATCCAATGCAAGCAATCTCGTCTGCCGAAGAGGAGAGCAGACAACAGTGGAATTTAGGGGTGACGTGGTTGTCCTGGTTGCTCTGGAGTCTGCTGCCAACTGAAGAGAAGGAAAATGTCAACACATGGGTTACTCCCAGAAATTGTATAAGAGGTCATGCCTAGTACCTCACAAGCCAATGAACATCAAGTTATATCCTTGAGCAATGGGTATGTAATTTTCATCACGGGCTGAAGAAAAAGGAAAAAAATGGTAGATGGGAAATATTGAGAACACCAGATCATTACCATTAAGAAAACAAATCCAGGTATTGAACATAACAATGACCAAACTTTACAGTAGGCTGCCTGTCCAGAATATCTATGAATTAAAAAAATGTTGGGCAAATGTTTTTTTTCACGAAACAACACAGGATGCATTGCCCATCAATTGGATAATGGAAAGAACAAAAGTAATTGATAACCTGATGTAAAAATTACCTGATTTCCATTTACCTGAAGCAAATGATTTGACAATCCAATCAAATAAAAAGAGCATTGTCATCTAATGAATGATATGAGGTCTATAATCTGCAGGGTTGCAATTCTGCTTCCTTAAAATGGTCAGGTAACCAAAAACCAGCTAGGGTTTAGGGTTTCCTCCAGCAGAGGCACACAGATCACTGTCCATAGCAAAGGGGAACCAGGCTCCAGGAGCACTAGGAGAGTGAGATCCGGCACGAAGAAATAAGGCGAGAGGGAGAGAGAGGGTAGACCAAACCGAGGAGGGGACGACGCGACGACCGCCAGCAGGAGGCCACGGCGGCGGAGCAGCCGCGACCATGGCCAGCGCCGGGGCTCGCTCACACTGCGCTGCATCGGGAGGCAACCATCGCCGGAATCCGTCCAGGAACCACGTCGCATCACACCGACAGCGCCGCCGCCCCGACCGCAGGCACCGCGCAGACACGGCCGCATCCGGGCCTAGCCGGTGCGCCAGTATGTCGGGGGAGAGGGAGAGGATGAGGAGGCGTTGGCGGGGGCGGAAGCACGACGGGGCGCGACCGGCGACAGCGGTGGGACGACCTGCGGGAGGAGCGGAAGAGACAAGGAAGAGATAAGGTGAGGCTGTTTTATTTTACGGAAGGGAGGCAGCCGCGGCTTTTGGTTTGCTGGTTTTTTTTTTTGCGCAGAACTATTCAAGGGTGACGTGGATGGCCTCTAATTTCAGGAACGAACATGTGATTATAGAAGAGAATGATGTAGGCTAGTGGAAAGTTTCTGCTGTGATGATTGATTTGTGTTAAATAGGTTTAAATAGGGAGAAAATCATATCTGTTGTTGTATTGCTTAGTTTGCTGTGAAATTTTTTGTGGTAGGCTTGTCATGTGATGTGTGTGCTGTGAAAAAAATTTCAGAACATTTGGTGTATGTATGAATTAGTTATGAATTTATCTTGCTTTCAGCTTATTAAATGAATTAAAATGATTTGTGATAAATGTTGGCATGTAAAAATAAAAAAGATGGTTCCACTGCCTTTCTATTGTGTTGTTGTAGCTTAGATAATTTTTATTATGGTCAGTTGTTGTGCAAAGCATAGGGTTTTAGATTTATCTTCTCTCTATAATTCATTTCGGGATGTTCTGGACAGTTTCTAGGGCTTAAATAGTTACCCCTTGTAAATGATGTTTTCTGTAAAACTTGTCTATAACAAAGTTGTAGATAACTTACATATCTAGTTTATGTTAAAGTTTCATGATTGTAGATCAAATGGATCATGAGTTATGGCTGTTCAAAGTTTAGTTCAGAAATAGGTGTTCTCTGAAATCTCTGAACCAGATTTGAAGAATGCATTAGTTTGACCATGTTAACTTGCAAATCATGCTGAGATGTTTAAAGATAAATTGTAGGAAATTTTAATAAGCTTTCCAGAATATCTTGTTGTGTGTTATTTAGAGTTGTGTAGCTCTAGTTGTGGTTTAATTACTTAGTTGTTGTGTGTATGTCCAGTTTTGCTGAAATGGCTGCATGTGTAGTTTCTGTTATGGTGATTAGTTCGTGATGATAATAATGTTTTCTGGAGGTGTCTTCTATACAAAAGTTTTAGATAACTGTCTCATCTTGCTTGTCCTAAAATTTCATGATTTTAGGCCAAGTGGTTTAGGCGTTATAGTTTTTAGAAATTTGTTGTGAGGATTTGCAGGCTTTCAGTGCAGATCTGATAAAGTGAATTGTTTGGCTAATTTAACTTGTGAACCATGTGTTGATGTTCATATAAGAGTTGTAGTGATTTTCATAATATTTCTAAATTATCTTGGATCACTATTTTTGGTGGTCTAGAACATGAGTTACATGTATTTAAATTTAAGGTTCAGAATCTGTCCAAGTCTGGACAGATTTGCTTGCTTGTGTTGTTTGACCTTGACAACTGCTTAATTAACTTGAAATGATTATAAATAAGTTGTAGACAACTTAATAAGATTTCCAAAAAGTATTATATCAAGTCTTTTGGTGCTCTAAATCTCTGGTTATGGCTGTTTGAAGGTAGAAGTCATATTCTGTCCAAAGTTTGGACAGAACTGTCTTGCATGTAATGTTTGGTCTTCTTAATGATTGAATCATGTTTAGGTAATAATAGCAAAGTTTTAGATAACTTCATTAGCTTTCCAGAAAGTCTAAGATCACCTTTTTTGGATGTGTGTAGCTCCAGTTGTGATTAAATTGATTGCTTGTTGTATGTTGTCCAAACTATGTGCACAAACCCATGATTGATTGTTATAGCTTGACGTTGCTTATGTGATCTTTGATGTTATATGATGCCTTGTTAATGGTTACCTTGTGCATACCATGTTGCTAAATTAATCAATCCAATGTAATATATAAATATGCTTACATAATATTGTTTAACTAAAGGAAAAGTTGCATGTGCATGCATGTGTGAAGTGGGTGATGTATGTAGCATAGTCTTGATTGGTTAACCTGTCTACATGCATAATGAACCTTGTGTAACACCTCAATATATACCAGGTTTTCGCACTTGTGCTCTTATAAATTGGTCGGTTCTGTCACAATATGCTTGCATTGTGCATCTCATTTAGGTGTGGTAGATATGCCATGAAGGACGAGATGGTGAAGCTAAACCTGAAGATGGTGTTTGGTGGACGGTCCCGAAGATGCAGAGCTAAGCAGTGTCAGTTAACACTAACCTAGTGTTGGTTCCCAGGCAAGCCCCGGAGCATTCTAAGTCTCCTACCCACTCTTTTATAAATACAATTGAGTTAATATAATGATTGTTGTATTAAGTTATAGGAGTTGTGTGAAACCGTTGTTGCATTACTTATCCTTACCTTGATTACTTGAGATATACACCCTTGTTACCCTGCTGGGGCTAGGCTCGACTTATATGCTTAGTCATGCTTAGACCGGTAGAAGTCGGGCAACCTTCATGTTACCCGCGAGTAATAGGTGGTTACTTGATCTTTTAGTGGAAAATTGCCAGTATGTGAGATAACTGAGTGTTGTGGAAAATGGAGATTGGCAGATTCCTGTAGTGTTGTGCTACAACATTTCTAGCCGTGTCGTATGGGAAAACACTATCATGCTAAGACGGCCTTCTTGTCATGTTGAACGCATGCCCCACATTTAGCTGGAAGGATAACTCGTTCCAACCGTGAAGCCGCACATTTTTCCGGGCCAGTTCTCGGGTCCCACGCATCTGCCGAAGCCACGAAGGGGGTAGTGGGACGCGGGGGCGCGAAGAGTAAGACCCGGGGGATGGTGGTTAAGTCCAACCCCTTGGCAGTCGGGCTTGCCTCCGGGTATGATGGTGGCGGTTGAGGCCATGGCTTCCTGGAACAGTGTTACGGTTATCTGTAGCTCACCTTAGCGGGTGAGTGTGGTTTGTGTGGGGAATAAATCACCAGCTGTTTAGGAATCGATTATAATCGCCATCGCTCCTCGACAGTGAGCACTTGACTTGAACCCCGCTCTGTCTTGATACTGAAGGTAAGGAACATGTGACAGTTATCGCGGCACTATTGGCAATCGCTAATTGGTCTGTTTGTTATTATATTGTGGTGATTGCTTAATCACTACTCATGATTGTTTTAGACAAGTGCTAATCTAGTTGAATAGGTTAATTATCTATCTAAAACTTGCACCTAGAAGTAAAAGATAATGCTACTTTATTACTTATGCTTTCATGTAAAACTGTGTGTCATACTAGCTCCACTCTTATACTAGCCTTGCATACTCCTTGGTGTCACTTTATTTCTGGTTTATGACGGGTAAGTCTAGCTGAGTACATTCGAGTACTTAGGGTTTATCCCACCTTGTTGCAGGTGAAGGTTAGGCCTGCCGAGAGGTGATGGCCAGTGCCTGTGGGTTCGGCAGTTCCCTACTTCTTCCCTTATGCTGTTGTTGGAGGATGTCACTCAAGCTAGCAAAGTATTTCAACCTATGTTATGGTATTTATTTCAAAGCTATGTTGTTTCTTCTAAAATTAAGTGCAACTCAACTTGTATCTTTATTTATGAACTCTAGTGTAATAGTATTTCCGCTGCAAAGCTCCGTGGACATGATTTGTATTTGCTTGACCATGCGATCTTGGCTGAGATGTTGAAAAAGTTTGAAATCCCTGAGGATTTCACGGACTACTGGGTTTATATGGGCTCAAGTGTGCTAATTCAGCTGCTCCGGCAGAGGCTTTCGCACTTATGCTCTTATAAATTAGGCGGTTCTGTTACACCATTTCCCACCAACCGAGCTCACCCGAGCCGGACCTACGAGGTCCATATGCAAAAGCTCTCCAGGGCGCTTGGTCATAACTTGATTCACTGGATCGTGGGGAGCGGCAACCATTTTCCCATGTCTACAAGAATGGCAAACAAGATCCTTCTCCATGTGTAACTTAGGCAATCCTTGGATTAAGCCAAGTGAACTAAGCCTTGCAAGCAAGTCGAAGCTCAAATGACCAAGTCTCCTATGCCATTTCCAAAGATCGGAGGAGGATCCAGCCAAGAGACAACGAGAAATGCCAAAAGACTCCGAGAAATTCACACGAAAGACTTTCCCAAAGGGCAAAATCAAACATACAAGATTGCCCTGAGGATCCAAAATATGACTGAGATTCGGCTTAAAACGAATCTCATAGTCATCCTCAAAGAGTTGAGAAACAGAAAGAAGGTTAAAATGCATGTTCAATACAAGAGCAACATCACGCAACACAAAACGCTCATTAACTCGCATAGAACCACAGGATAGTACTTTACCTTTGCTATTGTCACCGAAGGTGATAAACTCCTTGCCGGTGACTGGACTAAGACTGGAGAACCACTTGGAGTTTCCGGTCATGTGCTTTGAGCATCCAGAATCCACCAACCAAACGTTCTCCAATCGACTTACCTATATCAGTAAAAATACATAGGGTGAGCATACGGTCCAACACTAGGGTGAGTAAAATGGGAAGTGTGCCCGTGTTGTCCCGGCTGCTCGAAAGAACGGTTAGTAGTAAAACCATTCCTAGTGTGCCTACAGGGAAAGCGATCACCATGCACACGAAAGCGTGGTCTGCTAGGAGGAGAGCGCTCACCACGATAGCCAAAACACGGTTGGGGATAATGCTCAAAACCAAAACCACCGCCACAGGGTCCGTAGTTTACAAAACTAGGATCCCGCCGGGCAAAACCTCCATGTGACCTAGGACCTTGAGACATTGGACCTCTAGGCCTAGCATTCCTCATTTGAACATTCGACACATGTACGTCATGGAAAGGATGGTACATGTCCGTGTTCATCTCCTTTGCACGACGCTCCTCTCTCTTGCGCCGAAAGCAAAACTCCCTCAAGTGTCCATCTCTCCCACAGTGCTCACAATGGTACCTCACCGCTCTCATAGGGGGTTGTTGGTACTCACGGTATTGGGTGTGGATCACTTGGTTCTTTTATGGCATGAGCTCCTCTTGGGTTGGTGGCATGGTGTCTAGCTTGTTCCTCAAATGGTTTGGTTTTGGAGCCCATGTTTGTTTCTTAGGTGGAGCTCTTGTAAGTTCCACAAACACTCCATCTTTGGTGTTAGGCTTGAGAGGCTCTTTGGGTGGAATCTTGGATAGTTTGGGAGTAGTGGTGGAGTTGGGCTTCTCACTCGGAATAAGACCACTGAACTCACCAACCTTCCCGAAAGAAGTAGAACTCTCCATACCCTGAGCAAAGCCAACACCTGGACCTCCAGCAACACGCTTGAATTGAGCAATCATCATGCCAAGCTGTGGCTCTCCACTAGAAACATGACAAGATGGTCCGAAGGTATGTGTTTTCTTCCTCGGTTTGCATCTTGTCATGCTTCACATTAGCCATTTCCATCTCCAAACCCTCACACAAAGCACACCTAGACACACTAGTGCTACCTGAGTTGGCCTTCCCAAGCGACTCAATCTTGGCATTCTTCTCTGCCAACTCAGATTGCAAGCCTTCACAAGACTTGCACGCACCAAGCAAAGTGGTTCTAGCCCTAAGCTCATCCACCTCTCCAACCAAAGCAACATACTTCCCTCTCAAAGTGAGAAGGTCAGTCATGTGCTTGGAGCACATCTCACACTCATCCTCCTCGGCGACTACAATGGTGGACTTGGCACATTCAAGTTCCTTCACCGCATCCTCCCACTTCTGCCTAAACTCCTTTCTCTCTCTAGCAGCAAGTTTTAGCAACTTGTCTTGACTGATTAGAGCAACAGTAAGTTTCTCGACCTCGGCAAAAAGTTCATCGGTAGTTTGAGATACCTGGGAGGTGTCATCGTTGTCGTTGTTCCGAGGGATCTCCTCGAGCTCGCTGTTGACCTCATCGCCAAGGGCCATGGTACAGAAGCCCTCATTGTCGGCGAAGAAGCAGAGGCCGTTCAGTTTGTCCTCGATCTTCTTCTTCTCAGACTTGTTGTCGCTTGACGCAGTGGAGTCATTGTCCGAGTTGTCGATGTCGCTGAGCGTGGCGAAGAAAGCACGCTGCTCAGCCTTGGCCTTCTCCAAGTACTTCTGCTTGATGTAGTCCTTGCTTGTGCTTGGCGGGGGCGTACATCTCCTTGCGCTTGCTGGATTCGTACTTGTGGCCGTAGTCGCCCTTGCCAAATGCCTGCTTGTTCTTCTTAGGGCAGTTGGCGATGAAGTGGTTAGGATCGCCGCACTAAAAGCATCCAGCTCGTCCTCCTCCGCAGCAACGGTTCATGCGGTTGTTGTGGAACCTTGAGAACCGGTTGGCAAGCAAAGCCAACTCATCATCTCCCATGAACTCCAACTGCTCCTCTGTAACAGAAAGGAGAGAAGAAAGTGCAAAGCCTCTAAAGGGGTTAGCAGAAGAACTAGAAACCAAAGCCATAGACAGGCCAGAAGGATTCTCATAAGAAGCCCTCGTCATGGCATCAATCTCACTGGACTTGAGCTTACTGAAGAGCTCATCGCAAGTGAGAGTCTCATAGTTAGGTGATTCGATGATCGCCTGAACTTTGGAGTCCCACACCGACTGATCAAGAGTATGAAGAAGCTTGAGAGCTCTCTCATGATCATCATACGACAAAATCTCTTTGTTAGCCCTCATCCTGTTGACAATTACCTGAAAGCGAGCGAATAAACTTTCTATGCTCTCGCCAGGCATTTGTCGAAAGTTCTCATACTCACGCTTATGCGACTTGTAGACACAGGTTTTGACTTGAGTGGTTCCCTCATGAAAACGCATGAGAGTCGCCCAAATCTCCTGAGCCACGATGAGGTGAGAAACACGATCAAACTCAGTCATGCTCGAACACGAGAAAAGAGCATTACGGGCTTGGCTATTGGCATCGTGCTCATCGATCTGCTGTTGAGTCACACGAGCAGCCAAGACCACGTAATCGGCAGCGTTGCAAATCTTCCAAACCGAAGCACTCATGCTCTGAAGATAGGACGACATACGTATCTTCCAATACACATAGTTCGTCCCATCGAAAACGGCGGTTTGCCCACGCTGCGATCCATGTCGCCTTCTGTGGATCTGGAACCGGCTAAGGTGGAAGATCCTTAACCCGCTCCGATACCAATTGAAGGACCGAATTGGTGACCAGAGGGGGAGTCAATGGGAGCTTCAAATTTCTTCTCAAGAAATAGATGGGCCTTGTCCCAGAGAATCACCCCAAAAGCTAGATACGAGCTTGCAAGTGTCCACGACCCTAGATGTAGGGTGGATGCTTCCTAGAAGCACAACAGGATACTACACAACCCAAGAACTGCAACGCAAAAGTCAGAAACCAAATCCGAAGTCGGACGAACAAAGTGCAGACGAAGACGTGCTGATCAGCACTAACCGGACTCTGATGAGTGTCCGGTCAGGTTTGATCGGATGCGTCCGGTCACAAATTTCCCATTCTGGGAGCTCTCTGTTCACGACCGGACTCCATGCTAGGAGTGTCTATTGACGGTCCTTACAGTCAATATTATACCATCAACTAATGCATAAAATGATATGAAATGAACCATAAAGCATAGTTATAGTGTTTGATTCTAACAAGTTCCACGAGTTGTGTTGTTCTCACTTGTTTTGCAGGGTTATCAATATTTCACCATATAAAAGTATCTCAAGTGATGAAACAGAGCACACCATTGCGAAGAGCTCATCGAGACGATCGAAACAAACATATGGTTTTCTACATTTGGAGTCCCGACGAGAGAGTCCTTGTTGGCTATGACATCGAAGCTTCTAGAACAACCTAGAGTGATCAACAAGCAACATAATTCAGGGACTAAACTGACAGATCCAACAACTATGGTGAATTGCTATCTTCCAGGGAGTTTTCCAGCAGATGGAAAGAGGTAGAGTCCTACTCCAACACGATGAATCGCGCAAACGAACGGAAAGTCGCATTAGGGCAACAAGGAAGGTTCTAGAAGACACCTCGATGAAGGCGGAGCCTGGTGGCTGACAGGTGGGGCTGGCCGGCCCCAGCCCCAGGCCGGCCGACCTGGGCCAGAGTCCAAATCAGCCCAACTTCGTAGAGCATGCCCTAATCGACCTCTACGACAAATTTCAACCATTGCTTCAAGTCGGTTTGATCTGAGGGCTGCGGTTCATCCCACTGGGCTATATAAACAGCCCTAGACCCCCCTCCCTGGAGCATCCATCATCCATCATCTAATCATCTATCTTCATCATAGGCGTAGCCCAGAGCAATAGCTAGGGTTTCTAGATGGGAGGAGTCCCTCGAATGGACATCCTCGCTCTAGAATTAGTTTAGATCTAGTCTTCTAGATAGTAGAGAGATGGAGAGCGAGGGAGGAGTTTGGAGGAGATGCCGGCCTGTCGGTGCTTCTTCCTCCGGTTGTACTTCGGCGGGATCAAGCTCCGTTCGAGCTTGCTCCTGAGATGCTTCGGGTGATCAACTTCTGAGAACATATATGATGAATGATTGACATTGATGAGGAAGGTTTGAGGCTTTTTCCCGGTTGAGTCATTATGTCGCTATGTGCTTATTGTTTATGACTAACCGGTGGCGTTGAGTTGTGGTGTGTTTACCGTGTTGGTGTGCGTGTGCAACATGTGTCTCTTGGCTGTGTTGATGTGCAGGTGTTGAGCTCGGATACATTGGTCTATGGCGAGGTGAAGGTCAAGTAGAGACGTGCCGTGCCGACGGACCGGGAGCGGTAAAGGATGGGCGTGCCGTGCGGTGGACGTGCCATGCCAATGTACCCAGAGCGGTGAAGGGCGGACGTGAGGCTTGGACTGACGGACCAGAAGGCCAGAGGACCAGCTGTGGTAGCTGGCACGTGGCATCTGCGAGCGAGAGCACATGGGGGATGTGCGATGCATCGGCCGAGTCGGGACGAAGACGATGGCGTCGTGGCACTTGGCGGGAGGTCGGACACGGGCTTGCGTGCGGCGCAAGTGCCGTCGGCCGAGTCAAGAAGGAAGGCGAAGGCGTTGTGCCTGGCGTGGAGGCTGGACATGCATCGGCATCGGTGCCGGTGGTTGGGGTGTGCGAACCACATCCCGTCTACGGCGCGGGTTCGGTAGTTGAGCCTCAAAAAGCTACCCTCGACGGTTTACAGGTTTGGGCCTCAAAACCTGGGCTGGCCGGTTTCCAAGTTTGGGCCTCAAAACTCGGGATGGATGGTTTCTAGGTTTGGGCCTCAAAACCTGGGCTCGCGGGTTTCCGAGTTTAGGCCTCAAAACTCGGGGTGGACGGTTTCCAGGTTTGGGCCTCAAAACCTGGGCTGGCAGGTTTCCCGGTTTGGGCCTCAAAACCGGGGAAGGTACAAAAGGACGGTCGACGCGTGGCGGCGTGGAGAGGCTGGCGCGGCGGCAAAGCTATCCACGAGAAGGTGCGGTGGTCGACGGTGGCGGCACGTGGCGGCATCCTGGAGCTTGCGTCGAGGTGAAGCGAAGGATGAGAAGGCGCGTGGCCGTCGGATGGAAACTGTCAAGTCTGGACGGTTTTACCCCTAGGGGGTATTTGGGTTGATTGCTTCATGTGAGGGCGTTTTGGTCTTCGGACGTGCGCCTATATATATGAAGGGGGCTGGTTAGGGCAGCCCATCCTTGGAGGTGTCAGTCTCATTTTGTTTAGGTGAGAGGAGAGACCGGTTCTTGTTCTTGAGCTTTTCGCCATCCACGCTTTGTGTTGCGAGGAGTGGCTTGTAACCCGAAATAGAGTGCTACACAATTCTTCATCTATTAGCAATCCAAGGATCAAATTCGTCCTCCTCTTGTTGGCTGCGATTTTGGATTGAATTCGCGTTTTTGTTCTTCGCGTTTCGGTTTTTCCCCTCCCGGAGATTTGTCTCGTTCTCCCTCTTCGAGCGACGATTTGCGATTCCGTTTGAATCAATTTGTTCTATGTCGTGAGCTCCTCCTTTCCACCGAAGGATTTCTTCTCTAACCTCACGAGCACATAGATCGGGTTGAAATCGCGTTCGTTCTTCGTTCTTTCCCCTTTTCTAGTGTTCTTCCCATTTCTCATGGATTAGTTGGTTTGGAGCGATGATATCCTAGGATTAGCTTCCCAACACGTAGAAGAACACTTGGGAGAAGTTTGGTTGCAGCCCCGTTCGATTTGGTGAAGATCCAATCGATTTTGGTTTTGTCCTGAGCTGTTTTTGGGCTTTCTGGACAGTGGCGGACTGTCCGGGACTTATCCCTGGACTGTCCGGGGGTCAGGGCTGTTCACGGGCAGCGAGGTCACTGTTTTTATTTTTGAACGGCGGACTGTCCGGGACTCATTCCCAGACTATCTGGGGTTCACTAGCGGACAGTCCGCGGTTCACTAGCGGACAGTCCGCGATTGCACAGTTTTGCTGATTTCGTCCGTATCTTTTGCATACGAGCTCCGATTTGTGATCCATTTGTTGCGTTGGTTTCCTAACTTCTTAAGGATCATTCCAATGTACTTTTGCCACCATTGGTCAATGTATTTTTGGTCGGACACTTCCTTCTTCTCCATAGGAGTTAAGTGTTCTGCTTTCGGAGTTTCGTTTGTCCTAGCGGTCGTATCTTTTGCGTTCGAGCTCCGATTTGAGATCCGTCTGTTGCGTTAGTTTCCTAACTTCATAAGGATCTTTCCAAGGTGCTTTTACCACTAGTTGTTCTAAGTAGTTTTGGTCGAACACTTTCCTCTTCTCCATAGGAGTGAGGTGTTCTGTTATCGGAAGTTCGATTGTTCTAGGAGCTTGCTTGTGCAGTTTTGCCCCGTTGCTTTGGTGCTTCATTTTTGGGGTTCTTCGGTAGTTCCGCTGTACCTCTAGGACATCTCCTAGGGTATCCACCTATTCATAGGTCGTGAACTCACCGATTGTTTGAGTCTTTGCTTTTGGGGTGATTTTCTGGGACAAGGACCATCATTTCTCGAGAAGAAATTTGAGGCTCCCATTCACCCCCCTCTGGTCGCCAATTCGGTCCTTCAATTGATATCAGAGCCAGTTAAGGATCTCTCTACCTTAACCGGTTCTGGATCCGCGAAGGCGACCTTTTGACAGCAGTTTTGTTTCCGACTTTGCTTGTCGAGGTGTTGAGCTTTTGTTTGGCTAACACTAACGGTGCTTTTGGAAGTAGTACCAAGTTCTTCTTCAAGTATGTCTTTGTCTTTTGGTTTGAATGTTTCCAAGGACGACATCTTGGGAAGAAGGAGGAATGCAGTTGATGAGAGGGATCACGAGGTGAATGAGCTATTGAATCTTCTATGTGATGATGAACTTTCACCAGAGGATCTTCTACATCAACTTGGCAAGGCCAAGAGAGGTACACTTGCTTGTGCTCTTGTGACCTTGCACAACCTATATGAGGCTTGCACTAGGAATGATGAGCTTTGTGCTATCTTGCTTAGAAAGAATGAGAAGTTGAAATGCTCCATTGCTAGGTTGAAGTCTAGACCCTCTTTGCCTTGCACCTGTTGTAGTGACATGGTTAGGAAGAATGATGAGCTAGGCTTTTCTCTTGCTAGCTTAAAATCTGAGAATGAATTGTCAAAATCAAATGCTTCCAAACCATGTTTAGTTTGCATTGACTTGTGCAAGGATCTTGAATGTGCTAAAACTGAAATAACCTTGCTTAAGTCAAATGTTTTGTTACCATGTGTTTCTTGTGAGTCTTTGCTTGCTGAAATTAATAAATTAAAATTGACTCACACCACATGTGTAGATGAACTTGAGCATGCTAGGGCTAAAATTGATGAGATAAATTCTAGGCCTTGTAGCTTGTGCTCTTTGAATAAAAATGCTTGCCTTGCTTCTTGTGCTATTCATGATTCTTTGCTTGATGTGAATGGTGATGTTCCTTCCACCGATTTCATGTGCACATCATGCATTGATTTAGAAAAAGAAGTTTTGGCTTTGAAAGATTTGCGCGATGATATGAGCGCTAAGTTGGTTGAGCATAATGATATGAGTGCCAACCTTGAGAAGGAGATTGAGCTCTTGCATACCACATATGTCGAGTGCATTGAAAAAGAGATGGAAAACTTGAGAAACACTCCTTGTGGTACTTGTGACTGCCTCATGTTTGAAAATGAGGTTTTGGCCAAAAGATGCAAGAGCCTTTCTGCCAAGTCGTTTGAGTCACACATTTCTTCCAACTCCGATGTTGATGTTTCCAAGTCTGCATCTTTGCAACCGGAGTTGAGTTCTTGTGTTGCGCTTGAGTCTCTTGACGTTAGCACTAGTGTCAAAGCTTCGGATAGCTCTTTCATAGCTACTCCTAACCTTGTTGTTTCTTCGAGTGATGTCCAAGGGACTTCTCATGATAAGGGTGCTTCACATATTTTTGGGACTCGTGCTCCCAATCCGGTTTTCCACTGCACATTTTGCAAGAAGGATGGACATTCGCTCGATTTTTGTTTTCGCCGTGTCAAGCACGAGCGGCGTATTCGAGCTAAGGTTTTTAGGAATCCACGTAGCCTTTTCCATGGCACGTGTGCTCCAAGTGTTGGCACCAAATTGGTTGTTAATGCTTCTTGTTCTAAGTCCCAAGGAACTTCTCAATTGTCCGAGAATGGTGTGCCTTCTAGTAGGCCTTTGTACCATTGCTCTTTCTGTGAGAAAGATGGGCATCAGGAAAGCTTTTGCTATCGGCGTGCCAAACATTTGCGCCAAGCTCGCTCTTCTAGGAAGTTGGTGGTTCATGGTCCTTCTCATGGCATGAACGCTGATGCTCCTAGTAAGAAGCCCCTTTTTGTTGATGGGTTTTATGACTCCTTTTCTAGTGGGTTAGGTCATGATCGTGGACATGCCTCTAGTGCTTCTTCTCTTGGTCCACGTCATGCTTCTCATGGTGCTTTTATTGGTTCTTCTACAAAAACCTTGGAAGATGTTTTCCTCTTTTCCCGTGGTACAACTCGTTCTTCTCCTTGAGTTGTCCTTTTGAGGAATGCTTCCAAGGGTGTTTCACAATGGCATTTGAACCAACACTTGCATCATGCTAACCCACATGATAAGTTGAGATTCGTGACCAAGTCTTGGGTTCCCAAGTACATGCTTGCTAACCCTTCGGGATCCAAGACTCGGGTTGCTTTGTCCTCTTGTGTGTAGATATGAGGACGCGGGGTGGAGAACATGCACCGAAAGGAACTTGGTCTTTTAGATGTGATCAAGTTTTTGATGGTTCTCTGCATCCCGCTTAGATTTGCCTCCAAAGATGCTTTTGCAGTTTGGTGAGCTTTGACATACACTCATACCTTGTACATCCATGATTTATGTCTTGTGGTATGAGATGGACTTTCATGTGCTCAATTGTATAGTTCTTACATGTACATTTTCTTTTGTATCATGTTTTGTGTTTGTCTAGCATGTGCTACCCTGTATATCATATGTCATGCTAGCTTTGTGTATAGCCTGATGGATTAGTCACTTTTCATGCTAGTCTGTGATCCTCGTGAACATTATGCCATGCTTTACCATACTTCTCCTTGGGCTTTACTTGTAGAGGTATGATGTTCATTTGGTATCACTTTTCAGGTGCTAGTTTTGGTTAGCTACATGTATCCTGTTGACATGTTTAGTTTGAGCACTAGCCTTTCACTCTTGTGTCATGTTACATGCTTTTGGATCTATTGCTATCATTATCTTGCATTGTAGCATGTGTTGAGGCTTAGGCTATGTTTGGGTTGATCATGTCTTTAGGCTACATTTTGCTATACAGTGCTTTATCCTGTTGCATGGTAGTCTTGACTAGTTTGAGTTCAGATCTCCTTGTGGTATCATTCATAGGTAGATCTCTTTTTGTTGAGAGTTCACCTTATGCTTATTATGTGACTAACCATTTTCGTGGAGACCTTGAGGTCACACTGGACGAGACAATGCCTTGTGTTTTCTTCTGCTTTTGAGTGTGCAAGAGAATAGGAGCCTGGAGAGAGTATTTCGGCTCACAGACCCGATCCCACTTCTTCCATGACTTGGGGTTCCGTTCGAGCAGCTCTCTAGCGAGCACTAGCTGCACCTGTGGGAGCGACAGCATCAGGCGAGCGGGAGACGACTTCGGCGAGGCAGGCGCCCCGGAGATTTCAGTAGATTCAGGCGTCCCCTCGGGTATCACACCAGCAGGCGGTCATGCGCTTCATGAGGTACCTCCGACACACTTCTGAGTTCGGGTTTTGGTACTCTTCTTCCTTGACCTCTTTTTGTTGTGTGGTCTTTTCGATGTGGATTTTGCTAGCTGTCGCTTGAGCGTTTCCTGGCTCTTCGCTTGTGAGTTTGATGTGTGTTTCCCTTTTAGTTGGGGAAGCATTTTGCCTGTTGTATCTTAGTTTGACTTCTCCGATACCCTTTTGTTTTGGGTTTTCCTTTTTAGGCTAGTTTTGCTTTGTCTTTGATAGACTAGCTTTTGCATGCATTTCATCATGTATTCTAGTGCATTTTAGAGCTTCATGTTTAGAGCAATGAGAATGAGATTATGCTCTTTTTGGTATGCCATGTTTATTCATGATGATGCTTGTAGCCTAGGCTCTTTTTGATCACTTGATACATGTTATGAGCTAAGCTATTTTTGCAAATGGTGAACTTGATTAATCAACTGTGAAACCTTTAATTTGTTCACCATTGAGAGTGGCAACTAGCATGGGTAGGATGTGTTGAGATCACTTGTGCTATCTTTTGTATGCTAGGTTGCTATGTCTCTTGCATTGAGTCATTCACTTGCTTGGATTGTTCATATTTACCTTGTGCTAAAATTTGATCCAAGTCTAAGTGAATTGAAAAGATCGAGATGGGATTGCATGTGTCAGCACCTCACGGTATCGAGACTGTTTCTCATTGCACTTTTGAGTTAAACTTGAGCCGTGTAGTGTAAGACCGAAACCGGTGCTTCAAGCTTCTGATTGCTTTAATTGCATAGGCTTAGCCCGGTTTAAAAGTCAGGCAATGACCATGTTTTTAACGTCTCGCAATCACATGCTTTTAATATGAACTTGTGTTAATACCGCTGCAATCTCCGATAAAAATTTGAAAATAACACAAGTTTATGCTTCATTCTATTGCATGATCATTGATCTTTGCTAAGGGTAGTTCACCTTTTATACTTGAGTTAGTACTTGCTCGATTTCCTGTCTATTCATGCTAAGTGCTATTTTAGTGGTGAACTCCTTTTCAAATGGCTTAAAACTGCTCATATGCTTAATTGTTCATATTTCGTATTCATTTGATCAGTTTGAGCCTTTGCTAGCATTTGTATTGGTTGCTACACTTCCAGGGCAGCACCCTTTTGAGCAACTTTTCATTCTGATTGCTATACACTTGAAGCTGTTGCATTGTGCATATCATGCATTTTTAGCTTAGTGTACATACCCCCAGCTTCGATACATCTTGTGATCACTCCCATATGCTTTTGGTTGATGACTTGTCTTGTGTTTGTGTCAACTTTGTGAAAAATATCAAAACCCCTCAGCATGTTCCCTTTTGTCAAGGGGGAGAAGCTGTTTGCAAGGGGGAGCTTGAGTGTTGGCTCAAAAGTAGAGAGTCATGCATTTTGGGGAGAGCTTTGAGCTAGGGGGAGTTTAGCTCTTTTATGTTCTTCTTCAATTGGTATAGCTCTTTTATGTGTTTCAATTGGTATGCTTCATAGTGAGCGTTCGTGCATAGCCTTTGTGTGTAGGCTTGCTTTCAGGGGGAGTCGCTTTTGTCTTGCTGCTTCTCCGCGTGCTCCGAGTGTTTGTGCTCCATTTAGTTTTGAGCTTCTCTTTGTGTTTTTCTCAGTCGATATGGAGTCTGCTAGTCGTGTTGAGCTGCTTTTGCCTTTCTTTTGAGAGACTAGCAGTTTTTGCTTGGTATTTTCGATTGGTATGGAGCCTTCAGCTAGTTGTGTCGAGCCATTTTGCCTCTGTCTTGAGGAAGTAGCTGTTTTCACCAATTTTTGGCTGCTTGTGATTGGTATCGAGTCTTCTGCTAGTTGTGTTGAGCCTCTGTGCCTCCATCTTGAGGGACTAGCAGTTTCGCATTCCAATGCGATGTTCCAGCCTCAATAGGTATTGAGCCTTGAGCTAGTGGTGTTGAGCCATTTTCTGCCTTTTCTTGAGGGCTAGCTCATTTTTGACTTGGTTACGTCGAGCCGTTGCCCATGTCATTGGGAACCAAGTCTTTCGCTCTGTGTGACCGAGTTTTGCTCTCTTATGAGTTGTTGCTCCGATCCTTTGCTTGGTTGCGTTGAGCCGTTGCCCATATCTTTGGGGACCAAGTTTTTCTGTTTTGGTATGTCAAACCATCTCTTGTGACTAGTTTTTTGTCAATTCAATCATCAAGGGGGAGAAATTTCGAAACCCAAGTGGATAAGAACCCATTCCAAGTTGATAAGAACCTTGGTTTCTATTGTGATGATTGTTTGACAATTTATTTGAGATTGGTTTTCGAGTACCTTTTGGGATTTCATGAAACTCTTGTTTTATCTTGACTCTTCGGTTGTGTGGAGGCTTTGCCCGCTTTTCCCGTTTCTTTCGGGACCGAGAGCTTTTATTTGGAGATTTCATGACCCTTCCTCATCTCAAGTAGCCTTGTGTTCGCTTTTGCTTTGCTTTTGGGCACTTGAATGAGGCTTGCCTTCAAACCCTTCCTTTGTGGTTTTATTGTTAGTCAATGCATTCATCAAGGGGGAGATTGAGAACATATATGATGAATGATTGACATTGATGAGGAAGGTTTGAGGCTTCTTCCTGGTTGAGTCATTATCTCGCTATGCGCTTATTGTTTATGACTAACCGGTGGCGTTGAGTTGTGGTGTGTTTACCGTGTTGGTGTGCGTGTGCAACATGTGTCTCTTGGCTGTGTTGATGTGCAGGTGTTGAGCTCGGATACAGTGGTCTATGGTGAGGTGAAGGTCAAGTAGAGACGTGCCGTGCCGACGAACCGGGAGCGGTGAAGGATGGGCGTGCCGTGCGGCGGACGTGCCATGCCGATGTACCCAGAGCGGTGAAGGGCGGACGTGAGGCTCTGACTGACGGACCAGAGGGCCAGAGGACCAGCTGTGGTAGCTGGCACGTGGCATCTGCGAGCGAGAGCACATGGGGGATGTGCAATGCATCGGCCGAGTCAGGACGAAGACGATGGCGTCGTGGCACATGGCGGGAGGTCGGACACGGGCTTGCGTGCGGCGCAAGTGCCGTCGGCCGAGTCAAGAAGGAAGGCAAAGGTGTTGTGCCCGGCGTGGAGGCTGGACATGCATCGGCATCGGTGCCGGTGGTCGGGGTGTGCGAACCACATCCTGTCTACGGCGCGGGTTCGGTAGCTGAGCCTCAAAAAGCTACCCTCGACGGTTTCCAGGTTTGGGCCTCAAAACCTGGGCTGGCCGGTTTCCATGTTTGGGCCTCAAAACTCAGGATGGACGGTTTCCAGGTTTGGGCCTCAAAACCTGGGCTCGCGGGTTTCCGAGTTTGGGCCTCAAAACTCGGGGTGGACGGTTTCCAGGTTTGGGCCTCAAAACCTGGGCTGGCAGGTTTCCCGGTTTGGGCCTCAAAACCGGGGGAAGGTACAAAAGGACGGTCGACGCGTGGCGGCGTGGAGAGGCTGGCAAGGCGGCAAAGCTATCCACGAGAAGGCGCGGTGGTCGACGGTGGCGGCACGTGGCGGCATCCTGGAGCTTGCGTCGAGGCGAAGCGAAAGATGAGAAGGCACGTGGCCGTCGGATGGAAACTGTCAAGTCTGGACGGTTTTACCCCTAGGGGGTATTTGGGTTGAGTGCTTCATGTGAGGGCGTTTTGGTCTTCGGACGTGCGCCTATATATATGAAGGGGGCTGGTTAGGGCAGCCCATCCTTGGAGGTGTCACTCTCATTTTGTTTAGGTGAGAGGAGGCTAGGGTGAGAGGAGAGACCGGCTCTTGTTCTTGAGCTTTTCGCCATCCACGCTTTGTGTTGCGAGGAGTGGCTTGTAACCCGACACAGATTGCTACACAATTCTTCATCTATTAGCAATCCAAGGATCAAATTTGTCCTCCTCTTGTTGGCTGCGATTTTGGATCGAATTCGCGTTTTTGTTCTTCGCGTTTTGGTTTTTCCCCTCCCGGAGATTTGTCTCGTTATCCCTCTTCGAGCGACGATTTGCGAATCCATTTGAATCAATTTGTTCTATGTCGTGAGCTCCTTCTTTCCACCGAAGGATTTCCTCTCTAACCTCACGAGCACATAGATCGGGTCGAAATCGCGTTCGTTCTTCGTTCTTTCCCCTTTTCTAGTGTTCTTCCGATTTCTCATGGATTATTTGGTTTGGAGCGATGATATCCTAGGATTAGTTTCCCAACACGTAGAAGAACACTTGGGAGAAGTTTAGTTGCAGCCCCGTTCGATTTGGTGAAGATTCAATCGATTTTGGTTTTGTCCCGAGCTGTTTTTGGGCTTTCTGGACAGTGGCGGACTGTCCGGGACTTATCCCCGGACTGTCCGGGGGTCGGGGCTGTTCACGGGCAGCGAGGTCGCTGTTTTTATTTTTGAACGGCGGACTGTCCGGGACTCATTCCCGGACTGTTCGGGGTTCAATAGCGGACAGTCCGCGACTACACAGTTTTGCTGATTTCGTCCGTATCTTTTGCATACGAGCTCTGATTTGTGATCCGTTTGTTGCGTTGGTTTCCTAACTTCTTAAGGATCACTCCAATGTACTTTTGCCACCATTGGTCAAAGTATTTTTGGTCGGACACTTCCTTCTTCTCCATAGGAGTTAAGTGTTCCGCTTTCGGAGTTTCGTTTGTCCTAGCGGCCGTATCTTTTGCGTTCGAGCACCGATTTGAGATCGGTCTGTTGCGTTAGTTTCCTAACTTCATAAGGATCTTTCCAAGGTGCTTTTGCCACTAGTTGGCCTAAGTAGTTTTGGTCGAACACTTTCCTCTTCTCCATAGGAGTGAGGTGTTCCGTTATCGGAAGTTCGATTGTTCTAGGAGCTTGCTTGTGCAGTTTTTCCCCGTTGCTTTGGTGCTCCGTTTTGGGGGTTCTTCGGTAGTTCCGCTGTAGCTCTAGGACATCTCTTAGGGTATCCACCTATTCATAGGTCGCGAACTCATCGGTTGTTTGAGTCTTCGCTTTTGGGGTGATTTTCTGGGACAAGGGCCATCATTTCTCGAGAAGAAATTTGAGGCTCCCATTCACCCCCCTCTGGTCGCCAATTCGGTCCTTCAACTTCTGATTCATGTAAGTTTCTTGTTTATATTATTCTTCTGGTCACGAGTCTCTTTTGAGCGCTTTAATCTATTGCAATAGGTTATAGTATAATTCATAGTGTAAGCATGGTGCTTAGGTTCGAGTTACTCGTAGATGTACCCTATAGGCCGGGCGTATTTAGGTGGTAGCTCGCGGGTGTGACTCTTATAGACCCGTTGAATCCTTTGTAGTCCACTTCCCCATTCATAGGACTAGCAGGACCTTAGTTACCTAGTTGAGGTTGTACTTTGGATGCAACCCTTCTATCGTAATGTCCCTAGTTGAATCATATAAAACATAGTCTCTTGCCTAGACCAGAACTAGACGAATCCCAATTTATCCTCTCTATACTCCTACTATCGACCTCATACTAGATTACTATCCCCTTACGCTTTAATCTTGTTTTTACTTTATCTTGTTTCTACATTAGTTTGTACTCCTACTCATTTATCTTTTCGGGTTATGTTAGAACGTAGTTGATCTCACACGTTTCCTTGTGGATACGATATTAAAACCTCCAGGTAAAAGCTACAACGGTATCCGTGCGTTTGCGGATCTTTTTCTGTGTGCTCATATATACCAACCAACCACTTCTATGTTGTTGGGGGTAGAGACAGCGGAGCCTGCTCTCCTCCTTGTAAAAAGGCCCAATGCCCAATGGGTCCAAGGACCTCCTTGTAAATACATGAATTATGAGGGGTGAGAAGGAAAAATATTCCTCCCACCGCCCTTAAAAATAAAGCCTAAGGGGCACCTATGGTGGGGGCTCTCTCTTCTTCCTCTTGTGTGAGACGAGTCTGGCTCACCCCCACCTATGGTAGGGGTTTGAGCGAAGGACCCTATCTCAACAGTTGGCGCCGACCGTGGGGATCGCACACCAAAAAAAAGAGAGAAAAAAATAAAAAGACAACCTTCGTCGTCGCTGGATGGAGAAACCTTCGTCATGACCAAATTCAACAACCTTCGTCGAGGCATGTTCGGGCAACCTTCGTCATCGCCGAACGGAGAAACCTTCGTCAAGGCCTGTTCGGGCAACCTTTGTCGTCGCCGGACGGAGAAACCTTCGTTGAGGCCTATTCGGTCAACCTTCGTCGTCGCCGGACGGAGAAACCTTTGTTGAGGCCTGTTCGGGCAACCTTCGTCGTGGCCTGTTCGGGCAACCTTCGTCATCACCGGACGTAGAAACCTTCGTCGAGGCCTGTTCGGGCAACCTTCGTCGAGGCCTATTCGGTCAACCTTCGTCGTCACCGGATGGAGAAACCTTCGTCGAGGCCTATTCGGTCAACCTTCATCGTCGCTGGACGGAGAAACCTTCGTCGAGGCCTGTTCGGGCAACCTTCGTCGAGGCCTGTTCGGGCAACCTTCGTCGTCGCCGCATAGAGAAACCTTCGTTAAAGCCAAAATGGTCAACCCTCGTCGTAACCAGAGTCAGCAACCCTCGTCGTGACCAAACACAACAACCCTCGTCAAGGCTAGACGGGACAACCTTTGTCATGACCAAATTCATCAACATTCGTCATGGCCAGATGAGACAACCTTCATCGTGAACCCTCATCATAAACTACGACGACTTTAGTGTACCCTCTCCAGCAATCTGAAGAAGGTACCGTCTTCATCAACCACGATGACTTCAACGAACCCTCTCCAACAATCTGGAGAAGGTACCCTTATCATAAACTACGATGACTTTAGTGTACCCTCTCCAGCAATCTGGAGAAGGTACCGTCTTCATCAACCACGATGACTTCAACGAACCCTCTCCAACAATCTGGAGGAGGTACCCTCGTCATCAACAACGACGACTCCAGCGCACCCTCTCCAACAATATAGAGAAGGTACCCTTGTCATCAACAAAGACGACTTCAACGTACCCTCTCCAACAATCCGGAGAAGGTACCCTCGTCATCAACAAGGACGACTCTAGCGTACCCTCTCCAACTATCTGGAGAAGGTACCCTCGTCATCAACAATGACAACTCCAGCGTACCCTCTCCAACAATCCGAAGAAGGTAACCTCATCATCAACAAGGACGACTCCAGCGTACCCTCTCCAATAATTTGGAGAAGGTACCCTCGTCATCAACAACGATGACTCCAGCGTACCCTCTCCAACAATCTGGAGAAGGTACTCTCGTCATCAACAAGGATGACTCCACCGTACCCTCTCCAACAATCTGGAGAAGGTACCCTCATCATCAACAAGGACGACTCCAGCATACCCTCTCCAACAATCTGGAGAAGGTACCCTCGTCATCAACAAGGACGACTCCAGCGTACCCTCTCCAACAATCCAGAGAAGGTACCCTCGTCATCAACAAGGACGACTCCAGCACACCTTCTCCAACAATCTGGAGAAGGTACGCTCGTCATTAACTACAACGACTTCAATGTACCCTCTCCAACAATCCGGAGAAGGTACCCTCGTCATCAACAAGGACGACTCCAGCGTACCCTCTCCAACAATCTGGAGAAGGTACCCTCGTCATCAACTACAACGACTTCAACGTACCCTCTCCAACAATCCGGAGAAGGTACCCTCGTCATCAACAAGGACGACTCTAGCGTACCCTCTCCAACAATATGGAGAATGTACCCTCGTCATCAACTACAACGACTTCAACGTACCCTCTCCAACAATCTGGAGAAGGTAACCTCGTCATCAACAAAGACGACTCCAGCGTACCCTCTCCAACAATCTGGAGAAGGTACCCTCGTCATCAACAACGATGACTCCAGCGTACCCTCTCCAACAATCTGGAGAAGGTACCCTCATCATCAACAAGGACGACTCCAGCGTACCCTCTCCAACAATCTGGAGAAGGTACCCTCGTCATCAACAAGGACGACTCCAGCGTACCCTCCCCAACAATCCGGAGAAGGTACCCTCGTCGTCAACAAGGACGACTCCAGCGCACCCTCTCCAACAATCTGGAGAACGTACGCTCGTCATCAACTACAACGACTTCAACGTACCCTCTCCAACTATCCGGAGAAGGTACCCTCGTCATCAACAAGGACGACTCCAGCGTACCCTCTCCAACAATCTGGAGAAGGTACCCTCGTCATCAACTACAACGACTTCAACGTACCCTCTCGAACAATCCGGAGAAGGTATCCTCGTCATCAATAAGGACGACTCCAGAGTACCCTCTCCAACAATCTGGAGAAGGTACCTTCGTCATCAATTACAATGACTTCAGCGTACCCTCTCCAGCAGTCTGGAGAAGGTACCGTCTTCATCAACCATGACGACTTCAATGAACCCTCTCCAACAATTTGGAGAAGGTACCCTCGTCATCAACAATGATGACTTTAGTGTACCCTCTCCATCAATCTGGAGAAGGTACCGTCTTCATCAACCACGACGACTTCAACGAACCTTCTCCAACAATCTGGAGAAGGTACCCTCGTCATCAACCATGATGACTCCAGCGTACCCTCTCCAGCAATATGGAGAAGGTACCCTCGCCATCAACTACAACGACTTCAACGTACCCTCTCCAGCAATGTGGAGAAGGTACCCTCATCATCAACAAGGACGACTTTAGCGTACCCTCTCCAACAATCTGGAGAAGGTACCCTCGTCATGAACAAGGACGACTCCAGCGTACCATCTCTAACAATCTGGAGAAGGTACCCTCGTCATCAACAACGACAACTCCAGCGTACCCTCTCCAACAATCTGGAGAAGGTACCCTCGTCATCAACTACAACGACTTCAACGTACCCTCTCCAGCAATTTGGAGAAGGTACCCTTGTCATCAACAAGGACGACTCCAGCGTACCCTCTTCAACAATCCGGAGAAGGTACCCTCGTCATCAACAAGGACGACTCCAGCGTACCCTCTCCAACAATCTGGAGAAGGTACCCTAGTCATCAACAAGGACGACTCCAGCGTACCCTCTCCAACAATCTGGAGAAGGTACCCTCGTCATCAACAACGACGACTCCAGCATACCCTCTCCAACAACCTGGAGAAGGTACCTCGTCATCAACTACGGCAACTTCAGCGTACCCTCTCCAGCAATCTGGAGAAGGTACAGTCTTCATCAACCACGACATCTTCAATCAACCCTCTCCAACTTTCTGGAGAAGGTACGCTTGTCATCAACAACGACAACTTCAGTGTACCCTCTCCAGCTTTCTAAAGAAGGTTTTCCATTCTCCATAAGATCTGCATGCTGCACTTGAGGTAATGAATTCATACCGCACAAAACTAGCTAAACTTGACATCATATATCTCATCTGTTGGGACACTAACCCTTTGCTAATCTCGGACTTTCACTTCTCACATCCAAATGTGCGAGGTCTCATATTACAAACTCTCTTGCAAGATTCCACTTTTTGTGACACTTCAAAACTCTTATGCGATAATACAATTTATCGAAACATCCATGCAGGATGACCTCTAATATGCGAAGCCCCTCTCATTAATAATTGACTTTGCAGGTTTCAAATTATATATTTATTTTCGCAGGTGCCTTAAATATCAATTTTTTTTGTTATGGAAGTGCTCAGCTTATCTTCACACTAATTTTGTGCAAGCAAATATCATAAACGCATCAAGCATACTCATTCATCATACCATCGCATCGCATATTCATGGTGCATACCAAACCTCACTTCGCTCTCCGAAAGACAAAGGAGACGAAGAGGGAGGTCATAATCTTTTACAGCCAAACCTCACTTCGCCCTCCAAGAGACAACGGAGGGTGAAGAGGGAGGTCCAAATAGAGTACCCTCGCAAAGAAACACGTGAAGGGCTCAAATCTTACGATTCACCGTTATATGAAAATAACTTTTTGTCTTGCAGAGCTAATTGCTTGCACACAACTTCCACAACACAAAGCAAGTCGAATGTTTCCCTCGGAAATTTTATTGACTTCACACTTTTTAGGGAGATTCCCTTGCAGGTCTTCGACATGTCTACAAGGGAAACCCACTGGACACCAAAAAATATATGAGATATGACTTCACTAACTGCACCCTCGCCGACTACACGGCGAGGGGCTCGCCTCTGACCTTGGCGACATCAGCTACACCCTCGCCGACTCCACGACAAGGGGCTCACCTCCGACCTCGGTAACATCAACTGCACCCTCGCCGACTACACGGCGAGGGGCTCACCTCCGACCTCGGTGGCATCAGCTACAACCTCGCCGACTCCACGACAAGGGGCTCGCCTCCGACCTTGGCGACATTAGCTACACCCTCGCCGACTTCGACCCAGAGAACATGTCTTGGCCGCTGCTCATGAGCTGAATGAGGCAGGCTTACTAACTACAACAAATGTTATCTCAACATCTACCTCAAGAAATGCGTCGTCATCAACCCTCGGTGGTAACTCTAGCGTCTAACCACGTCCGGCGACGCTGACCGCCCGAATGGTTGCCTGTGCTGCTAAGGACTACTTCTATTACAGAGAGTTGCTCCTTACGAGGCGAAGTCCCTCGCTGAAGCTAAGCCTAACGAGAGTTGAGTCATCGACCTCCGCATTTGACAACTTTATCAAGGCCTCCGACCTTCGCTGGTGAAATTGCTCGCTGTTCTAGGGACACCCATCGAAGCTTGAGATAGACTAGGAAATTGTACTATCGGCCCTTTTTCCTGTTCTATAGCAACTAGGTTTTGTTGTGTCTGCCAAAGCCTAGTGGCTAAGGGGCTACTGTTGGAGGTAGAGACAGCGGAGCCTGCTCTCCTCCTTGTAAAAAGGCCTAATGCCCAATGGGTCCAAGGACCTCCTT
The DNA here is from genome assembly GCA_009763385.1 of Coix lacryma-jobi var. lacryma-jobi. Lineage (NCBI taxonomy): Eukaryota > Viridiplantae > Streptophyta > Magnoliopsida > Poales > Poaceae > Coix > Coix lacryma-jobi. The sequence goes on from CM019829.1 coordinate 73,552,382, forward strand.
GTAAATACATGAATTATGAGGGGTGAGGAGGAAAAATATTCCTCCCACCGCCCTTATAAATAAAGCCTAAGGGGAACCTATGGTGGGGGCTCTCTCTTCTTCCTCTTGTGTGAGACGAGTCTGGCTCACCCCCACCTATGGTAGGGGTTTGAGCGAAGGACCCTATCTCAACATATGTGTTGCTGCTAGTGGTGACAGCCCTGCATTAGTGTGACGCTAAGAAGTGCTAAGAATCTTTCTGGCACCGTTGCCGGGGAAATGGTTGCTGAAATTAACTACGAACCTTGCTTAATCTTTATATATATATATAAAATCTTCTATCTTTTCTTATCTTTATCTTTTCCCTCTACCCTTTACTTTTATCCTTTGCCTCATCTTTGATATTCTTTCTTCTTATCTATCCTTTCATCTCTAGCATGGATGATAAAATTCCTATCTGTCAATATGCTAGACTCACGGGCACATTCCTTAAACCACCAGAACATTTATAGCCTATCACAACATCTGGTTTTGAGAAGCCCGGAATTCATAGAATTTGTTCAAAAACACACTTTCTTAGCAGAAGGTGAGGAAAACCCATACACACACCTACGAGAGTTTAGTCCAATTTGTGGCCTCCTTCGCATAGAAGGTATGCCCGACAAGGCCTTAAAATGAAAGCTTTTCCCATTCTGATTAACGGAAAAGCTAAACATTGGTATAAACTCAACATAAGGGGTGTCCATGGAGATTGGGAGACGCTATGCACTGAATTTATCTTAAAATTCTTTCCCATCTCCAAAGTAGTTGACCTCTAAAAATAGGTTCTAACTTTTAGACAACTAGAAGAAGAATCTCTTGGCGATTCATGGGACCATTTTGTTGACCTTATCCACACTGGCCCAATTCTTTCGATTCTAGACCCCATACTTCTTCAACATTTTTACATGGGTCTTAGTAGGGAGAATAGGGAATCCCTTGATATAGCCTCTGGAGGAGTTTTCTTTTGCTTGTCTGCTAGTAAAGCAAGATACTTGATATAATGAGTGGAAAGACCCCTTTCACTAGCATTCAAAAACCAACCCCTGAGAAAGAAAAGGAATCAGTCCCTAGACAAGAAGAGGAAGTTTTGATAGCTAAATCACAACCACTTATATCCCAAGATTTAGCTATCCATCCTAAACCATCAATGCCCCAAAATCCTCCTAGGGAAGAAGAAATTCCACCCTTGGAGAGTTCTAATCTTTCCGATGCTAATGGTCTAGACTTCCCGTTTCATAAGGGACCTTTATGCGAAGATAATCCTCGCAAGAACAGTTCTCTTAAAGAATGTCCTGATTCCCATTATGAATTAGTCAAGGATGGCATGTCAAGTGATGCCATAGAAGGAGAGCTAAGCCACATGGAAAATTCTATCTACTCCCGTACTATGATGACAAATGAAACAAACCATAAACCCATCCTTGACCTTGAAGATTCCTCTTATACTCATCCTTCCCAGTCTCATGGCAATCCTAAAAATCCACTAAGACAACCAAACCATAGGAGTCATGAAGACCACGAGGATGGCGATGAGATGCTACATCAATGGCTAGAATGTGTAGAATAGATGGACAAGGAAGAAGCCTTAATGGAATCTAACCTTGGCTTATTTTCAAATATAGAGTACCTAACTCCCTTTGAAACGAAGATTCATCCATCTATAGAAGAGGACCTAGGCGAGACCAATCCAATTGAAACTCTAAACATTTAGATTGGAGATAAGGATGATATCAATGAGCATGGAATCTATTCCATAACCACTTCATTAAATCCATGCTCTTATGAAACATCTCCCTAATCAATTGGTCTCTCCAACCTCACCACACTCGAGATCTTCATCCCCCTCACACTTTCTGTTTACAAAAATGTCAAAAGGGTGGTTGTAGATGCATATGTTTATCACAAATATTGTAGATCTCGTTGTGCTCTTAAGTTGGTGTTGGAGGGGAAACCACTTCACCAAATCACATTTTGATGGTTTCCCAAAGACAAGCTTAGTGTCTTAAAACAAGCAACTTTTCAGATCATAACATGAGTGTTCACATTTCTGCTACACTGTGCCCTTGTGAATTGAGCATAGAAGTATAATTGTAGAAATATTCCTTCGGGTATTCTTGTCACTAACCTTTCCAGGTCTGGAGCAAAAAGATCGAAGGAATGATAAACACAAGGTATGTCCAACTAATCCTCATGCAACATTGAATTAAATTCATCCAAACTTAATTTTTGCAAAATTCAAGCTTGGGGGAATAACTTACATAAAAATGTCCTTGCCATGTTGCTATATTGGTTGCCCCTACCTTTAAGACATGCTCAATTTGTTAAACACTGATTATTCTTTTTCATCTCCATCAGAGTAAATCTCTTTAATGCTTTAATGCTACCTACATCTGCTATAGAATATGTTTAGGTTTGAAGTAATTTCATAGACCTCTTAAATGGTACCTAGTTTAGGAGTGGTGATCTTGCTCTCAAAGGCTTTTTAATTTAAGCATGGTGCTTAGGTTAGAATACCTTCATAAGTCAAATTAGACGTGGTGTCTAGGTTGATTTCTGAACTAATAGTATGCTATAGTAGATATTGGATATTTTGTTGGACTAACCCCTGCAGGAAAACTTTCAATGTCAATCTTGGAAAGTACTGAGATAAACTCATACTAGAGATAAAGAGGGTGACACATGAACTTTAACAACTTACACAAGGAAGACACAACTCATTCATCATAGAGAGGTGAGATCCATGCAACAAGGAGAAGAGTGCCATAAATAAGACACAATCAAAGCACTCACTCCATGGAGGTGGTCGAACAAATCTCAACCAAGCCCCTTCAAGATAAACAACATCATGATTTCTCAAGACAATGAAGGAGTGCAACAAGGAGACAAAAGTACATGAACAAGATGCACAACCACTAGGCAAGGGAAGCTTCTACAAGGTGATATGGTACAATCACTCTTCAATGATAAAGGTAACATCTCAAGGTAAGTGACCGTCATTTTAAAAGCTTCTCCTTGATTCTGGTGTCTGCATAGATAAAAAACCAATCATGTTTAAGTTACACCACACTTGATCTAACCTAATCAACTCAACATGTTCAGTCCTTTGATCATTGTTCCCAGCTTTACTCTCTTGGATCTCACTATCTTAATGAGCCAAAAAGTTGCACATCCAACCTTTGGAAGATAATAGATCACAAATAGTGCGGATACATGGGTGTATGTCGAGTCTCTGAGTGATGAGTGATTGTCAACTGGGATAATGCGCATGTTCTTTGGCTTGTGTTGTACAGGTGTCGAGCACGGATACAGTGATCAAAGGCAAGGTGAAGGTCAAGTAGAGACGTGCCGTGCCGATGGACCGAGAGTGGCGAAGGGCGGACGTGAGGCTTGGACTGAGGGACCGGTGGCCTGAGGATCAGCTGTGGTGGTTGGCAGCCTGGGATAGCGACGAACGAAGACTTGTGGGCACGGTGTTGCTTGGGGACACGTGTCAGTGGATGGGGTGCACGGGCGGTACATCCCCTCTACGGCTCGGTTTGGTGGTTGAGCCACAGAAAAACCACCGAGTGGACGGTTTCCAGGATTGGGCCTCAAAACCTGGGTGCTGATGGTTTCTGAGTTTGGGCCACAAAACTCGGGCTGAGGACGGTTTTCAGGTTTGGGCCTCAAAACCTTGGTGCTGCGGGTTTCTGAGTTTGGGCCACAAAACTCAGGCGATGGACGGTTGGTTTCCCAGTTTGGGCCTCAAAACCGGGGGTTGGTCGTGAAGGCTGGTTTCCCGGTTTGGGCCTCAAAACCGGGGGCGAAGTCCAGGAAAAGGACGAGCGGAGCGATGGCGGCACGTGGCGGCAATCGGTGAGGTTGCATCGAGGCAACGCTACCAGTTGTGCGGGCGTGGCCGTCGGATCACCATCTACCTTGAGTTGGTCCAGAATAACCCTAGGGTTTAGCTGGCTCGCTCTGTAATTAGTGAGGGGTAGAGTAGGAATTAGAATTAGGATAAGTGACACCCTCCTCCCATTGTATCTCAGTCATTTGCTCTTTGCCTTCTAGGTTTTCCTGCTCTCCCAATCACCTGCTGTAGCAACTGAGATCCGCAGAGAACCATACCTCTATGTACTGGAGATTTTGAGGAAGTGAGACTGTAATCTCACTGTTGTAGCGTGTGGTAGCCACACCGTTGCAGATCGATGACTTGATTCGCGTTTTTGTTCATGTTCTTCGCGTTCTTCGTTTCTCCGCGATTTTCCTGTCACTCGATCTCCCTCTCTACTGCATCTTTGCGAAATCCATTTGAATCAACTTGTTCTTTATAGTGAGGAGATCATTTCCACCAAAGGAATTCATCTAACTCCTCACGAACAAGTAGATTGGGTTGATTTCGTTTTCGTGGCACTTTTTTGTTCATACTCCTTCCCTTTCGATTTCCCGGTGATTGAGTTGATTTGAGCGGATGATTTCTTGGGGATAGTCTCCTAACTACCTCGTGATCATTCTCTCCATGTTTCGGAACGTGGGATTGTGATTTGATTTGGATTTGGGAGGTTGTGTGTGAAGGGCGACCGAAATCGCCCTCATTGAGTGGTCGTGGAAAGTCCGCAGTTTGACCGGCGGACAGTCCGCGCGTCGGGCTCCGACCGAGCAGTGGTCGCGCGGCTCGGCTGTGCTTTGCCTCGGGTGACCGGCGGACAGTCCGCCGTTGACAGGCGCGGACAGTCCGGGCCTGAGCAGAGGACTTTCAGCAACTGTGCTGTTTCGCACTTTTGACCGGCGGACAGTCCGCCAGGGAACCGCGGACAGTCCGCCCCTAGCGCGGACAGTCCGGGACCAAGAGTCCAGACAGTCCGGAATTTGGCTGTGTGTTGCGGTTTAGTGCATTTGCTCTCCCGACTTCTCCGTTTGGTTTCCGGACTTCTCGTTTGACCCTAGAGTTGATCAAGGAACTTCTCTAGGTATCTCTGCTACTTGTTAGCATTGGTATTTGGGGATTTCTCGACGTAGTCTTCCATCTACGTTCGAGACTTGGTTTTTAGGGGTTGAACTTGTACCAGTGCTTTTGCCGTTTGGCTTGCTATCGCTTTGTGGTGCCTCGCTGTGATCCTAGGTATCATCCACCCTCTTCCAAGGGTCATGGGCATCACAGTTTCGATCGAAGCTTCAGGGGGTTGATTTGTGGGACAAAGGCCAAAGTTTCGAGAGAAATTTTTGAGCTCCCATTCACCCCCTCTCTGGTCGCCTTGCTATTGCATTCTCGGTCCTTCAATTGGTATCGGAGCGGGTTAAGGATCTTCCACCTTAGTCGGTTCCAGATCCACAGAAGGCGACATGGATCGCGGCGTGGGCAAACCGCCGTTTTTCGATGGGACGAACTATGCGTATTGGAAGATACGCATGTCGGCCTATCTGCAGAGTTTGGGTGCTTCCATCTGGGATATTTGCAACTCTGCCGATTACGTGGTCTTGGCTGCTCGTGTCACTCAGCATCAGACCGATGAGCACGATGCCAATAGCCGAGCCCGTAATGCTCTTTTCTCATGCTTGAGCATGAGTGAGTTTGATCGCGTTTCTCACCTCGCTACGGCTCGGGAGATTTGGGCTACCCTCATGCGTTTCCATGAGGGAACCACTCAAGTCAAAACCCGTCTCTATGAGTCGTTCAAGCGAGAGTATGAGAACTTTTGACATATGCCTGGCGAGAGCATAGAAAGTTTATTCGCTCGCTTTCAGGTGATTGTCAACAGGATGAGGGCAAACAAGGAGCTGTTGCCTTTCGACGATCATGAGAGGTCTTTGAAGCTTTTGCATACACTTGATCGGTCGGTGTGGGATAACAAAGTTCAGGCGATCATCGAATCGCCTAACTATGAGACCCTCACGTGCGATGAGCTCTTTAGTAAGCTCAAGTCCAGTGAGATCGATGCCATGGCGAGGGCTTCTTTTGAAAATCCTTCTGGCCCGTCAATGGCTTTGCTTTCTGGCTGTTCTGCTAACACCTCTGGAGGCTTTGCACTTTCCTCTCTTCTTTCTGTCACAGAGGAGCAGCTGGAGTTCATGGGGGATGACAAGCTGACATTGCTTGCCAACCAGTTCTTGCGGTTCCACAATAACCGCATGAACCATCGCCGCGGAGGAGGACGCTCGGGATGTTTCGAGTGCGGCGACCCCAACCACTTCATCGCCAATTGCCCGAAGAAGAACAAGCAGACCTTCGGCAAGGCGGATCATGGGCACAAGTACGACTCCAGCAAGCTCAAGGAGAAGTATGTCCCCGCGAAGCACAAGTGGAAGGGCGGCTTCAACAAGGAGTACATCAAGACGAAGTACTTGGAGAAGGCCCAGGCTGAGCAGCGTGCGTTCTTCGCCACACTCAGCGACGTCGATGACTCGAATGACGACTCCGCTTCCTCCAGCGATGATGAGTCCGAGAAGAAGAAGAGGATCGAGGACAAGCTGAACGGCCTCTGCTTCTTCGCCGACAACGAAGGCTTCTGCACCATGGCCCTCGGCAAGGAGGTCGACGACGAGCTGGAGGAGACCCCTCGGAACGACGACGACACATCCCAGGTATCTCTGACCCCCGATGAGCTTTCTGCTGAGGTCGAGAAAATTACTGCCGCTCTCCTTAGTCTAGGTAAGTTGCTTAGGCGTGCTGCTAGAGAGCACAAGGAGTTTAGGCAGAAGTGGGAGGATACGGTGAACGAGCTTTAGTTTGCCCAGTCCACCGTAGTTGTCTTTGAGGAGGGTCAGTGCGAGATGTGCACCACGCACATGACTGACCTTCTCACCTTGAGTGGTAAGTATGCTGCGTTGGTTGGAGAGGTGGATGAGCTTAAGGCTAGATCCTCGCTGTTGGGTGCGTGCAAGTCTTGTGCAGGCTTGCAACCCGAGTTGGCAGAGAAGAATGCCAAGATTGTGTCTCTTGAGAAGGCCAACTCGGGTAGCACCTGTGTGGCTAGGTGTGCTTTGTGCGAGGGCTTGGAGATGGAGATAGCCAATGTGAAGCATGACAAGATGCAAACCGAGGAGGAAAACACATACCTTCGGACCATCTTGTCATGGGTGTCTAGTGGTGAGCCGCAGCATGGGATGATGATCTCCCAATTCAAGCGTGCTGCTGGAGGTCCAGGTGTAGGCTTTGCTCAGGGTGTTGATGTTTCATCTTTTGGGAAGATTGGAGAGTCGAGTGGTCTTAACCCATGTGAGATGCCCAACTCCACCACTACTCCCAAGCTTACTAAGATTCCACCCAAAGAGCCTCTCAAGCCTAACACCAAGGATGGTGTGTTCGTTGAACCTCCATGGGCTCCACCCAAGAAACAAACATGGCATCCCAAGCCCAACCACCTGAAAAACAAGTTGGACGCCATGCCACCTATCCAAGAGGAGCTTATGCCATAGAAGGGCAAAGTGATCCACACCCACTACCGTGAGTACCAACAACCCACTATGAGAGCGATGAGGTACCATTGTGAGCATTGTGGGAGAGGGACACTTGAGTGAGTTTTGCTTTCGGCGCAAGAGAGAGGCGCGCCGTGCAAAGGAGATGAACAACACGGACATGTACCATCCTTTCCATGATGTACATGTGCCGAATGTTCAGAGGCGTGCTACTAGGCCTAGAGGTCCAAAACCTCAAGTTCCCAGGCCTAGGCTGCGAGGAGGTCGTGCCCGGCGGGAGGCTACAGTTGTAGGCTATGGACCCCATGGCGGTGGCTTTGTAGTTGAGCGTTTTCCACCTCCGCGTTTTGAGTATCGCGATGGACGCTCCTCCCTTAGCGGACCACGTTTTCCTCTACGTGGTGATCAGCTGACCCAACACTAGTATTTTCCCTACTTCACTAACCCCAGTGTTGGACCGTATGCTCACCCTATGTCTTTTTATTGATGTAGGTAAAACGATTGGAGAACGTTTGGTTGGTGGATTCCGGCTGTTCGAGACACATGACCGGAAATGCCAAGTGGTTCTCCAGTCTTAGTCCGGTCGCCGGAAAGGAGTTTATCACCTTCGGCGACAATAGCAAAGGTAAAGTGTTGTCTCGTGGGTCGGTGCGAGTGAATGAGCACTTTGTGTTGCGCGATGTTGCTCTTGTTTCTAACTTGCATTTTAACCTTCTTTCTGTTTCGCAACTCTTTGATGATGACTATGAGATTCGTTTTAAAACGAATCTCAGTCGTATTTTGGATCCTCAGGGCAATCTTGTGTGTTTGATTTTGCCCTTTGGAAAAGTCTTTCGTGCGAACTTCTCGGAGTCTTTTTGCACTTCTCGTTGTCTTTTGGCTGGACCTTCCTCCTCTGATCTTTGGAAGTGGCATAGGAGACTAGGTCACTTGAGCTTCGACTTGCTTGCAAGGCTTACTTCACTTGGCCTAATCCGAGGATTGCCCAATTTATCCATGGAGAAGGATCTTGTTTGCCATTCTTGTAGACATGGGAAGATGGTTGCCGCTCCCCACCATCTAGTGACTCAGGTCATGACTAAGCGCCCTGGAGAGCTTTTACACATGGACCTTGTTGGTCCGGCTCGGGTGAGCTCGGTTGGGGGAAAGTGGTATGTGCTTGTTGTTGTTGATGATTTTTCGAGATATTCGTGGGTCTTCTTTTTAGCTAAGAAGACCGAGACTTTCTCTTTTGCTCGCAATCTGATTTTGCGTCTTCAGAATGAGTTCCCTATGAACTCAATACGAGCAATTCAGAGTGATAATGGTTCTGAATTCAAGAATTCGGATTATGAGAAGTTTTGTAACTCTTTGGGCTTAGAACATCAGTTTTCTTCCCCCTACACACCGCCATAGAATGGTGATGTAGAGAGGAAGAATCGTACCCTTGTTGAGATGGCCAGGACGATGCTCGATGAGCATAGGACTCCTAGGCGGTATTGGGCCGAAGCTATGAATACTGCATGCTATATTTCCAATCGCATTTTCCTCCGGGCTTTCTTGAAAAAGACTTCTTATGAGTTGCGTTTTGGAAAACAGCCTAAAGTGAGTTATTTTAGAGTTTTTGGTTGCCACTGCTTTATACTCAAGAAAGGCAACTTGGACAAGTTTGAGTCTCGTTCCTCTGACGGTTTATTTTTGGGTTATGGCACCCATACTCGAGCATATCGTGTACTTAACCTTGATACTAACCGAGTCATGGAGACATCAGATGTCACCTTCGACGAGACCATGGTTTGTCCTTCTTCTCGTTTTGAGCGTGCGGGTGATCATGAGGTTGGCGAGCCTCTTTTTGATGATGAGGACGAGGGTGCTGAAGGGATGGATGACCCAGCACCACTTCCACCTGTTGTGCCGCAAAGAGCGGCCTCTACTACCACTCACGGCCCCGACCCTTCTTCTTCGACTTGGGGGCCGTGGGATCTACCACCTCGAGCGGTACCTTTTGTACCCGAGGAGGCACCAGCTGCTGTTGAGGGGGAGGTCTCTTCAGCTCGGGAGGCGCCACAACACATCCAACGCCAACACCTGCCTCAACAGATGATCGGCAGCATCGGCGAACGCGTCACTCGGTCAAGGTCACAACAAATCTCTCACTTTGCTCATTCTGCATTTGTTGCTGATTTTGAACCCCGAGATGTTGGACATGCTTTATCTGATCCGGATTGGGTCAATGCCATGCATGAGGAGTTAGAAAATTTTGAGAGAAATGGGGTCTGGGTTTTGGTTCCTCTTCCTCCTGAGTGTCACCCTATTGGGACAAAATGGGTTTTCAAAAACAAACAAGGAGAGGATGGCCATGTTGTGAGAAACAAGGCCAGACTTGTAGCCCAGGGGTATAGTCAAAAGGAGGGGATAAACTATGAGGAGACTTTTTATCCTGTAGCTCGTTTGGAGGCAATTAGGATTCTCTTGGCTTTTGCTGCATCCAAAGGGTTTAAACTTTTTCAAATGGATGTGAAGAGTGCCTTCCTAAATGGCTACATAGAAGAAGAGGTGTATGTGAAACAACCCCCAGTTTTGAAAATCTCAAGTTTCCAAACCATGTTTTTAAACTTCACAAAGCTTTATATGGTTTGAAACAAGCCCCTAGAGCCTGGTATGATAGGTTGAAAACCTTTTTGCTTGCTAAGGGTTTTAAAATGGGATGTGTGGATAAAACGCTCTTTCTCCTCAAGCAAGGCAATGACACTCTCTTGGTCCAGATTTACGTGGATGATATCATTTTCAGTGGTTCTTCTCACGCTTTGGTTGCCAAGTTTGCAGATACTATGAGCAGGGAGTTTGAGATGAGCATGATGGCTGAGTTGACGTTTTTCCTCGGGTTGCAAATGAAGCAATCCCGAGAGGGGACGTTCGTGCATCAGGGCAAGTACACCAAGGACATCCTGAAGAAGTTTGACATGGGTGAGGCCAAGCCTCTTCCAACACCCATGCCAACCACGACGGCCCTGGATGCGGATGTGGATGGAGAAGCTGTGGACCAGAAGGAGTACCGAAGTATGATCGGGTCGCTGCTGTACTTGATGGCGACACGCCCGGACATCCAGTTCGCGGTGTGTCTTTGCGCACGATTTCAGTCGTCGCCGCGCACTTCTCACCGATAGGCGGTCAAGCGCATTATGAAGTACTTATGCTTCACTCCAGAGTTTGGGATTTGGTATTCTACTTCTTCCACCCTCTCCCTTTGCGGTTATTCTGATGCCGATTTTGCTAGTTGCCGTATTGATCGCAAGTCCACTTCTGGGACTTGTCAGTTTTTTGGTTCTTCTCTTGTATCGTGGTCTTCTCGCAAGCAGTCTAGTGTCGCCCAGTCTACCACGGAGGCTGAGTATGTTGCTGCGGCTAGCTGCTATTCCCAGTTGCTTTGGATGATGGCCACTTTGCATGATTTTGGTCTGAGCTTTTCTCGCGTTCCTTTGCTTTGTGACAACACAAGTGCTATTTGCATTGCTAAAAACCCCGTGCTGCACTCTAAGACCAAACACATTGATGTGCGCTTTCATTTTCTGCGAGACCACTATGAGAAGGGTGATATCGACCTTCGCCATGTCGATACTCATCATCAGTTGGCTGATATTTTCACCAAGCCTTTGGACCAATCAACTTTTGCTAGGTTGAGAGGTGAGCTTGGTGTGTGTTTCTGCTTTTAGATGGGGGAAACATTTTGACTCTTGTTTTATAAACTGACTTTGTGTTTTTCATTTGATTTCTTCATGCATCTTTGCATTTCATCTTGCATATTTACATCCAGAGCTTCATGAATATAATCTTTAGAATGTGGCTATGCTCTGTCTAGTATTTGCTCCGATGCTTTATGATGATGCTTGTAGCTTATGCTCTTTCTGGTCACTAATGCTTGTTGTGAGTTGAGCTATTTTTGAATGGTGAACCTGCTTAATGTATGTAAAACTTGAAATTGTTCACCATTGAGATATGCAACTAGCATGTGTAGGATGTGTAGAATTCACTCGTGCTTTTCATATATGCTAGGTTGCTATGTATCTAGTTCTGAGTCATTCACTTGCTTGGTATGTTCATATTCTGAGATAAAATTTGAACCAAGTTAAGTGAATTAGAAAGATCGAGACGGGACTGCTTGTCAGCACATCACAGTTTCGAGACTGTTTCTCATTGCACTTTGAGTTAAACTTGAGCTGTGTAGTGCATGACCGAAACTGTTGCTTTAAGTTTCTGATTGCTTCTGCATAGGCAATCACATGCTGACATTTGAACTTTTGTAATTTTTAACCTCTGCAACTCCGATAAAAATTGGATACACAAGTCTATGTTTCATTCTATAGCATGATGATTGAACTGTGCTAGGGGTAGTTCACCTTGTATACATGTTTAGCACTTGTTTGACTTCCTGTCTATACATGTTTGGTGCTATTTTGATGGTGAATACCTTTTTGGCTTAGAACTGCTCACTTTGCTCACATGTTCATATTTTGTATTTGGTGATCAGTTTGAGCCTTTGCTAGCTCATTCTAGATGTTGTTGAGTCATCGGATCAACACTGTGTAGAGCATCTTTTCATTCTATTGACTCTATTCCTGAAGCTGCTAACTTGCATTTTGACTCATATGCATTTGGAGGGGAGATTCTTGATAGTGCATTTTCAACTAAGGGGGAGAAAATATTGACAAATCATATGTGCTCTCTGTGTTTGACTAAGGGGAAGAAAATATCTTCAAATCTTTGCTTTCCGAGTTGAACTTAAGGAGAGATTTCCTGGTTGTCTGCATTATTTGAGGGGGATCTTGTTCACTGCTGCGTTTTCAAGTTGATAACAGTTGGTTTGGAGCATTTTTGGTAGCTGGTTGTGTTGAGCCTTTGCCTCTGTCTTGAGGAACTAGCACCTTTGCTTTTATGCTCTTCAGTTGGTACCAAGCTTTCTTCAGTTGGTATCAAGTTTTCTCGCTAGCGGTGTTGAGCCCGTTCTGCCTCTTCTTGAGGGCTAGCTCTGTTTTGCTTGATTTTCAGTTGATCCTTCAATTGGTATCGAGTTTTCCCGCTAGCGGTGTTGAGCCTGTTCTACCTCTTCTTGAGGGCTAGCTTTGCTTTGCTTTGTTGCGTCGAGCCGTTGCCCATGTCTTCGGGAACCAAGTTGTTTTGCTCTTTCCACTTGACCTTCTTCGGCTTTGCTATGCTTTTGGGTCATTTGGCCGAGTTCTCTCTCCTTCTTCCTTCCTTCCTATATTCCATTATGATTTGTGTTGGTAGTTGACAATGCACTCATCAAGGGGGAGATTGCGAATACATGGGTGTATGCCGAGTCTCTGAGTGATGAGTGATTGTCAACTAGGATAATGCGCATGTTCTTTGACTTGTGTTGTGCAGGTGTCGAGCACGGATATAGTGATCAAAGGCAAGGTGAAGGTCAAGTAGAGGCGTGTCGTGCCGATGGACCGAGAGTGGCGAAGGGCGGACGTGAGGCTTGGACTGAGGGACCGGTGGCCTCAGGATCAGCTGTGGTGGCTGGCAGCCTGGGACAGCGACGAGCGAAGACTTGCGGGCACGGTGTTGCTTGGGTCGAGGACCTGGGGACACGTGTCAGTGGACGGGGTGCACGGGCGGTACATCCCCTCTACGGCTCGGTTTGGTGGTTGAGCCACAGAAAAACCACCAAGTGGACGGTTTCCAGGTTTGGGCCTCAAAACCTGGGTGCTGATGGTTTCCGAGTTTGGGCCACTGTTGGTATTTCTTAGCGTCGCTACTAAGAATAGAGTTTTAATCTATCCTCGGCAACGACGCCAGAAATGCTTGTTGACACTTCTTAACACAATCACTAGAAGTAGACTATGGAGCCTAACCCCAGCAACGGTGCTAGAAGTGTCTGGTTGGTAAAACTAATGACTATTGGATAATTCCGCAAGCGCACAGAAATTACCGATGTAGCATTTCACCCGGGAGTATTCCAAGGTATCGTATTTATTTTATCCCAAAGGAAGCGATGACTAGAAAGACTAACAAGAAAAGGGATCCTATCTTAGATTAGCTACAACTAATGTAGAGGGTGATGAACGAAGGGTAAAAGGAAGGTGATGGTCCAGGATAATCAAATGAGATAATTAAAGGTAACTAGTGTAGTATAGCTAGGTGGGAGGACAACGAGTGAGAAAGGTTCCTGTGAAATTCTTAATCCACTCCCGTGTTCTAATTAATCAAATAGTAGATGCAACTAGGATTGATTACCTTCACCTTGGTTGCTAGGGATAAACGAGAGAGTAAAGCGATAGAAGGTTGTTCACCTAACCCAGTACTCAAGCGAATATTTGGCTTATGGACGCCTTACCTTTTAAAAACTAGCCTGAGTTCACGTCAGGGGATCTAGGTAGCTAGGCAAAATCTGTCTCCTTTTGCCCATGCGCCCCTACTATCCGTGCAAGCCAGCGGCAACCAAAGATAAGTCTTAGCCTAAGCACCACGCTTATGCTAATCCTTATTACTCTAGCTAATATACGATTAACTAAAGCACCGTTTTACGGGCGATGATAAACAAGATGTTTGTGTAAGAGTCACAATCTAGTATATAACTACTACAAGACTAACTAGAGCACTACAATATTATTGCAAGAATAATATTGCACAAAGGATAACACTTTGAAATGCAGAAGAAGAATATATATAATAAATAATTCTGGAAAGAGAAAGATACAAGAGCTATACCAGACTCCCAGAAGACGACTCCGGAGCCCCGAGCTTCGCCCAACTCAACTCTAACTCCCACACTAGACTACACTACAACTAGAAGGCTAACACTTGTATCTCATATGAAGTGAATCCTCTAATGAACCATGTCTTGAGAGGGTGGATGAAGCCTCTATTTATAGGGGAAGGTGGAGTAGGGGCTACTCCGCACCACGTCATCGATCCGCGTGCTCCCCATCTCTCATCCCTTGGATCCACCGTCATTGTAACCGCCATGGATGGATGGCCTTGATTTCTTCACGTGTGAAACATGTGCAAGCAACCGACATTGGATGGGGTTCATCCTGGGGTCAGCCGACCCCAGCCAATGACAGGTGGGCCCACCACTTTGCTTCTAGAAGGTGCTGATGTCATTAGGCTGAATAGTGTTGCCAGGGCCCACCAAGGGGGGGTCGGCCGACCCCCCTATGACAGGGTTGGCCCACCAACTTGTGTCCCCTGATGTCCCCACATGTCATGGAGCATGGTGTCATACGTTGGTTGCATTTGCTTTCTTGTGTGGGCCCATGGATCCATGTGCTTCTCATCTTTCACCGTTGAATGCAAACACATTTCTGATCTGATGGTGGAAAGTAGCTTGGTGAAGCTTCACTTGGATAGTGCCACATCACCAAGCCCGAGGAGCTCCCATGGTGGGGTCGGCCGACCCCACCTTGGGTGGGTCCAGGTGTCCATTTTCTTCTTATTCTATTATACCTGCAAATCAAATACTAAGTGTACAAGTGGAACCTTTTATTGATAAAATATGTCTATGTCATGTCATTCTTCTCTATTTTCGAGCCTGTTGACGATATTTTGATATGTATTTTTATGCTATAATTATCGTCAACAAGATCCCCCAAGCTTAACCTTTGCTCGTCCCGAGCAAATAATCAAACTTAGTCTCGGTGGATCAGGAGTTGCTACAATGTTTATATTTCAAGAGTACCATGTATTCAACAAGATATTTCTCTTAATCATGGAAAATTTAGCTAGGTAAAACTCACTCATATTACCTTAGTCTTTCGTGGGCTTATGGCCTTTCCTTTGTCTTGGGGAGTTGAGAGACAGAACAGTTAAACTTGAGCACTACTTTCTCATTCTTTGCAAGTTTCATACTGGAGGTTTTTGCAATATTTTCAAAAGAAATCTTAATGTTCCTCATATGGTTCTCTCATGTCACTCAAAGGGTGTATGATTCCTCACCAAGGCATATGGTAAGTGTTGCCCTCTCTAATTCATCTTACTTCTAAAAAGGTTTATATGGAGCTTAAGGTAGGAGTGTCAAAGAATAGCATACTTACTGAGCATGTATTGTCAAGTTAAAGCTTGGATCCAAGAAGAGAAGTGGCATACCCCCAGATCAAGATGTGCAAGAAGAGAAGTGGCATACCCCCAGATCAAGATGTGCAAGTGTGTGATATGTAGTGTACTAGAGTGCTTCTCTATTTGATAATATCACTCTCTTTTTTTTATTGACACATGGCTTGCATTTTTTTTCTCTTTTTTTTGCATGGACTCTCATATGTCCATAAATATTTATTTTTCCTAGCCTTTTGTGTCTCATTTATTGATTCATACTTGGAGAGAGATATACTAAAAACATGAAGCACTCTATTTTTGTGTAATGAATAAATGGCATGTTTGTGCGTACTTCCAGTGTAGAAGTAGCAAGGATGTATATATGGTGTGTGTACGTGATCTTGATCTTACGAGTATGAAAAACCTCTTAACACGGATCAACAAGACTTAACAAGACTCAACACTAAGCAAGCAGCTTATGTGGAAGGTTTTTCACTACATCATATATATATAAGGATGTGGTAGGAATTTATTACCATTGAGGGACAATTAAGTTTTTGATTATTTTAAGAATAAATTCTCCGGTAATCATGCATGCTTAGAATAATATTATAGCAGCTCTTGTCTCACTATATCATGTCTCACAACAACTTAGACTTAGTTTTAGCACTTGCATACCCACAAAAGTGTTCAAGTTCATGGCGGTCTTATGTGAGCTAAGTGATCCATACTTAGAAAATAGCAAGCTGTATACTAGGTACTAAGGAAATATTAACAGAGCAACTATTCATCATTTCCAAGAAAAGTAGACATGCATGACATAAATAAGCATAGGAAATATTTTTTGGCATTTTCTTATTATTTATTTATTTATATTATTAAGATACGATAAACAAAATAAAAAAATGCTAAGATAGAATACTTACCTTAGTGGGGGAGAGAATCTCCCCCAAGCTTGTCTTTTTGTTATGATTTTTGTTTTTTTTTCACTGGAGTGGATATGGTGGATAGTATGGCGGGTATTGTGGAGGATACTGTGGAGGATATTGCGGAGTATATTGCGGAGGCGGGTATGGATGTGGATGCTGTGGTGGATACTGGGCAATATATGGTGGTACGGGAATATTGTGGTGTGCATAAAGGTTGGCCCAGTTTCGGCCACTAGCTTCCTGGAGACTCATGAGCTGCTACTGGGTTTGGACTGCAGTGTTCTGTATGGCTTTATGGCTGGTGCATTGTCCAAATGGTGGTTTACTTAAGGAGTTAAGCAAATGTCTTAACCAAGGTTGGCAAGGAGTGATAGAATTAAGGGTTGCATGAGTGAAATTAGGAAGAGGGACTTACCTACTCCCTCAGGTTACTCATGAATGATTGAGTATGTGCACTCCTCTCATCAAGTTTATTTAAGCAAGAGATGAGAGAGAGAGATCATTATTCTAGGTCCTAGAATGCAAGTCGACAAGTATATGTCTGTTGATTCTTGCATCTCTATCTAGATAGCTCATGCCAGAAGGTGAGATGAGGTGGGGCCTACCATGGGGTCGGCCGACCCCATCATCCCCACTTAAATTGTTCTGAGTAGAGAATACTAGTACTAGAATATGGAAGTGCACACAGAGTGACTGAAAATATTTTGAAAGATTAGCATACTAGCTTTATTTACATGTTCAATTAGAGCAATGTAGATTATCATGCAATTTCTTAAGTGTTGTCGTGGATGTAACAAATGTTGCATGGGGAGCATCTCATGACATGCAAATTGGTAGGTGATGGTCACCAGGGTGGGGTCGGCCGACCCCACCATACACCCCGTGAGATGGTGTCCAAAATCTAGGTGCACTAAGACATGTGTATGCTTTGGGAAAAGACTAAAAGAAGTTGAGAGGTTGCCATGCTAGGTTCATTTGAATGATCAAATAGGCTAAGTGAAGTGACATGCTATGTGATTGGCTATGTAACGAAGGAGCATATCAAGGCATGACATAGATTTAACATAGACAAAAGTTGACAGGTGATGGTCACCAGGGTGGGGTCGGCCGACCCCCCCTTGGGCCCACCTTGTGTCCAAGTTTCGGTGGTGTTAAACTAGATGATTAAGTTAGTTTTATATTTTAACTAAAGTCAATAGAAAAAAGGTAGTGAGAAGTTAATGAAAAAAAGTAAATGAAAGTTAAATTAAGTGTTAGTGTACTTACCTTGATCGAAGAGTGATTTCCTCAGGTTCCTGTAGCAGGTCCTTGGACCGGGGCAGGAATTTTCTTCGGAAGTGTTGCCGGTTGTGTCACCTTTTTCTTCCATATTCGCTTGCTTTTTGCCCGTGGTTTTGGATTAGCCTTCTTCTTTATACTATACATGAGACTGACTACCTCCACATCCACGCCCATGATTAGTGAGCATTGTGCAAGCTTGGGTTTGAAGTTGAATTTCTCTTGGGTCCCATTAATATTGAACTGAATTTCTCCGGCTCCAACATCAATATGTGCATTGGCGGTGCTGAGAAATGGTCTTCCGAGGATAAGTGAATTCTTCTTGTCTACCTCCATGTCCAGTACCACGAAATCCACGGGGATGAAGAATTCACGTATCTTGACTGGAATATTCTCAGCTATCCCCGCCGGATGGCAAATTGATTGATCCGCTAACTGCAAATATATTGATGTAGGGGACAAAACAGCATGACTTAGTTTATCAAAAATTACCTTTGGCATGACACTGACGCTTGCTCCCAAGTCACACAGTGCATGCTCGAAATGTTGTGTTCCAATGGAGCATTCAATGGTGGGACACCCAGGATCCTTCTTCTTTTCCGTCACTTGGTTTAATATAGCCGCGCTGCATTCTTCGGTTAGTTTAATTACCTCAGTTGTAGGCAGCGGGCGCTTGTTGTTGAGAATGTCTCTTAGGTACTTGGCATAGGTTGGAACCTGCATTGCATCAAGTAATGGAATATTGACATACAACTGACGAATTACCTCGATGAATTTGCCGAATTGTTCATCGGTTGTTTGTTTCCTCGTCCTTGGAAAGGGCAGCAATCTACTGGCGTCGTAGAACTCATGTGGAGCCGTCTTTCCATGGAACTTGGTGTCATCTTCCTTGGATGGTTGTTCCTCTTCTTCTTCTTCTGCCTCATCTTCCTTGTCTTTTCTCGTACTCCTCCTTGTTGTTATATTAGGATTTGGTGGATCACGAGTGGTCTTACCCCCTCTCGTGGTCACCGCATTTAAGGTGTTGCAAGAATTTACAGAAGATGGAATAGTAGCGGCTATTTGTGCTAATTGAGACTCTAATATTTTATTAAAGTTCAATTGATCTTTGACAGAAGAAGGAAGAGAATCAGTTTTAGAAGTTAAAGACTCAAGAACCTTGTCATTAGCTAGCAATCTTTTATTCATTTCTTCATTGATTTTAGCTTGCTTTATGACAAGATCTTTAAGTGAAGGCCAATTGGGGTTACCTTGGCCTTTGAAGCGCGAAGTCGTTCCTCCTTGTTGAGGTTACCCGTTGTTGGTGGCATACACAACTTCATGGCTTACATTTTGCACCTCGCTCTCTTGATTTGATTTGTATGCATGTGCTGAGGCGTACTGTTGGATGGCCTCTCATTCTTTCTTGAACTTGGCTCGTTCGTCCAATTTTTTCATCAAGAGCTCCATCTTATTGGAGATGGCATTCACTTCTTCAATGGTGTTCATGCCTCTCTTCTTAGGTTGAGGACGTTCTCCACTCCACCCTTGATTTGTCACTATGTTCTCAATGAGATTCTTGGCTTGAGTGATATTCAGGGAGGTGAACGATCCTCTTGCAGCGGCATCAAGGTGACTACAGGCTACTGGAGTTAGCCCATGATAGAAACCTTGAATCAGGAGCCATTCCTTGATTCCATGATGTGGAAATTCTCAGATGTACTCCTGAAGACGTTCCCATGCTTCGGGAATAGTATCGTCTGCCTGCTGTTGGAAGCTCGAAATCTTGGCCCGTAGAGCAGATGTCTTGCCCATTGGGAAGAATTTCGTGAGAAATGCATTGGCAGACCTTCTCCAGGTGTTAACATCATCGGGTCGAGCGTAAAACCATTGCTTCGCTTTCCAAGTCAAAGAGAATGGGAATAAGCGAAGACGGATGGCGTCAGCTGTGACCCCTTTGATGGCAATGGTGCTACACACCTCTAGAAAGTGCTGGAGATGTGCATTTGCATCCTCATGTTGCTTTCCACTAAATGTACTGGCTTGCACCATAGTGAAGGACCGAGAATGCAACCAGAAAGCGACCAGAGGGGGGGTGAATGGGAGCTTCAAAATTCCTTTCGGAAACTTGTCGCCACTGTCCCTTAACTCTACCCCAAGAGCAAACCCTAGAGCTCGCAAGTGTCCACGACCCTAGAGATAGGGTGGATGCTTCCAAGAAGCACAGCGAGACACTATACGACTCTAGAAACCCAACGCAAAAGCCGGAAATCAAAACTGACAGCGAACGATCGAACCACGGACGAAACTGAGCAGACTCAGCAGCATCAGACGCTGGCAGCGTCCGATGACCAACCAACGGACGCGTCCGATGCAAACAGAGCAAATCTGGAACCTTACTGGACCAACATCGGACGCTGCTACAGTGCAACCCTAGCGTCCGATGCCTGACCCCCGGCGCGTCCGATGGCAACGGACGCTCCGATGGTCAGCATCCGATGCTCCTTTAAAAACACTGTCAGATGACACGTGGCATCGAATGCTCCGATGTGATGAACACAGCGTCCGATGGTCACAGTCACAACGTCCGATGGTCCCAAAACAGCACTGTTCTTCCGCGAAATTCACCCGATCTCCTCCGAAACAAAAGCACTAAGGCTTAGACTTGGTATGAGGAGTTCCAAGGAGGTTAGTGAGCTATCCCAAAAGAATCATGGCTCGAACCTAACCTCAAATCGGTGAATTGGAAGAATTTTGGGACTAAAGGAGCAAAACCGATCCGGGACAAAAATCAATCGATCTACTAGCTCGTGAGGTTAGAGAAGATTTCCTTTGGTGAAAAGAATTGCCTCACGATCTAGAACAACTCAGTTCAAACGGATTTGCAAAAGACGCACTGAGTAAAGAGATCGATCGATGGGAAAAACGCGGAGAAAAGCAATCCGCGAAGAACACAAACAAAACGCGAATCACAACCACGAATTTGCAACCGTGTGGCTACCACACGCTACAATAGTGAGATTACGGTCTCACTTCCTCAAAATCTCCAGTACATAGAGGTATGGTTCTCTGCGGCTCTCAGCTAGCTACAGTAGGGGATTGGGAGAGTAGGAAACCCTAGAAGCAAAGAGCAAATGACCGAGATAGGTGGGGAGGTGGGTGTCTCCCCCTACTTATCCTAATTCTAACTATTCCTAATTCCCACTCTACCCCTAACTACTTACAGAGCGAACCAGCTAAACCCTAAGGTTATTCTGGACCAACTCGATGGTAGGTGGATCCAACGGCCACGCCCGCACAACTGGTAGCGTTGCCTCGACGCAACCTCACCGATTGCCGCCACGTGCCGCCACCACTCTGCGTCCTTTTCACGGACTCCGCCCCCGGTTTTGAGGCCCAAACCGGGAAACTAGCCTTCACGACCAACCCCCGGTTTTGAGGCCCAAACCGGGAAACCAGCCGTCCATCGCCTGAGTTTTGTGGCCCAAACTAAGAAACCCGCAGCACCCAGGTTTTGAGGCCCAAACCTGAAAACCGTCCTCAGCCCGAGTTTTGTGGCTCAAACTCGGAAACCATCAGCGCCCAGGTTTTGAGGCCCAAACCTGGAAACCATCCACCCGATGGTTTTTTATGGCTCTACCACCAAACCGACGCTGTAGAAGGGATGCACCCCGTCCACCGACACGTGTCCCCAGGTCCTCGACCCGAGCAACACCATGTCCCCCAAGTCTTCGCTCGTCGCTGTCCCAGGCTGCCAGCCACCACAGCTGATCCTCAGGCCACCGGTCCCTCAGTCCAAGCCTCACGTCCGCCCTTCACCGCTCCCGGTTCGTCGGCACGGCATGTCTCTACTTGACCTTCACCTTGCCCTTGATCACTGTCTCTGTGCTCGACACCTGCACAACACAAGCCAAAGAACATGCGATCAAACCCGTTGACAATCACTCATCACTCGAGACTCGGCATACATCCATGTATCCGCAATCTCCCCCTTGATGAGTGCATTGTCAACTACACACACAAATCACAATGGAAGTAGAAGAAGGAAGAAAGAGAAGAGAGAACTCGACCAAATGACCCAAAAGCATAGCAAAGCCGAAGAAGGTCAAGTGGAAAGAGCAAGACAACTCGGTCCCCAAAGACATGGGCAATGGCTCGACGCAACCAAGCAAAGCAAAACTAGCCCTCAAGAAGAGGTAGAATAGGTTCAACACCGCTAGCAAATACCAATTGAAAAATCAAAGCAAAATGCTAGTCCCTCAAGACAGAGGCACAGAGGCTCAACACAACTAGCAGAAAGCTCGACATCAACTGAAAAGCTCGATATCAATTGAAACCAACTGAAGCAAAGATGCGACTGCTAGTCCCTCAAGATAGAGGCAAAAGCTCAACACAACTAGCAAAGCGCTTCGAACCAATTGGAAATTTCAAAAAATTATCACGAGCAAACTCCCCCTTGCATGGTGCACACAACCAATTCCTCTCCCCTTAGTTGAGCATGGGAGGCACACAACCAATTCCTCTCCCCTTAGTTGGACATGGGAGGCATGATTTGTTCAAATTCTCCCCCTTAGTTGAAAATGCACCATCCAGCAAAAAGAACCGAAAGCAATTTTCTCCCCCTCAGAAAATGCACCATCAAAAAATGCCAACAAGAGAAGTTCTCCCCCTTCCAAAATGCATATGAGTCAAGATGCAAGTTAGCAGCTTCAGGAATATAGTCAAGAAAATGCAAAGATGCTCTAAACAGTATAGCTCCAATGACTCTCTGAAAAGCATGCAAGCTAGCGAAGGCTCAAACTGATCACCAAATATGAATTATGAACATATGAGCAAAGTGAGCAGTTTTTAGCCAAAAAAGGTATTCACCATCAAAATAGCATAAAACTTGTATAGACAGGAAGTCAGATAAGTGCTAAGCATGTATACAAGGTGAACTACCCCTAGCATAGTTCAATCATCACGCTATAGAATGAAACATAGTCTTGTGTATCCAAATTTTAATCAGAGTTGCAGCGGTAAAGATTACACAAGTTCAGAATTTAGCATGTGATTGCGAGAGGTTGAAAGCTTGTCATTGCCTAACTTTCCAACTGTGCGAAGCCTATGCAGAAGCAATCAGAAGCTTAAAGCAACAGTTTCGGTCATACACTACACAGCTCAAGTTTAGCTCAAAGTGCAATGAGAAATAGTCTCGAAACTGTGATGTGTTGACAAGCAATCACATCTCGATCTTTTCAATTCACTTAAAACTTGGTTCAGATTTTATTGACAGAATATGAACAGACCAAGCAAGTGACAGACTCAGAACTAGAGACATAGCAACCTAGCATATATGAAAAGCATGAGTGAATTCATCACATCCTACACATGCTAGTTGCATATCTCATTGGTGAACATTTTCAAGTTTTATGTTTGTTAAGCAGATTCACCATTCAAAAATAGCTCAGTTCACAACATGTATTAGTGATCAGAAGGAGCATAAGCTACTGGCATCAACAAATAGCATCGGAGCACACTAAACAGAGCATAATTACATTTTAAAGATTATATACATGAAGCTCAGAATGTAAAAGCGTATGCTGAAATGCAAATGAAAAACAAAACAACGAGAAAATAGTCAGACTATGATACAAGATCAAAAATGTTTCCCCCATCTAAAAGGGGAAACACACACCAAGCTCACCCCTCAACCGATTAAAGGTTGATTCGTCCAACGGCTTGGTGAAAATATCAGCCAACTGATGATGAGTATCGACATGGTGAAGGTCGATATCACCCTTCTCATAGTGGTCTCGCAGAAAATGAAAGCGCACATCAATGTGTTTGGTCTTCGAGTGAAGCACAGGGTTCTTAGCAACGCTAATCGCACTCGTGCTGTCACAAAGCAAAGGAACACGAGAAAAGCTCAGACCAAAATCACGCAAAGTGGCCATCATCCAAAGCAATTGAGAACAGCAGCTAGCCGCAGCAACATATTCAGCCTCTGTGGTAGACTGAGCAACACTAGACTGCTTGCGAGAAGACCACGATACAAGAGAAGAACCAATAAAATGGCAAGTCCCAGAAGTGGACTTGCGCTCAATGCGACAACCAGCAAAATCAGCATCAGAATAACCGCAAAGGGAGAGGGTGGAGGAAGCTGAATACCAAATCCTGAACTTAGGTGTGAAACGAAGGTACCTGAAAATGCGCTTGACTGCCTGACGGTGAGAGGTGCGCGGCGACGCCTGAAAGCGCGCACACAGACACACTGCGAACTAGATGTCCGGGCGTGTCGCCGTCAGGTAGAGCAGCAACCCGATCATGCTTCGGTACTCCTTCTGGTCCACAGCTTCTCCATCCTTGTCCGCATCCAGGGCCGTCGTGGTCGACATGGGTGTTGGAAGAGGCTTGGCCTCGCCCATATCGAACCTCTTCAGCAAGTCCTTGGTATACTTGCCCTGGCGCACAAACGTCCCTTCTCGGGATTGCTTAATTTGCAATCCGAGAAAGAAAGTCAGCTCGCCCATCATACTCATCTCAAACTCCCTGCTCATAGTATCTGCAAACTTGGCAACCAAAGCATGAGAAGAACCACCGAAAATGATATCATCCACGTAAATCTGGACCAACAGAGTGTCTTTGCCTTGCTTGAGGAGAAAGAGCGTTTTATCTACACATCCCATTTTAAAACCCTTAGCAAGCAAAAAGGTTTTCAACCTATCATACCTTACTCTAGGGGCTTGGTTCAAACCATATAAAGCTTTGTGGAGTTTGAAAACATGGTTTGGAAACTTGGGATTTTCAAAACCGGGGGGTTGTTCAACATAAACCTCTTCTTCTATGTAGCCATTTAAGAAGGCACTCTTGACATCCATTTGAAAAAGTTTGAAACCTTTGGATGCAGCAAAAGCCAATAGTATCCTAATAGCCTCCAAACGAGCTACAGGAGCGAAAGTCTCCTCATAGTCTATCGCCTCCTTCTGACTATGGCCTTTCGCTACAAGCCTGGCCTTGTTTCGGACAACGTGGCCATCCTCTCCTTGTTTGTTTTTGAAAACCCATTTAGTCCCAATAGGCTTACAGTCTGGAGGAGGCGGAACTAATACCCAAACCTGATTTTGCTCAAAATTTTCTAACTCCTCATGCATGGCATTGACCCAATCCGGATCCGTCAAAGCATGTCCAACATCTCGGGGCTCAAAATCAGCAACAAAAGCAGAATGAGCAAAGTCAGAGATTTGTGACCTGGACCGAGTGACACATTCGTCAATGTTGCTGATCATCTGCTGAGGGGGGTGTGTGCGCTGGATGTGTCGTGGCGCCTCCCGTGAAGAAGTGGCCTCCCCCTCAACAGCAGCTGGTGCCTCCCCGGATACAAAATGTACCGCTCAGGGTGGCGGATCCCACGGCCCCCAGGAAGAAGAAGTGTCGGGGCCGTGAGTCATAGTAGAAGCCGCTCCTTGCGGCACAGCAGGTGGAGGGGGTGCTGGATCATCCATACCTTCAACACCCTTGTCCTCTTCATCAAAAAGAGGCTCACCAACCTCATGATCACCTGCACGCTCAAAACGAGAAGAAGGGCAAACCATTGTCTCATCGAAGGTGACATCGGATGTCTCCATGACTCGGTTAGTATCAAGGTTAAGTACGCGATAAGCTCGAGTGTGAGTGCCATAACCCAAAAACACACCATCAGAAGAATGAGACTCAAACTTGTCCAGGTTGCCCTTTTTGAGTATAAAACAATGGCAACCAAAAACTCGAAAATAACTCACCTTGGGCAGTTTTCCAAAACGCAACTCATAAGAAGTTTTTTTCAAGAAAGCTCGGAGAAAAATGCGATTTGAAATGTAGCATGCAGTGCTCATAGCTTCGGCCCAATATCGCCTAGGAGTCCTATGCTCATCGAGCATCGTTCTGGCCATCTCTACAAGGGTCCGATTCTTCCTCTCTACAACACCATTCTGTGGCGGTGTGTAGGGGGAAGAAAACTGATGCTCTAAACCCAAGGAGTTACAAAACTTCTTAAAATCCGAATTCTTGAATTCGGA
Source organism: Coix lacryma-jobi var. lacryma-jobi (assembly GCA_009763385.1). NCBI lineage: Eukaryota > Viridiplantae > Streptophyta > Magnoliopsida > Poales > Poaceae > Coix > Coix lacryma-jobi. The sequence continues at coordinate 73,578,057 of CM019829.1, forward strand.
ACCATTATCACTCCTAATAGCTCGCATCGAGTTCAAAGGGAACTCATTCTGAAGACGCAAAATCAGATTGCGAGCAAAGGAGAAAGTATCGGTCTTCTCAGCTAAAAAGAAGACCCACGAATATCTCGAAAAGTCATCAACAACAATAAGCACATACCACTTCCCCCCAACCGAGCTCACCCAAGCCGGACCAACAAGGTCCATGTGCAAAAGCTCTCCAGGGCGCTTGGTCATGACCCGAGTCACTGGATGGTGGGGAGCGGCAACCATCTTCCCATGTCTACAAGAATGGCAAACAAGATCCTTCTCCATGGATAACTTGGGCAATCATCGGATTAGGCCAAGTGAACTAAGTCTTGCAAGCAAGTCGCAGCTCAAATGTCCAAGTCTCCTATGCCACTTCCAAAGATCAGAGGAGGAAGGTCCAGCCATAAGACAACGAGAAATGCCAAAAGACTCCGAGAAATTCGCACGAAAGACTTTTCCAAAGGGCGAAATCATACAAACAAGATTGCCCTGAGGATCCAAAATATGACTGAGATTCGGCTTAAAACGAATCTCATAGTCATCATCAAAAAGTTGTGAAATAGAAAGAAGGTTAAAATGCAAGTTAGAAACAAGAGCAACATCGCGCAACACAAAGTTCTCATTAACTCGCACCGACCCACGAGACAACACTTTACCTTTGCTATTGTCGCCCAAGGTGATAAACTCCTTTCCGGCGACCGGACTAAGACTGGAGAACCACTTGGCGTTTCTGGTCATGTGCCTCGAACACCCGGAATCTACCAACCAAACGTTCTCCAATAGTTTTACCTACATCAATAAAAAGACATAGGGTGAGCATACGGTCCAACACTGGGGTTAGTGAAGTAGGGAGAATACCAGTGTTGGGCCGGCTGCTCAAAAGAACGGTTAGTAGAAAAACCATTCCTAGCACGCCTACGCGGGAAGCGATCACCACGTTGAGGAAAACGTGGTCCGCTAAGGGAAGAGCGTCCATCGCGATACTCAAAACGCGGTGGGGGAAAACGCTCTACAACAAAGCCACTGCCATGGGGTGCATAGCCTACAACTATAGGCTCCCGCCGGGCACGTCCTCTCCGCTGCCTAGGCCTGGGAACTTGAGGTTCTGGACCTCTGGGCCTAGCAGCACGCCTCTGAACATTCGGCACATGTACATCATGGAAAGGATGGTACATGTCCGCATTGTTCATCTCCCTAGCACGACGCGCCTCTCTCTTGCGCCGAAAACAAAACTCACTCAAGTGTCCATCTCTCCCACAGTGCTCACAATGGTACCTCACCGCTCTCAAAGGGGGTTGTTGGTACTCACGGTGGTGGGTGTGGATCACTTTTCCCTTCTGTGGCATAAGCTCCTCCTGGATGGGTGGCATGGTGTCCAGCTTGTTCTTGAGGTGGCTTGGTTTGGGATCCCATGATTGTTTCTTGGGTGGAGCTCTTGGAGGCTCAACAAAGACCCCATCCTTGGTGTTAGGCTTGAGAGGCTCTTTGGTTGGAATCTTGGTAAGCTTGGGAGTAGTGGTGGAGTTGGGCTTCTCACATGGGTTAAGACCACTCGATTCTCCAATCTTCCCAAAAGATGACATATCAACACCCGGAGCAAAACCTACACCAGGACCTCCAGCAGCTCGCTTGAATTGGGAGATCATCATCCCGAGCTGTGGCTCACCACTGGACACCCATGACAAGAGGGTCCGAAGGTATGTGTTTTCCTCCTCGGTTTGCATCTTGTCATGCTTCACATTAGCAATCTCCATCTCCAAACCCTCACAAAGAAAGCACCTAGCCACACATGTGCTGCCTGAGTTGGCCTCTTCAAGAGACACAATCTTGGCATTCTTCTCTGCCAACTCAGATTCCAAGACAGGACAAGTCTTGCACGCACCCAACAGCGAGGGTCTAGCCTTCAGCTCATCCACCTCTCCTAACAACGCCACATACTTACTTCTCAAAGTGAGAAGGTCAGTCATTTGCTTGGTGCACATCTCACACTCCACCTCCTCAGAAACGACCATGGTGGACTTAGCAAACTCAAGCTCCCTAACCGTCTCCTCCCACTTCTGCCTAAACTCCTTGTGCTCTCTAGCAGCTCGCCTAAGCAACTTGTCCTGACTAAGCAAGGCGGCAGTAAGCTTCTCGACCTCAGTAGAAAGCTCGTCTTGGGTGAGAGATACCTGAGAGGTGTCGTCGTCGTCATCGTTCCGAGGGGTGTCCTCCAGCTTGCCGTCGACCTCATCACCAAGGGCCATGGTGCAGAGGTCGTCGTCGTCGGCGAAGAAGCAGAGACCGTTTAGCTTGTCCTCGATCCTCTTCTTCTTCTCGGACTCGTCATCGCTTGAACAAGCGGAGTCGTCATCCGAGCCGTCGACGTCGTTGAGCGTGGCGAAGAACGAACGCTGCTTAGCCTGGGCCTTCTCTAAGTACTTCTTCTTGATGTACTCCTTGTCGAAGCCGCCCCTCCGCTTGTGCCTCGCGGGGACGTACTTCTCCTTGCGCTTGCCGGAGTCGTACTTGTGCCCATGATCACCCTTCCCAGATGTGTTGTTCTTCTTGGGACAGTTGGTGATGAAGTGGTCGGGGTCGCCGCACTCAAAGCATCCTGAGCGTCCTCCTCCACGGCGACGGTTCATGCGGTTGTTGTGGAACCGCGAGAACCGGTTGGCGAGCATCGCCAACTCGTCATCCCCCAAAGACTCGAGCTGGTCCTCTGTGACAGAAAAGAGTGAAGAAAGTGCAAATCCTCCAGAGGGGTTAGCAGAAGAGCCAGAAACCAAAGCCATAGTCGGACTAGAAGGATTTTCATAAGAAGCCCTCGACATGGCGTCAATCTCACTAGACTTGAGCTTGCTAAAGAGCTCGTCGCAAGGAGGGTCTCATAGTTAGACGATTCGATGATCGCCTGGACCTTTGAGTCCCACACCGACCGATCAAGAGTGTGCAAAATCTTCAAAGCCCTCTCATGATCGTCAAAAGGCAACAGCTCTTTCTTCGCTCTCATCTTGTTGACAATGACCTGAAAGGGAGCGAATAAACTCTCTATGCTCTCGCCAGGCATGTGTCGAAAGTTCTCGTACTCCCGCTTGTGCGACTCGTAGAGACGAGATTTGACTTGAGAGGTTCCCTCATGGAAATGCATGAGGGTCGCCCAAATCTCACGAGCCGTGGGGAGGTGAGAAACGCGATCAAACTCGGACATGCTCAAACAGGAGAAGATTACGCGCTCAGCTATTAGAATCGTGCTCATCCATCTGAAGCTGAGTAACACGTGCAGCCAAGACAACGTAATCGTCCCTGTTGCAAATCTCCCAAACAGAAGAGCCCATGCTCTGGAGATAGGCCGACATGTGTATCTTCCAATATGCATAGTTCGTCCCATCAAAGAACGGCGGTTTGCCCACGCCGCGATCCATGTCGCCTTTTGTGGATCTGGAACCAGGTAAGGTGGAAGATCCTTAACCCACTCCGATACCAATTGAAGGACCGAGAGTGCAATCAGAAAGCGACCAGAGGGGGGTGAATGGGAGCTACAAATTTTCCTTTAGGAAACTTGTCGCCACTGTCCCGAGAATCAACCCCAAGGGCACAACTGATGCGCGTGATGTCCACGACCCAAGAGAATGGGTGGATGTTCCCTAAGAACATAGTGGGACACCACAAAAACTTTCTCACCCAAGTTCACGCAAGTCAACTAGTGACAAGGTGGACTTTGGGTAACCTGAACCTCCCCCGAGCAACGCGAGGGGGATTCAGGCTATTTTGCAAAGCGGGAAGTCCGATTTCTGTAGAGCACGAAGTTAGAAATCCAACACAAAAACCCAAAACCAAATCCGAAGTCGAACGATCAAACTGCGGACGAAACAGTGAAGAAACCACTGCATCGAACGCTGGCAGCGTCCGATGGCCAAGCACCGGACGCGTCTGATGCAAACAGGACCTCTCTGGAACCTTACTGGACTGGCATCAGACGCTGCTACAGTGAAACCCTAGCGTCCGATGCTAGACCCCCGGCGCGTCCGATGGCAACGGAAGCTCCGATGGTCAGCGTTCGATGCTCCTTCAAAAACACTGTTAGACGACACGTGGCACCGGACGCTCCGATGGAAACGACTCAGCGTCCGATGCTCAAGAACACAGCGTCCGATGGTCCCGATACTGCACTGTTCTTCCGTGAAAATCACCCGATCTCCTCCGAATCAAAAGCACTAAGGCTTAGACTTGGTATGAGGAGTTCCTAGGAGGTTAATAAGCTATCCCAAAGAGATCATGGCTCGAACCTAACTCCAAATCGGTGAATTGGAAGAATTCAGGACAAAAGGAACAAACTCGATCCAAAACGAAAATCGACCGATCTACTAGCTCGTGAGGTTAGAGATGATTTCCTTCGGTGGAAAGAAGTGCCTCACGATCTAGAACAACTCAGTTCAAACGGATTTGCAAAAGACGCACCGAGTAGAGAGATCGATCAACGGGAAAAACGTGGAGAAAAACAACTCACGAAGAACACAAGCAAAACGTGAATCACAACCACGAATTTGCAACCGTGTGGCTACCACACGCTACAACAGTGAGATTACGGTCTCACTTCCTCAAAAATCTCACGGGCACAGAGGTATTGTTCTCTTCTCTGTGGATCTCAGTTTGCTACAGCAGGGGAGTGAGAGAGCAGGAAAACCTAGAAGGCAAAGAGCAAATGGCTGAGATCGATGGCGAGGTGGGTGTCTCCCCCTACTTATCCTAATTCTAACTATTCCTAATTCCCAATCTACCCCTAACTACTTACAGAGCGAACCAGCTAAACCCTATGGTTATTCTGGACCAACTCGTGGTAGGTGGTGATCCGACGGCCACGCCCGCACAACTCGTAGCGTTGCCTCGACGCAACCTCCCGATTGCCGCCACGTGCCGCCACCGCTCTGCGTCCTCTTCACGGACTCCGCCCCCGATTTTGAGGCCCAAACCGGGAAACCAGCCTTCACGACCAACCCCCGGTTTTGAGGCCCAAACCGGGAAACCAGCCCACAGTAGCCTGAGTTTTGTGGCCCAAACTCAGCAAACCAGTAGCACCCAGGTTTTGAGGCCCAAACCTGGAAACCGTCCTCAGCCCGAGTTTTGTGGCCAAACTCGGAAACCATCAGCGCCCAGGTTTTGAGGCCCAAACCTGGAAACCGTCCACCCGATGGTTTTTCTCTGGCTCTACCACCAAACCGACGCTGTAGAGGGGATGCACCGCCTGTGCACCCCGTCCACCGACTCGTGTCCCTAGGTCCACGACCCAATCAACACCGTGCCCACAAATCTTCGCTTGTCGCTGTCCCAGGCTGTCAGCCACCATAGCTGATCCTCGGGCCACCGATCCCTCAGTCCAAGCCTCACGTCCACCCTTCTCCACTCTTGGACCATCGGCACGGCACATCTCTACTTGACCTTCACCTTGCCTCTGATCACTGTATCCGTGCTTGACACCTGCACAACACAAGCCAAAGAAGCTGCACATTATCCCAGTTGACAATCACTCATCACTCAGAGACTCGGCATATGCCCATGTATTCGCATTAACGATATTTTGGTATATTCTGAGAACCCGGACGATCAAGCTGAACACTTGAGGGTTGTTCTGACTAGGCTTTGCGAACATAAACTTTATGCTAAGTTTAGCAAATGTGAGTTTTGGTTGAAGAAGGTTCATTTCCTTGGTCACATTCTGTTAGAAGAAGAAATTTTTGTGGACCCCAGTAAGGTGCAAGAAGTGATGGATTGGAAAGCTCCTACTTCGGTTGGTGAGATTCGAAGTTTTCTTGGTCTAGCAGGATACTATCGCCGTTTCATTCCCCACTTTTCCAAGATTGCAAAACCAATGACAAGCTTGCTCCAGAAGGACCAGAAGTTCGAATGGACAGAGGAGTGTGACATAGCTTTCCGTACCCTGCGGAAACTATTGATCATTGCTCCTGTCTTAGCTCAACCAGATATCGAGAAGCCCTTTGATGTCTTTTGTGATGCATCAAAGGTTGGTTTAGGTTGTGTCCTTATGCAAGAGGGCAGAGTGATTGCTTATGCTTCTCGCCAATTGAGGAAACATGAGATAAACTATCCTACGCATGATTTAGAATTGGCTGCCGTTGTACATGCTCTGAAGATCTAGAGACATTATCTGCTTGGTAACGTCTGTAATATGTACACCAATCACAAAAGTCTCAAGTATATCTTCACTCAACCTGAATTGAAGATGAGGCAAAGAAGATGGCTTGAGTTAATTAAGGATTACAATCTGCATATACATTATCATCCAGGAAAGGCAAACGTGGTTGCCGATGCTTTAAGTCAGAAGTTACATTGCAACAACTTGAGGTTACTGCCAGAAGATGAGTTTAGTCTTGTACACCCTGTAATTCTACACAACATCAGGCTGCAAGGCACGTTGATTGACCAAATTCTTGAAGGGCAGAAAACAGACAAGGGGATTTATCATATCAGGGAGAAGCTGAAAGCCGCAACTGAACCAGTAAAACATTTTTGGATTGATGACAAGGGAGTTTTATGGTTTGACAAGCGCTTAGTAGTACCTAAGGACAGAGAGCTCAGGAATCGGATCATGGATGAGGCACATTTATCCAAGTTATCTATTCATCCTGGAAGCACCAAGAAGTATCAAGATTTGCGTCCAAGATTTTGGTGGACCAAGATGATGAAGGAAATTGCTGCGTATGTAGCCAGGTGCGACACGTGTTGTCGAGTAAAGGCTATTCACCTGAAGCCAGCCAGAATGCTTCAACCGTTACCAATACCCGAATGGAAGTGGGAAGAAGTGAGTATGGATTTTATCACCGGATTGCCAACCACCCAGAAAGGAAATGATTCCATATGGGTAATAGTGGATCGTCTTACAAAGACCGCTCATTTCATACCAGTCAGAAATTGTTATCAAGCACCGGACTATGCGGAGATTTATGTCAATCAAATTGTTCGACTACATGGCATACCCAAGGTCATAGTTTCGGATCGAGGATCGCAGTTTACTGCACCATTTTGGGAGAAACTGCAAAAAGAGTTAGGCACAAAACTAATCCGTAGTTCTGCCTATCATCCCCAAACGTCAAGGCAAACTGAAAGAGTGAACCAAGTTTTGGAAGACATGTTGAGAGCTTGTGTAATATCAGCAAAAGGTTCTTGGGAGAAATGGCTACCTTTAGCTGAATTCGCATATAACAATAGTTACCAAGAAAGCATACAAATGGCACCTTTTGAAGCCCTATATGGTAGAAGATGCAGGACACAGTTGAATTGGGTTGAACCAAGAGAACATCGATATTACGGAATTGATTTCATTAATGAAGCAGAAGAACAAGTTAGAACAATTCAAGAACATATGGCAGCCGCACAGTCTCGACAGAAGAGCTATGCAGACATGCGGAGAAAACCGCTTGAGTTCAATGAAGGCGATTATGTTTACCTGAAAGTGTCACCCATGAAAGGTGTCAGATGCTTTGGAGTTAAAAGGAAATTAGCACCAAGATTGGTGGGACCCTACAGGATTGTGGAAAGGAGGGGAGAAGTAGCTTATCAGCTATAGCTGCCGGAACATTTGAAGGCTATATTCCCTGTATTCCATGTATCGCAATTAAAGAAGTGTCTTCGAGTACCAGAGGAAGAAGTACCACCAGCCAATATCAAGTTGCAATCCGATCTCACATACTCGGTGGAGCCGTGCCGAGTGCTTGACGAAAAAGAAAGAATAACTCGCGGTAGAATAGTAAAGCAATACAAGGTATCTTGGAGTGAGCAAGATGACCGAGATGCCACTTGGGAAACGGAAGACTATTTAAGAGAAGTGTATCCACAATTTTACAAAGACTGGTTAGTAACTCAAATCTCGGGACGAGATTCCTTTAAGGAGGGGAGGGCTGTAACACCCTTGGTGCTAAGCAACCCTAAATGCATAACTTGACATCTCATGAGCATGAAGCATCATCATATGTTTCTTTTCTTTTATATAAAGTGTCATTTCCTGTGCTAAGTTGCTACTGATCATGCAAGTGGTGTGATGCTTGTTTGACTTGTTCTGGAGTAGTTGAGTTCCTAAGTAGTCTAACCTTGCTGAGAAGTCAAAGTGAAGCCAAGTTTATGTTGGTCATTTTGGCTAATCAAGTCTGCGGATACATGGGTGTATGCCGAGTCTCGAGTGATGAGTGATTGTCAACTGGGATAATGCGCATGTTCTTTGGCTTGTGTTGTGCAGGTGTCGAGCACGGATACAGTGATCAAAGGCAAGGTGATGGTCAAGTAGAGACGTGTCGTGCCGATGGACCGAGAGTGGCGAAGGGCGGATGTGAGGCTTGGACTGAGGGACCGGTGGCCTGAGGATCAGCTATGGTGGCTGACAGCCTGGGACAACGACGAGCAAAGACTTGCGGGCACGGTGTTGCTTGGGTCGTGGACCTAGGGGCACATGTCGGTGGACGGGGTCCACGGGTGGTGCATCCCCTCTACGGCTCGGTTTGGTGGTTGAGCCACAGAAAAACCACCGAGTGGACGGTTTCTAGGTTTGGGCCTCAAAACCTGGGCGTTGACGGTTTCCGAGTTTGGGCCACAAAACTCGGGCTGAGGACAGTTTCCAGGTTTGGGCCTCAAAACCTGGGCGCTGCGGGTTTCTGAGTTTGGGCCACAAAACTCCGGCGATGGACGACAGGTTTCCCGGTTTGGGCCTCAAAACTGGGGGTTGGTCGTGAAGGATGGTTTCCCGGTTTGGGCCTCAAAACTGGGGGTGAAGTCCGGGAAAAGGACGGTCAGAGCGGAGGCGGCACGTGGCGGCAATCGGTGAGGTTGCGTCGATGCAACTCTACCAGTTGTGCGGGCGTGGCCGTCAGATCACCACCTACCATGAGGTTGTCAAGAATAACCCTAGGGTTTAGCTGGCTCGCTCTATAATTAGTTAGAGGTAGAGTGGGAAATAGAATTAGGATAAGTAGAGGGAGACACTCACCTCCCATCATATCTCAATCATTTGCTATTTTGCCTTCTAGGTTTTCCTGCTCTCCCCATCCTCTGCTGTAGCGAACTGAGATCCACAGAGAAGACAATCATACCTCTGTGTCCGTGAGATTTTGAGGAAGTGAGACCATAATCTCATTGTTGTAGTGTGTGGTAGCCACACGGTTGCAATTCATAGCTGAGATTCGCGTTTTGAAATTGTTCTTCGCGTTTTGCTTTTTCTCCACGTTTTTCCCGTTGATCGATCTCCCTACTCGGTTCATCTTTTGCTATTCCGTTTGAACTGAGTTGTTCTAGATCGTGAGGTGAATCTTTCCACCAAAGGAATTCTCTTCTAACCTCACGAGCTAGTAGATCGGTCGATTTTCGTTTTGGATCGAGTTTCGCTCTTTTCCCCTGAATTCTTCCAATTCACCGATTTGGAGTTAGGTTCGAGCCATGATCTCTTTGGGATAGCTCACTAACTCCATTGGAACTCCTCATACCAAGTCTAAGCCTTAGAGCTTTTGATTCAGAGGAGATCGAGTGAATTTCGGGGAAGAACAGTTCTGAATCGGGAGCATCAGACGCTCTGTTTGTGAGCATCGGACGCTAGTTCATACCATCGGAAGCATCCGATGCCACGTGTCGTCTGACAGTACTTTCTAAGGAGCATCGGACACTGACCACCAGTGCATCCGTTGCCATCGGACGCTCTAAGGGTCTAGCATCGGAAGCTAGGGCTCCACTGTAGCAGCTTCCGATGCCAGTCTAGTAAGGTTCTCGAGAGGCTTTGTTTGCATCGGAAGCTTCCGGTGCTTTACCATCGGAAGCAGGCTAGCTTCCGATGCTGCTGTTTCTGCACCGTTTCATCCGTGGTTTGTTTGTCCATTGTCGGTTTTGTTTTCCGACTTTTGCGTTAGGTTTCTAGAGTTGTGTAGTGTCTCGCTGTGCTTCTTGGAAGCATCCACCCTACATCTAGGGTCGTGGACACTTGCAAGCTCTAGGTTTGCTCTTAGGGTTGATTCTTGGGACAGTGACAACAAGTTTCTATAAAGAAATTTTGAAGCTCCCATTCACCCCCCCTCTGGTTGCTTTCTGATAGCACTTTTGGTCCTTCAATTGGTATCGAGCGGGTTAAGGATCTTCCACCTTAGCCGGTTCCAGATCCACAGAAGGCGACATGGATCGCGGCGTGGGCAAACCATCGTTTTTTGATGGGACAAACTATGCGTATCGGAAGATACGCATGTTGGCCTATCTTCAGAGCATGGGTGCTTCTGTCTGGGATATTTGCAACTCTGCAGATTACGTGGTCCTGGCTGCTCGTGCTACTCAGCATTAGATCGATGAGCACGATGCCAATAGTCGGGCCTGTAATGCTCTTTTCTCCTGTTTGAGCATGTCTGAGTTTGATCGCGCTTCTCATCTCCCCACGGCTCCTGAGATTTGGGTGACCCTCATGCGTTTCCATGAGGGAACCACTCAAGTCCAATCCCGTCTCTACGAGTCGCACAAGCGGGAGTATGAGAACTTTCGACACATGCCTGGCGAGAGCATAGAAAGTTTATTCGCTCGATTTCAGGTGATTGTCAACAGGATGACGGCTAACAAGGAGCTGTTGCCTTTCGACGATCATGAGAGGGCTTTGAAGCTTTTGCATACCCTTGATCGGTCGGTGTGGGATTCCAAGGTTCAGGCGATCATCAAATCGCCTAACTATGAGACCCTCACATGCGATGAGCTCTTCAGTAAGCTCAAGTCTAGTGAGATTGATGTCATGACGAGGGCTTCTGATGAAAATCCTTCTGGCCTGTCTATGGCTTTGCTTTCAAGCTCTTCTGCTAACACCTCTGGAGGCTTTGCACTTTCCTCCCTTCTTTCTGTCACAGAGGAGCAACTGGAGTTCATGGGGGATGACGAGCTGGCTCTGCTCGCCAACCGGTTCTCGCGGTTCCACAACAACCTCATGAACCATCGCCGTGGAGGAGGACGCTCGGGCTGTTTCGAGTGCGGCGACCCCAACCACTTCATCGCCAATGGCCCGAAGAAGAACAAGCAAGTCTTCGGCAAGGCGGACCATGGGCACAAGTATGACTCCGGCAAGCGAAAGGGCGGCTTCAACAAGGAGTACATCAAGACGAAGTACTTGGAGAAGGCCCAGGCTGAGCAGCGTGCATTCTTCGCCACGCTCACTGACGTCGACGACTCGGATGATGACTCCGCTTCCTCAAGCGACGACGAGTCCAAGAAGAAGAAGAGGATCGAGGACAAGCTGAACGGCCTCTGCATCTTCGCCGACAACGAGGGCTTCTGCACCATGGCCCTCGGCAAGGAGGTCGACGGCGAGCTGAAGGAGATTCCTCGGAACGACGACGACGACGACACCTCCCAGGTATCTCTGACCCCCGATGAGCTTTCTACTGAGGTCAAGAAGCTTACTACCGCCCTTCTTAGTCAGGATAAGTTGCTTAGGCGTGCTGCTAGAGAGCGGAAGGAGTTTAGGCAGAAGTGGGAGGATACGGTAAAGGAGCTTGAGTTTGCCAAGTCCACCGTAGTCGTTTCTGAGGATGCTGAGTGCGAGATGTGCACCACGCACATGACTGACCTTCTCAGCTTGAGAGGTAAGTATGTTGCGTTGGTTGGAGAGGTGGATGAGCTTAAGGCTAGATCCTCGCTGTTGGGTGCGTGCAAGTCCTGTGCAGGCTTGGAATCCGAGTTGGCAGACAAGAATGCCAAGATTGTGTCTCTTGAAGAGGCTAGCTCGGGTAGCACGTGTGTGGCTAGGTGTGTTCTGTGTGAGGGCTTGGAGATGCAGATAGCCAACGTGAAGCATGACAAGATGCAAACCGAGGAAGAAAACACATACCTTCGGACCATCTTGTCATAGGTGTCTTGTGGAGAGCCGCAACTTGGGATGATGATCTCCTAGTTCAAGCGTGCTGCTAGAGGTCTAGGTGTAGGCTTTCCTCAAGCTGTTGATGTTTCATCTTTTGGCAAGATTGGAGAGTCGAGTGGTCTTAACCCATGTGAGAAGGCCAACTCCACCACTACTCCCAAGCTTAGTAAGATTCCACCCAAAGAGCCTCTCAAGCCCAACACCAACGATGGTGTGTTCGTTGATCCTCCGAGAGCTCCACCCAAGAAACAGACATGGCATCCCAAGCCCAACCACCTGAAAAACAAGTTGGACACCATGCCACCTATCCAAGAGGAGATCATGCCACAGAAGGGCAAAGTGATCCACACCCACTATCGTGAGTACCAACAAACTCCTATGAGAGCGGCGAGGTACCATTGTGAGCACTGTGGGAGAGATGGACACTTGAGTGAGTTTTCCTTTCGGCGCAAGAGAGAGGCGCACCGTGCAAAGGAGATGAACAACACGGACATGTACCATCCTTTCCATGATGTACATGTGCCGAATGTTCAGAGGCGTGCTGCTAGGCATAGAGGTCCAAAACCTCAAGTTCCTAGGCCTAGGCCGCGAGGAGGTCATGCCCGGCGGGAGCCCGCTGTTGTGAGCTATGGACCCCATGGCGGTGGCCTTGTAGTTGAGCATTTTCCCCCAGCGTGTTTTGAGTATCCCGATGTTCGCTCCTCCCTTAGCGGACCACGTTTTCCTCTACGTGGTGATCGCTCTTCCCGTAGGCGCGCTAGGAATGGTTTTTCTGCTAACCGTTCTTTTGAGCAGCCGGCCCAACACTGGTATCCCTCCTACTTCACTAACCCCAGTGTTGGACTGTATGCTCACCCTATGTCTTTCTATTGATGTAGGTAAAACGATGGGAGAAAATTTGGTTGGTGGATTCCGGTTGTTCGAGACACATGACCAGAAACGCCAAGTGGTTCTCCAGTCTTAGTCCAGTTGCCGGAAAGGAGTTTATCACCTTTGGCGACAATAGTAAAGGTAAAGTGTTATCTCGTGGGTCTGTGCGAGTTAATGAGAACTTTGTGTTGCGCGATGTTGCTCTTGTTTCTAACTTGCATTTTAACCTTCTTACTGTTTCGCAACTCTTTGATGATGACTATGAGATTTGTTTTAAGCCGAATCTCAGTCGTATTTTGGATCCTCAGGACAATCTTGTGTGTTTGATTTTGCCCTTTGGGAAAGTCTTTCTTGCGAATTTCTCGGAGTCTTTTGGCACTTCTCGTTGTCTTGTGGCTGGACCTTCCTCTTCTGATCTTCGGAAGTGGCATAGGAGACTTGGACATTTGAGCTTCGACTTGCTTGCAAGACTTAGTTCACTTGGCCTAATCCGAGGATTGCCCAAGTTATCCATGGAGAAGGATCTTGTTTGCCACTCTTCGATACATGGGAAGATGGTTGCCGCTCCCCACCATGCAGTGACTCAGGTCATGACTAAGCGCCCTGGAGAGCTTTTGCACATGGACCTTGTTGGTCCGGCTCGGGTGAGCTCGGTTGGGGGGAAGTGGTATGTGCTTGTTGTTGTTGATGACTTTTCAAGATATTCGTGGGTCTTCTTTTTAGCTGAGAAGACTGAGACTTTCTCCTTTGCTCGCAATCTGATTTTGCGTCTTCAGAACGAGTTCCCTTTGAACTTGATGCGAGCTATAAGGAGTGATAATGGTTCCGAATTCAAGAATTCGGATTTCGAGAAGTTATGTAACTCTTTGTGTTTAGATCATCAGTTTTCTTCCCCCTACACACCGCCACAGAATGGTGTTGTAGAGAGGACGAATCGGACCCTTGTTGAGATGGCCAGGACGATGCTTGATGAGCATAGGACTCATAGGCGATATTGGGCCGAAGCTATGAGCACTGCATGCTACATTTCCAATCGCAATTTTCTTCGAGCTTTCTTGAAAAAGACTTCTTATGAGTTGCGTTTTGGAAAACTGCCCAAGGTAAGTTATTTTTGAGTTTTTGGTTGCCACTCTTTTATACTTAAGAAAGGCAACCTAGACAAATTTGAGTCTCGTTATTCTAATAGTGTGTTTTTGGGATATGACACTCATACTCGCGCATATCGTGTAGTCAACCTCGACACTAACCAAGTCATGGAGACATCCGATGTCACCTTCGACGAGACCATGGTTTGTTCTTCTTCTCGTTTTGAGCGTGTAGCTGATCATGAGGTTGGTGAGCCTCTTTTTGATGATGAGGACGAGGGTGCTGAAGGGATGGATGACCCAGCACCACCTCCACCTGCTGTGCCGTAAAGAGCGGCCTCTACTACCACTCACGGCCCCGATCCTTCTTCTTCGACTACTTGGGGGCCGTGAGATCCAGCACCTCAAGTGGTACCTTTTGTACCGGAGGAGGCACCAGCTGCTGTTGAGGGGGAGGTCTCTTCAGCTCGGGAGGCGCCACGACACATTCAGCGCCAACACCCGCCTCAACAGATGATCGGCAGCATCGGCGAACATGTCACTCGGTCAAGGTGACAACAAATCTCTCACTTTGCTCATTCGGCATTTGTTGCTGATTTTGAACCCCGAGATGTTGGACACGCTTTATCTGATCCAGATTGGGTCAATGACATGCATGAGGAGCTTGAAAACTTTGAAAGAAATTGGGTTTGGGTTTTGGTTCCTCTTCCTCCTGAGTGTCACCTTATTGGGACAAAATGAGTTTTCAAAAACAAACAAGGAGAGGATGGCCATGTTGTGAGAAACAAGACCAGACTTGTAGCCCAGGGGTATAGTCAGAAGGAGGGGATAGACTATGAGGAGACTTTTGCTCCTGTAGCACGTTTGGAGGCAATTCGGATACTCTTGGCTTTTGCTGCATCCAAAGGGTTTAAACTTTTTCAAATGGATGTCAAGAGTGCCTTCTTAAACGGCTACATAGAAGAAGAGGTGTATGTGAAACAACCCCCCGGTTTCGAAAATCCGAAGTTTCCAAACCATGTTTTTAAACTTTACAATGCTTTATATGGTTTGAAACAAGCCCCTAGAGCCTGGTATGATAGGTTGAAAACCTTTTTGCTTCCTAAGGGTTTTAAAATGGGATGTGTGGATAAAACGCTCTTTCTCCTCAAGCAAGGCAATGACACTCTCTTGGTCCAGATTTACTTGGATGATATCATTTTTGGTGGTTCTTCTCACGCTTTGGTGCCAAGTTTGCAGACACTATGAGCAGGGAGTTTGAGATGAGCATGATGGGCGAGTTGATGTTTTTCCTCGGGTTGCAAATCAAGCAATCCCGATAGGGGACGTTCGTGCACCAGGGCAAGTACACCAAGGACATCATGAAGAAGTTCGACATGGGTGAGGCCAAGCCTCTTCCAACACCCATGCCGACCACAGCGGCCCTAGATGCGGATGTGGATGGAGAAGCGGTGGACCAGAAGGAGTACCGGAGTATGATCGGATCGCTGCTGTACCTGACGGCGACACGCCCGACATCCAGTTCTCGGTGTGTCTTTGCGCGCGATTTCGGTCGTCGCCGCGCACCTCGCACCGTCAGGCAGTCAAGAGCATTATGAGGTACTTATGCTTCACTCCAGAGTTTGGGATTTGGTATTTTGCTTCCTCCACCCTCTCCCTTTGCGGTTACTCTGATGCCGAATTTGCTGGTTGCCGAATTGAGCGCAAGTCCACTTCTGGGACTTGCCAGTTTGTTGGTTCTTCTCTTGTATCATGGTCTTCTCGCAAGCAGTCTAGTGTTGCCCAGTCTACCACAGAGACTGAGTATGTAGCTGCGGCTAGCTACTATTCGCAGTTGCTTTGGATGATGGCCACTTTGCGTGATTTTGGTCTGAGCTTTTCTCGCGTTCCCTTGCTTTGTGACAGCACGAGTGCTATTAGCGTTGCGAAAAATCCCGTGTTGCACTCTAAGACCAAACACATTGATGTGCGCTTTCATTTTCTGCGAGACGATTATGAGAAGGGTGATATCGACCTTCGCCATGTCGATACTCATCATCAGTTGGCTGATATTTTCACCAAGCCTTTGGACCAATCAACCTTTGCTTTGTTGAGAGGTGAGCTTGGTGTGTGTTTCCCCTTTTAGATGGGGGAACCATTTTGGTTCGTGTATCATAAAAGACTTTTTGTTCTTTTCGGATAAGTTAGTTTTTGCATTTCTTCATGCATCTTTGCATTTCATCTTGCATATTTACATTCAGAGCTTCATGTATATAATCTTTAGAATATGACTATGCTCTGTATAGTGTATGCTCCGATGTTTTATGATGATACTTATAGCTTATGCTCTTTCTGATCACTGATATATGTTGTGAGCTGAGCTATTTTATGAATGGTGAATTTGCTTAAATAGACATAAAACTTGAAAATGTTCACCATTGAGATATGCAACTAGCATGTGCAGAATATGTTGAAATCACTTGTGCTTTTCATATATGCTAGGTTGCTATGTCTCTAGTTCTGAGTCATTCACTTGCTTGGTATGTTCATATTCTGTTTTAAAATTTGAACCAAGTTAAGTGAATTGGAAAGATCAAGATGGGATTGCTTGTCAGCACATCACAGTATCGAGACTGTCTCTCATTGCACTTTGAGTTAAACTTGAGCTGTGTAGTGTATGACCGAAACTGTTGCTTTAAGCTTCTGATTGCTTCTGCATAGGCTTCGCACAGTTGAAAAGTTAGGCAATGACAAGCTTTCAACCTCTTGCAATCACATGCAGAAATTTGAACTTGTGTAATTTAACCGCTGCAACTCCGATAAAATTTGCCACACAAGTCTATGTTTCATTCTATAGCATGATGGTTGAACCTTGCTAGGGGTAGTGTTGACACTTCTTAATGCCACCACTAGTACTAGACTATGGATCCTAATCCCCGGCAACGGCACCAGAGATGCTTGTTGACACCAGAAGTGGCAAACGGATATACCGCAAGCGTACGGTAGTCAATTGTAGCCTTTCACCGGGAGTATTCCAGGTATCGTATTTCCACAGGGAACGTGAAGTGGATTAACTAGATGTAGGATCGTCAAAGGATGATCAAAGGGTATATGATAACTGGGATAGAGAGGTCTTCCTAATATCAATATCTGGTACTAGTTTTCTAAGAGTACTGAGGTTTACCACCTCATTCCTTACTGGGGGCGAAGGACGAAACAGTAGTTGATTAAAAGGTTCTCCACCTAACAACTACTGAGGCGGCAATGCTGCTACCCAACTATTATTTTCAACTTGCCTACAACACTTGAGAGGAACTCCAAGCACTGGTTGTGTTTGTCACCCTACCACCAGGCGTCTACACAAGTGCGACAAGAAGTCCACACTGGCAAGATATAGCCTAGACACCATGTCTACACTAATCTTACTACTCTAAAGCTAAGCTTATTAGGCCTAGAGCACTTCAACAAAGTAAAGCAATGTGCCAAGTAAAATAACTGTAAACTTAAATTACCAGACCAGAATATTAAATACTAGAAGGACTCAGATGTAACACTTACAAGAAGAATCGCATCCGCTGAGGCGCACCTTGGAGAAGATTCCCGACAGGCCGGGACTCCTCCGTGGAACTCCTCACTCCCTTCCCTCTCTTCTAACACTAAAGCTACTAAGTAGGCTTTCTCTCCTTGGATGCATACAAATGAAGAGCTCTAGGGGGGTATTTATAGCTTGGAGGTGGAGTAGCGGCTACTCCGGTGCCACGTCAGCGATCCGCGTGCTCTCCTTCCTTGGCCATTGGATCAAACCGCCATAGCAACCGCCATGGATGGATGGCCTTGATTTATTCACGTGTGAAACATGTGCAAATAACCAACATTGGATGGGGTTCACCCTAGGGTCGGCCGACCCCAGCCAATGATAGGTGGGCCCACCACTTTGCTTCTAGAAGGTGCTGATGTCACCAGGCTGAACAGTGTAGCCAGGGCCCACCAAGGGGAGGTCGGTCGACCCCCCTATGACAGGGCTGGCCCACCTTCTTCTCTCCCTTGGTGACCCCACATGTCATGGAGCAAGTCTTGTGTTGATGGTTGCATTTGGTTTCGGTGTGGACCCATGAATCCATGTGCTTCTCATCTTGTACCATTGAGTAAAAGCACATGTTTGATCCAAGGGTTGATATTGGCTTGAACATGCTTCATTCTCTTGGATCGTGCCATGTCACCCTGGCCGAGGTGGCCCCAAGGTTGGGTCGGCCGACCCCCTTGGTGGGCCCACTTGTCCTCATTTTGTTCATTTTGCCATCTCCTATACAAGTTCACTAGCTAAGAGTACAAGTGGAACTTATTAGTGATAAATATACTCATGATATGCTATACTTCCTTGAAACCGAGGCCTGTTGACGGTATTTTGATAAGGTAAAATATGCTATAACTTCCATCAATAGGTAGTCAACCTTGTATACATGTTTTGCACTCGTTTGACTTCCTGTCTATACATGCTTAGTGCTATTTTGATGGTGAATACCTTTTTGGCTGAAAACTGCTCATTCTGCTCCCATGTTCAGATTTCGTATTTTGTGATCAGTTTGAGCCTTTGCTAGCATTCTGTGCATATTGTTAAGTCATCGGATCAGCATTTTATCTAGCATCCTCTCATTCTATCGACTATATTCCTGAAGCTGCTAACTTGCATCTTCATTCATATGCATTTGGAGGGGAGATTCTTGATAGTGCATTTTCAACTAAGGGGGAGAAATTTGCCAAATCATAAGGGGGAGATTTCCTGGTTGTGTGCACTATTCGAGGGGGAGCAATTTGAGCTGGCTCGAATTTTGAGTTTTTGAATTTACCAATTGGTTCGGAGCTTTTCTAAAATCTCTAATTGGTACGGAGCATTTTTGGTAGCTAGTTGTGTTGAGTCGTTGCCCCTTTCTTGAGGGACTTGCACCTTTGCTGTTATGCACTTCAGTTGGTATCAAGCTTTCTTGCTAGCGGTGTTGAGCCCGTTCTGCCTCTTCTTGAGGGCTAGCTCTATCTTTGCTTGAATTTCAATTGATTTTTCGATTGGTATCGAGCTTTCCTGCTAGTGGTGTTGAGCCTGTTCTACCTCTTCTTGAGGGCTAGCTTTTCTTTGCTTGGTTGCGTTGAGCCGTTGCCCATGTCTTTGGGAACCAAGTTGTCTAGCTCCTTCCACTTGACCTTCTTTGGCTTTATTATGCTTTTGGGTCATTTGGTCGAGTTCTCTCTCCTTCTTCCTTCCTTCTTCTTTTTCATTATGATTTGTGTTGGTAGTTGACAATGCACTCATCAAGGGGGAGATTGCAGATATATGGGTGTATGTCGAGTCTCGAGTGATGAGTGATTGTCAACTGGGATAATGCGCATGTTCTTTGGCTTATGTTGTGCAGGTGTCGAGGATGGATACAGTGATCAAAGGCAAGGTGAAGGTCAAGTAGAGACGTGCCGTGCCGATGGACCGAGAGTGGCGAAGGGCGGACGTGAGGCTTGGACTGAGGGACCGGTGGCCTGAGGATCAGCTGTGGTGGCTGACAGCCTGGGACAGCGACGAGCGAAGACTTGCAGGCACGGTGTTGCTTGGGTCGAGGACCTGGGGGCACGTGTCGGTGGACGGGGTGCATGGGTGGTGCATCCCCTCTACGGCTCGGTTTGGTGGTTGAGCCACAGAAAAACCACCGAGTGGGCGGTTTCTAGGTTTGGGCCTCAAAACCTGGGCGCTGACGGTTTCCGAGTTTGGGCCACAAAACTCGGGCTGAGGACGGTTCCCAGGTTTGGGCCTCAAAACCTGGGCACTGCGGGTTTCTGAGTTTGGGCCACAAAACTCAGGCGATGGATGACAGGTTTCCCGGTTTGGGCCTCAAAACCGGGGGTTGGTCGTGAAGGATGGTTTCCCAGTTTGGGCCTCAAAACCGGGGGTGAAGTCCGGGAAAAGGACGGTCAGAGCGGAGGCGGCACGTGGCGGCAATCGGTGAGGTTGCATCGAGGCAACGCTACCAGTTGTGCGGGCGTGGCCGTCGGATCACCACCTACCATGAGTTGGTCCAGAATAACCCTAGTGTTTAGCTAGCTCGCTCTATAATTAGTTAGGGGTAGAGTGGGAAATAGAATTATGATAAGTAGAGGGAGACACCCACCTCCCATTATATCTCAGTCATTTGCTATTTTGCCTTCTAGGTTTTCCTGCTCTCCCCATCCTCTGCTGTAGCGAACTGAGATCCACAGAGAAGACAATCATACCTCTGTGTCCGTGAGATTTTGAGAAAGTGAGACCGTAATCTCACTGTTGTAGCGTGTGGTAGCCACACGGTTGCAATTCGTAGCTGAGATTCGCGTTTTGAAATTGATCTTCGCGTTTTGCTTTTTCTCCACGTTTTTCTCGTTGTTCGATCTCCCTACTCGGTTCATCTTTTGCGATTCCGTTTGAAATGAGTTGTTCTAGATCGTGAGGTGAATCTTTCCACCAAAGGAATTCTCTTCTAACCTCATGAGCTAGTAGATTGGTCGATTTTCGTTTTGGATCGAGTTTCGCTCTTTTCCCCCGAATTCTTCCAATTCACCGATTTGGAGTTAGGTTCGAGCCATGATCTCTTTGGGATAGCTCACTAACTCCATTGGAACTCCTCATACCAAGTCTAAGCCATAGAGCTTTTGATTCGGAGGAGATCGAGTGAATTTCGGGGAAGAACAGTTCTGAATCGGGAGCATCAGACGCTCTGTTCGTGAGCATCGGACGCTAGTTCATACCATCGGAAGCATCCGATGCCACGTGTCATCTGACAGTACTTTCTAAGGAGCATCGGACGCTGACCATCGGTGAATCCGTTGCCATCGGATGCTCCGACGGTCTAGCATCGGAAGTTAGGGCTCCACTGTAGCAGCTTCCGATGCCAGTACAGTAAGGTTCCCAAGAGGCTCTGTTTGCATCGGAAGCTTCCGGTGCTTTACCATCGGAAGCAGGCTAGCTTCCGATGCTGCTTTTTCTGCACCGTTTCATCCGCGGTTTGTTCGTCCGTTGTGGGTTTTGTTTTCCGACTTTTGCATTAGGTTTCTAGAGTTGTGTAGTGTCTCGCTGTGCTTCTTGGAAGCATCCACCCTACATCTAGGGTCATGGACACTTGCAAGCTCTAGGTTTTCTCATGGGGTTCATTCTCGGGACAGTGACAACAAGTTTCTATAACGAAATTTTGAAGCTCCCATTCACCCCCCCTCTGGTCGCTTTCTGATAGCACTTTCGGTCCTTCAAAGTCTCTAACCCTAGTTGCCCTAATAGAGCCCTAGGAGTCCTTTTGTTTGACTAACAAAGACCTCTATGATAGAAGCTTTGTATGGATGAGAGCCCTAAACCAAAAGTGTGTAGAATTTAGAGTAGAACGAAAGTTTATTTTGGGTCAACTCATGAAAATGAGGTTAACATGGTGTTTTGAGGCCCACAAGGCAGAAATGGGAGAGTTTACACTTGGAAAATTTCCTAAGTGTTTGAAGTGTCAAAACAGTTTCATCTAGGGGTGTTTGGAGCTTTCTTAAGCGAAACCTAGGCCGAAGCAATGCTTGATCTTATAATCAATGTTGTAGCTGGCACATAGCTCTACTCAATGGAACAAGTGGTTTAGCGTTTCACCGAGCGGATTAGAAGATAATTGTGCCCAAAGTTCGATCATCAGTCGGCTAATGCCCGACTGAATCGGCCATTTCAGTCGAGCGCGCGCGCGTGGTGGCCGACCGTGTCAGGCATCTCCCGCCGCGTGGCGCATGACGGCCGGGGGAGCAGCGTCCGCGCGCAGCATGGCGAGCACAAAGCCCGTCCGCAAGCCTTCGCCCCGCCAGAGCCGCTCGACTCCCTCTGCCTTGCCTCCTGTTTGTCTCGCCGTGCCCAGGCGGAAAAGGGGGGAGAAACAGAGCGTTCGCCGCCGTCTCGCCGAGCCTTCGCCCAACCAACCACCCAACCAACCTCGCCTCAACCTCCCGCGTTGTCTGCTCTAGCCAGCGCCCCCCGACAAGCCCTAGGTGAGCCACGGGATGAGCTCCCGCCATGGCCGCCATGACCGCCGAGCTCGGTCCGCCATGGTCGGCCTCCTTCCCGTGGGTTTCATGTTGTCCTAGCGTGCGTTCGTAGGTCAGTGGAGTCCGTGGGAGAAGCAGGGGGTGATGGTTTAGCCGATTAGGGTTTTGTGGTGGTGGTACGCCATCGCTCGCCGTCCACCATGGTCGCCGTGGATGGCAAGGCCGTGGTCTCGGGTGTTCAAAGTAGGAACCCCAGCTTCCAAGCCTTGGGGTAGGTTCCTGGAAGTCGCCGGAGTAGGAATCTCGGGTTAGTTTGCCTCGGAGTGGCCGGAGTCGGCCGGCGTAGCAAAGCTGCGCCGCCGTGTCTGCCATTTTCGACGGCGAGCTCTGTTCGTCGCAATGCTGGGCCGGTGACTAGCACCAATCGATGTGGATGGGTGAGAGGAGTAGAGTGGTGGTCTCGGTTTTGCCGGAGAGGTCGCCGTCGGCGAGCTTCGCCGCGGTCAACGACCTCCCCTGCTCTGTGTGTCCGGCACGTGGGGCCGAGTTGACTCGGGGGCCCGCTGGTCAGTCTCTTGTGTGCGTTTTGGCCGGCTGTAGCTAGGAGTTAGGGTTAGGTGTTTTTGTTTTAATGTTTTTCAGAAATGTGCTGATGATTGTTTAATTAATATCTGAAGTTGTATTAGTCCAGATGAGGTGAAATAAATTTTGTTAGGTTTGTCTTGATGAGATCTATTTAGGAAAAATATGATATATCCAGTTTATGATGAGTTTATATGCAGTTATATTTAATTTATGTTTAGACTGAAATCTTATTAAATGCATAGTAAACTGTGTACTGCTCCGAAAAATGTGAGTCTTGTTTTGTTAAGTTTGTGTTGATGAATAGTTTCTGGGAAAAATGTAATATGGAGATGTTCTGTGAAATATTTTGGCAGTAGCAATTAAAATGGTTAAATGTTGTTTTCTTGTATAAATTGTAGTAATTAAAATATGAAGAATATGAACCTGATAATTTTTGTAGACTGCTCTTGTGCTAAGAAGTTCAGTACAAAAATATGAAATCTGTTGTTTGACACTTTTTGCTAGGGTGTGTAGTTCAAAGTACCTTTTCATTGTGATGTTTGTCTTTTTCGTGGACAATAGGGTTTAAGTCCAATTAGCTTGAAATTTGGACAGAGGACTAAATTGCATGTTGTCAGCCTACAGTATTTTTTGTAGATTTTTCTGAAGTTGTTATCTGAGGGTTGCTGTTATAGGCTAGTCAAATGATAAGGTGGTAGCAAATAACTATTAGGAAGTAGGATGATGTTGACTGCCTTGTTGAAGAAAATGAAGTAGGTGACATGTGCTTATCTCCTGAATCATCTTATTCCCTGTTGCATCACCAATGCATCCCATGTGCATTCATTTTTATTCATACATGTTATGCATCATACAGGACCGGTAGTAGAGCCCCAGAGCTCGCAACCGCAAGAGGAGCCAAATCCGGAGGAGACCCCGAACGAGAGGACCGAAGAAGGAGACGTCGAGGACTTACCTGAGTGCCACGACCACCGACCCTCCGACTTCGAAAGAGGCAAGCCCCGGAGCATCTAACTCCTATGGTTTACAAATTATTTACTTAATTAACCTGATATGCTTGTTGCACTAGGTTCATAGGAATTGATTGCTACCGTTGCTGCATTATTACTGTACCTTGTCCACCGCAATTGATATCTTGATAATTCCTGTTTAAGTTAGACCGATATATGCTTAGTCTGCTTAGACCGGTAGAAGTCGGGTGATTTCCTGTCTCCCGCATATAGGGGATACTGATCATGACTAGCCTGGTGCTACCATGGAGATAACCATGTGATAATTAATCTGAGACTGGGCGGGATGTAGGAGCTGTAACGTCCCGCCTCCTCGAGGCCGGGCCCGCTTACATCAGGCAGCTTTCATAGGACCTAGACTATCCCCACAGACCAACACCAGTCTTTTCTGCGCACTTTGTCCTCACTCATGCGTACCCGGGAAAGACTTCCCGGTCGGTCACCCATCGCTCCAAGCCAAGCACGCTTAACTTTGGAGTTTTTAGGAGATGGGCTTCCGGAAAAGAAGTTGCAACTTATTGGTATGAGTATTCTATTAATCCTATTAAGCCCTGAGCCGAGATGTTACAATCTCACCCCTTTAAGAGATCGACGCCCTCGTCGATCAATCCCAGGCCAGGAACGTCCTCTCTTGGCCACGTCCGTATGCCCAATGCCAGCGCATATGCCATGCTGTGTGACCACTCCGGATCCACACCAGCCATGCGCACTATGCCTGCGCAACTGCGACACACGCGCCCGTGAAACCGCGAGAGTCGGCTCCAATACCATTCTGTAACGTCCCGCCTCCTCGAGGCCGGGCCCGCTTACATCAGGCAGCTTTCATAGGACCTAGACTATCCCCACAGACCAACACCAGTCTTTTCTGCGCACTTTGTCCTCACTCATGCGTACCCGGGAAAGACTTCCCGGTCGGTCACCCATCGCTCCAAGCCAAGCACGCTTAACTTTGGAGTTTTTAGGAGATGGGCTTCCGGAAAAGAAGTTGCAACTTATTGGTTTGAGTATTCTATTAATCCTATTAAGCCCTGAGCCGAGATGTTACAGGAGCAGCAGGACATGGGTTCTGTATGCTGGTAGTCTCCCGTCTGTGTCGATTAGGACCCAACAAGGCACACCTTAGTCATTTTGAACGCATCAATAACTTAACGGAGCAGGTGCGGGTACCTCCCGTGAAGCTGAGTAAGGTCATTCGAGCCGGTGATGGAGATGTTGACGCCACACCAAGGGCCTCAGATGTATCGTGGGCAACTATTCTGAGCAACCTGGCATGGTCCGTGGACAGGCGGGGCCTGACTGACCTGGCATGACCGTGGGCAGTTATAGCTTGAGCGACCTGGCATTAAGATAACCCCCGGTGTAGAAGGGCCCATGGCCGTCCCGCGCGTTGTGTTCTCGAATTCCCTGAGTGGCAGCCGACGGCTACCTGGCAAGGTGTGATCGGGCGAGTGTGCGACATTTTTATCCCCAGCTGGGTAGGAATCGATTATAATCGTCATCGCTCCTGGACAGTGAGTAACTTGACTGGGCATGTGTTACCGTAGTAACTTTTGGAACTAAATATTGAAGGACCGAGAAAGCACTAGCAAGGCGACCAGAGGGGGGGTGAATGGGAGCCAACAAAATTTCTCACGAAACTTTGGCCAGCTGTCCCAAAATCAACCCCCGAAAGCTACGACCGAAACCGTGATGCCCACGACCCATGGAAGAGGGTGGATGATCCCTGGAATCACAGCGAGGCACCACAAAGCGATAGAGAACCAAACGGCCAAAGCACCGGAGCAAGTTCGACCCTCAAAAACCAAGTCCCGAACGTAGATAGACGGCTACGTCGAGATGTCCCCAAATACCTTTGCTAACAAGTAGCAAAGATACCTAAAGAGGTTCCTTGGTCAACTCTAGGATCAAACGAGAAGTCCGGAAACCAAGCGAACAAGCCGGGAGAGCAAACGCACTAAACCAGAGCCTTCAGCCAAGTCCCGGACTGTCTGCCCAGAGGCAGACTGTCTGGGCTCAGGTCGCGGACTGTCCGCCAGCCAAACGAGCAAAACCGCAGTGCTGCTGAAGTTCCCTAGACAGTTCCCGGACTGTCCGCGGAAACCAGCGGCGGACTATCCGCCGATCACATACCAAAACAGCGAAGCTGCTGAACAGTCCCTGGACGACTCCCGGACTTTCCGCGAGTTCCTTCGACAGACTGTCCGCTGGTCAAGGAACAGTAACATGACCGAGACCCACAGCCACTGACCTGGCTCGATCCCGACGCACGGACTGTCCGCGGCTGGGATGGCGGAATGTCCGCCAACTCCCAGTGAGGGCGATTTTGGTCGCCCTTCACCCAAATCTTCTCCAACTCGATTCAAACCAAAATCCCACGTTCCCAAACTTGGAGAGGATGATCACGGAGTAGTTAGGAGACTATCCCCAAGAAATCATCCGCTCAAATCAACTCAAACACCGGGAAATCGAAAGGGGAGGAGTATGAACCAAAAAAGCACCACGAAAATGAAATCGACCTAATGTACTTGTTCGTGAGGAGTTAGATGAATTCCTTTGGTCGAAATGACCTCCTCACTACAAAGAATGAGATGATTCAAGTGGATTTCGAAAAGACGCAGTAGGGAGAGAGATCGAGTGACGGGAAAATCGTGGAGAAACGAAGAACACGAATCAAAACGCGGATCAACACATCGATCTGCAACCGTGTGGCTACCACACGCTACAACAGTGAGGTTACAGCCTCACTTCCTCAAAATCTCCAGTACATAGAGGTATGGTTCTCTGCGGATCCCAGCTAGCTACAGCAGGGGATTGGGAGAGCAGGAAACCCTAGAAACAAAGAGCAAAAGACTGAGATAGGATGGGGAGGTGGGTGTCTCCCCCTACTTATCCTAATTCTAACTATTCCTAATTCCCACTCTACCCCTAACTACATACAGAGCGAACCAGCTAAACCCTAGGGTTATTCTAGACCAACTCGAAGGTAGGTGGATCCGACGGCCACGCCCGCACAACCGGTAGCGTTGCCTCGACGCAACCTCACCGATTGCCGCCACGTGCCGCCACCGCTCTGCGTCCTTTTCCTGGACGTCACACCCCCGGTTTTGAGGCCCAAACCGGGAAACCAGCCTTCACGACCAACCCCCGGTTTTTAGGCCCAAACCGGGAAACCAGCCCACGTAGCCTGAGTTTTGTGGCCCAAACTCAGCAAACCCGCAGCACCCAGGTTTTGAGGCCCAAACCTAGAAACCGTCCTCAGCCCGAGTTTTGTGGCCAAACTCGGAAACCTTCCACGCCCAGGTTTTGAGGCCCAAACCTAGAAACCGTCCACTCAATGGTTTTTCTCTGGCTCTACCCCCAAACTGAAGCTACAGAGGGGATGCACCGCCCGTGCACCCCGTCCACCGACACGTGTCCCTAGGTCCTCGACCCGAGCAACACCGTGTCCCGCAAGTCTTCGCTCGTCGCTGTCCCAAGCTGCCAACCACCACAGCTGATCCTCAGGCCACCGGTCCCTCAGTCCAAGCCTCACGTCCGCCCTTCACCGCTCCCGGTCCGTCCGCACGACACGTCTCTACTTGACCTTCACCTTGCCCTCGATCACTGTCTTTGTGCTCGACACCTGCACAACACAAGCCAAAGAACATGTGCATTATCCCAGTTGACAATCACTCATCACTCAGAGACTCGGCATACACCCATGTATCCGCAAATATGGTTGTGATGTTCAATCTGAAAGGCTATTGATGAAATAGTCACTCTTGCTGGATTAATTAGCCAAGTGATTGCTCTAGATCAGGTGCAAATCTAGTTAATCCGGTTAATTACATAAAATTGACTGCTAATAATCTAATGATGATTATCTAATAATGAAAATGCTTTTATGCAAAAAGGTAAGTATAGCCAACCCTAGATACAGCCTTTGCATACTCCATGGTGTCACCTTATTTATGGTTTTTGACGGGTAAGTCTAGCTGAGTACCTTCTTGTACTCAGGGTTTTATCCCTTGTTGTTGCAGATGGACAGTGCTTCTATGGCTACTGTGAGAACTGCCTGTACCCTGTTACGGGTGATGATTAGACCATGGGCATGGTCACCTCTTATTCTCACCTGATGCTTTTGTGGACTGATCAGGCATATGGCACCGTATTGTGAACCAGTGAACTTGTGTTTTAAAACTATGTTGCTTCCGCTACAATTTCCAAACTATGGTTTGTAATATTGTTTCAACTCCGATGTATCTGATCTATGTGCAAACTGTGGTGTAACTTGTGAACATGTTCGCTGAACTAGTACGGTCTTGGCTGTTGTTGAAATGATTTGAAATCCTTCGAGATTTCCGGACTACCGGGTTTGTACGAGCTTAAGTACACGTTAATCTTTGTGAAAGCAGAGGTTCGGGTGCTTAATCTGGTACAAATTGGTCGGTTCTGTCACATCATAAGATCTAGATTACACCCATGTATCCACAGAAACTGTTGCACAATATCGGCATAAGTGCCTTCTGTCTTTTAGCAAGACCAGAGATAAGAAAGTATTTCAGAAAACTTACCTTCCCAGAGTGATTCTAGAAGGCGAAGTTGATCCAAAAATCCAAGTGCAGCACAATGCAATGTATGAGACTATCAGTAAAGCTATGTCTGCCACTCTCACCAATTACAATGAAACCTTCATAAATAGTATTTCTAATGCTATGAAAGAAGCTTTTAACTTAAGTGCTGAAAGGAGAGGTCCATCTTATACGACTCGGGGCGATCAAGAAGGGCAGAGTTCTAGGACTCAGCAGATGACAAAAGTCCATGTTAACAGTGGGGGCGTTATGCAGCAGCAGATGCAACATCATATGATGGGTAACAATATCAATCCGTCAGCTTTAAAATATGATCCTTATGGTAGAAGGATCACCAGGGATTTTAATGGTCCACCGTATCAAGGATGAATGGTGCCTGGCGAGATCCCTCCTGAATATCATTATGTTTCCGATTTTTATACTTTTATCAGAACAATGCTCTCAGAGGTCAGAACTTTGGTCAGCACGGACAGATGAATCAAGTGGATCAGCTAATGAGCCAAGTGATCGATATGGTTCAATGTCAATTTGGTCTGAAACCCAAAAATACGTCCATTGCTTATAGAAAACCATATCCAGAGTGGTATGATCAAGTTATCTTACCTCCAAGATACATGATTCCTGATTTTACCAAGTTCACAGGAACCGGCATAGTGTCAACCATGGAGCATATAAATCAATATTTAGTGCAACTTGGAGAAGTAAGTGATGAACCAGCACTCAGAGTATGTTTTTTCCATTTATCTCTGTCTAGTCCAGCGTTCTCATGGTTTTCATCCCTGCCACCTAAATCTATTGAAGGATGGGCCGATTTAGAGAATAAGATTCATTTGTACTTTGACTCTGGAGTTATGGAAAAAGGGATTGCAGATTTAGTCAATGTAAGGCAAGGAAATAATTAATCGGGAAGTCACTACGTTCAGAGATTCAAAGAGGTCAGGAATCAATGTTATACTTTGACACTGCGAGACTCAGAGATTGTTAACATTGCGATTTGAGGGCTAATACCAGCGATGAGAAAAAGTTGGCTTTGATTGCACCAACTTAGCTGCTTTGGCCAAGAAAATAGCAAATATTGATGCACAATTCAGATATGCACGCTACAACAAACCTCAAAAGGTTAGCAATGCTGAGAGTAGTTCTTTCTGAAGGACCGAGAATGCAATAGCAAGGCGACCAGAGGGGGGTGAATGGGAGCTCAAAAATTTCTCTTGAAACTTTGCCCTTTGTCCCACAAATCAACCTCAAAAGCTTCGATCGAAACCATGATGCCCACGACCCTTGGAAGAGGGTGGATGATCCCTAGGATCACAGCGAGACACCACATGGCGATAGCAAACCAATCGGCAAAAGCACTGGTACAAGTTCGACCCCCAAAAACCAAGTCCCGAACGTAGATGGAGGGCTACGTCGAGAAATCCCCAAATACCAATGCTAACAAGTAGCAAAGATACCTAGAGAGGTTCCTTGGTCAACTCTAGGGCCAAACGAGAAGTCCGGAAACCAATCAAGGAAGCCGGGAGACCAACTGCACACAAAAACACAAGTCTGTGAGTTCCCGGACTGTCCGCGGTACACCCGGACTGTCCGCGAAGAAGGGGTGGACTGTCCGTCGGCAAAAATTCCAAAACAGCAAAGTTGCTTACTCGATCTGCTCAGGCTCAGACTATCCGTGACCTAGAACTGCGGACTGTCCGCCATTCAAAACTGAGCAACATAGTCGATGAGCACAGCCACTCATCTGGCTTGCCCCCGACGCGCGGACTGTCCGCCGGTGGAACCGCGGACTGTCCGCGACCACCCAGTGAGGGCGATTTTGATCGCCCTTCACACGAATCCTCTCAAATCCAAATCAAATCACAATCCCACGTTCCCAAACTTGGAGAAGATGATCACGAGGTAGTTAGGAGACTATCCCCAAGAAATCATCCGCTCAAATCAACTCAAACACCGGGAAATCAAAAGGGAAGGAATATGAACGAAAAAGCGCCACGAAAACAAAATCAACCCGATCTACTTGTTCGTGAGGAGTTAGATGAATTCCTTCGGTGGAAATGATCTCCTCACTATAAAAAAACAAGATGATTCAAACGGATTTCGCAAAGACGCAGTAGAGAGGGAGGTCGAGTGACGGGAAAATCACGGAGAAACGAAGAACGCGAAGAACACGAATCAAAACGTGAATCAACACATCGATCTGCAACCGTGTGGCTACCACACGCTACAATAGTGAGATTACGGTCTCACTTCCTCAAAATCTTTAGTACACAGAGGTATGGTTCTCTGCGGATCTCAGTTGCTACAACAGGGGATTGGGAGAGCAGGAAAACCTAGAAAGCAAAGAGCAAATGGCTGAGACAGAATGGGAGGAGGGTGTCTCCCTCTACTTATCCTAATTCTAATTCCTAATCTACCCCTCTCTAATTACAGAGCGAACCAGCTAAACCGTAGGGTTATTCTGGACCAACTCGAAGATGCTGGTGATCCGACGGCCACGCCCGCACAACTGGTAGCGTTGCCTCGACGCAACCTCACCGATTGCCGCCACGTGCCGCTACCGCTCCGCTTGTCCTTTTCCTTGACTTCGCCCCCGGTTTTGAGGCCCATACCGGGAAACCAACCTTCACGACCAACCCCCGATTTTGAGGCCCAAACCGGGAAACCAGCCGTCCATCGCCTGAGTTTTGTGGCCCAAACTCAGAAACCCGCAGCACCCAGGTTTTGAGGCCCAAACCTGGAAACCGTCCTCAGCCCGAGTTTTGTGGCCCAAACTCGGAAACCATCAGCGCCCAGGTTTTGAGGCCCAAACCTGGAAACCGTCCACTTGGTGGTTTTTCCGTGGCTCAACCACCAAACCTAACCGTAGAGGGGATGCACCGCCCGTGCACCCCGTCCACCGACACGTGTCCCAGGTCCATGACCCAGGCAACACCGTGCCCGCAAGTCTTCGCTCGTCGTTGTCTTAGGCTGCCAGCCACCACAGCTGATCCTCGGGCCACCGGTCCCTCAGTCCAAGCCTCACGTCCGCCCTTCGCCACTCTCGGTCAATCGTCACGACACGTCTCTACTTGACCTTCACCTTGCCTTTGATCACTGTATCCGTGCTCGACACCTGCACAACACAAGCCAAAGAACATGCGCATTATCCTAGTTGACAATCACTCATCACTCAGAGACTCGGCATACACCCATGTATCCGCAATCTCCCCCTTGATGAGTGCATTGTCAACTACCAACACAAATCATAATGGAATAGAGGAAGGAAGGAAGAAAGAGAGAGAACTCGACCAAATGACCCAAAAGCATACCAAAGCCGAAGAAGGTCAAGTGGAAAGAGCAAAACAACTTGGTTCCCAAAGACATGGGCAACGGCTTGACGCAACCAAGCAAAGCAAAGCTAGACCTCAAGAAGAGGTAGAACTGGCTCAACACCGCTAGTGAGAAAGCTCGACACCAATTGGAAAATCGACTGAAAATCCAGCAACACAGAGCTAGCCCTCAAGAAGAGGCAGAACGGGCTCAACACCGCTAGCGAGGAAGCTCGATACCAAACGAAGAAAGCTTGATACCATCTGAAGAGCATAACAACAAAGCTGCTAGTTCCTCAAGAAAGAGGCAAAGGCTCAACACAACTAGCTACCAAAAATGCTCCGAACCAATTGAAGATGCTCAAAAACTCAGCATCAAGCAAAACGAGCAAACTCCCCCTAGTTGAACACTTGGAGGACATATGATTTGCAATTTCTCCCCCTTAGTTGAAAATGCATCATCAAGCAAATTTCTCCCCCTTCAGAATAACTCCCCCTTCCAAAATGCATATGAGTCAACATGCAAGTTAGCAGCTTCAGGAATATAGTCGATAGAATATGAAGATGCTCGACAGAGTGCTGATCCAATGACTCATAAAATGCACAGAATGCTAGCAAAGGCTCAAACTGATCACCAAATACAAAATATGAACTTGTGAGCAAAGTGAGCAGTTTTTAGCCAAAAAGGAATTCACCATCAAAATAGCACCAACATGTATAGACAGGAAGTCAAACAAGTGCTAAACATGTATACAAGGTGAACTACCCCTAGCACAGTTCAACCATCATGCTATAGAATGAAACATAGACTTGTGTATCCAAATTTTATCGGAGTTGCAGCGGTTAATTTATAGAAGGTCAATTTTAGCATGTGATTGCGAGAGGTTGAAAGCTTGTCATTGCCTAACTTTTCAACTGTGCGAAGCCTATGCAGAAGCAATCAGAAGCTTAAAGCAACAGTTTCAGTCATACACTACACAACTCAAGTTTAACTCAAAGTGCAATGAGAAACAGTCTCGAAACTGTGATGTGCTGACAAGCAATCCCATCTCGATCTTTCCAATTCACTTAACTTGGTTCAAATTTAAAGACGGAATATGAACATATCAAGCAAGTGAATGACTCAGAACTAGAGACATAGCAACATAGCATAGATGAAAAGCACGAGTGAATTCTACACATCCTACACATGCTAGTTGCATATCTCAATGGTGAACATTTTCAGATTTTAGGTTCATTAAACAAGTTCACCATTCATAAACTAGCTCAGCTCACAACAAGTTCACCATTCATAAACTGTCCGCGAGTCCCAACGGCGGACTGTCCGCAGTTCAAAAAGGACCCGTCCAACAGCGCTGAGTCAGGCCACTGGTCTGACCGACCCCGACGCACGGACTATCCGCAGTCCACCTGGCGGACTGTCCGCGGATGAACAGAGAGGGCGATTTGGTCGCCCCTCTCACGAATCTTCCCCAATCCGAATCAAAACTCAATCCCATGTTCCCAAACTTGGTCAAGATGATCACGAGGTAGTTAGGAGACTATCCCCAAGAAATCATCCGCTCAAATCGATTCAATCACTGGGAAATCGAAAGGGGAGGAGTATGAACGAAAAAACGCCACGAAAACGAAATCAACCCGATCTACTTGTTCTTGAGGAGTTAGATGAATTCCTTCGGTGGAAATGATCTCCTCACTGTAAAGAACAAGTTGATTCAAACGGATTTTGCAAAGACGCAGTAGAGAGGGAGATCGAGTGACGAGAAAATTGTGGAGAAACAAAGAACGCGAAGAACACGAACAAAACGCGAATCAAGTCATCGATCTGCAACCGTGTGGCTACCACACGCTACAATAGTGAGATTACGGTCTCACTTCCTCAAAATCTCCAGTACACAGAGGTATGGTTCTCTGCGGATCTCAGTTGCTACAGCAGGGGATTGGGATAGCACGAAAACCTAGAAGGTAAAGAGCAAATGGCTGAGATAGAATGGGAGGAGTGTGTCTCCCTCTACTTATCCTAATTCTAATTCCTACTCTACCCCTCTCTAATTACAGAGCGAAACAGCTAAACCCTAGGGTTATTCTGGACCAACTCGAAGATGCTGGTGATCCGACGGCCACGCCCGCACAACTGGTAGCGTTGCCTCGATGCAACCTCACCGATTGCCGCCACGTGCCCCCACCGCTCCGCTCATCCTTTTCCCGGACTTCGCCCCCGGTTTTGAGGCCCAAACCGGGAAACCAGCCTTGACGACCAACCCTCGGTTTTGAGGCCCAAACCGGGAATCCAGCCGACCATCGCCTGAGTTTTGTGGTCCAAACTCAGAAACCCGTAGCACCCAGGTTTTGAGGCCCAAACCTGAAAACCGTCCTCAGCCTGAGTTTTGTGGCCCAAACTCGGAAACCATCAGCGCCCAGGTTTTGAGGCCCAAACCTGGAAACCGTCCACTCGGTGGTTTTTCTGTGGCTCAACCACCAAACCGATCTGTGACACCCTAAGTGTCAAGCACTGCATTAGGAATTGCTTTTATCTACTTTTATGCATAAGCAAAGCATTGCATCATTTCATGTGCATAAGAGTGCTTTTTGCCTTTTGTTGTTTATTGGATTTTAGGTTTCTATTGGATTTGACTATTTAACTGGATTTCTATCTTCGCAAATAATTTTATAAAATGGAGAATGTTGAGTACAACACTTTTTATATTGACACGTTGAGCTAGTTCAAAGTGGGTTGATAACTAAAAAGTTTGAAAACAAAATGATTTATGGATCAAGATTTGGCTTTATTTCTGTGGAGTTTGAGAAAATGCTTTTCAACAAAAGTGCCTTATATGAAAGTTATAGAGAAAATTATTTTGAGCAACTTTTATATTTGGGTAAAAGCCTAGTTTGGAGTTTTTGAAACTGTTTTTGAATGGTCAAAGTTTGAAAGGTTTTTGGAAAAAGAAAAAGGAAAATCTTTTTCTCCCGCGCCCTCACTTTCGGCCCGTTCGGCATTTCGGCCCATGGCCCAACCGCGCGCTGCCCCACCCGCGCGCTCGCCCGCGCCGTGCGCCACTCGCGCCGTGCCGCGCCACCCGCTGACACCGCCGCGCCGTACGCCGGCCCCGACCGCCGCGTGGCCGCCAAACCCTGCCGCAAATCCGCCTCCGCCACTCCTCGCCCGATCCTTCACCAGCCGATCACGCCACAATCTCCCACGGCCACTCCCCGCTCGCCTCACTCGCCGCGCCCACACCACCGCCTGCACTCGCCTCGCGCGCCGCGACGCCGTGGCCCCGCCACGACCACCGGCCGGCCAAGGCCACGGCCAAAACCCCGAGCACCTCTCCCACTCCCTAACTCACCCGCACGCACACTCCCTCGCTCTCGCCCTCACTTCTCCTCTCCGTGAACGAACGCGAAGCGCGAACGCTCGTGTCGTCGCCATTCGACACCGCGAGGACACCCCACCGTTCCGGCCGCAACCGTCCAGCACCGTCCAATTCCTCTCGCCAGCCACTGAAGGACCGAGAGTGCAATCAATAAGCGACCAGAGGGGGGGGGTGAATGGGAGCTACAAATTTTCATTTCGGAAACTTGTCGCCACTGTCCCGAGAATCAACCCCAAGGGCACAACCGATGCGCGTGATGTCCACAACCCAAGAGAATGGGTGGATGTTCCCTAAGAACACAGCGGGACACCACAAAAACTTTCTCACCCAAGTTCACGCAAGTCAACTAGTGACAGGGTGGACTTTGGGGGATTCAGGCTATTTTGCAAAGCGGGAAGTCCGATTTCTGTAGAGCACGAAGTCAGAAATCCAACGCAAAAACCCAAAACCAAATCCGAAGTCGAACGATCAAACTGCGGACGAAACAGTGAAGAAATCACTGCATCGGACGCTGGTAGCGTCCGACAGCCAAGCACCGGACGCGTCCGATGCAAGCAGGACCTCTCTGGAACATTACTAGACTGGCATCGGACGCTGCTATAGTGAAACCCTAGCGTCCGATGCTAGACCCCCAGCGCGTCCGATGGCAACGGACGCTCTGATGGTCAGCGTCCGATGCTCCTTCAAAAACACTATCAGACGACACGTGGCACCGGACGCTCCGATGGAAACAACTCAGCGTCCGATGCTCAAGAACACAACGTCCAATGGTCCCGATACTACACTGTTCTTTCGTGAAAATCACCCGATCTCCTCCGAATCAAAAGCACTAAGGCTTAGACTTGGTATGAGGAGTTCCTAGGAGGTTAGTGAGCTATCCCAAAGAGATCATGGCTCGAACCTAACTCCAAATCGGTGAATTGGAAGAATTCGGGACAAAAGGAACAAACTCGATCCCAAACGAAAATCGACCGATCTACTAGCTCGTGAGGTTAGAGATGATTTCCTTCGGTGGAAAGAAGTGCCTCACGATCTAGAACAACTCAGTTCAAATGGATTTGCAAAAGATGCACCGAGTAGAGAGATTGATCAACGAGAAAAACGTGGAGAAAAACAACCCGCGAAGAACACAAGCAAAACGTGAATCACAACCACGAATTTGCAACCGTGTGGCTACCACACGCTACAACAGTGAGATTACGGTCTCACTTCCTCAAAAATCTCACGGGCATAGAGGTATTGTTCTCTTCTCTGTGGATCTCAGTTTGCTACAGCAGGGGAGTGGGAGAGCAGAAAAACCTAGAAGGCAAATAGCAAATGGCTGAGGTAGATGGGGAGGTGGGTGTCTCCCCCTACTTATCCTAATTCTAACTATTCCTAATTCCGACTCTACCCCTAACTACTTACAGAGCGAACCAGCTAAACCCTAAGGTTATTCTGGACCAACTCGTGGTAGGTGGTGATTCGACGGCCACGCCCGCACAACTCGTAGCGTTGCCTCGACGCAACCTCCCGATTGCCGCCACGTGCCGCCACCGCTCTGCGTCCTCTTCACGGACTCTGCCCCCGGTTTTGAGGCCCAAACCGGGAAACCAGCCTTCAAGACCAACCCCCGGTTTTGAAGCCCAAACCGGGAAACCAGCCCATAGTAGCCTGAGTTTTGTGGCCCAAACTCAGCAAACCCGTAGCACCCAGGTTTTGAGGCCCAAACCTGGAAACCGTCCTCAGCCCGAGTTTTGTGGCCAAACTCGGAAACCATCAGTGCCCAGGTTTTGAGGCCCAAACCTGGAAACCGTCCACCCGATGGTTTTTCTCTGGCTCTACCACCAAACCGACGCTGTAGAGGGGATGCACCGCCTGTGCACCCCGTCCACCAACACGTGTCCCTAGGTCCACGACCCAAGCAACACCGTGCCCGCAAGTCTTCGCTTGTCGCTGTCCGAGGCTGTCAGCCGCCACAGCTGATCCTCGGGCCACCGGTCCTTCAGTCCAAGCCTCCCGTCCGCCCTTCGCCACTCTCGGCCCATCGGCACGGCACGTCTCTACTTGACCTTCACCTTGCCACTAATCACTGTATCCGTGCTCGACAACTGCACAACACAAGCAAAAGAAGCTGCGCATTATCCCAGTTGACAATCACTCATCACTCAGAGACTCGGCATACGCCCATGTATCCGCAGCCACTCCGCCCTCACCGTGCACACGCCGTGCGCGCGCGCCATCTTCCCCAACCAAGCCTCGTCACCGCCGGAGGACGAAGTGCCCCCTTCGGTCCTCGTTCGCCGCCGAAAGGAGCTCGAGCCCGTACCGCACCACCCCGAGCTCCACCGTCTCCCATCTTCACCCAGAAGCTTCATCAGGCCAAGGCAAGGTGAGAACACACCTCCGCGAGGTCTCTACCGCCCTCTAGCCTCCCACTCTTGCCCGACCGAGCGCCATGGACGCCGCCATGGCCGCGCACGTGGTCAAGCTCCACCGGAGCTTCACCGGCCGAACCAACCCCTCTAGTAGCCTTCCTAGGGTTCACGTAAGCTATCGCCCCCGTTAATTTGGCCGGCGACCGTCGGAAACGGTGTAGCCGTGCGTCTCCGCCACCGCCGTCCGCCACCGCTCGCTGCCGGAGAGCTACGGCCATGCACTAGCCCAAACATCACCACCACTCGGTCCGCCTCGTCAAGGGGAACACGCCGAGCCCCACCTCACCGCCGGCGAGAACCGAGCGGTCAAACCCACTCCCCTGTTTTCTCTCTCTGACCAGTGGGTCCTGTTGTCCAGCAGGTCGCACACGTCAACCGCTCACGGTCTATGGACCGGGTCTGCGCGAGTTGGGCCGGAGTTTTCAAATGTTTTTTCTTTTTGTTTTATTTCCCAGAAAAGCTTATTATTTTTGTGTAGCACGATTTAAAAGTCAAAATGAGGTGCTTTCAGTTTTGGTAGCTTGCTCATGAGTAGATCTATCATGGAAAAATGAAAGTATTTTTGGTGAAAGTTTATAATACTGTTTTTATTTAATCCAGTTTATGTGCTTTTGTTGAGATAAATGGATTGATATGTTTTATGGTCGAGTTAATTCATGGAAAAATTTGTGTAGGTTCCTAATCATGTTAAGTACCTTTAAAAAATATATGAGCCACTGTTTGTGTAGAAAAAGTGTCTGTTAAGGTTTAAAGTCCTTTTTTGTAGTTTTCTTGGAAAAAGTGTTAAGGTGCTTTAAATTTGAAATAAAAATATCGGAAAATTTGTGCAGTCTCTGTGTGTGATGTTCCAGCTAGAAAAAATGTTAAAGATAGGGTGTTGTATGGAAAAATGTGAAGTTATTGTACAGATGTGATTTTCTGTGGTTTTCTTAGGAAATTCATGTAGGAAATAATATAATGTTTCTGTTCATGGAACTTCCTTGGTAAATATGAAATGTGGAGTAGAACATGGGAAAAATATGAAAATGACCATGTCACCCTTTTCCAGCAGGGTTGTAGTTCAAATGGTTTTATCTGGAGTAAAATTGTTTATTTTGTGTAGGTTGGTATATTCATGCTTAGGCAGTAAGTTTTCTACAGTAGAATGGTTCTGAATAGTGAAGCTAGGAAAAATATGAAACCTGCCGTTTGATACATTCATGAAAAGAGTTAGTTCAAAGCACCCTTTTGAGCATTTTGTTTCAACTTTTTGTACGTGCTATTCTGTATTTTATCTCTTGCTGAAATTCGAGCAGTGAAGTCCAGTTACCTTCTGGAATTTTTGTGGATTTTTATGAGTTCAGAAAAATGCACTTCCAGTTCAAACCTGAGTCTCTTTCGATTTAATAAATGAAAAATGGTTAAATTAATAGTTTCTTTTAGATAATAATTAAGTGTTTTCCTCAATCTCAAAAGTGGTTCAACAAGTTGGTTTTGTTGGTTTGCAAGAAATGATATGTTTCAAACCAATATGTTGCACTTTGCATTATTTAATTATGTACCGCATTCAATAGGATCGACACTCCCGGAGACCGACCAGGAGCCGGAAGCAAACGACGAGCAGGAGATACCGGAGCTGCCCAGGACCGAGGAAGTCAACACCGCGCCGCAAGCTAACCTGCCTGAGTGCCCCGCTCACGAGGCCTCAGTCTTTTCCCAAGGCAAGCCCCGGAGCATTGTAAGGCTCCCAGTATTTACAATTAAATTACTTGAGTACTTTTATACTGTGATGCATTAGGTATAGGAGTTGATTGAATCTCAATTGTTGTATTACCATTCCTTGATTATTGTTTATACCTGCCTTGTTACCCTGTTCCTTATTTATACTGTAGAACTGCTTAGTCTGCTTCATAAAAGTAGTAGTTAAGGATGTTTCCGTAATACCCCTGGTGGGTATTTACCGGATCACAGTTGACTATATTTGCTATCGTGGAAAAGAACCTAAGTAGTAATGAAATACGGTCAACTGGATGGCAAGGCACAAGTTTGGAAACTTGGGGCAGTCCGTCCGTTGGAACGTGTAGGTTTGTATCGATGTTGGCCCTCGTTCATTTTTGAACGCGCCCTTTTACTTAGGGATATGTTGGTGCCGAAATCATCAACCCCAAAGCCGGTTACAAGCTGTTCGGGCCGGTTTCGACCAGTGTCGCGCCCTCTAGTATGGAAATGCGATCTGCCGTGGGAGGCCATCGCCAGGTTCCAATTGGGCGGTCCGTGCTTGAACCGCGACGATTACCACCAGGAACCAGCATCGAGCGGTTACCCAATGCATGGACCCGACGGGGAAAGTGTGGGTTGGTATTAAAGGTCTTTCACCAGCTGGTTTGGAATTCGATTCGAGTCGCCGTCTCCCCCGGTCAGTGGGAAACTAAGGCGAGCTTCACCACGATGCAACTCCATGTGATGTTTTAAAGGTTCAACTAAAATATGGATAAGTCAACTGGATATGGTTATATTATTGCTTGTTAGACTCAAGTGTGTGTAATAGTTCATGTGCAAACCTAGATTAAGAGGTAGGTTTAAAACTAACAGCTCATCAACTTAATTAATTAATCCTTCTCTTAATACTGAGCTTTTCGCAACTAAATGATCCCAGCTCCACCAAAAGCCTTGCATACCCTTGGTGTCTTTACTTTCAGTTGGACGGGTAAGTCTAGCTGAGTACATTTCCGTACTCAGGGTTTATCCCATTTGTTGCAGATGGCCAGGTGTATTATGGCTATTGTAAGCCCTGCCTCTACCCGGTGGAGGGTGATGAGGAGTAGGCCCAGGGCAGGGTCGTCAAGAAGCTTTCCCCTCTCTTTTGCCGGACTGAGACTCCTAGTGGCACACTATATGAAAAAGGAGGAATGAGTTATGTTGGGTTAAGTTATGAAAACAATGTTTTATTTGGACCACATGTGTGGTGGTCATGTTTCAAAACTGCTTTAAGCTTCCGCACTTTCGAATTCAGTATTGTAATAACTCTGTTCGAATTTCGCACTCTGATGTTTAAATTCGGTCTCGTTTATCTGTGTTGTCTCCTTCCGAATGTAATACTTGAACGATGCGATCCTGAATGTTGTACGATGTTTGAAATCCTTCGAGATTTCCGGACTACCGGGGTTATATGGATTCAAGTGCAGGTCGATGTCAGACGAAATTGACTAAGACTGTACTTGAGTTCTTATAATCAGGGCGGTTCCGCGACAGCTGGTATTAGAGCATGGTTCAAGTTATTGCATCCGACCGGAGCTATTTTTAGACTAA
Organism: Coix lacryma-jobi var. lacryma-jobi; assembly: GCA_009763385.1. Lineage (NCBI taxonomy): Eukaryota > Viridiplantae > Streptophyta > Magnoliopsida > Poales > Poaceae > Coix > Coix lacryma-jobi. The sequence goes on from CM019829.1 coordinate 73,618,453, forward strand.
AATGGGTATTTCAAAACTATTTTCAAAACTATTTCAAATACTAAGTGTGCCCAGTCTCGTCCTTAAGCCTATACTAGGATTCAGGTGGCTTAACTGCTAACAGGGTTCAGGGTTTTGCTTCATGCTGGATCTTTATTTGCTGGTCCATTCTCGAGGGAAAAGAGAATGCGTCGATCGCGAAAACATGCATAAAATGATTTTGTAAGATATGAGAGCATGACCGTCCAACTGCCGGTCTAGGTGAGAGTTCTTATACCAAGTATGTGCGAGCTCCACGCAGACACATACGAGGGTATCAATGTTTTGGGTATGTTTTTCTGGATTGGTGCATGGTGTTTAGTGTTGGCTTCTATGTATTCGTACATACGAGCCAATACTCCGTTATTTTTACCATTGGGATTGCTTTGGGCTGAAATAAATCTTCTGCAGGTACACTAACTACGTGGTCGAGTAGAATGAATAGATAACGCATGAGAGATCGTTCTTGCCACTGACTAGAACGTTAGGACTTATGAGTCATTTTATTTAGTGAGTGAGAACGTAAGTACGATCATGCATCATGTTTATATTCTTGCATTTACATTACCTCCCCTTATTTAAAAGTTGTCCATTTTCTATAAAAATTTGCCAACTTAATATGCGTCTCACGCGAGTTCGAAACCCTTTGTTTCTACAGATGGCCCGGACTAAGTTGACTGCTCGCAAGGCCACTTGAGGCAAGGGAGTTCCGCGTCACCGCTTGGCCACCAAGTTAACCAAGAGGACGTTTTTGACCTACTTCGGGTTGCCGACCATCCTATGAAGGATTATGCAAGCCATGGGCTATGAGGAGGGACAGGAGCCCAAGTACTCTTGGCAGAAGGAGATCTACGGGCAGGATTCATTGGTCATGGTGCAGATCAAGGTCAAAGCCTTGCCTGCCAAGGCTCACTGGACGGGATGGACAGAGATCACCAGAGGCAGTTGTGCCAAGGATGGAGCTAACAGGGCAGCGTATCTAGTGCTGAAGGACATCATCGCCCATTTTCCCGCCGACCTAGCTAGTGCTATGGCAGGAGTGTTCCCTCGTGGGTCACTTTTTCCATTGCGCTGGAAGCAGACCTTGGAGTCGGTTCTGACAGTAAGTGCAGAAGAAAGGTTCTACTGTGAGACGTCCGCGATGAGTGCCACCGGAGCTTTGATGGGTGTATGTGAGAGTTTGGAGCGCAGCCTGGAGAGCGTGTCCTTCACCCTCACTGCCACCTACCAGAGGAAGAGGAAGCTGTAGGAAGAGTTTGTTGCTGAGGTAGCCCAGCTTCAGGAGAAGATTCACCAGATCACCCTCGAGCGTGATGATGCACGTGCCACCGCAGGTGCAGAGACCACCGCCAGGACCCTCGCTGAGCAGATGTACCTAACAGCATCCCTATAGCGGGACGAGGCCTGCGCAACGCTTGATCAGCTCAGAGAAGGCGCCCATCAACTGATACAGCAGATACATCACCAGCAGGCCTATATCGATCAGCTTCATGAGGCAGTTCACCAGATGCATCACGCAGCAAAGGAGGCCGCCGCCCCAGCAGCTGACGAGGCCACTGCAGATGAGGCCCAAGAGCCCCAGGATGGAGTAGTGCTTGGTCGAGAGCCTTCTTCAGACGACGAGGACCACGCCGACGAGCCGATGATGAACGCCGGTGAGGAGGAAGCCGCATCCGCCGCTGGAGACGCCTGAGCGTTAGCTTCGCTAGGAGTCGTTTTCTTTTGTATGGCTTGAGCGTGCTCGCTGATGATGTAACACCCAGACATGTGTTGGTTTTATGTTTAAGTTGTATGGTGGTATGTATGGCTTTTGAACAAAGTCCAGACTTCGATATGGCACCTTTTTATGGAAATCCGTCGTTTGCATGTCTAATTTTGAGCGATTATTTCGTGGTGTTGTATGGAAATGAGTACTTATACTTGGTCGTGTGCTAAATTTTCGAATTATGTACAACGCAGTATTTATTCATGATCAATGTGACATCAACTAATGATTGCTTATTAATGGGATATGCAGATGTCGGCACACACTCGCAGCCAATGTGGACAGGGATCTGGACAGGAGGAGAATCTGCCACCACCCCCATAGGCACCGATGACGCTGGAAGCGTTTTTCGGCCAGTTTCTGGGCAGTCAGAGGAACATGGAAGAGATGCAGAGGCACATGGAGGCCACCCTCCGCAACATCACTAACAACACTGCGCAGCAGCATCAATAGCGTCAGGGACTAGAGCCCATCCAGTACAGCTCCTACCGTGACTTCTTGGACACTCGTCCCCCTGTGTTCAAGGAAGTCACCGAGCCACTTGAAGCAGACGAGTGGCTCAACTCCATCACTCAGAAGTTCCGCCTGCTCCGTCTGATGGAAGAGCTTAAGGCGGAGTATGCCGCCCACATGTTGGAAGGACCCGCAGGTTTATGGTGGTCCCAGTACCGTGCATCCCTACCAGCAAATGCACGAGTCACTTGGGATCAGTTTTCTACTGCTATGCGCAACAACTATATCCCCAGTGGACTGATGGAAATGAAGACCACAGAGTTTATGAGGCTATCCCAAGGAACCAGGTCAATGTCCGAATACCTCCATAGTTTCAATAGCCTGTCTCGCTATGCTCCAGATTTCGTCAACACGGAATCCAAGAAGATTGCTAGCTTCAAGCGTGGCATGAGTGCCACCATGCTTTCCAAGATGGGAAACAGCCACCGCACCACCTTCAGTGACTTTATCAGTGACTGCCTGAACCAAGAGGCGAATGACAGTAGGCTGGCGACAGAAAACCGCCGTCGTGCAAACGAAGGAGGTTCGTCTCAACAGAGGGCCCCTTTCGGAGCGCGCACCCCGTATCGCCCGCCGGTTGCAGGAGCAAGGTACCGTCCCCCGCAGAGAAAGATAACGAACAATCGCTCCCGCCCGAGTTTCCAGAAGCCCTACACCGCTCCCATGATGCAGAACCAAGCAAAGGCAGGAGGTTCAGGAGGTGCCAAGACCCCATATGTGATCGGACCGTGTTACAACTGCGGCCAGACCGGGCATCTTTCACGTCAGTGCCCTCGACCAAAGAAGCAGTACACCCAACCTCAACCTCGCGCAAGTCATGTGCATTACACCACCGTGGAAGAAGTGCCAGAAGGAGAACCTGTCACCGCTGGTACGTTTCTTGTTAATCAGTACCCCGCAGTTGTGTTGTTTGATTCCGGAGCATCGCATTCTTTTATAAGTGAGAATTTTGCTGTTCTATCCGCCCGTAAAATGGCTAAAGGAGTGGAGATGACTCTTGGGGATAAAAAGGCCATAGTGGATCCCATAGTAATCCCTGGTCTAGGTTTGGATGTAATCTTGGGTATGGGTTGGATGAGACTCTGGAAGGTCAATCTTGACATTTCAGAGCGAGTAGTTTCCATGGTTAGTCCCCGGAATGGGTCTTCTTTTCGGTTTAAGTTACCCCGAAACCCCCATGAGATTGGAGTGTTGTTCAATATCACAGCCAAGCAGATAGCTGAGATCCCGGTAGTGTGTGAGTTTCCAGATGTCTTTCCTGATGAGTTGCCAGGACTACCACCAGATAGGGATGTGGAGTTTGCTATAGAGCTAATCCCTGGAACGGCACCCATTTCTCGGAGACCGTATAGGATGCCAGCTAATGAGTTAGCAGAGCTCAAGACTCAGTTGCAAGAACTTTTGGATAAAGGCCTAATACGTCCTAGTTCATCACCTTGGGGATGTCCCGCCATCTTTGTGAAAAAGAAGGACAAAACTTTAAGGATGTGTGTGGACTACAGACCGCTTAATGCAGTAACTATAAAGAACAAATATCCCTTACCCCGAATTGACGTCTTGTTCGATCAGTTATCAAAGGCAAAAGTGTTCTCCAAGATCGACTTGAGATCAGGTTACCATCAGATCAAGATTAGAAGAGAGGATATACCAAAAACAGCCTTCTCCACCAGATATGGACTCTATGAATATCTAGTTATGTCCTTTGGTTTAACAAATGCGCCGGCACATTTTATGTATCTGATGAATTCCGTCTTCATGCCTGAGTTGGATAAGTTTGTTGTGGTGTTTATTGATGACATCTTGGTATACTCTGAAAATGAGAAGGATCATGCTCAGCATCTACGAGTATTGTTAGCTCGACTTCGAGAGCACAAGTTGTATGCTAAGTTTAGCAAGTGTGAGTTTTGGTTAAAGAAGGTACCCTTTCTTGGACACGTCCTTTCAGAGGAAGGAATTTCTGTGGATCCCACGAAGGTACAGGAAGTTATGGATTAGTAAGCACCCACTAACATACATGAGGTACACAGCTTTCTAGGATTAACCGGGTACTACCGTCGGTTCATTCCGGACTTCTCGAGGATCTCAAAGCCTATGACTCGTCTAACTCAGAAAAACAAGAAGTTTGAATGGACTCCAGAATGTGAGGCAACATTTCGCACCCTGCGAACCTTGTTGACTTTGGCGCTAGTTTTGGCTCAACCAAATTTGGAGGAACCTTTTGATGTGTTTTGTGACACATCCAAGATTGGACTCGGATGTGTGCTTATGCAGAATGGAAGAGTTATAGCATATGCTTCGCGCTAGTTGCGACCACATGAAGAGAATTACCCGACTCATGATTTGGAATTGGCAGCTGTAGTGCATGCACTCAAGATATGGAGGCATTATCTTATGGGTAACCTATGTCATGTATACACAGATCACAAAAGTTTGAAGTATATCTTCACCTAGCCAGAGTTGAATATGAGGCAGAGGAGATGGTTAGAGTTGATTAAGGATTACAACCTAGAAGTGCATTACCACCCCGGAAAAGCGAATGTTGTAGCGGATGCCTTGAGTCGCAAGACTCATTGCAACTCCCTACAACCACTTTTGGAAGATGGATTCAACCTTATGCACCCCGTTATGTTGAACAATATCACCATTCAGTGCACCCTAGAGAGTGACATCATTGAAGGACAAAAGACCGATGAAGAGATCTGTCAGATCAAGAAGAGGTTGGAAACCAATAGTTCTTTGAACTTCAGAACAAATGAACATGGAATTTTGTGGTATAACCAGAGGTTGGTTGTTCCCAAGAACACGGAGCTGAAAGAAAGAATTCTGAATGAAGCTCATAATTCAAAGTTGTCTATCCATCCAGGAAGCAGTAAGATGTACTACGATCTGAGGACCAGGTATTGGTGGTCAAAGATGAAGAAAGAAGTTGCAGCTTATGTCGCAAAGTGTGATACTTGCTGCAAGATAAAGGCTATACACGTGAGACCTGCCGGATTGTTGCAACCGTTGTCAATCCCAGAATGGAAATGGGAAGAGATAAGTATGGATTTCATCACAGGTCTCCCAACCACTCAAAAAGGACATGATTCTATTTGGGTTATCGTGGATCGGTTATCCAAAGTGGCTCACTTCATACCAGTTAAGACTACCCATTGGCCACACCAGTATGCGGATTTGTACATTCAGAACATCTTGAGGTTACATGGAGTTCCCAAAAGGATTGTTTCTGATAGAGGACCCCAGTTCATAGCGCATTTTTGGGAACAGTTGCGCAAGGAGCTACAGACTAAGTTGGTAAGAAGTTCCGCTTATCACCCACAAACCGCAGGACAGACAGAAAGAGTGAATCAAATTTTGGAAGATATCCTCAGAGCTTGTGTTCTATCATCAGGAGAATCATGGGAAAAGTGGTTACCCCTCGCCGAGTTCTCATATAACAATAGCTATCAGGAAAGTATAAAGATGGCACCATTTGAAGTCTTATATGGACGAAGATGCAGAACCCCGGTAAATTGGGTTGAATCAGGAGATCGAGGATTTTACGGGTCAGATTATGTAAGGGATGCCGAGGAGATCGTGCAAACTGTACAGCAGCATATCAAGGCAGCACAGTCACAACAGAAAGGTTATGCTGATACACGAAGGAGACCCTTGGAATTCCAAGTAGGAGATTACGTCTACCTTAAGGTTTCGCCCATGAGAAAGGTCCAACGTTGTGGAATTAAGAAAAAGTTAGCACCCCGATATGTGGGACCATATCAGATCATAGCCAAAAAGGGAGAAGTAGCCTATGAAGTGCAGTTACCCCCAGAGATGAGCGCAGTCTTTCCCGTGTTTCATGTATCCCAGTTGAAGAAGTGTCTTCGAGTCCCAAAACAAGAAGAAGTTCGGATCCCAGAAGTTGTTATCAGATCAGATCTGGAATATTATGAACAACCTCAGGAGATACTAGATACCAAGACTCGAGAGACTCGAAACCGAACGGTGAAGACTTACAAGATTCTTTGGAGCAATCACGGACCCAATGATGCAACTTGGGAAACCGAGGAGTAGTTGCGCGAAAATTATCCCGGTTTTTATAAGGATTGGTACGTAACTCAAAATCTCGGGACGAGATTTCTTTAAGGGGGGAAGGGCTGTGACACCCTAAGTGTCAAGCACTGCATTAGGAATTGCTTTTAGCTACTTTTATGCATAAGCAAAGCATTGCATCATTTCATGTGCATAAGAGTGCTTTTTGCCTTTTGTTGTTTATTGGATTTTAGGTTTCTATTGGATTTGACTATTTAACTGGATTTCTATCTTGGCAAATAATTTTACAAAATGGAGAATGTTGAGTACAACACTTTTTATATTGACATGTTGAGCTAGTTCAAAGTGGTTTGATAACTAAAAAGTTTGAAAACAAAATGATTTATGGCTCAAGATTTGGCTTTATTTCTGTGGAGTTTGAGAAAATGCTTTTCAGCAAAAGTGCCTTATATGAAAGTTGTAGAGAAAATTATTTTGAGCAACTTTTATATTTGGGTCAAAGCGTAGTTTGGAATTTTTGAAACTGTTTTTGAATGGTCAAAGCTTGAATGGTTTTTGGAAAAAGAAAAAGGAAAATCTTTTTCTCCCGCGCCCTCACTTTCGGCCCGTTCGGCCTTTCGGCCGATGGCCCAGCCGCGCGCTCACCAGCGCCGCGCCACCCACTGACACCGCCGCGCCGTACGCCGGCCCCGACCGCCGCGTGGCTGCCAAACCCTGCCGCAAATCCGCCTCCGCCACTCCTCGCGTGATCCTTCACTACTCGATCACGCCACAATCTCCCCCGGCCACTCCCCGCTCGCCTCGCTCGCCGCGCCCACACCACCGCCTGCACTTGCCTCGCCCGCCGCTACGCCGTGGCCCCCGCCACGACCACCGGCTGGCCAAGGCCACGGCCAAAACCCCGAGCACCTCTCCCACTCCCTCACTCACCCACACGCATACTCCCTCGCTCTCGCCCTCACTTCTCCTCTCCGCGAACGAACGCGAAGCGCGAACGCTCGTGCCGTCGCCGTTCGACATCGCGAGGACACCCCATGCGGATACATGGGAGTATGATGAGTCTCTGAGTGATGAGTGATTGTCAACTGGGATAATGCGCATGTTCTTTGGCTTGTGTTGTGCAGGTGTCGAGCACGGATACAGTGATCAGAGGCAAGGTGAAGGTCAAGTAGAGACGTGCCGTGCCGATGGGCCGAGAGTGGCGAAGGGCGGACTTGAGGCTTGGACTGAGGGACCGGTGGCCTGAGGATCAGCTGTGGTGGCTGACCGCCTGGGACAGCGACGAGCGAAGACTTACGGGCACGGTGTTGCTTGGGTCGTGGACCTGGGGACACGTGTCGGTGGACGGGGTGCACGGGCGGTGCATCCCCTCTACAACTTCGGTTTGGTGGTAGAGCCAGAGAAAAACCATCGGGTGGACGGTTTCTAGGTTTGGGCCTCAAAACCTGGGCGCTGATGTTTTCCGAGTTTGGCCACAAAACTCGGGCTGAGGATGGTTTCCAGGTTTGGGCCTCAAAACCTGTGTGCTGCGGGTTTCTGAATTTGGGCCACAAAACTCAGGCGATGGTCGGCTGGTTTCCCGGTTTGGGCCTCAAAACCGGGGGGTCGACGTGAAGGATGGTTTCCCGGTTTGGGCCTCAAAACCGGGGGTGCGACGTCCGGGAAAAGGACACAGAGCGGTGGCGGCACGTGGCGGCAATCGGTGAGGTTGCGTCGAGGCAACGCTACCAGTTGTGCGGGCGTGGCCGTCGGATCCACCTAGCATCGAGTTGGTCCAGAATAACCTTAGGGTTTAGCTGGTTCGCTCTGTTAGTAGTTAGGGGTAGAGTGGGAATTAGGAATAGTTAGAATTAGGATAAGTAGGGGGAGACACCCACCTCCCCATCGATCTCAGTCCCCTGCTGTAGCTGGGTGCTCTTTGCTTCTAGGGTTTCCTGCTCTCCCAATCCCCTGCTGTAGCTAGCTGAGATCCGCAGAGAACCATACCTCTGTGTACTGGAGATTTTGAGGAAGTGAGGCCGTAACCTCACTGTTGTAGCGTGTGGTAGCCACACGGTTGCAGATCGATGACTTGATTCCCGTTTTGGTTTGTGTTCTTCGCGTTCTTCGTTTCTCCGTGATTTTACCGTCACTCGATCTCCCTCTCTAGTGCGTCTTTGCGAAATCCATTTGAATCAACTTGTTCTTTACATTGAGGAGGTCATTTTGACCAAAGCAATTCATCTAACTCCTCACGAACAAGTAGATCGGGTTGATTTTGTTTTCGTGGCGCTTTTTCGGTTCATACTCCTCCCCTTTCGATTTCCCGGTGTTTGAGTTGATTTGAGTGGATGATTTCTTAGGGATAGTCTCCTAACTACTCCGTGATCATCCTCTCCAAGTTTGGGAACGTGGAATTTTGGTTTGAATCGAGTTGGAGAAGATTTGGGTGAAGGGCGACCAAAATCGCCCTCACTGGGAGTTGGCGGACAGTCCGCCATCCCAGCCGCAAACAGTCCGCGTGTCGGGATCGAGCCGGGTCAGTGGCTGCGGGTCTCAGTCACGTTACTGTTCCTTGACAGGCGGACAGTCCGCCGAAGGAACTCGCGGACAGTCCGGGAGTCGTCTAGGGACTGTTCAGCAGCTTCGCTGTTTTGGTATTTGACCGGCGGACAGTCCGCCGTTGGTTTTCGCGGACAGTCCGGGAACTGTCCAGGGAACTTCAGTAGCACTGCGGTTTTGCTCGTTTGGCCGGCGGACAGTCCACGACCTGAGCCCGGACAGTCCGCCACTGGGCAGACAGTCCGCGACCGTACTGCCGGACAGTCCGGGACTTGGCTAAAGGCTCTGGTTTAGTGCGTTTGCTCTCCCGGCTTGTTCGCTTGGTTTCCGAACTTCTCGTTTGATCCTAGAGTTGACCAAGGAACCTCTTTAGGTATCTTTGCTACCTGTTAGCAAAGGTATTTTGGGACATCTCGACGTAGCCATCTATCTACGTTCGGGACTTGGTTTTTGAGGGTCGAACTTGCTCCGGTGCTTTGGCCGTTTGGTTTGCTATCGCTTTGTGGTGCCTCGCTGTGATCCTAGGGATCATCCACCCTCTTCCAAGGGTCGTGGGCATCACGGTTTTAGTCGTAGCTTTCGGGGGTTGATTTTGGGACATTTGGCCAAAGTTTCGAGAGAAATTTTGTTGGCTCCCATTCAACCCCCCCCCCCCTCTGGTCGCCTTGCTAGTGCTTTCTCGGTCCTTCAATTGGTATCGGAGCGGGTTAAGGATCTTCCACCTTAGCCGGTTCCAGATCCACAGAAGGCGACATGGATCGCGGCGTGGGCAAACCGCCATTTTTCGATGGGATGAACTATGCGTATTGGAAGATACGCATGTCGGCCTATCTACAGAGTTTGGGTGCTTCCATTTGGGATATTTGCAACTCTGCCGATTACGTGGTCTTGGCTGCTCGTGTCTCTCAGCTTCAGATCGATGAGCACGATGCCAATAGCCGAGCCCGTAATGTTCTTTTCTCATACCTGAGCATGAGTGAGTTTGATCGGGTTTCACACCTCGCTACGGCTCGGGAGATTTGGGCTACCCTCATGCGTTTCCATGAGGGAACCTCTCAAGTCAAAACTCGTCTCTACGAGTCATTCAAGCGAGAGTATGAGAACTTTCGACATATGCCTGGCGAGAGCATAGAATGTTTATTCGCTCGCTTTCAGGTGATTGTCAACTGGATGAGGGCTAACAAGGAGCTGTTGCCTTTCGATGATCATGAGAGGGCTTTGAAGCTTTTGCATACTCTTGATCGGTCGGTGTGGGATTCCAAGGTTCAGGCGATCATTGAATCGCCTAACTATGAGACCCTCACGTGCGACGAGCTCTTCAGTAAGCTCAAGTCCAGTGAGATCGATGCCATGGCGAGGGCTTCTTATGAAAAACCTTCTGGCCCGTCGATGGCTATGCTTTCTGGCTTTTCTGCTAACCCCTATGGAGGTTTTGCACTCTCTTCTCTCTTTTCTATCACAGAGGAGCAGCTGGAGTCTTTGGGGGATGACGAGTTGGCTATGCTCGCCAACCGGTTCTCACGGTTCCACAACAACCGCATGAACCGTCGCCGCGGAGGAGGACGCTCGGGATGCTACGAGTGCGGCTACCCCAACCACTTCATCGCCAACTGTCCCAAGAAGAAGCAATCATCTGGGAAGGGAGATCATGGGCACAAGTATGACTCCGGCAAGCGCAAGGAGAAGTACATCCCCGCAAGGCACAAGCGGAAGGGCAGCTTCAACAAGGAGTACATCAAGACCAAGTACTTGGAGAAGGCCCAGGCTGAGCAGCGTGCGTTCTTCGCCACGCTCAGTGACGTCGATGACTCAGACGACGACTCCGCTTCCTCAAGCGACGACGAGTCTGAGAAGAAGAAGAAGATCGAGGACAAGCTGAACGGTCTCTGCTTCTTCGCCGACGACGACGGCTTCTGCACCATGGCCCTCGGCATGGAGATCGACGGCGAGCTGGAGGAGAATCCTCGGAACAACGACGACGACGACACCTCCCAGGTATCTCTGACCCCCGACGAACTTTCTGTTGAGGTCGAGAAGCTTACTGCCGCGCTCCTTAGTCAGGATAAGTTGCTTAGGCGTGCCGCTAGAGAGCACAAGGAGTTTAGGCCGAAGTGGGAGGATACGGTGAAGGAACTTGAATCTGTCAAGTCCACCGTTGTTGTCACCGAGGAGGAGGAGTGTGAGATGTGCACCAAGCACATGACTGACCTTCTCACTTTGAGAGGTAAGTATGCTGCGTTGGTAGGTGAGGTGGATGAGGTCCGGGCTAGACCCATGTTGTTGGGTGCATGCAAGACTTGTCCTGTCTTGCAATCTGAGTTGGCAGAGAAGAATGCCAAGATTGTGTCTCTTGAAGGGGCCAACTCAGGTAGCACATGTGTGGCTAGGTGTGTTCTTTGTGATGGTTTGGAGATGGAGATCGCTAATGTGAAGCATGACAAGATGCAAACCGAGGAGGAAAACACATACCTTCAGACCATCTTGTCATGGGTGTCTAGCAGTGAGCCACAGCTCGAGATGATGATATTCCAATTCAAGCGAGCTACTGGAGGTCCTGGTGTAGGTTTTGCACCGGGTGTTGATGTTTCTGCTTTTGGGAAGATTGGAGAGTCGAGTGGTTTGAACCCAAGTGAGAAGCCCAACTCCACCACTACTCCCAAACTTACCAAGCTTCCACCCAAAGAGCCTCTCAAGCCTAACACCAAGGATGGGGTCTTTGTTGAACCTCTGAGAGCTCCACCAAAGAAACAATCATGGGCTCCAAAACCAAACCACCTCAATAACAAGCTTGACACCATGCCACCCATCCAGGAGGAGCTTATGCCACCGAAGGGCAAAGTGATCCACACCCACTACCGTGAGTACCAACAACCCCCTTTGAGAGCGGTGAGGTACCATTGTGAGCATTGTGGGAGAGATGGACACTTGAGTGAGTTCTGCTTTCGGCGCAAAAGAGAGGCGCGCTGTGCAAGGGAGATGAACAACCCGGACATGTACCATCCTTTCCATGATGTACATGTGCTGAATGTTCAGAGGAGAGCTCCGAGGAGAGCTGCTAGGCCTAGAGGTCCAGAACCTCAAGTTCCTAGGCCTAGGCCACGAGGAGGTCGTGCCCGGCGGGAGCCTGCAGTTGTAGGATATGGACCCCGTGGCGGTGGCTTTGTTGTAGAGCGTTTTCCTCCACCGTGTTTTGAGTATCGCGATGGATGCTCTTCCCTCAGCGGACCACGTTTTCCTCAACGTGGTGATCGCTTCCCCCGTAGGCGTACTAGGAATAGTTTTTCTACTAACCGTTCTTTTGAGCAGCCGGCCCAACACTGGTATTCTTCCTACTTCACTAACCCCAGTGTTGGACCGTATGCTCACCCTATGTCTTTTTATTGATATAGGTAAAACGATTGGAGAACGTTTGGTTGGTGGATTCCGGTTGCTTGAGGCACATGACCGGAAACGCCAAGTGGTTCTCCAGTCTTAGTCCGGTCGCCGGAAAGGAGTTTATCACCATCGGCGACAATAGCAAAGGTAAAGTGTTGTCTCATGGGTCAGTGCGAGTTAATGAGAACTTTGTGTTGCGTGATGTTGCTCTTGTTTCTAACTTGCATTTTAACCTTCTTTCTCTTTCGCAACTCTTTGATGATGACTATGAGATTCGTTTTAAACCGAATCTCAGTCGTATTTTGGATCCTCAAGGCAATCTTGTTTGTATGATTTCTCCCTTTGGAAAAGTCTTTCTTGCGAATTTCTCGGAGTCTTTTGGCATTTCTCGTTGTCTTGTGGCTGGACCTTCCTCCTCTGATCTTTGCAAGTGGCATAGGAGACTTGGACATTTGAGCTTCGACTTGCTTGCAAGACTTAGTTCACTTGGCCTAATCCGAGGATTGCCCAAGTTATACTTGGAGAAGGATCTTGTTTGCCATTCTTGTAGACATGGGAAAATGGTTGCCGCTCCCCACCATCCGGTGAATCAAGTCATGACCAGGCGCTCTAGAGAGCTTTTGCACATGGACCTTGTTGGTCCGGCTCGGGTGAGCTCGGTTGGGGGGGAAGTGGTATGTGCTTGTTGTTGTTGATGACTTTTCGAGATATTCGTGGGTCTTCTTTTTAGCTGAGAAGACCGAGACATTCTCCTTTGCTCGCAATCTGATTTTGTGTCTTCAGAACGAGTTCCCTTTGAACACGATGCGAGCTATTAGGAGTGATAATGGTTCCAAATTCAAGAATTTGGATTTTGAGAAGTTTTGTAACTCTTTGGGTTTAGAGCATCAGTTTTCTTCCCCTACACACCGCCATAGAATGGTGTTGTAGAGAGGAAGAATCGGACCCTTGTAGAGATGGCCAGGACGATGCTCGATGAGCATAGGACTCCTAGGCGATATTGGGCCGAAGCTATGAGCACTGCATGCTATATTTCCAATCGCATTTTTCTCCGAGCCTTCTTGAAAAGACCTCTTATGAGTTGCGTTTTGGAAAACTGCCCAAGGTGAGTTATTTTTGAGTTTTTGGTTGCCACTGTTTTATACTCAAAAAGGGCAACTTGGACATGTTTGAGTCTCGTTCTTCTGATGGTGTGTTTTTGGGTTATGGCACTCACACTCGAGCTTATCGTGTACTTCACCTTGACACTAACCGAGTCAAGGAGACATCCGATGTCACCTTCGACGAGACCATGGTTTGTCCTCCTTCTCGTTTTGAGCGTGCAGGTGATCATGAGGTTGGTGAGCCTCTTTTTGATGACGAGGACGAGGGTGCTGAAGGTATGGATGATCCAGCACCCCCTCCACCTGCTGAGCCGCAAGGAGCGGCTTCTACAACTACTCACGGCCCCGACACGTCTTCTTCCTGGGGGCCGTGGGATCCGCCACCCCGAGCGGTACCTTTTGTACCCAGGGAGGCACCAGCTGCTGTTGAGGGGGAGATCACTTCTGCACGGGAGGCGCCATGACACATTCAGCGCCAACACCCCCCTCAGCAGATGATCGGCAACATTGACGAACGGGTCACTCGGTCCAGGTCTCAAATCTCTCACTTTGCTCATTCTGCTTTTGTTGCTGATTTTGAGCCCCGAGATGTTGGACACGCTTTGACAGATTCGGATTGGGTCAATGCCATGCATGAGGAGTTAGATAACTTTGAGCGGAATCGAGTTTGGGTTTTAGTTCCACCTCCTCCAGACTGTAAGCCTATTGGGACAAAATGGGTTTTCACAAACAAGCAAGGAGAGGATGGCCACGTTGTTAGAAACAAGGCCAGGCTTGTAGCGAAGGGCTATAGTCAGAAGGAGGGGATAGACTATGAGGAGGCTTTTGCTCCTGTAGCTCGTTTGGAGGCTATTAGGATACTCTTGGCATTTGCAACATCCAAAGGTTTCAAACTTCTTCAAATGGATGTCAAGAGTGCCTTCTTAAACGACTACATAGAAGAAGAGGTTTATGTTGAACAACCCCCCGGTTTTGAAAATCCGAAGTTTCCAAACCATGTTTTCAAACTCCACAAAGCTTTATATGGTTTGAAACAAGCCCCTAGAGCCTGGTATGATAGGTTGAAAACCTTTTTGCTTGCTAAGGGTTTTAAAACGGGATGTGTGGATAAAACGCTCTTTCTCCTCAAGCAAGACAAAGACACTCTCTTGGTCTAGATTTACGTGGATGATATCATTTTCGGTGGTTCTTGTCACGCTTTGGTTGCCAAGTTTGCAGATACTATGAGCAGGGAGTTCGAGATGAGTATGATGGGCGAGCTGACTTTCTTTCTCGGATTGCAAATTAAGCAATCCTGAGAAGGGACGTTTGTGCACCAGGGCAAGTATACCAGGGACTTGCCAATTTATTGGTTGTTCTCTTATATCGTGGTCTTCTCGCAAGCAGTCTAGTGTCGCTTAGTCTACCACGGATGCTGAGTATGTTGCTGCGGCTAGCTGCTGTTCCCAGTTGCTTTGGATGATGGCCACTTTGCGTGATTTTGGTCTGAGCTTTTCTCGTGTTCCTTTGCTTTGTGACAGCACGAGTGCGATTAGCGTTGCTAAGAACCCCGTGCTTCACTCGAAGACCAAACACATTGATGTGCGCTTTCATTTTCTGCGAGACCCCTATGAGAAGGGTGATATCGACCTTCGCCATGTCGATACTCATCATCAGTTGGCTGATATTTTCACCAAGCCTTTGGACGAATCAACCTTTAATCGGTTGAGGGGTGAGCTTGGTGTGTGTTTCCCCTTTTAGATGGGGGAAACATTTTGGATCTTATCATAGACTGACTATTTTCTCGTTTGCTTTGCTTTTGTTTTGCATTTCAGCATACGCTTTTACAATCTGAGCTTCTTGTATTTAATCTTTAAAATGTAATTATGCTCTGCTTAGTGTGCTCCGATGCTATATGCTATGGCTAGTAGCTTATGCTCTTTCTGAATGGTGAACCTGCTTAACAAACATCAAACTTGAAAATGTTCACCATTGAGATGTGCAACTTGCATGTGTAGGATGTGTAGAATTCATTCGTGCTTTTCATATATGCTAGGTTGCTATGTCTCTAGTTCTGAGTCATTCACTTGCTTGGTATATTCATATTCTGAGATAAAACTTGAACCAAGATAAGTGAATTGAAAAGATCGAGATGGGATTGCTTGTCAACACATTATAGTTTCGAGACTGTTTCTGATTGCTCTTTGAGTTAAACTTGAGCTGTGTAGTGTATGACCGAAACTGTTGCTTTAAGCTTCTGATTGCTTTTGCATAGGCTTCGCACAGTTGATAAGTTAGGCAATGACTTGCTTTCAACCTCTCGCAATCACATGCTGAAAATTTTAACTTGTGTAATCTTAACCGCTGCAACTCCGATAAAATTTGGATACACAAGTCTATGTTTCATTCTATAGCATGATGATTGAACTTTGCTAGCGGTAGTTCACCTTGTATACATGTTTAGCACTTGACTGATTTCCTGTCTATACATGTCTTGTGCTATTTTGATGGTGAATACCTTTTTGGCTAAAAACTGCTCACTTTGCTCATATGTTCATATTTCATATTTGGTGATCAGTTTGAGCCTTCGCTAGCCTGTATGCTTTCCAGTGCGTCAATTGGAGCTATACTGTTTAGAGCATCTTTGCATTTTCTTGACTATATTCCTGAAGCTGCTAACTTGCATTTTGAATCATATGCATGTTGGAAGGGGGAGAACTTCTCTTGTTGGCACTTTTTGATGGTGCATTTTCTAAGGAGGAGAAAATTGCTTTCGATTCCTTTTGCTTGATGGTGCATTTTCAACTAAGGGGGAGAATTTGGACAAATCATGTCTCCCATGTTCTGTTTGTGTGCACCATGCAAGGGGGAGTTTGCTCGTACTGAATTTTTGGAATTTCCAATTGGTTCGGAGCGCCTTGCTAGTTGTGTTGAGCCTTTGCCTCTATCTTGAGGGACTAGCAGCCGCATCTTTGCTTCAGTTGGTTTCAGTTGGTATCGAGTTTTTCAGTTGATGTCGAGCTTTCTTGCTAGTTGTGTTGAGCCTCTGTGCCTCTTCTTGAGGGCTAGCTTTGCTTTGCTTGGTTGCGTCGAGCCGTTGCCCATGTCTTTGGGAACCAAGTTGTTTTGCTCTTTCCACTTGACCTTCTTCGGCTTTGCTAAGCTTTTCGGTCATTTGGTCGAGTTCTCTCTTCCTCTTTCTTCCTTCCTTCTTTCTATTATGATTTGTGTTGGTAGTTGACAATGCACTCATCAAGGGGGAGATTGCGGATACATGGGAGTATGCCGAGTCTCTGAGTGATGAGTGATTGTCAATTGGGATAATGCGCATGTTTTTTGGCTTGTGTTGTGCAGGTGTCGAGCACGGATACAGTGATCAGAGGCAAGGTGAAGGTCAAGTAGAGACGTGCCGTGCCGATGGGCCAAGAGTGCCGAAGGGCGGACGTGAGGCTTGGACTGAGGGACCGGTGGCCCGAGAATCAGCTGTGGTGGCTGACAGTCTTGGACAATGACGAGCGAAGACTTGCAGGCACGGTGTTGCTTGGGTCGTGGACCTGGGGACACGTGTCGGTGGATGGGGTGCACGGGCAGTGCATCCCCTCTACAGCTCCGGTTTGGTGGTAGAGCCAGAGAAAAACCATTGGGTGGACGGTTTCCAGGTTTGGGCCTCAAAACCTGGGCGCTGATGGTTTCCGAGTTTGGCCACAAAACTCGGGCTGAGGACGGTTTCCAGGTTTGGGCCTCAAAACCTGGGTGCTGCGAGTTTCTGAGTTTGGGCCACAAAACTCAGGCGATGGTCGGCTGGTTTCCCGGTTTGGGCCTCAAAACCGGGGGGGTGGACGTGAAGGCTAGTTTCCCGGTTTGGGCCTCAAAATCGGGGGTGCGATGTCCAGGAAAAGGACACAGAGCGGTGGCGGCAAGTGGCGGCAATCGGTGAGGTTGCGTCGAGGCAACGCTACCAGTTGTGCGGGCGTGGCCGTCGGATCCACCTAGCATCGAGTTGGTCCAGAATAACCTTAGGGTTTAGCTGGTTCGCTCTGTAAGTAGTTAGGGGTAGAGTGGGAATTAGGAATAGTCAGAATTACGATAAGTAGGGGGAGACACCCACCTCCCCATCGATCTCAGTCATTTGCTCTTTGCTTCTAGGGTTTCCTGCTCTCCCAATCCCCTGCTGTAGCTAGTTGAGATCCGCAGAGAACCATACCTCTGTGTACTAGAGATTTTGAGGAAGTGAGGCCATAACCCCACTGTTGTGGCGTGTGGTAGCCACACGGTTGCAGATCGATGACTTGATTCGCGTTTTGGTTCGTGTTCTTCGCGTTCTTCGTTTCTCCGCGATTTTCCCGTCACTCGATCTCCCTCTCTAGTGCGTCTTTGCGAAATCCGTTTGAATCAACTTGTTCTTTACATTGAGGATACATTTCGACCAAAGGAATTCATCTAACTCCTCACGAACAAGTAGATCAGGTTGATTTCGTTTTCGTGGCGCTTTTTCGGTTCATACTCCTCCCCTTTCGATTTCCCGGTGTTTGAGTTGATTTGAGCGGATGATTTCTTGGGGATAGTCTCCTAACTACTTCGTGATCATCCTCTCCAAGTTTGGGAACGTGGGATTTTGGTTTGAATCGAGTTGGAGAAGATTTGGGCGAAGGGCGACCAAAATCGCCCTCACTGGGAGTTGGCGGACAGTCCGCCATCCCAGCCGAGGATAGTCCGCGCGTCAGGATCGAGCCTGGTCAGTGGCTGCGGGTCTCGGTCGCGTTACTGTTCCTTGACCGGCGGACAGTCCGCCGAAGGAACTCGCGGACAGTCCGGGAGTCGTCCAGGGACTGTTCAGCAGCTTCGCTGTTTTGGTATTTGACCGGCGGACAGTCCGCCGTTGGTTTTCGCGGACAGTTCGGGAACTGTCCAGGGAACTTCAGCAGCACTGCGGTTTTGCTCGTTTGGCCAGCGGACAGTCCGCGACCTGAGCCCGGACAGTCCGCCACTGGGCAGACAGTCCGTGACCGTACTGCCGGACAGTCCGGGACTTGGCTGAAGGCTCTGGTTTAGTGCGTTTGCTCTCCCGGCTTGTTCGCTTGGTTTCTGAACTTCTCGTTTGATCCTAGAGTTGACCAAGGAACCTCTTTAGGTATCTTTGCTACCTGTTAGCAAAGGTATTTGGGGACATCTCGACGTAGCCATGTATCTACGTTCGGGACTTGGTTTTTGAGGGTTGAACTTGCTCCGGTGCTTTGGCCGTTTGGTTCGCTATCGTTTTGTGGTGCCTCGCTGTGATCCTAGGGATCATCCACTCTCTTCCAAGGGTCGTGGGCATCACGGTTTCAGTCGTAGCTTTCGGGGGTTGATTTTGGGACATTTGGCCAAAGTTTCGAGAGAATTTTTGTTGGCTCCCATTCACCCCCCTCTGGTCGCCTTGCTAGTGCTTTCTCGGTCCTTCACCACACCGTTCCGGCCACAACCGTCCGCCACCATCCGATTCCTCTTGCCAGCCACTCCGCCCTCACCGTGCACACGTCGTGCGTGCACGCCATCTTCCCCAACCAAGCCTCATCACCGCCGGAGGACGAAGTGCCCCCTTCGGTCCCCGTTCGCCGCCGAAAGGAGCTCGAGCCCGTACCGCACCACCCCGAGCTCCACCGTCTCCCATCTTCACCCACAAGCTTCATCAGGCCAAGGCAAGGTGAGAACACACCTCCGTGAGGTCTCTACCGCCCTCTAGCCTCCCACTCTTGCTCGACCGAGCGCCATGGACGCCGCCATGGCCGCGCACGTGGTCAAGCTCCACCGGAGCTTCACCGGCCGAACCAACCCCTCTAGTAGCCTTCCTAGGGTTCACGTAAGCTATCACCCCCGTTAATTTGGCCGTCGACCGCCGGAAATGGCGTAGCCGTGCGTCTCTGCCACCACCGTCCACCACCGCTCGCCGCCGGAGAGCTACGACCATGCACTAGCCCAACCATCACCACCACTCGGTCCGCCTCGTCAAGGGGAACACGCCGAGCCCCACCTCACCGCCGGCGACCTCACCGCCGGCGAGAACCGAGCGGTAAAACCCACTCCCCTGTCTTCTCTCTCTGACCAGTGGGTCCCGTTGTCCAGCAGGTCCCACGCGTCAGCCGCTCACGGTCTATGGACCGTGTCTGCGCGAGTTGGGCCGGAGTTTTCAAATGTTTTTCCTTTTTGTTTTATTTCCCAGAAAAGCTTATTATTTTTTTTAGCACGATTTAAAAGTCCAAATGAGATGCTTTCCATTTTGGTAGCTTGCTCATGAGTAGATCTATCATGGAAAAATATGAAAGTAGTTTTGGTGAAAGTTTATATTACTATTTTTGTTTAATCCAGTTTATGTGCTTTTGTTGAGATAAATGGATTGATATGTTTTCTGGTCGAGTTAATTCATGGAAAAATTTGTGTAGGTTCCTTATCATGTTAAGTACCTGTGAAAAATATATGAGGCACTGCTTGTGTGGAAAAAGTGTCTATTAAGGTTTGAAGTCCTTTTTGGTAGTTTTCTTGGAAAAAGTGTTAAGGTGATTTATATGTGAAAATAAAATATGGGAAAATTTGTGCAGTCTATGTGTGTGATGTTCCAGCTAGGAAAAATGTTAAGCATAGGGTGTTGTATGGAAAAATGTGAAGTTGCTGTACAGATGTGGTTTTCTGTGGTTTTCTTAGGAAATTCATGTAGGAAATAATATAATGTTTCTGTTCATGGAACTTCCTTGATAAATATGAAATATGGATTAGAACCTGGGAAAAATATGAAAATGACCATGGCACCCTTTTCCAGCAGGGTTGTAGTTCAAATGGTTTTATCTAGAGTAAAATTGTTTATTTTGTGTAGGTTGGTATATTCATGCTTAGGCCGTAAGTTTTCTACAGTAGAATGGTTATGAGTAGGTGAAGCTAGAAAAAATATGAAACTTGCCGTTTTATACTTTCATGAAAAGAGTTAGTTCAAAGCACCCTTTTGAGCATTTTGTTTCGTCTTTTTGTACCTGCTATTCTGTATTTTATCTCTTTCTGAAATTCTGGCAGTGAAGTCCAGTTAGCATCAGTTACCTTCTGGAATTTTTGTGGATTTTTCTAACTTCAGAAAAATGCACATGCAGTTCAAACCTGAATCTCTTTCGATTTAATAAATGAAAAATGGTTAAATTAATAGTTTCTTTTAGGTAATAATTAAGTGTTTTCCTCAATTTCAAAAGTGGTTCAACAAGTTAGTTTTGTTGGTTTGCAAGAAATGATACATTTCAGACCAACATGTTGCACCTTGCATTATTTAATTATGTACCACATTCAATAGGATCGACAGTCCCGGAGACCGACTAGGAGCCGGAAGCAAACGACGAGCAGGAGATACCGGAGCTGCCCAGGACCGAGGAAGTCGACACCGCGCCGGAAGCTAACCTGCCAGAGTGCCCCGCTCACGAGGCCTCAGTCTTTTCCTAAGGCAAGCCCCAGAGCATTCTAAGTCTCCCAGTATTTACAATTAAATTACTTGAGTAGTTTTATACTGTGATGCATTAGGTATAGGAGTTGATTGAATCCCAATTGCTGCATTACCATTCCTTGATTATTGTTTATACCTGTCTTGTTACCCTGTTCCTTATTTATACTGTAGAACTGCTTAGTCTGCTTAATAAAAGTAGTAGTTAAGGATGTTTCCGTAATACCCCTGGTGGGTATTTACCGGATCACGGTTGACTATATTTGCTATCGTGGAAAAGAACCTAAGTAGTAATGAAATACGGTCAACTGGAAGGCAAGGCACAAGTTTGGAAACTTGAGGCAGTCCGTCCGTTGGATCGTGTAGGTTTGTATCGATGTTGGCCCTCGTTCATTTTTGAACGCACCCTTTTACTTAGGGATATGTCGGTGCCGTAATCATCGACCCCAAAACCGGTTAGAAGCTGTTCGGGCCGGTTTCGACCCGTTTCGCGCTCTCTAGTATGGAAATGTGATCAGCCGCGAAGGCCATCGCCAGGTTCCAATTGGGCGCTCCGTGCTTGAACCGCGATGATTACCACCACGAACAAGCATCGAGCGGTTACCCAATGCATGGACCCGACGGGGAAAGTGTGGGTTGGTATTAAAGGTCTTTCACCAGCTGGTTTAGAATTCGATTCGAGTCGCCGTCTCCCCTGGTCAGTGGGAAACTATGGCGAGCTTCACCACGATGCAACTCCATGTGATGTTTTAAAGGTTCAACTAAAATATGGATAAGTCAACTGGATATGGTTATATTATTGCTTGTTAGACTCAAGTGTGTGTAATAGTTCAGGTGCAAACCTAGATTAAGAGGTAGGTTTAAAACTGATAGCTCATCAACTTAATTAATTAATCCTTCTCTTAATACTGAGCTTTTCGCAACTAAATGATCCCAGCTCCACCAAAAGCCTTGCATACCCTTGGTGTCTTTATTTTCAGTTGGACGGGTAAGTCTAGCTGAGTATATTCCCGTACTCAGGGTTTATCCCGTTTGTTGCAGATGGCCAGGTGTATTATGGCTATTGTAAGCACTGCCTCTACCCGGTGGAGGGTGATGAGGAGTAGGCCTAGGGCAGGGTCGTCAAGAAGCTTTCCCCTCTCTTTTGTCGGACTGAGACTTCTAGTGGCACACTATGTGAGAAAGGAGGAATGAGTTGTGTTGGGTTAAGTTATCAAAACAATGTTTTATTTGGACCACATGTGTGGTGGTCGTGTTTCAAAACTGCTTTAAGCTTCCGCAATTTCAAATTCGGTATTGTAATAACTCTGTTCGAATTTCGCACTCTGATGTTTAAATTCGGTTTCGTTTTTCTGTGTTGTCTCCTTCCGAATGTAATACTTGAACGATGCGATCCTGAATGTTGTACGATGTTTGAAATACTTCGAGATTTCCAGACTACCGGGGTTATATGGATTCAAGTGCGGGTCGATGTCAGACGAAATTGACTAAGACTGTACTTGAGTTCTTATAATCAGGGCGGTTCAGCGACACGATCCGTAGAAGGGATGCACCGCCCGTGCACCCCGTCCACCGACACGTGTCCCCAGGTCCTCAACCCAAGCAACATCGTGCCCGCAAGTCTTCGCTCGTCGTTGTCCCAGGCTATCAGCCACCACAGCTGATCCTCGGGCCACCGGTCCCTCAGTCCAAGCATCACGTCCGCCCTTCGCCACTCTCGGTCGATCGGCACGACACGTCTCTACTTGACCTTCACCTTGCCTTTGATCACTGTATCCGTGCTCGACACCTGCACAACACAAGCCAAAGAACATGCGCATTATCCCAGTTGACAATCACTCATCACTCAGAGACTCGGCATACACCCATGTATCCGCATGACCGCCTGACGGTGAGAAGTGCGCGGCGACGACTGAAATCGCGCGCACAGACACACCGCGAACTGGATGTCCGGGCGTGTCGCCGTCTGGTAGAGCAGCAACCCGATCATACTCTGGTACTCCTTCTGGTCCACAGCTTCTCCTTCCACATCCGCATCCAGGGCCGCCGTGGTCGGCATGTGTGTTGGAAGAGGCTTGGCCTCACCCATGTTGAACTTCTTCAGGATGTCCTTGGTGTACTTGCCCTGGTGCATGAACGTCCCCTCTCAGGATTGCTTGATTTGCAACCCGAGGAAAAACGTCAACTCACCCACCATGCTCATCTCAAACTTCCTGCTCATAGTGTCTGCAAACTTGGCAACTAAAGCGTGAGTAGAACCACCAAAAATGATATCATCCACGTAAATCTGGACCAAGAGAGTGTCATTGCCTTGCTTGAGGAGAAAAAGTGTTTTATCTACACATGCCATTTTAAAACCCTTAGCAAGCAAAAAGGTTTTCAACCTATCATACCAGGCTCTAGGGGCTTGTTTCAAACCATATAAAGCTTTGTGAAGTTTAAAAACATGGTTTGGAAACTTGGGATTTTCGAAATCGGGGGGTTGTCTCACATACACTTCCTCTTCTATGTAGCCATTTAGGAAGGCACTCTTGACGTCCATTTGAAAAAGTTTGAAACCTTTAGATGCAGCAAAAGCCAAGAGAATCCCCTCCTTCGGACTATACCCCTGGGCTAGAAGCCTGGCCTTGTTTCTCACAACATGGCCATCCTCTCCTTGTTTGTTTTTGAAAACCCATTTTGTCCCAATAGGATGACAGTCAGGATGAAGAGGAAGAAGAACTCAAACCCGATTTCTTTCAAAATTTTCTAACTCCTCATGCATGGCATTGACCCAATCTGGATCAGATAAAGCATGTCCAACATCTCGGGGTTCAAAATCAGCAACAAATGCAGAATGAGCAAAGTGAGAGATTTGTTGTGACCTTGACCGAGTGACACGTTCGCCGATGCTGCCAATCATCTGTTGAGGCAGGTGCTGGCGCTGAATGTGTCGTGGCGCCTCCCGAGCTGATGTAGCCTCCCCCTCAACAGCAGCTGGCGCCTCCTCGGGTACAAAGGGTACCGCTCGAGGTGGTGGATCACACGGCCCCCAAGTCGAAGAAGAGGGATCGGGGCCGTGAGTCGTAGTAGAAGCCGCTCCTTGCGACACAGCAGGTGGAGGTGGTGTTGGGTCGTCCATCCCTTCACCACCCTCTTCCTCATCATCAAAAAGAGGGTCACCATCTTCATGATCACCTGCACGCTCAAAATGAGGAGGAGGACAAACCATGGTGTCGTCGAAGGTGACATCTGATGTATCCATGACTCGGTTAGTGTCAAGGTTAAGTACACGATATGCGCGAGTATGAGTGCCATAACCCAAAAACACACCGTCAGAAGAGCGAGACTCAAATTTGTCTAGGTTGCATTTCTTAAGTATAAAACAGTGTTAACCAAAGACTCTAAAATAACTCACCTTGGGCAGTTTTCCAAAACGCAACTCATAAGAAGTCTTTTTCAAGAAAGCTCGGAGAAAAATGCGATTGGAAATGTAGCATGCACTGCTCATAGCTTCGGCCCAATATCGCCTAGGAGTCCTATGCTAATCGAGCATCATCCTGGCCATCTCTACAAGGGTCCGATTCTTCCTCTCTACAATACCATTCTGAGGCGGTGTGTAGGGGGAAGAAAACTGATGCTCTAAGCCAAAAGAGTTACAAAACTTCTCAAAATCCGAATTCTTGAATTTGGAACCATTATCACTCCTAATAGCTCGCATTGAGTTCAAAGGGAACTCGTTCTGAAGACGCAAAATTAGATTGCGAGCAAAGGAGAAAGTCTCGGTCTTCTCAGCTAAGAAGAAGACCCACGAATATCTCGAAAAGTCGTCAACGACAACAAGCACATACCACTTCCCACCAACCGAGCTCACCCGAGCCAAACCAACAAGGTCCATGTGCAAAAGCTCTCCAGGGTGCTTGGTCATGACCTGAGTCACTGGATGATGGGGAGCAGCTACCATCTTCCCTTGTCTACAGGAATGACAAACAAGATCCTTCTCCATGGATAACTTGGGCAATC
Organism: Coix lacryma-jobi var. lacryma-jobi; assembly: GCA_009763385.1. Lineage (NCBI taxonomy): Eukaryota > Viridiplantae > Streptophyta > Magnoliopsida > Poales > Poaceae > Coix > Coix lacryma-jobi. The sequence goes on from CM019829.1 coordinate 73,643,234, forward strand.
CTCAGATTAGGCCAAGTGAACTAAGCCTTGCAAGCAAGTCAAAGCTCAGGTGACCAAGTCTCTTATGCCACTTCTAAAGATCAGAGGAGGAAGGTCCAGCCACAAGACAACGAGAAATGCCAAAAGACTCCGAGAAATTCGCACAAAAGACTTTTCCAAAGGGCGAAATCAAACACACAAGATTGCCCTGAGGATCCAAAATACGACTGAGATTCGGTTTAAAATGAATCTCATAGTCATCATCAAAGAGTTGCGAAACAAAAAGAAGGTTAAAATGCAAGTTAGAAACAAGAGCAACATCGCGCAACACAAAGTGCTCATTAACTCGCACCGACCCACGAGACAACACTTTACCTTTGCTATTGTCGCTGACGGTGATAAACTCCTTTCCGGCGACCGGACTAATACTGGAGAACCACTTGGCGTTTCCGGTCATGTGCCTCGAGCAACCGGAATCCACCAACCAAACGTTCTCCAATCGTTTTACCTACATCAATAAAAAGACATAGGGTGAGCATACGGTCCAACACTGGGGTTAGTGAAGTAGGGAGAATACCAGTGTTGGGCCGGCTGCTCAAAAGAACAGTTAGCAGAAAAACCATTCCTAGCACGCCTACGGGAAGAGCGATCACCACGTAAAGGAAAACGTGGTCCGCTAAGGGAGGAGCGTCCATCGCGATACTCAAAACGCGGTGGAGAGAAACGCTCAACTACAAAGCCACCGCCACGGGGTCCATAGCCTACTACTGCAGGCTCCCGCCGGGCACGACCTCCTCGCGGCCTAGGCCTAGGAACTTGAGGTTTCGGACCTCTAGGCCTAGCTGCACGCCTCTGAACATTCGGCACATGTACATCATGGAAAGGATGGTACATGTCTGTGTTGTTCATCTCCTTTGCACGGCGCGCCTCTCTCTTGCGCCGAAAGCAAAAGTCACTCAAGTGTCCATCTCCCCACAGTGCTCACAATGGTACCTCACCGCTCTCAAAGGGGGTTGTTGGTACTCACGGTAGTGGGTGTGGATCACTTTGCCCTTCTGTGGCATAAGCTCCTCTTGGATGGGTGGCATCGTGTCAAGCTTGTTTTTCAGGTGGTTGGGCTTGGGATGCCATGTCTGTTTCTTGGGTGGAGCTCTCAGAGGTTAAACAAACACAGCATCCTTGGTGTTGGGTTTGAGAGGCTCTTTGTGTGGAATCTTTCTAAGCTTGGGAGTAGTGGTGGAGTTGGGCTTCTCACATGGGTTCAGACCACTCGACTCTCCAATCTTGCCAAAAGAAGAAACATCAACACCCTGAGCAAAACCTACACCAGGACCTCCGGCAGCACGCTTGAACTGGGAGATCATCATCCCAAGCTGCGGCTCACCACTAGACACCCATGACAAGATGGTCCGAAGGTATGTGTTTTCCTCCTCGGTTTGCATCTTGTCATGCTTCACGTTGGCTATCTCCATCTCCAAGCCCTCACACAGAACGCACCTAGTCACACAGGTGCTACCCGAGCTGGCCTTCTCAAGAGACACAATCCTGGCATTCTACTCTGCCAACTCGGTTTGCAAGCCAGCACAAGACTTGCACGCACCCAACAACGAGGATCTAGCCTTCAACTCATCCACCTCTCCAACCAACGCCACATACTTACCACTCAAAGTGAGAAGGTCAGTCATGTGCGTGGTGCACATCTCGCACTCGCCCTCCTCAGAAACGACCACGGTGGACTTGGCAAACTCAAGTTCCTTCACCGTATCCTCCCACTTCTGCCTAAACTCCTTACGCTCTCTAGCAGCACACCTAAGCAGCTTATCTTGACTAAGGAGAGCAGCAGTAAGTTTCTCGACCTCAGCAGAGAGCTCGTCGGGGGTCAGAGATACCTGGGAGGTGTCGTCATCGTCGTTGTCGTTCCGAGGGGTCTCCTCCAGCTCGCCGTCGACCGCCTTGCCGAGGGCCATGGTGCAGAAGCCCTCGTCAGCGGCAAAGAAGCAGAGGCTGTTCAACTTGTCCTCGATCCTCGTCTTCTTCTCGGACTCGTCGTCGCTTGAGGAAGCGGAGTCGTCATCCGAATCATCGACATCGCTGAGCGTGGCGAAGAAGGCGCGCTGCTCAGCCTGGGCCTTCTCCAAGTACTTCGTCTTGATGTACTCCTTGTTGAAGCCGCCCTTCCGCTTGTGCTTCGAGGGGACGTACTTCTCCTTGCGCTTGCCGGAGTTGTACTTGTGCCCATGATCCGCCTTGCCGATGGTCTGCTTGTTCTTCTTCGGGCAACTGGCGATGATGTGGTTGGGGTCACCGCACTCGAAACATCCCGAGCGTCCTCCTCTGCGGCGATGGTTCATGCGGTTGTTGTGGAACCACGAGAACCGGTTGGCGAGCAATGCCAGCTCGTCATCCCCCATGAACTCCAGCTGCTCCTCTGTGACAGAAAGAAGAGAGGAAAGTGCAAAGCCTCCAGAGGAGTTAGCAAATGAGCCAGAAACCAAAGCCATCGATGGGCCAGAAGGATTTTCATAAGAAGCCCTCGCCATGGCATCAATCTCACTGGACTTGAGCTTACTAAAGAGCTCGTCGCACGTGAGGGTCTCATAGTTAGGTGATTCGATGATCGTCTGAACCTTGGAATCCCACACCGACCGATCGAGAGTAAGCAAAAGCTTCAAAGCTCTCTCATGATCGTCGAAAGGCAACAGCTCCTTGTTAGCCCTCATCCTGTTGACGATCACCTAAAAGCGAGCGAATAAACTTTCTATGCTCTCGCCAGGCATATGTTGAAAGTTCTCATACTCTCGCTTGAATGACTCGTAGAGACGGGTTTTGACTTGAGTGGTTCCCTCATGGAAGCGCATGAGGGTAGTCCAAATCTCCCGAGCCGTAGCGAGGTGAGAAACACGGTCAAACTCACTCATGCTCAAGCATGAGAAAAGAGCATTACGGGCTCTGCTATTGGCATCGTGCTCATCGATTTGAAGCTGAGAGACACGAGCAGCCAAGACCACGTAATCGGTAGAGTTGCAAATATCCCAGATGGAAGCACCCAAACTCTGCAGATAGGCCGACATGCGTATCTTCCTATACGCATAGTTCGTCCCATCGAAAAATGGCGGTTTGCCCATGCCGCGATCCATGTCGCCTTCTGTGGATCTGGAACCGGCTAAGGTGGAAGATCCTTAACCCGCTCTGATACCAATTGAAGGACCGAGAATGCACTAGAAAGGCGACCAGAGGGGGGGGTGAATGGGAGCTCAAAAATTTCTTTCGAAACTTTGGCCGATTGTCCCCAAAATCAACCCCCAAAAGGTACGACCAAGAACGTGATGCCCATGACCCTTGGAAGAGGGTGGATGATCCCTTGGATCACAGCGAGGCACCTCAAAGCGATAGCAAACCAAACGCCGACGATACCGACTCAAGTTCAACCCTCAAAAACCAAGTCTCGAACGTAGATAGACGGCTACGTCGAGAAATCCCCAAATACCAATGCTAACAAGTAGCAAAGATACCTAGAGAGGTTCCTTGGTCAACTACAAGGCCAAACGAGAAGTCCGAAAACCAAGCGAGGAAGCCGGGAAAGCAAACGCACAAAACCGGAAGCTACAGGCGATTCCCAGACTGTCCGGCCCTGGGTTCCGGACTGTCCGTGCCTACTGCGGACTGTCCGCACTCTGGTGGCGGACTGTCCACTGGTCAAATGTGGAAAAACACACGACTGCTGAAGTCCCCCTGCTCGGTCCCGGTCTGTCCGCGCTTTAGCACGGCAGACTGTCCGCCGGTGTCCCGAGCCAAAACAGCAGAGGCAGCCAGCGGCCGGACTGGACCAGCCCCAATGCGCGGACTGTCCGTGCCTTGGGTGGCGGACTGTCCGCCAACACCCAGTGAGCACGATTTCGGTCGCCCTTCACCCAAATTTCCTCCAAATCAATCCAACTCAAAATCCCTTGATCCCAACCTTGGAGAGGATGATCACGAGGTAGTTAGGAGACTATCCCCAAGAAATCATCCGCTCAAATCAACTCAAATAACGGGAAATCGAAGGGGAAGGTGTATGAACCGAAAAAGCGCCACAAGAACGAAATCATCCCGATCTACTTGTTCGTGAGGAGTTAGATGAATTCCTTTGGTCAAAATGACCTTCTCACTATAAAGAACAAGTTGATTCAAACAGATTTCGCAAAGACGCAATAGAGAGGGAGATCGAGTGACGGGAAAATCACGGAGAAACGAAGAACGTGAAGAACACGAACCAAAACGTGAATCAACACATCGATCTGCATCCGTGTGGCTACCACACGCTACAACAGTGAGGTTACGGCCTCACTTACTCAAAATCTCTAGTACACAGAGGTATGGTTCTCTGTGGATCTCAGCTAGCTACAACAGGGGATTGGGAGAGCAGGAAACCCTAGAAGCAAAGAGCAAATGACTGAGATAGATGGGGAGGTGGGTGTCTCCCCCTACTTATCCTAATTCTAACTATTCCTAATTCCCACTCTACCCCTAACTACTTACAGAGCGAACCAGCTAAACCCTAAGGTTATTTTGGACCAACTCGATGGTAGGTGGATCCGACGGCCACGCCCGCACAACTCGTAGCGTTGCCTCGACGCAACCTCCCGATTGCCGCCATGTGCCGCCACCACTCTGCGTCCTTTTCCCGGACTCCGCCCCCGGTTTTGTGGCCCAAACCGGGAAACCAGCCTTCACGATCAACCCCCAGTTTTGAGGCCCAAACCGCGAAACCGTCCTCAGCTCGAGTTTTGTGGCCAAACTCGGAAACCATCAGCGCCCAGGTTTTGAGGCCCAAACCTGAAAACCATCGACCTGATGGTTTTTCTCTGGATCTACCACCAAACCAAAGTTGTAGAGGGGATGCACCGCCCGTGCACCACGTCCATCGACATGTGTCCCCAAGTCCTCGACCCGAGCAACAACATGTCCTGCAAGTCTTCGCTCGTCGCTGTCCCAGGCTGCCAGCCACCACAGCTGATCCTCAGGCCACCGGTGTCGCGGAACCGTCCTGATTATAAGAGCTCAAGTACCGTCTTAGTCAAATCCGCCTGACATCGACTCATACTTGAACCCATATAACCCCGGTAGTCGGGAAATATCGAAGGATTTCTATCATCATACAACATACATGATCGCATTGTTCAGGAATTACATTCGTAAGGATACATCACAGATAAACGAAACCGGATTTAAAACATCAGAGTGCGAATTTTAAACAGAGTTATTACAATACCAAATTTAAAGTGCGGAAGCTTAAATAAGTTTTTGAAACACGACCACCACACATGTGGTCCAATAAAACATTGTTTGATAACTTCAACTCAACACGACTCACTCCTCCCTTTTCAAGTAATGTGCCACTAGTAGTCTCAATCCAGCAAAAGAAAAGGGGAAGCTTCTGGACGACCCTGCCCTGGGCCTACTCCTCATCACCTTCCACCGGGTAGAGGCAGTGCTTACAATAGCCATAGTAGACCTGGCCATCTGCAACAACGGGATAAACCCTAAGTACGGGAATGTACTCAGCTAGACTTACCCGTCCAACTGAAAATAAAGACACCAAGGGTATGCAAGGCCTTTTTGGTGGAGCTGGGATCTTTAGTTGCGAAAAGCTCAAAATTAAGATAAGGAGTATTGATGACATTGATGAGCTGTCAGTTTTTTAGACCTATCTCTTACTCTAGGTTTGCACCTGAACTATTACACACACTTGAGTCTAACAAGCAATAATATAACCATATCAAGTTGACTGATCCACATTTTTGTTGAACCTTTTAAACATCACAAGGAGTTGTATCGTGGTGAAGCTCGCCATAGTTTCCCACTAACCGGGGCAGACGGTGACTCGAATCGAATTCCAAACCAGCTGGTGAAAGACCTTTAATACCAACCCACACATTCCCCATCGGGTCCATGCATTGGGTAACCACTCGATGCTTGTTCGTGGTGGTAATCGTCGCGGTTCAAGCACGGACCGCCCAATTGGAACCTGGCGATGGCCTCACGCGGCAGATCGCATTTCCATACTAGAGGGCGCGACTCGGGTTGATTTCGGCCTGAACAGCTTCTAACCGGCTTCGGGGTCGATGATTACAGCACCGACGTCGATGATTACAGCACCGACATATCCCTAAGTAAAAGGGCGCGTTCAAAAATGAACGAGGGCCAACATCGATACAAACCTACACGATCCAACGGACGGGCTGCGCCCTAGTTCCTACTTGGTGCCTTGCCTTCCAGTTGACCGTATTTCATTACTACTCGGGTTCCTTTCCACGATAGCAAATATAGCCAACCGTGATCCGGTAACTACCCATCGGGGTATTACGAAAACATCCTTAACTACTACTTTTATTAAGCACACTAAGCAATTCTATGTTGTAAATAAATAAAAGGATAACAAGATAGATATTAATCAATAATCAAGGAATGGTAATGCAGCAAGTAGGATTCAATCAACTCCTACACCTAATGCATCACAATATAAAATACTCAAGTAAATTAATTATAAAAACTGGGAGACTTAAGGATGCTCCGGGGCTTGCCTTGAGCGAAGACCGAGGCCTCGTGGGAGGGGCACTCGGTCAAGTTAGTTTCCTATCCGGGGTCGACCTCCTCGGCTTGATGAAGTTCCGGGATCTCTTGTTCGGCGCTTGCTTCCTGCTCCGGGGTCGGCTCTGAGACTGTCGATCCTATTTACAATGTGGTACATAATTAAATAATGTAAGGTGCAAGATGGTGGTATGAAAAGTAACATTTCTTGTAAACCAACAAAACCAACTTGTTGAACCACTTTTGACATTGAGGAAAAACACTTTAAATACCACATAAAACAAAACTAATATTTTCACGATTTCCTATTTAATTATTCAAAAGAACTCAGGTTTGAACTGCAAGTGCATTTTTCTGAACTCAGAAAAATCCACAAAAATTTCAGAAAGCAACTAACACCAACTGAATCTCACTGAAAAAATTTTAGCAAGAAATAAAATAAAGAACAGCAGCTACCAAAAGATGAAATACACTACTCAAAAAGTACTTTGAACTAACTTTTCACACAAAAAGTGTCAAACAGAAGATTTCATAATTTTCCAAGCTTCATCTACTCATAAACACTCTACTGCAGAAAGTGCACTGCCAAAACATAAATATATCACCCTACACAAAAAAAAACAAATTTAACCCAAAACCAACCATTTGAACTACAACCCTACTATAAAAGGGTGACATACTCATTTCCATATTTTTTCCAGATTCTACTTCCTATTTCATATTTATCAAGAAAGTTCCATGAACAGAAACATTATATTACTTCCTACATGAATTTCCAAAAAAAAACACAGAAAAGTATATTTATACAGTAACTTCACATTTTTTCATATAACAACCTATGTTTAACATCTTTCCTAACAGGAACATAACACACAGAAGCTACACAAATTTTCCCATATTTTATTTTCACATATAGAACACCTTAACACTTATTCCAAGAAATCAGCCAAAAAAGACTTTAACCCATAACAGACAATTTTTCTTCATAAACAGGGCCTCATATATTTTTCAGAGGTACATAACGTGATAAGGAACCTACACAAAAGTTTCCATGAATTAAATCGACCAGAAAACATATAAACCCATTTATCTCAACAAAGGCAGATAAACTAAAATAAATAAAAACAGTAAAATAAACTTTCCCCAAAAATACTTTCATATTTTTCCATGATAGATCTACTCAAAAACAAGCTAACAAAACTGAAAGCACTTCATTTGGACTTTTAAAACGTGCTACACAAAAATAACAAGCCTTTCTGGAAATTAAAATAAAAAGGAAAAACATTTTAAACTTCCCGGCTCAACTTGCGCAGACCCGGTCCATAGACCGTGAGCGACTGACGCGGGGGATCCGCTGGTCAATGGGACCCACCCGTCAGAGAGAGAAAACAAGGGAAGAGGGTTGACCGCGCGGTTGTCGCCGGCGGCGAGGTCGCCGGCGGTGGGACCGAGCTCACCGTGCTCCCCTTGACGAGATGGACCGAGTGGGGGGGGTTGGTTTGGCTAGCGCATGGCCGTAGCTCGCCGGCGGCGAGCGATGGCGGGTGGTGGTGGCGGCGGCGCTTGGCTACGCCGTCTCCGGCGATTGCCGGCCAAATTAACGGGGGCGAAAGCTTTCTTGAACCCTAGGAAGGCTACTAGGGGGGTTGGTTCGGCCGGTAAAGCTCCGGTGGAGCTCGACCACGTGTGCGGCCATGGCGGCGTCCATGGCGCTCGGCCAGAGGTGGAGGGAGAGCTACGGGGCGGTAGAGAGCTCGCGAACTGGTGTTCTCACTTTGCCTTGACGTGACTACGCTCGACGAAGAGGAGGGGGCTCGGTGGAGGCTTGGTCGGGGGTGAACGGCTTCGAGCTCCGGGCGGCGCTGTTGGCGACCACGGCGGCGCTCCTCGGACTCCGGCGTTAGTGAGGCTCGGCTGGTGGCGCTAGCGCGAGCACCGGACGTCGCGGATGGAGGCGGAGTGGTGTGTGCGAGGGATTGGGAAAGGGTGAGCGGAGGTGGTCGGAACGGCGGTGCGGACTCTCGGTGCCGAACCGTGGCGGGCTCGACGGGCTCAAGTGCTCGGCTTGCATGGCAGTGTGGGCAAGGGAGAGCGAGAGCGAGAGACGGCGAGCAGAATGGCAAGTTAAGAGAGGGGAGTGCAGTGCGCGGGGCCTTTTCCCGGCCGGCGGCGATGCGTGGTAGTGGCGGGGGCCACGGGGACGCGACGTCGCGGCAGAGCGGCGCGAGCGGCGAGGCGGCGCGACCGGCGAGGCAGAGCGGGAGTGGGCGAGGCGGATCGTGGCATGATCGCGGAGGCAAAGATCGGGAGGCGATAGGCGAGCGCAGATTTCCGGCAGAGATGGGCCACCACGCGACGCTCCGGCCGGCGTACGGCGCGGCCGCGCGGTCGGGCGCGCGCGCGTGGCGCGGGAGCGGCGCAGGCGCGGTGAGCAGGTCGGCGTGGCGCTGGCGCGCCGAAAGGCCAACTGGGCCGGAAGTGAGGGTGCGGGAGAAAAGGTTTTTCTTTTTCTTTTTCCAAAAACTTTTCAAACTTTGATCATTCAAAAATAGCGTCAAAAACTCCAAACTAGGTTTCGACCCAAAAATAAAAGTTGCTCAAAATAATTTTCTCTACATCTTTCATATAAGACACTTTTTCTGAAACTCATTTTCTCAACCTCAACATAAATAAAGACAATTTTAAGACATAAATCATTTTGTTTACATTGTTTTTATTTGCTTAAACCATTTTGAACTAGGTCAAGATGCCAACATGAAAAGTATTATACTCAATATTCTTTATTTTATAAGATTATTTGCCAAGATAGAAATCCACTTAAACCATCAAGTCCAATAGAAATCCAAAATCCAATAAATAAGAAAAAGGCAAAAACACTCTTATGCACATGAAATGATGCCATGCATTGCTTATGCATTTTAGTAGCTAAATGTAGTTCCTAATGCAGTGCTTGACACTAGGGTGTCACAGCCCTTCCCCCCTTAAAGAAATCTCGTCCCGAGATTTTGAGTTACGTACCATTTCTTAACAAAAGCGGGATAGTTTACGCGTAAGTACTCCTCGGTTTCCCAAGTCGCATCGTTGGGTCCGTGATTGCCACAAAGAATCTTGTAAGTCTTCACTGTTCGGTTTTGAGTCTCCCGCGTCTTGGTATCCAATACCTCCTGAGGTTGTTCATAGTATTCCAGATCTGATCTGATGGAGACATCCGGGATCTGAACTTCTTCTTGTTCCGGGACTCGAAGACACTTTTTCAACTGGGACACGTGAAACACGGGAAAGACTGCGCTCATGTCTGGGGGTAACTGCACTTCATAGGCCACTTCTCCCTTTTTAGCTACGATCTAATATGGTCCCATATATCGGGGTGCTAGCTTTTTCTTAATTCCAAAACGTTGGACCTTTCTCATGGGTGAGACCTTAAGGTAGACGTAATCTCCTAATTGGAATTCCAAGGGTCTCCTTCGTGTGTCTGCATAGCTCTTCTGTCGGGATTGTGCTGCCTTGATATGTTGTTGTACTGTTTGCACAATCTCCTCGGCATCCTTAACATAATCTGACCCGTAAAATCCTCGATCTCTTGTTTCAACCCAATTAACCGGGGTTCTGCATCTTCGTCCATATAAGACTTCGAACGGTGCCATCTTTATACTTTCCTGGTAGCTGTTGTTATACGAAAACTCGGCGAGGGGTAACCACTTCTCCCATGATTCTCCTGAGGATAGAACACATGCTCTGAGGATATCTTACAAGATTTGATTCACTCTTTCTATTTGTCCTGCGGTTTGAGGATGATAAGTAGAACTTCTTACCAACTTAGTCCCTAGCTCCTTGTGCAACTGTTCCCAAAAATGCGATATGAACTGGGGTCCACTATCAGAAACAATCCTCTTAGGAACTCCATGTAACCTCAAGATGTTCTGAATGTACAAATCTGCGTACTGATGAGGACGGTGGGTAGTCTTGACTGGTATGAAGTGAGCCACTTTAGATAACCGATCCACGATAACCCAGATAGAATCATTTCCTTTTTGAGTGGTGGGAAGACCTGTGACGAAATCCATACTAATCTCTTCCCATTTCCACTCTGGGATTGATAACGGCTGTAACAGTCCGGCAGGTCTCAGGTGTATAGCTTTTATCCTGCAGCAAGTATCACACCTTGCGACATAAGCTGCGACTTCTTTCTTCATCTTTGACCACCAATACCTTGTTCTCAGATCTTGGTACATCTTACTGTTTCCTGGATGGATAGATAACTTTGAATTATGGGCTTCATTCAGAATTCTTTCTTTCAGCTCCGTGTCCTTAGGAATAACCGACTTCTGATTATACCACGGAATTCCCTGTTCATCTGTTCTGAAGCTCAAAGAAGTATTGGCTTCCAATCTCTTCTTGATCTGGCCGATTTCTTCATCGGTCTTTTGTCCTTCAATGATGTCACTCTCCAGGGTGCACTGTAGGGTGATGTTATTTAGCATAACGGGGTGCATAAGGTTGAATCCATCTTCCAAAAGTGGTTGTAGAGAGTTGCAATGAGTCTTGCGACTCAAGGCATCTGCTACAACATTCGCTTTTCTGGGGTGGTAATGCACTTCTAGGTTGTAATCCTTAATCAACTCTAACCATCTCCTCTGCCTCATATTCAACTCTGGCTGGGTGAAGATATACTTCAGACTTTTATGATCTGTGTACACATGACATAGGTTACCCATAAGGTAATGCCTCCATATCTTGAGTGCATGAACTACAGCTGCCAATTCCAAATCATGAGTCGGGTAATTCTCTTCATGTGGTCGCAACTGACGTGAGGCGTATGCGATAACTCTTCCATTCTGCATCAGCACACATCCAAGTGCAATCTTGGATGCGTCACAAAACACATCAAAATGTTCCTCCAAATCTGGTTGTGCCAAAACTGGCGCCGAAGTCAACAAAGTTCGCAGAGTGCGAAAAGCTGCCTCACACTCTGTAGTCCATTCAAACTTGTTTTTCTGAGTGAGATGAGTCATAGGCTTTGCTATCCTTGAGAAATCCGGAATGAACCGACGGTAGTACCCGGCTAATCCTAGAAAGCTGCGTACCTCATGTACGTTAGTGGGTGCTTGCCAATCCATAACTTCATGTACCTTCGTGGGATCCACAGAAATTCCTTCCTCTGAAAGGACGTGTCCAAGAAAGGGTACCTTCTTTAACCAAAATTCACACTTGCTAAACTTAGCATACAACTTGTGCTCTCGAAGTCAAGCTAAGACGACTCGTAGATGCTCAGCATGATCCTTTTTATTTTTTAGAGTATACCAAAATGTCATCAATAAACACCACTACAAACTTATCCAACTCAGGCATGAAGACAGAATTCATCAGGTACATGAAATGTGCCGATGCATTGGTTAACCCGAAGGACATAACTAGATACTCATAGAGTCCATATCTGGTGGAGAAAGCTGTTTTTGGTATATCCTCTCTCCTGATCTTAATCTGATTGTATCCTGACCTCAAGTCAATCTTGGAGAACACTTTTGCCTTTGATAACTGATCAAACAAGACATCGATTTGGGGTAAGGGATATTTATTCTTTATGGTTACTGCATTCAACGGTCTGTAATCCACACACATCCATAAAGTTTTATCCTTCTTCTTTATGAAGATGGCGGGACATCCCCAAGGTGAAGCACTAGGACGTATCAAACCTTTATCCAAAAGCTCTTGCAACTGGACCTTAAGCTCTGCTAGTTCGTTAGCGGGCATCCTATATGGCCTCCGGGATATGGGTGCCGTTCCGGGGATTAACTTTATAGCAAACTCCACATCCCTATCTGGTAGTAGTCCTGGCAACTCGTCAGGGAAGACATCTGGGAACTCACATACTACTAGGATCTCAGCTATCTGCTTGGCAGTGATATTGAACAACACCCCAATCTCATGGGGGTTTTGAGGTAACTTAAACCGGATAGAAGACTCAATCCGAGGGCTCAATAGGGAAACCACTCGTTCGGCCATATCCAAATTAACCTTCCAACGTTTCATCCATCCCATCCCCAAGATTACATCCAAACCTAGTCCGGGGATTACGATAAGATCCACATATACCTTTTTATCCCCAAAAGTGATTTCCATCTCATTAGCCATGGTACGGGCAGAATGAACAGCCCCTGCTGAACTTATCTGATAACCCCTATCCAATTCTACCAACTTAGGGTTACTTCTTATAACAAAATTCTCACTTATGAAAGAATGCGATGCTCCGGAATCAAATAACACAACTGCAGGTATTGATTAACAAGAAACGTACCAGCAGTGATAGGTTCTCCTTCTGGCACTTATTCAACGTTTGTATAATGCACATGGCCCGTGCGAGGTGGAGGCTAGGTGTACTGCTTCTTTGGACGAGGGCACTGACGAGACATGTGTCCGGTCTGACCACAGTTGTAGCACAGTCCGATCACGTACGGGGACTTAGGACCTCCTGCACATCCTGCCTTAGCTTTGTTCTGCATCAGAGGAGCGGTGTAGGGCTTCTGGAAACTCGGGCGAGAGCGGTTGTTCGTTATCTTCCTCTGCGGAGGGCGGAATCTTGCTCCTGCAACCGGCGGGCGATACAGGGTGCGTGCTCCGAAAGGGGTCCTCTGTTGAGACGAACCTTCATCATTCACACGACGGCGGTTTTCTGTCGCTAGCCTACTGTCATTGGCCTCCTGATTCAGACAGTCACTGACAAAGTCACTGAAGGTGGTGCGGTGATTGTTACCCATCTTGGAAAGCATGTTGGCACTCATGCCACGCTTGAAGCTTGCGATCTTCTTGGCCTCTGTGTTGACAAAGTCTGGAGCATAACGAGACAGGTTGTTGAAGCTATGTAGATACTCTGACATAGACCTAGTTCCCTGAGACAGCCTCATGAACTCTGCAGTCTTCATTTCCATCAGACCACTAGGGATGTAGTGGTTGCGCATAGCAGTCGAGAACTGATCCCAAGTGACTCGTGCATTTGCAGGTAGGGATGCACGGTACTGGGCCCACCACAAACCTGTGGGGCCTTCCAACATGTGGGCGGCATACTCCGCCTTGAGCTCTTCCGTCAGACGAAGCAGGCGAAACTTCTGGGTGATGGAGTTAAGCCACTCATCGGACTCCAGCGGTTCGGTGGCTTCCTTGAACACAGGGAGACGAGTGTCCAAGAAGTCACGGTAGGAGCTGTACTGATTGGGCTCTGGGCCTTGGCGCTGCTGATGCTGCTGCGCGGTGTTGTTAGCGATGTTGCGGAGGGTGGCCTCCATATGCCTCTGCATTTCTTCCATGTTCCTCTGGCTTCCCAGAAACTGGCCGAAAAACGCTTCCGGCGTCATTGGCGGCGGTGGGGGAGGTGGCAGATTCTCCTCCTGCCCTGATCCTTGTCCATGTTGACTGCGAGTGTGTGTCGGCATCTGCATATCCCATTAATAAGCAGTCATTAGGTGATGTCACATTGATCATGAATAAATACTGCACTGTACATAATTTAAAATTTAGCACACGACCAAGTATAATTATTCATTTCCATACAACATCATAGAATAATTGCTTGAAATTAGACATGCAAACGATGGAATTTCCATAAAAAGGTGCCAGATCGAAGTCTGGACTTTGTCCAAAAGCCATACATGCCATCATACAATATTAAACATAAACCAACACATTTATGAGTGTTACATCATCAGCGAGCACGCTCAAGCTGTACAAAAGAAATGATTCCTAACGAAACTAATGCTCAAGCTTCTCCAGCGGCGGATGCGGCGTCCTCTATGTCAACGTCAATCATAGGCTCGTCAGCGTGAGCCTCCTCCGGTGGGACGTCAGGACCAAGGAGTTCTCCGTCCTAGGGGTCCTGGGCCTCGGCTGCGGGAACCTCAGCAGCTGCTGGGGCGGCGGCGGCCTCCTGTGCGGCGTGGTGCATCTGATGGACTGCCTCATGGAGCTGGTCGATATAGGCCTGCTGAGCGTGGATTTGTTATATCAGGTGGTGAGCTCCCTCTCTGAGTTGGTCAAGCGCTGTGCGGGCCTCATCCCGCTGAAGGGTGGTAGTCAGGTACATTTGCTCAGCGATGGTCCTGGCAGTGGTCTCTGCTCCTGCTACAGCACGGGCATCGTCACGCTCAAGAGTGACATGCTGCAACCTCTCTTGAAGGCGGGCTACCTCAGCGTCGAACTCCTCTTGTAGTCTCCCTTTGCTCTGGTAGGTGGCGGTGAGAGTGAAGGACACGCTCTTGAGAGTGCGCTCCAAACTCTCACATACACCTAGCAAAGCTCCAGTGGTGCTCATCGCGGGCGTCTCGCAGTAGAACCTCTCCTCGGGGCTCCCGGTCAGGACTGCCTCCAAAGTCTGTCTCCAGCGCAATGGAAAAGATGATCCGCGAGGGAACACTCCTGCCATCGCACTAGCAAGGTCAGCGGGGAAGCCGGCGATGAGGTCCTTCAGCACAAGGTATGCTGCCCTGTTAGCTCCATCCTTGGAACACGTGCCTCTGGTGATCTCAGTCCATCCTGTCCAGTGAGGCTTGGCAGGCAAGGCTTTTACCTTGATCTGCACCATGACCAGAGAATCCTGTCCATAGACCTCCTTCTACCAAGAGTACTTGGGCTCCTGTCCCTCCTCATAGCCCACGGCCTGCAGAATCCTCCATAGGACGGTCGGCAACCCAAAGTAGGACAAGAACGTCTTCCGGGTCAGCTTGGTGGCCAAGCGGTGACGCGGAACTCCTCTTCCTCCGGTGGCCTTGCGAGCGGTCAGCTTAGTCCAGGCCATCTATAGAAACAAAAGGGGTTTCGAACTCTCGTGAGACGGATATTAAGTTGGCAAATTTTATAGAAAAGAGACAACTTTTAATTAAGGGGAGGTAATATAAATGCAAGAATGTAAACAAGATGCAAGATCGTACTTACGTTCTCACTCACTAACAATGACTCGTAAGTCCTAATGTTCTAGTCGGTGGCAAGAATGACCTCTCATGCGTTATCTACACGTTCTACTCGATCACATAGTTAGTGTACCTGCAGAAGATTCATTTCAGCCCAAAGCAATCTCAATGGTAAAACAACTGAGTATTGGCTAATATGCGCAAAATACATAGAAGCCAACACTAAACACCATGCACCAATATAGAAAACACCCTCAAAACATTGATACCCTCGTATGTGTTTGCGTGGAGCTCGCACATACTTGGTATAAGAACTCTCACCTAGAACGACGATTGGACGATCATGCTCTCATACCTCACAAAATCATTTTATGCATGTTTTCGCGATCGACGCATTCTCTTTTTCCCGAGAATGGACCAGCAAATAAAGATCCAGCATGAAGCAAAACCCTGAACCCTGTTAGCAGTTAAGCCACCTGATTCCTAGTATAGGCTTGAGGACGAGACTGGACACACTTAGTAATCGAAAATAGTTTTGAAAATAGTTTTGAAATACCCATTTTATTTTGAAAATAGCTCCTTGCGGATGCAATAACTTGAACCATGCTCCGATACCAGCTGTCGCTGAACCGTCCTGATTATAAGAGCTCAAGTACCGTCTTAGTCAAATCCGCCTGACATCGACTCATACTTGAACCCCATATAACCCCGGTAGTCCGGAAATCTCGAAGGATTTCTATCATCATACAACATACAGGATCGCATTGTTCAAGAATTACATTCGTAAGGATACATCACAGATAAACGAAACCGGATTTAAAACATCAGAGTGCGAATTTTAAACAGAGTTATTACAATACCAAATTTAAAGTGCGGAAGCTTAAATAAGTTTTTGAAACACGACCACCACACATGTGGTCCAATAAAACATTGTTTGATAACTTCAACTCAACACAACTCACTCCTCCTTTTTCAAGTAATTTGCCACTAGTAGTCTCAATCTAGCAAAAGAAAAGGGGAGGCTTCCGGACGACCCTGCCCTGGGCCTACTCCTCATCACCTTCCACCGGGTAGAGGCAGTGCTTACAATAGCCATAGTAGACCTGGCCATCTGCAACAACGGGATAAACCCTGAGTACGGGAATGTACTCAGCTAGACTTACCCGTCCAACTGAAAATAAAGACACCAAGGGTATGCAAGGCCTTTTTGGTGGAGCTGAGATCTTTAGTTGCGAAAAGCTCAAAATTAAGATAAGGAGTATTGATGACATCGATGAGCTGTCAGTTTTTTAGACCTATCTCTTACTCTAGGTTTGCACCTGAACTATTACACACACTTGAGTCTAACAAGCAATAATATAAGCATATCCAGTTCACTTATCCACATTTTAGTTGAACCTTTTAAACATGACATTGAGTTGTATCGTGGTGAAGCTCGCCATAGATTCCCACTAACCGGGGGAGACTGCGACTCGAATCGAATTCCAAACCAGCTGGTGAAAGACCTTTAATACCAACCCACACTTTCCCCGTCTGGTCCATGCATTGGGTAACCGCTCGATGCTTGTTCGTGGTGGTAATCGTCGCGGTTCAAGCACGGACCACCCAATTAGAACCTGACGATGGCCTCACGCGGTAGATCGTATTTCCATACTAGAGGGCGCGACTCGGGTTGATTCCGGCCTGAACAGCTTCTAACCGGCTTCGGGGTCGAGGATTACAGCACCGACATATCCCTAAGTAAAAGGGCGCGTTCAAAAATGAACGAGGGCCAACATCGATACAAACCTACACGATCCAACGGACGGGCTGCCCCCAAGTTCCAAATTGGTGCCTTGCCTTCCAGTTGACCCTATTTCATTACTACTCAGGATCCTTTCCACGATAGCAAATATAGCCAACCGTGATCCGATAACTACCCATCGGGGTATTACTGAAACATCCTTAACTACTACTTTTATTAAGCAGCTAAGCAATTCTATATTGTAAATAAATATCAGGATAACAAGGTAGATATTAATCAATAATCAAGGAATGGTAATGCAGCAAGTAGGATTCAATCAACTCCTACACCTAATGCATCACAATATAAAATACTCAAGTAAATTAATTATAAAAACTAGGAGACTTAAGGATGCTTCGGGGCTTACCTTGAGCGAAGACCGAGGCCTCGTGGGAGGGGCACTCGGGCAAGTTAGTTTCCTGTCCGGGGTCGACCTCCTCGGCTTGATGAAGTTCCGGGATCTCTTGTTCGGCGCTTGCTTCCTGCTCCGGGGTCGGCCCCGAGACTGTCGATCCTATTTGCAATGTGGTACATAATTAAATAATGCAAGGTGCAAGATGGTGGTATGAAAAGTAATATTTCTTGCAAACCAACAAAACCAACTTGTTGAACCACTTTTGACATTGAGGAAAAATACTTTAAATACCACATAAAACAAAACCAATATTTTTCAATATTTCCTATTTAATTATTCAAAAGAACTCAGGTTTGAACTGCAAGTGCATTTTTCTGTACTCAGAAAATTCCACAAAAATTCCAAAAAGCAACTAACACCAACTGAATCTCACTGAACAATTTTCAGCAAGAAATAAAATACAGAACAACGGCTACAAAAAGATAAATTACACTACTCAAAAAGTGCTTTGAACTAACTTTTCATACAAAAAGAGTCAAAAAGCAGTTTTCATAATTTTCCTAGCTTCATCTACTCATAAACACTCTACTGCAGAAAGTGTACTGCCAAAACATAAATATATCACCCTACACAAAAAAAAACAAATTTAACCCAAAACCAACCATTTGAACTACAACCCTACTGGAAAAGGGTGACATACTCATTTCCATATTTTTCCCAGATTTAACTCCCTATTTCATATTTATCAAGAAAGTTCCATGAATAGAAACATTATATTACTTCCTACATGAATTTCCAAAGAAAAACACAGAAACATACATTTATACAGCAACTTCACATTTTTCCATATAACAACCTATGTTTAACATTTTTCCTAACTGGAACATAACACACAGAGGCTACACAAATTTTCCCATATTTTATTTTGACATATAAAACACCTTAACACTTATTCCAAGAAATCAGCCAAAAAGGACTTTAACCCATAACAGACAATTTTTCTACATAAATAGGGCCTCATATATTTTTCACAGGTACATAACATGATAAAAAACCTACACAAAAGTTTCCCTGAATTAACTCGACCAGAAAACATATAAACCCATTTATCTCAACAAAGGCACATAAACTGAAATAAATAAAAACCGTAAAATAAACTTTCACCAAAAATACTTTCATATTTTTTCATGATAGATCTACTCATAAACAAGCTAACAAAACTGAAAGCACTTCATTTGGACTTTTCAAACGTGCTACAAAAAAATAACAAGTCTTTCTGGAAATTAAAACAAAAGGGAAAAACATTTTAAACTTCCCGGCTCAACTTGCGCAGACCCGGTCCATAGACCGTGAGCGACTGACGCGGGGGACCCACTGGTCAACGGGACCCACCCGTCAGAGAGAGAAAACAAGGGAAGAGGGTTGACCGCGCGGTTCTCGCCGGCGGTGGGACCGGGCTCATCGTGCTCCCCTCGACGAGACGGAGGAGTGGGGAGGTTGGTTTGGCTAGCGCATGGCCGTAGCTCGCCGGTGGCGAGCGATGGCGGGTGGTGGCGGCGGCGGCGCTTGGCTACGCCGTCTCCGGCGATCGCTGGCCAAATTAACGGGGGCGAAAGCTTTTTTGAACCCTAGGAAGGCTACTAGGGGGGTTGGTTCGGCCGGTAAAGCTCCGGTGGAGCTCGACCACGTGTGCGGCCACGGCGGCGTCCATGGTGCTCGCCCAGAGGTGGAGAGAGAGCTACGGGGTGGTAGAGAGCTTGCGAACTGGTGTTCTCACTTTGCCTTTGTTGACGGTCCTTAAACACCTGTTTTACCGTCAACATTTGACCCTAAAGTTCACCAAAAAGGCATGAAATGTAGTCAAATAGGTTTCAAACTAACCAAATTCCACATGTCCATAGAATTTTATTTGAATGCAGGATTTGAACCAAATTTGGACATTTGGACCCACCAGGAGCCAAGCCCACTCAGCAGGGCCCAAATGGGTCTAAGAGGGGTGGCGCCCGCCAGCTCTAAGTGGCGCCCGCCACTTGGGTTGGCCCAAGTTGCAACCCCTGCCATGTCACCGATCCGTGTGACCTCCCCAGGGCCAAATCTTGGCCCTTGGTCACTAGGTCAGTGGCATCGGACGGCTCAGGAGAAAGTGGCATGGATCAAGGCTGAATGTCGGTTGCTAGGACATGCAACCGACCTCGAAACCGCCTTGGACAACCACCTGGATGCCATTGAAGCCAAGGCGGTGCATCCAACGGTGAGGGAGGTGGCGGCCACCACCTAGGGCTGGCGCCCGCCACTAGGGTTAGCCCTAGGCCGGCTGGCTGCCCCCTATAAGTACCCCCTCACTCATTTGGGCTATAAATACCCCCCTGGAGGCACCTCTTCATTCACAACACAACACCACAACGCACCAAGTACCATTCCAAGCAAAGCAACACCAAGCAAGAGAAGTGAGAGTTAGGTTAGAAGCCCAGAGAGCATAGGCAGGTAGGTAGCTAGTTGAGCAAGGCATCTTCGCCCTCGCGGTAGCGCTGCTGAAGGCTTAGCTCAAGAGTAGAGGCGTGCGAGTGATCGGTCCTGGAGCTGGGAAGAGTCTTCCTTCATCTCCAGTTTAGGTTTTGCTCTTGTCACTCAAGCACTTTACTGTATTCTAGTTCATCATTTCAAGTATTACTTTATTCTACTTCTCAGTATTGAGTGGTATACTTGATTGATTGCTTGAGTGCCTAGCTATCCTACAGTTCAATTCACTTAGCCATAGTAGTTAATCTCTAGTGAGCTTAGTGTTTGATCTTTGCCAATAGGTTGCTTAGTTAGTTTAGTGTTTATCTTATTAAGTCAAGTGTTTGCTCTGACGTCCGCAAGGGTGTCTCTATTCAAAGCTAGGGTAGAGATAGTTAGAATATAGTTAAGCGTGGTGCTTAGTTATAGACTTACCTTCAGATACGGCTGGACCCCCTGATAGCTGTGGTAGCAAGCAGGTGGTGACAGCCCTGTGCGCCATGAATTCCACCACGTAGTTGGCCCAGTTTAACAGTAAGGCTCATTGTGCTAGCGTTCAACCTAAGTAAGTGGTAAAGGCTAGTATGCCTCGATACTTGACAAGATAGGACTAAAACTTTACTTAACTTAGCTACTTTACTGTCTTTTGCCTACCCTACTACGTAACTATCTTGCTTCGTAGTTATCTTGCTTAGTGGTTACCTAGGATTAGTTATTAGTTAGTAGTTAGTTATCTTAGTTACCTTTAGTTATCCTATACCCTCTATCTACCTATCCATCCACCTTACCTTAGCCATCCACTTCATCCTTACCTAGCCACCCATATATTCTTTCCAGCCTTCCATCTTCCCTTCTCCTCTTTTCTCTTTTCTATTTTCTTCGACTCTCATCCCCTCATTGACTCAACTCATCCACCACCCTAGCCTTCCCTTGGGATCAAATAAATCGACACCTGGTACTCCCAGGCGAAGTGCTACTGCGATAGTTCTGTGCGCTTGCAGAATCTCCTCCTGGTAGATTGCATTCTCTCTAGCTAGCTCCTACTAGTGTCGGGATTGACAACCCCGCTTGGCATTAGTAGATAGCTGCTTTAGCTCCACTCCTTTGGGTATAGTGACCGGTCTTGCATCAAGCATTTCTGACGCCGTTGCCGGGGATAGACTCTATAGTCTACTCCTAGTAACAACGTTAGCAAGTGCCAACAAGCATTCCTGGGCCGTTACCGGGGATAGTTGCCTAGCACTATCTTTAGTGAAGCTAAGAACTACCAACAAGCATTTCTGGCGCCGTTGCCGGGGAAGGCAATCGGTGTATCGGTTGAGTCCGTGTCGAATTTATCTTCGCTCAAGCTGCCGCTTAGCGAATCCCATCTTACCTCATTTTTCTTTCCTTAGTCCTTCTTATCTTTTTCCTTCATCTTCTTCAACTTCTTTCTTTCTTATCTCGTTCTATCTTCACGATGGCCAACAAGACCATTCGTGAATTTTCTGTTCCTTCTGCCGCTAATGTAGCGATAGGACCAAACGTGATCGATGCCAACCTCAATTTTGAGTTGAAACTGGCTCTGATAACGATGGTCCAAGCTAGCCCGTTCTGTGGCAAGGCTCATGAGGATGCCAATGCTCACCTCCAATAATTTTTGGAGATTTGCGGCACCTTCACCATTAAGGGGATAACCCAAGAAGCCATCCGTCTTCGTCTCTTTCCTTTCTCTTTGCTAGGAAAAGTGAAGCAATGGTTCTATACCGATCGCCACGCTGTAGACACATGGGACAAGTGTTCCAATGCTTTTCTCGCCAAATTCTTTCCGATGGGCAAGACGAATGCTCTGCGCAACAAAATCTCCAGCTTTACGCAACAAGCAGAGGAATCTATTCCCGAAGCTTGGGAGAGGTTACAAGAGTACGTTGCTGCTTGTCCGCACTATGGTATGGAGGACTGGCTATTGATCCAGAACTTCTACCATGGCCTAACCCCACTCTCTAGAAGCCATTTGGATGCCACCGCCGGCGGTGCATTCTTTTCTCTGAATGTTGCAGATGCTAAGGCTCTCATAGAGAAGATGGTGTCGAACCAAGGATGGAATGACGAAAGACTATAGCCTCGTAAGCGAGGTATACATTCCCTTAAGGAGGCTGACATGATCGTGGCCAAGATGGACCTGCTAGCAAAGAAGCTGGACAATTGTGAGAAGATGAACCAACAGGAGAGTGTCCAATCTCTGGAATCCTACATGGCTTGTGAAGTGTGTGGAGAAACCGAACATTCTGGGAGCCACTGCCCCGAGCTACATGAAGATTTGAACTTCATCAACAACAGTAACGGTTTCCGTCAATAGAATCAAGGATGGAATCAGCACTCCAATTCTCAAGGTAACAATTCATTCCCTCGCTCTAATTTTCATAATTCTGATGATTTCTCGTTCTTAAAGAATTTAGTTTACTCACAAGGTAGAACTACTGATTTTTTGAATAAGAAATTAATGGCAAATGATAAAACCCTTGAGAAAATAAATGCTAAATTGGAAGATTTCTCATCTGCTCTGAAAAATCAACTTAGCTTTAATAAGATGTTAGAAACCCAATTAGCTCAACTTGCTGCTATCATACCATCTTTTGAATCTGGCAAAATTCCTGGTAAACCTGACATGGAAACTGCTAATATGGTTGAAATAAAATATTTTAACTATTATGAAGATCAAACCATGACTGTTAAAAAGGGTGATCCTGGTAGTCCCATAATTAGATGCTCAATCTTTGGTGAAGTCTTTAAAAATACCATGTGTGATTTAGGATCGAGTGTGAACATTCTATCTAAAGATTTTTATGAAAGCTCGTTCTTTCCACCCATGACATCCACATCTGCCTATGTTGTGCTAGCTGATCAATCCACTTGCTATGTAGAAGGAATAGTTAATGATTTACCTGTTTATATTAGAGGTTCCTATGTTCCTGCTAATTTCATAATACTAGATATGGGAAATAGGAAAGATGTGCCTCTAATCTTAGGTAGACCCTTCTTGAACACTGTTGATGTCTGCATATATGTGGGAAGTGATAAAATTCAAATGACATTAAGAGGGAGGAAAGAAATATTCTCCTTCTCCCGTGGTCCCGCATACGCCGCTAACATGCAGGTAGCAAAACCCGTTCATACCAAGAAGAGGCGCCCAAGAGCAAGGTGGAGTAGAAAGGGAGAACCACCTCCTCCTGAGTTGTGTAATTCACATAACAAAGGAGAGGTGCCAAAAGAAGAAGAACCAGATGGAGTACTAAGAGAAGAAGTGCCCAAGGAAGAAGATCCACCCGATAAGGATAAAACTCCATGGACCTAAGGTATGGTTTTATTTTTAATTTGTCCCTTCAATTTTCCCTTTTTCGAATAAATAACATATGTTATGCATGAAACTAAAAAAAAATATATATCAGTTATCATTAGTTATATGCATAGGTATATGTTAACTTAGTTAATAAAATATTATAATAGGATAGTTTCCCTTTTCACAACATTAGATAGTTTCCCTTTTAATAAAATGAGACCAAGAGCTCCGACTGAGATGAAGAAGATCTTTCACCAAGCAAGAAGCCAGCTTGGGGAGACTCCCGCTCCGATAAGGTATGTTTCAAGCCTACACTTTACATTCAGTTCTTAAATTCTATATCTTTTGAATGTCACATGCTTGCCTAAATAACCACTCCATGAATAAAATTGATAAAATCTGCTTAAACAAGTTGAAACCTGAATAAGATTTGATATATGTCATGCAAATGCTATTGTTATGGTTTGAATGACTAGTCTTATCTAAGTTGAAGCTTTTGTGGGCTGCACATGCTTAAACTGAAATCATGCTTAGTGAATAAAGTTAGTAAGAAATGGAGTAATTCTTTAAACTTGCTAAGATGAAATTAGGACCTAATCTGGAGGATTTCTTTTAAAAATTATGAAAACCTTGCTAAAAGTTCCTCCTAGATTTTTATCCCATCCCACCACCAGCCAAATATTTGTTAGTCATTAGTCAAAACCACAAAGAGCTTTGTTTGTGTTGAGCTTTGTTAGACCTCATAGATCTTAGTAGAGAAGCTTATCATACCTTTTGAATCAAGATTCACGTACACCCACCATAATTTGCCTACTTTCCACTTTGGAAGTTTGCAACCACCAACTAAATTGCTTATTATCTACACCGGAGATATGCAATACCCTGCCAAACATCCCATTGCTAGCCTTATGCTTATTCCTACACTAGGAATAAGCATTTCTCTCCCTTTCCCTACTCATTTCAAAAATCCTTTCCTATAGATGTCGGGGGAAATCTAGAGCTAAAAGAGAGAGAGAAAAAAAAATGAGCAAAGTAGCTCAAGAAAGGACTATGTCCTGTGAAAAAAAAAGTGAGCAAAGTAGCTCAAGAGAGGACTATGTCCTAAGAAAATGTGAGGACACATCTTTTGTCTACTCACTATGTATCCAAAAAAAAGAGAGAGAGAGAATTATCATTAGCTCTAGACCCTAGAAATTAACTAGGAAGGATTATGAAATACCTCTCTATACACTTCCACATAACCACACATGCACTTCTTGATCAATTTTTATGATTTGCTGCTCCTTATGATCTGAGTGTCTAGCTTAGCAATAAACATCAGGCAATTTGCTCATGGTTCTTAGCCTACCTATAACTCCACATATCATTCTTTAGAAATAGGAGAGGCTACATTTTGGCCTAAGTGAGGATTTAAACACCATTGAGTGACTGAGTGAATCTTGGAGGACTTAAGAAAGTTGTTATCTTTTGAAAACCTTAAAAAAAACCTCCACACAGAATCCTAGTCAAACCTAAGCAAGATAAAAGTTTCCTATCTACTACTTTATTTCACTCTTGCATGTTTAAAGTGAAAAGCTATAAGCTCCACATTGCTATGATTTATGATACATGCTAAGTTATTTCTCACTATACAATATGCACTTGCAGACATCTTAAGTTGCTATCCATTTCATGCTCAATGCTTAAACCGCATTGTTGCTCGAGGACGAGCAACATGTTAGCTTGGGGGAGCTTGTTGACGGTCCATAAACACCTGTTTTACCGTCAACATTTGACCCTAAAGTTCACCAAAAAGGCATGAAATGTAGTCAAATAGGTTTCAAACTAACCGAATTCCACATGTCCATAGAATTTTATTTGAATGCAGGATTTGAACCAAATTTGGACATTTGGACCCACCAAGAGCCAAGCCCACTCAGCAGGGCCCAAATGGGCCTAAGAGGGGTGGCGCCCGCTAGCTCTAAGTGGCGCCCGCCACTTGGGTTGGCCCAAGTTGCAACCCCTGCCACGTCACCGATCCGTGTGACCTCCCCGGGGCCAAATCTTGGCCCTTGGTCACTAGGTCAGTGGCATCGGACGGCTCAGGAGAAAGTGGCGTGGATCAAGGCTGAATGTCGGTTGATAGGACATGCAACCGACCTCCAAACCGCCTTGGACAACCACCTGGATGCCGTTGAAGCCAAGGCGGTGCATCCAACGGTGAGGGAGGTGGCGGCCGCCACCTAGGGCTGGCGCCCGCCACTAGGGTTAGCCCTAGGTCGGCTGGCTGCCCCCTATAAGTACCCCCCTCACTCATTTGGGCTATAAATACCCCCCTGGAGGCACCTCTTCATTCACAACACAACACCACAACACACCAAGTACCATTCCAAGCAAAGCAACACCAAGCAAGAGAATTGAGAGTTAGGTTAGAAGCTCAGAGAGCTTAGGCAAGTAGGTAGCTAGTTGAGCAAGGCATCTTCGCCCTCGCGGTAGCGCTGCTCAAGGCTTAGCTCAAGAGTAGAGGCGTGCGAGTGATCGGTCCTGGAGCTGGGAAGAGTCTTCCTTCATCTCCAGTTCAGGTTTTGCTCTTGTTACTCAAGCACTTTACTACATTCTAGTTCATCATTTCAAGTATTACTTTATTCTACTTATCAGTATTGAGTGGTATACTTGATTGATTGCTTGAGTGCCTAGCTATCCTACAGTTCAATTCACTTAGCCATAGTAGTTAATCTCTAGTGAGCTTAGTGTTTGATCTTTGCCAATAGGTTGCTTAGTTAGTTTAGTGTTTATCTTATTAAGTCAAGTGTTTGCTCTGACGTCCGCAAGGGTGTCTCTATTCAAAGCTAGGGTAGAGATAGTTAGAATATAGTTAAGGGTGGTGCTTAGTTATAGACTTACCTTCAGATACGGCTGGACCCCCGGATAGCTGTGGTAGCAAGCAGGTGGTGACAGCCCTGTGCGCATTGAATTCCACCACGTAGTTGGCCCAGTTTAACAGTAAGGCTCGTTGTGCTAGCGTTCAACCTAAGTAAGTGGTAAAGGCTAGTACGCCTCGATACTTGACAAGATAGGACTAAAACTTTACTTAACTTAGCTGCTTTATTGTCTTTTGCCTGCCCTGCTTCGTAACTATCTTGCTTCGTAGTTATCTTGCTTAGTGGTTACCTAGGATTAGTTATTAGTTAGTAGTTAGTTATCTTAATTACCTTTAGTTATCCTATACCCTCTATCTACCTATCCATCCACCTTACCTTAGTCATCCACTTCATCCTTACCTAGCCACCCATATATTCTTTCTAGCCTTCCATCTTCCCTTCTCCTCTTTTCTCTTTTCTCTTTTCTTCGACTCTCGTCCCCTCCTTGACTCAACTCATCCACCACCCTAGCCTTCCCTTGGGATCAAATAAATCGACACCTGGTACTCCCAGGCGAAGTGCTACTGCGATAGTTCTATGCGCTTGCAGAATCTCCTCCTGGTAGATTGCATTCTCTATAGCTAGCTCCTACTAGTGTCGGGATTGACAACCCCGCTTGCATTAGTAGATAGCTGCTTTAGCTCCACTCCTTTGGGTATAGTGACCGGTCTTGCTTCAAGCATTTCTGACGCCGTTGCTGGGGATAGACTCTATAGTCTACTCCTAGTAACAATGTTAGCAAGTGCCAACAAGCATTCCTGGGCCATTACCGGGGATAGTTGCCTAGCACTATCTTTAGTGAAGCTAAGAACTACCAACAGCCTTGACGTGAGGAAGCTCGACGAAGAGGAGGGGGCTCGGTGGAGGCTTGGTCGGGGGTGAACGGCTTCGAGCTCCGGGCGGCGCTGATGGCGACCGCGGCGGCGCTCCTTGGACTCCGGCGTTAGCGAGGCTCGGCTGGTGGCGCTAGCGCGAGCACCGGATATCCCGGATGGAGGCGGAGTGGTGTGCGTGAGGGATTGGGAAAAGGTGAGCGGAGGTGGTCGGAACGGCGGTGCGGACTCTCGGTGCCGAACGGTGGCGGGCACGGCGGGCTCAAGTGCTCGGCTTGCTTGGCAGTGTGGGCAAGGGAGAGCGAGAGCGAGAGAGGGCGAGCAGAATGGCAAGTGAAGAGAGGGGAGTGCGGTGCGCGGGGCCTTTTGCCCGGCCGGCGGCGATGCGTGGTCGTGGCGGGGGCCACGGCGACGCGACGTCGCGGCAGAGCGGCGCGAGTGGCGAGGCAGGGCGATAGGCGAGGCGGAGCGGGAGAGGGTGAGGCAGATCGTTGTAACACCCCAGGTGTTCGCCGTCGGTTAAGCAGTCAGTTCAACACAAATATGGTATGTCGAGTGACAATGAAGGAAATTATTTGAATTCAACCAAGCGTCACAATTATGCCCAGTCAACTATATATGGACCTACGATCAAAAGTTATGAAAGTTCCGTGTTGAGCAGACGACCGGAAAATATTCCGACCGACGAGAAACCCTGATTCGGATCCTACCGGGCGACTACTTTGACCGGCGTTGAACGATATTTTTGGTTGTTCGCATGTCAGTGTGCCCTAAACAAAAGTTGTAGTGCCGATCGAAAGGAACAAATTTTGTTTTATGTCCGAGACCTGAGTCGATGCCAAAAATAGTGAAAACGAGCTCGCAAGATGACATACCGCGCAGTTTTCAGGTTTCAGAAAACGGTTAAGTCTGTACAGCGAAATTGGAATTTTGGTCACCGCGAAGCTGCCGTCGACGATCGTTACTGGGCAAACCATTGGGAATTTGACTGAGTGCCTTTAACAAAAGTCGGAGTATTCGGCGAGACGACGACAACAAAATTGGTTTCGTCGAAATCGGAGTCCGTTTGAGCAGTGTTCGTAATTTTGGAGTTTGACCGAAAGTTTCCGGAAACTTGCCATTTTGGGAAAGAAATTTTTGGGAAAAGTTTCACGGGACTTTTTCCCGTGGCCGACCAGATGGCCACGCTCCCTCCCCGTGAAGAGCCGAGCCCGGCTCTCCTCCTTCCCCATCTTCAGCTTTCTCCCTCCATGGCTGCTCCTCCCCCTTCTCCATCTCCGTTCCTCCTCCCCATGCCAAGCAAAGTAGGGTGCAAGCAGCAGCAGCTCCATGGCTGCCCTTCCTTGCTCCTCCTTCCTTTCTCCCTCCATGGCCAGGGCAGCGAGTAGCACCCCTCCCTGGTGCTCCTTCCCTCTCCTCCTTGCTGTGCAAAAGGGCAGCGCCCTCTCCCTCCTCCCTTCTCCTCCCATGGTGAGAAGCAACCCTCTCCTCCATGGCTGAATCAGTGGGGAGCAGCGAGATGCAGCCGAAACCCTAGAAGCCTTCAATCCCTCCCCCATGGAAACCCTTTTCCTCTCCATCTCCATTGCAGCAGCAAGAGCTCCATGGAGCCCCAAACCCTAACCATGGCGCCCTGCCCTCTCTCCTCCGCATGAACAGCAGCAGGTCCAGCAATGCCGACAGCAGCAACCTAGGGTTAAGTGGGAGATGATTTTCGTTTTTCTTTTATGCTTTCTATGTGACTGAATGTGTAATCTTGTTCATGTCTATTAGAAGTCTTTGATAACTCTGAATGTGTGCTCAAATGGTAGCCAAGCAAGTGTGGGATCCATTTACTAATCTGCTGAAATTTGGTTGCATGCGCAGTTTCTGTTGGTGTGATAATTTCGTAAATTAAATCTTGCTTTCTGTAGGTTTGGTCAATACAAAAGTTGTAGAGGACTGCATTATCTAGTTGCTGTTAAAATTTGGTGATTTTTGGCCTAATAATTTAGGAGTTACGGCTGTTTAAAGTTGGGTTCAGAAATAGTCGCTCTCTGAAATTCCTAGAGCAGATTCTGTAAAGGTGTATGTTTGACCCTTGTAGTTTATGAATCATGATATGGTGATTAAAGATGAAAGGTAGATAATTTCATAAGCTTTCCAAAATGTCTTGTTGCATGTTTGTTGGAGTTATGTAGCTCTAGTTATGATTTAATTACTCAGCAGTTGAGTGTATGTCTAGCTATGCTGAATGGCTGCTGAAGCAGTCCCTGTTGTGATAATGCTTTTGTGATATAAACCATGTTTTATGTAGTTGGGTATAATATAAAAGTTGTAGATAACTTACATATCTAGCTTGTGTTAAATTTCCATGATTTTTGGTAAAATGGATTAGGAGTTATGGCTGTGCAAAGTTCAGTTTCAGAAATAGGTGTTCTCTGAAATCTCTGGACCAGATTTGAGAAATGCATTAATTTGGCCATGTTACCTTGAGATTCATGCTGATGTGTCTAAAGATGATTGGTAGGAAAGTTTATAAGCTTTCTAGATTGTCTTGTTTCATATCTTTTGGATGAGTATAGCTTCAGTTATGGTCCAAGTAACCAGCTGTTGTTGCAGTCTAGATTAATATGTCAATATGCTAATGGACTGCATGTGTGTAAAAACGGAAGAGATGGTTCCCTGGCTTTACTAATATGTTGTAGTAACCAGTGTATGTCTAATATTGTCATGTGTTCATATAAAATATGAAGATTCCTATTTATCTTGCCTAATAGAAACTGGCTTAACACATAGTTAGCAAACTATTGTTTGCATGCATGTAACTTTCCAACCTTTGCTCACATATTAATGTTAGGATCCATCTCTGAAAGTTGGTGCCATGATTCATGTGTGCATGACACCACCTAAACATATACCTAGGCTATACATATACAAAGCAAAGGATAAACAGTGTTAATATTATCATCCATGTGCAGTCTCTGTGGTGTGCATGGTTTCACTAAATTAATGATGTTTGCTGTAAAAGTGTCCTATATCAAAGTTGTAGATAACATCTTAATCTAGCTTGTCACCAAATTGCATGGCCATAGGCTTAATAGTTTAAGAGATATGGCTGTTGTAAGATTGCTGTCAAGTTTTTCCTACATTCTGTCCAGATCTGAATGTTTGGATTGTTTCACCTAGTTAACTTATGATTCATGCTTAGGTGCTTATAAAAGAGGTGTAGTGCTTTTCATAAGCTTTCTAAATTGTCTTGGGCCATGTTCACTGGATATATATAACTTGAGTTATAGCTGTTTTGGTACAGATGGCTAAATCTGTCCAAGTCTGGACAGAGATGCCTATTTATGTTAATTGGACCTTATTAACTTGTGAATCATCTTAAGATGATTATATATGATTTGTAGATAACTTAATAACCTTTCTAAAAAGTCTATGGACAAGTTCCCAGATATTATAGATCTTTAGTTATGGTTGTCCTAATTTACTGTTGTTGATGTGTGGCTAGTTCTGTCCAAGTGTGGACAGAGCTGCACAAATCATGTGGTTTGACCTTATTAATGATTTATTCACCTTGAGCTAACAATAAGAAAGATTTAGATAATCTTGTAAGTTTTCTAGAATGTCTAATTTCATGCTCATGTGATGTTTGTATGGTGAGTTATGCTTCTCTGAAGCTCTGTCTGTCCTGCTGTCCAACAGCTGGACAGAAAAGTTGTAGGTAATCTTTTTAGATTTCCATAAAGTCTTAGTTTACCTTATCTGGATGTCTGTAGCTCGAGTTATGTATAAATTAGTGAACCACTGTCCTGGTGTCCAGAGTTTGAAGTGTGACTTGTGTGTGCAACTTGATTGCTTGTTAGGTCTAACTTTAATGAGTTAATTAGTAAGCTAAATAACCCTTAAATGTGTGTAACCTGCTGGTTGTTTGTTGGTCAGCTTACTTAGGCTATGGTTGTTAGTGTCTTGCACTAGCGTAAGTTAATTAACTTAGGTAGTATGTCGATAGACCTTATCATAGTTGTCTTATATGTCTTATGTTGCATCGTGAGTGTTTACCCGGCATTCATACGCTTGCACTATGCATCCCATCTAGGTACGATAGATGCATCGTGAAAGAGGTGACGGTGAGGCTCAACCCGAAGATGGTGTTGGGTGGCCATCCCGAAGAAGGTGTGGCGAACCCCGCAAGTTCCTGGAGCAGCGATGATCCCGAAGCGGTGCCATCTAACACTAGCTTAAGTGTTGTTTCCCAGGCAAGCCCCGGAGCATTCTAAGTCTCCTACCATTCTTTTATAAATACAATTGAGTCAATATAATGATTGTCGCATTAAGTTATAGGAGTTGACTGATACCGTTGATGCATTACTTACTTATCCTTGTCCACCTGCAATATATCTTGATATACCTGTTTAGGTCTAGGCTCGATTTATATGCTTAGCCCTGCTTAGACCGGTAAAAGTCGGGTGATTTCCTGTCTCCTGCATATAGGTGGATACTGATCATGATTAGCATGTGCTATCATGGAGATAACCATGTAATAATTAATTTGAGACAGAGGCGGGATGTAAGAGCAGCAGGACATGGGTTCTGTGTGCTAGTAGTCTCCCGTCTGTGTCGCATAGGACCCGTTCGGGAATGTAACTTCAGTCAAATTGAACGCGTCGATCACTTAACGGAGTAGGTCTGAGTACCTCCTGCGAAGCCGAGTAAGGTTATTCGAGCCGGTGATGGAGATGTTGACGCCTAACACCCAGGGCCTCAGCTGTACCGTGGGCAACTATTCTGATCGACCTGCCATGGTCCGAGGGCAGGCAGGGCCTGATCGACCTGGCATGACCATGGGCAGTTATAGATTGAGCGACTTGGCACTGAGATAACCCCCGGTGTAGAAGGGCCCATGGCCGTCCCGCGCGTTGTGTTCTTGAATCTCCTGACTGGTAGCTTACGACTGTCGTGGCTGGAATGTGCCGGGCGAGTGTGAGACATTTTATCCCCAGCTGGGTAGGAATCGATTATAATCGCCATCGCTCCTGGACAGTGAGCAATTGACTCTAGATCATCTCCCGTAGAACTTATGGAACTAAAGATGGTTATGATATTGAATCTGAAAGGCTATTGATGAAATAGTCACTCTTGCTTGAATAAGTAGTCAAGTGCTTGCTCTAGATAAGGTGCAAATCTAGTTAATCAGGTTGATTATATAAAATTGATGGCTAATACTCTACTAATGATTATTTAATAATGAAAATGCTTTTATGCAAAAAGGTAAGTATGGCCAACCCCAGATACAGCCTTGCATACTCCTTGGTGTCACTTTATTTCTGGTTTATGACGGGTAAGTCTATCTGAGTACATTGAAGTACTCAGGGTTTATCCCACCTTGTTGCAGGTGAAGGTTAGGCCTGCCGAAAGGTGATGGCCAGTGCTGGTGGGCTCGGCAGTTCCATACTTCTTCTCTTATGCTGTTGTTGGAGGATGTCACTCAAGCTAGCAAAGTATTTCAACCTATGTTATGATATTTATTTCAAAGCTATGTTGTTTCTTCTAAATTAATTGGAACTCAACTTGTATCATTATTTGTGAACTCTATTGTAATATTATTCCCGCTGCAAGCTCCGTGGACATGATTTGTATTTTCTTGACCATGCGATCTTGGCTGAGTGTTGAAATGTTTGAAATCCTTCGAGATTTCCGGACTACCGGGTTTATATGGGCTCAAGTGTGCTAATTCAGCTGCTTCGGCGGAGGTTTTCGCACTTGTGCTCTTATAAATTGGTCGGTTCTGTTACAGCTGGCATCGGAGCAAGGTTAAGCATAATACTGTCATGTGCATGGTTTTAAAACAAAGTTTTGGTTTTGCAAAGCCTATTTTATCTAAAAAGCTTTAGCTAGTAGGCAAGTTTGTCAAAACCTAATTTGTAAACTATGTGCTAGCGACAACCTCCAGGTATGCTCAACTAGGACTTTTAGGTGGCTATTTAAGTACTAACTTGGGGGTTGTGCATCATGTTTAATTTCTGTTGTTTTCTGTCGTCCATACGGCAAGGGTGAAATTGTATGGGTGCTATTCTTCGGAATAGTAATGTATGGATCAATTGCCTCTACGCTAAGGTAAGTGTGAGTTGTGAGAGCATGACCAAACAATCGTTGGTCTAGGGAAGAGCTAGTTTGGTACTGGAACCTGCACTCGTAAGCACACGAATGCGGGTGAAGGTGTTTAACTGTGGGAGTAATACTTTTATGATGGGTGCATATACTACTTACGTGTATACTGGGTGTGCGCCTAAGTTAGTATTAGATTTACTTTCAGCAATGCATGATATTCATACTGTAGGCTGGGCTGAAATGAGATTTTCTGCAGGTACGCTAACTTCGAATGCGTAAGCATAGTTGACGACTAGTTATATCGAGAGTGCGTGTTATGCCACCGACCTAGAACGTGATTGCTACCTCAGGTTGGCAATTTGTGAGGACGTATAGGACGAGCATACATCTTGTTGTGCATTGCTCATAAACATGCTTCTCTCACCTTTGTTCTAGTAATGAACAACTTGTTGTCATGTTGACTAATGTTATGATAAAACATAATGGTTGTTTATGCATCAAATGCTTCCCCACCTTTGTTCCTGTAATGGTAAAGTTGTTGTGAACTAGTGCTTCTATGTGATGTGCTAGATTGCTTGTAAAAGTTAGAAATAAATTTCCTGTTTGATGAGGTATGTTGCCTTGAGTTAGATGTAATATGGTCTTGCTTATGATGTTTGGTAGTGTGCAAGGTTTTATATGAGTGTTTCCATATCGTCTAGATAAGTGATTGCTTGTTTAGACTAGAAGTAAGTACCTGTATGATGTTCTTTAGATCACCTTGCTAGCTCATCATGATTGTGTGTGGTCTTGCTCAACATGATGGTGTGGTCTCTTGCTCTGATTCTTGAATGTTAGAAGAGTAGTTAGACAATAAGCTTCTAACTGTTGAAAGTTTTCCCCTATGTCTAAATGTCTTGTAGTAACTAAATGGCTTGTGCAATGTTATCCTGCTTGTGTGGCAAAACCGTGCTAAGCTTGTAGGTTCAATGTTTTAAGCTAAGAAACTCCCCTTGGGTGAAGCCAATTAAGATAGTTTTGTTTTGAAATGCTCTATCTAAAGAAACAAATAAAACTTGTTGTTTGAGACTGTTGTATGCAGTTTTGTTTGGGTACGCTAAGTGCTTCCTAAACATGTAATTCTAGTTTTGTTTAGCTTTAGTATACTTTAGCATGGAATGTACTAAAACCTGTTGTTTAGTTGCTTTTCATGCTATAATAATGAAATTTTGTTCAGGCTTATGTTCTTGCAAACATGAGAACTAGAGTTATATGAAGTAAATGTTTGTGAAACTAATTTTCATACCCCACTAGTATCATGTTGCTGCAAGGAAATTGTAAAACTGGTTGTTTAACAACATTAAATGTTTTCAATCTGTTTAAGTTGTTTTTAGCATGATTGCTTACCAGGGTTGTGTAGGTTGTTTTACTTGCTCAAATATATTGCAATGCTAGTAATAGCCTACTAAATGCATGAAGTGAGCTACCATAGTCTTCCTAGAATTCTCTGGGAGTAGACTGAAATAGCTCTATGTCTCACCTTGCTAAAGTAGGTAAATTATTAAGTGCGTGTAAGAAACTTAATTTGGGTTAATCATGAACTGTCTAACATGTTTAAGATGTATACAAACTGTTTTTCATACATGGTTATGCCTAGATTTATGTTTTTATGTGCACCATGCTTTTAAGATTGCCCTCTAACCTAGCGTCAATCTTTACTAGTCATATGCTGTAAGAACTAAAAGCTTGCAACTAATTTGACTAGCTGTAATTTGGCTTTTCTATCATGTTTATAATGTTTTAAACTGTTGATGAGTATACCCAAAACTCAAGTTGTTGCATGCTGCTTGTTAGTTGTTATTACCTAGTGTCTGTTTATTCCTTCTTGGAATGTAGACTATGCATGAGCTTGTTGCTTGATTGATAGCTTCATATGCTAGATAAGTGAGTTAACTTAAAGTTGTGAACTGTTATAGTTGATAAACAAGTATGCCTTAGTTTGCTTGGTATGTTTGCTCCTAGATACAGAGTTGTGCTCCAATCTAGTAAACAGGAAATAAAATAATGACAACCTCTGTTCACCCTGTTTTGCATGTCGATGTTTGCTTGTGTGCCAGAGACAGATGCTTGTCTTGTTTGAGCTTGTTGGTTAGTGTTGGTTGCTTTAGCTGATTGGTTGTGTGCTCCAAATGCTCGTTAAGGCTGTGTGTAGATGTGCTGTTATCTAAGTAATGCATTAGTTAGTCAAACCCTTTGTCCTCGGTGAGTGCCTGAGTGGTTTGTCAGCCTTCGGTTAGAATCGTGCCCAAGCCCTCCTGACCTTTCGAGATGCCTTTAGTTGAACCCTTGTTGCTTAAAGGCTTGTGTTTGTGTGTCTAGTTTTGATGGTTTAGGATGCTTGTGCCAAAAACCTGTACCTAGGCCTGTCCATGCCCTTTGTTAGACCAGTTGGCCCTAGCTCACCTTCCAAATCCTAGATTCCCGAACCGTGGTATGTCTATGCTTGTTGTGTAGCCATGCCTCTAACCCACCCTGTTGACCCAAGTTTGGCATTAAGTGTTGCCAAAGCCATAGATGTTTGGTACCCTTTTGTTGTAACAGCTTTTGTTTGTTTGACCAGCCAAGTTTAGTTCCTGTTAACCTCAGCCTTTGACCATAGCTTGTGTTGCCCAGTTGTCGAGACCATGCCCAAACCTATGTATCCCCTCAGTTGCTTTTGTTACCGCTTGGCCAAATCCAGTTCATTAAATCTTTCATCTTGTCATGACATTGGTGTGCACCAGACGAATTCTTGTGTCTTGTGCCATGTTTTATCCTTAAAATCACCTCCTTGCTGATTTTTGAACCTTGTGATCATTCTTGTTTTGCCAACTTATGCCTTGCGTGTGATGTTTATCCATGCAACATTTATCTGCGTCATGTGGGATTTCTCACTGGTTGTGGATTCGATAATGGTGTCTTGGTTAAGAACTAATGGTGCCGCGACGAAACCGAGAGCCTCCGGTGGGTGCACACACTTGGTTGTGCTGCTCGGCACGCGCTGGTACCGTGGGTTCTAATCAAGATCTATTATAGAATTACGCCAATGTGTTATCTTTCATGAAGCATTCTTCTTGTTATCTCCTATGTTCCTTCCTTTAGAAAAATCCTTATGTCGGCTCGGATGGGGCAGTATTTCTTTCTGAAAATGGGAAGAAGGATTGACTTTTCAAGAATCGGTCAAGGATGAAAGCAGTAGTAGACTGTGAGAGGTGGCAGACAAAGGACTCTGTTGGATCGACAGCAAAGAGTGAGCATCGTATTGTGTCATGGTGGAACAAGTGGCACTGAATTCTTAAAAGTGGACGAGTATCAGCTGAAGGATGAGTAACAGAAATGGTGTGTTATTGAACCAGATACCTGAGGTCCAGAAGCTTTATGTCTGAACCTAATACATTATCTGCATGGTGATCTTGTAGTCAACCCAATCTTCTCAGGGGTGTCTGATTCTCGGCTGACTTTGGTGGTGTCCATGTGCATTGATATTCAACAGTGCTTGCAGTAAAAGCTGAAATCTTGGAGCTTTTAGTGTTGAGAGACAACTGATGAGTTTCTGCTAGTGAAAAGCTAATCCCCAGTTCAGAAATGACTCTTTGGTAGCTATGAAGGTTATGTCTCATAGAACAATGTTATGCCAGAAATCTGTAAACCAGCTGATTTTGTTTGTCACACTCGTACATCCAAGTCTCTGACATGTTCCAGCCAGCTCTATCCCAGAAAAACTTCAATGATCATACAAGACGGTACGCCAACCCAGTAACTCAGTCAGAATTATGCCTCAAGTAAGGTCTACCTGGTAATACATTGAGTACTATGGAAAGATTTATTCCAAATTATTTTGGGTAAAGCTAGAAAGGAATTCAGAATCAGACCCTTATTCTTGAGCAGTCAAGGTGTCCTACCAAAAATCAAATTTTAGAAGTGTAGATTGATGGCAATTGAAGTGGCAAATGACAGATTTTGGATTATGTTTTTGCATTGCTGAGTGAATTTGAGAAGATCGCTCTATGACTCAAGTAGTACAGCAAGTCAGTCTCACTGAATTGCAACTACACCTTGAAGAAGAATGATGTTGATCTGCTTGGTAATACAGAGATTCAGTAACCTGGTGTTTTTACCCAAGAAGTCGCATCAAATTCAACCTGAGTGACTGTCATTGTTTGGGCTGAGAATTTTGTAAAGAAGGATCAGTGGAAACATGGACTTGGTAGAGTCAGCTATCACATTCACTGCTCTCTTTATCATATTCAGATAAGTAGTGTTATCATTAGAGAAAGAGAATTGCACACATGGAACCTTACGTAGCTTTTCCATCGATTGGTATCTGATTAATCAGTCATTCACAGTGATATAAACCGTGGTTGCCGTCAGTCAGTTCCTGACCATAGCAAGGATGTATTTTTGCTATGGTCCCCATCGGACGAAGATCCAATATTTGAAGTAATATTATTTTGGATTGCTCCCAATGTAATAATGCAATTTTGGTTTTCTTTCAACCCAACAATGAAATTGTGAGTGTACCTCAATGCTCGATGGAAGTCAGTGAAGCAGATTCTTCTGACATGAGCTAGTAATCGGGAAATGACGTGAAAGATCGGAAAGTTGTTCTGTTTATAGCAGTTTCTGTTCTGTCTAGAAGTCAGTACCTTGAGCTGTCAATAGCATGTGATTAAGGATGGGTGCTATGCTTCTCTTCCCTTGAAAAATCTTTCGTCCAGAATCTCGGGACGAGATTCTTTTAAGGGGGGAGGGCTGTAACACCCCAGGTGTTCGCCGTCGGTTAAGCAGTCAGTTCAACACAAATATGGTATGTCGAGTGACAATGGAGGAAATTATTTGAATTCAACCAAGCGTCACAATTATGCCTAGTCAACTATATATGGACCTACGATCAAAAGTTATGAAAGTTCCGTGTTGAGCAGACGACCGGAAAATATTCCGACCGACGAGAAACCCTGATTCGGATCCTACCGGGCGACTACTTTGACCGGCGTTGAACGATATTTTTGGTTGTTCGCATGTCAGTGTGCCCTAAACAAAAGTTGTAGTGCCGATCGAAAGGAACAAATTTTGTTTTATGGCCGAGACCTGAGTCGATGCCAAAAATAGTGAAAACGAGCTCGCAAGATTACATACCGCGCAGTTTTCAGGTTTCAGAAAACGGTTAAGTCTGTACAGCGAAATTGGAATTTTGGTCACCGCGAAGCTGCCGTCGACGATCGTTACTGGGCAAACCATTGGGAATTTGACTGAGTGCCTTTAACAAAAGTCGGAGTATTCGGCGAGAAGACGACAACAAAATTGGTTTCGTCGAAATCGGAGTCCGTTTGAGCACTGTTCGTAATTTTGGAGTTTGACCGAAAGTTTCCGGAAACTTGCCATTTTGGGAAAGAAATTTTTGGGAAAAGTTTCACGGACTTTTTCCCCTGGCCGACCAGATGGCCACGCTCCCTCCTCGTGAAGAGCCGAGCCCGGCTCTCCTCCTTCCCCATCTTCAGCTTTCTCCCTCCATGGCTGCTCCTCCCCCTTCTCCATCTCCCTTCCTCCTCCCCATGCCAAGCAAAGTAGGGTGCAAGCAGCAGCAGCTCATGGCTGCCCTTCCTTGCTCCTCCTTCCTTTCTCCCTCCATGGCCAGGGCAGCGAGCAGCACCCCTCCCTGGTGCTCCTTCCCTCTCCTCCTTGCTGTGCAAAAGGGCAGCGCCCTCTCCCTCCTTCCTTCTCCTCCCATGGTGAGAAGCAACCCTCTCCTCCATGGCTGAATCAGTGGGGAGCAGCGAGATGCAGCCGAAACCCTAGAAGCCTTCAATCCCTCCCCCATGGAAACCCTTTTCCTCTCCATCTCCATTGCAGCAGCAAGAGCTCCATGGAGCCCCAAACCCTAACCATGGCGCCCTGCCCTCTCTCCTCCGCATGAACAGCAGCAGGTCCAGCAATGCCGACAGCAGCAACTTAGGGTTAAGTGGGAGATGATTTTCGTTTTTCTTTTATGCTTTCTATGTGACTGAATGTGTAATCTTGTTCATGTCTATTAGAAGTCTTTGATAACTCTGAATGTGTGCTCAAATGGTAGCCAAGCAAGTGTGGGATCCATTTACTAATCTGCTGAAATTTGGTTGCATGCGCAGTTTCTGTTGGTGTGATAATTTCGTAAATTAAATCTTGTTTTCTGTAGGTTTGGTCAATACAAAAGTTGTAGAGGACTGCATGATCTAGTTGCTGTTAAAATTTGGTGATTTTTGGCCTAATAATTTAGGAGTTACGGCTGTTTAAAGTTGGGTTCAGAAATAGTCGCTCTCTGAAATTCCTAGAGCAGATTCTGTAAAGGTGTATGTTTGACCCTTGTAGTTTATGAATCATGATATGGTGATTAAAGATGAAAGGTAGATAATTTCATAAGCTTTCCAAAATGTCTTGTTGCATGTTTGTTGGAGTTATGTAGCTCTAGTTATGATTTAATTACTCAGCAGTTGAGTGTATGTCTAGCTATGCTGAATGGCTGCTGAAGCAGTCCCTGTTGTGATAATGCTTTTGTGATATAAACCATGTTTTATGTAGTTGGGTATAATATAAAAGTTGTAGATAACTTACATATCTAGCTTGTGTTAAATTTCCATGATTTTTGGTAAAATGGATTAGGAGTTATGGCTGTGCAAAGTTCAGTTTCAGAAATAGGTGTTCTCTGAAATCTCTGGACCAGATTTGAGAAATGCATTAATTTGGCCATGTTACCTTGAGATTCATGCTGATGTGTCTAAAGATGATTGGTAGGAAAGTTTATAAGCTTTCTAGATTGTCTTGTTTCATATCTTTTGGATGAGTATAGCTTCAGTTATGGTCCAAGTAACCAGCTGTTGTTGCAGTCTAGATTAATATGTCAATATGCTAATGGACTGCATGTGTGTAAAAACGGAAGAGATGGTTCCCTGGCTTTACTAATATGTTGTAGTAACCAGTGTATGTCTAATATTGTCATGTGTTCATATAAAATATGAAGATTCCTATTTATCTTGCCTAATAGAAACTGGCTTAACACATAGTTAGCAAACTATTGTTTGCATGCATGTAACTTTCCAACCTTTGCTCACATATTAATGTTAGGATCCATCTCTGAAAGTTGGTGCCATGATTCATGTGTGCATGACACCACCTAAACATATACCTAGGCTATACATATACAAAGCAAAGGATAAACAGTGTTAATATTATCATCCATGTGCAGTCTCTGTGGTGTGCATGGTTTCACTAAATTAATGATGTTTGCTGTAAAAGTGTCCTATATCAAAGTTGTAGATAACATCTTAATCTAGCTTGTCACCATATTGCATGGCCATAGGCTTAATAGTTTAAGAGATATGGCTGTTGTAAGATCGCTGTCAAGTTTTTCCTACATTCTGTCTAGATCTGAATGTTTGTATTGTTTCACCTAGTTAACTTGTGATTCATGCTTAGGTGCTTATAAAAGAGGTGTAGTGCTTTTCATAAGCTTTCTAAATTGTCTTGGGTCATGTTCACTAGATATATATAACTTGAGTTATAGCTGTTTTGGTACAGATGGCTAAATCTGTCCAAGTCTGGACAGAGATGCCTATTTATGTTAATTGGACCTTATTAACTTGTGAATCATCTTAAGATGATTATATATGATTTGTAGATAACTTAATAACCTTTCTAAAAAGTCTATGGACAAGTTCCCAGATATTATAGATCTTTAGTTATGGTTGTCCTAAGTTACTGTTGTTGATGTGTGGCTAGTTCTGTCCAAGTGTGGACAGAGCTGCACAAATCATGTGGTTTGACCTTATTAATGATTTATTCACCTTGAGCTAACAATAATAAAGATTTAGATAATCTTGTAAGTTTTCTAGAATGTCTAATTGCATGCTCATGTGATGTTTGTATGGTGAGTTATGCTTCTCTGAAGCTTTGTCTGTCCTGCTGTCCAACAGCTGGACAGAGCTGCACTGTTATCTGTTTTCGAGCTATATATACTTTGAATTAGCTTTTGTGTTGAATAGAAAAATTGTAGGTAATCTTTTTAGATTTCCATAAAGTCTTAGTTTACCTTATTTGGATGTCTGTAGCTCGAGTTATGTTTAAATTAGTGAACCACTGTCCTGCTGTCCAGAGTTTGAAGTGTGACTTGTGTGTGCAACTTGATTGCTTGTTAGGTCTAACTTTAATGAGTTAATTAGTAAGCTAAATAACCCTTAAAGGTGTGTAACCTGCTGGTTGTTTGTTGGTCGGCATACTTAGGCTATGGTTGTTAGTGTCTTGCACTAGCGTATGTTAATTAACTTAGGTAGTATGTCGATAGACCTTATCATAGTTGTCTTATATGTCTTATGTTGCATCGTGAGTGTTTACCCGGCATTCATACGCTTGCACTATGCATCCCATCTAGGTACGATAGATGCATCGTGAAAGAGGTGACGGTGAGGCTCAACCCGAAGATGGTGTTGGGTGGCCATCCCGAAGAAGGTGTGGCGAACCCCGCAAGTTCCTGGAGCAGCGATGATCCCGAAGCGGTGCCATCTAACACTAGCTTAAGTGTTGTTTCCCAGGCAAGCCCCGGAGCATTCTAAGTCTCCTACCATTCTTTTATAAATACAATTGAGTCAATATAATGATTGTCGCATTAAGTTATAGGAGTTGACTGATACCGTTGATGCATTACTTACTTATCCTTGTCCACCTGCAATATATCTTGATATACCTGTTTAGGTCTAGGCTCGATTTATATGCTTAGCCCTGCTTAGACCGGTAAAAGTCGGGTGATTTCCTGTCTCCTGCATATAGGTGGATACTGATCATGATTAGCCTGTGCTTTCATGGAGATAACCATGTAATAATTAATTTGAGACAGAGGCGGGATGTA
The DNA here is from genome assembly GCA_009763385.1 of Coix lacryma-jobi var. lacryma-jobi. NCBI lineage: Eukaryota > Viridiplantae > Streptophyta > Magnoliopsida > Poales > Poaceae > Coix > Coix lacryma-jobi. The sequence continues at coordinate 73,685,355 of CM019829.1, forward strand.
AGAGCAGCAGGACATGGGTTCTGTGTGCTAGTAGTCTCCCGTCTGTGTCGCATAGGACCCGTTCGGGAATGTAACTTCAGTCAAATTGAACGCGTCGATCACTTAACGGAGTAGGTCTGAGTACCTCCTGCGAAGCCGAGTAAGGTTATTCGAGCCGGTGATGGAGATGTTGACGCCTAACACCCAGGGCCTCAGCTGTACCATGGGCAACTATTCTGATCGACCTGGCATGGTCCGAGGGCAGGCAGGGCCTGATCGACCTGGCATGACCGTGGGCAGTTATAGATTGAGCGACCTGGCACTGAGAAAACCCCCGGTGTAGAAGGGCCCATGGCCGTCCCGCGCGTTGTGTTCTCGAATCTCCTGACTGGTAGCTTACCACTGCCGTGGCTGGAATGTGCCGGGCGAGTGTGAGACATTTTATCCCCAGCTGGGTAGGAATCGATTATAATCGCCATCGCTCCTGGACAGTGAGCAATTGACTCTAGATCATCTCCCGTAGAACTTATGGAACTAAAGATGGTTATGATATTGAATCTGAAAGGCTATTGATGAAATAGTCACTCTTGCTTGAATAAGTAGTCAAGTGCTTGCTCTAGATAAGGTGCAAATCTAGTTAATCAGGTTGATTATATAAAATTGACGGCTAATACTCTACTGATGATTATTTAATAATGAAAATGCTTTTATGCAAAAAGGTAAGTATGGCCAACCCCAGATACAGCCTTGCATACTCCTTGGTGTCACTTTATTTCTGGTTTATGACGGGTAAGTCTAGCTGAGTACATTCAAGTACTCAGGGTTTATCCCACCTTGTTGCTGGTGAAGGTTAGGCCTGCCGAAAGGTGATGGCCAGTGCTGGTGGGCTCGGCAGTTCCATACTTCTTCTCTTATGCTGTTGTTGGAGGATGTCACTCAAGCTAGCAAAGTATTTCAACCTATGTTATGATATTTATTTCAAAGCTATGTTGTTTCTTCTAAATTAATTGGAACTCAACTTGTATCATTATTTGTGAACTCTATTGTAATATTATTCCCGCTGCAAGCTCCGTGGACATGATTTGTATTTGCTTGACCATGCGATCTTGGCTGAGTGTTGAAATGTTTGAAATCCTTCGAGATTTCCGGACTACCAGGTTTATATGGGCTCAAGTGTGCTAATTCAGCTGCTTCGGCGGAGGTTTTCGCACTTGTGCTCTTATAAATTGGTCGGTTCTGTTACAATCGTGGCGTGATCGCGGAGGCAAAGATCGGGAGGCGATAGGCGAGCGCAGATTTCCGGCAGAGATGGGCCGCCACGCGGCGCTCCGGCCGGCGTACGGCGCGGCCGTGCGGTCGGGCGCGCGCGCGCGGCGCGGGAGCGGCACAGGCGCGGCGAGCGGGCCGGCGTGACGCTAGCGGGTCGAAAGGCCAACTGGGCCAGAAGTGAGGGCGCGGGAGAAAAGTTTTTTCTTTTTCTTTTTCCAAAAACTTTTCAAACTTTGATCATTCAAAAACAGCTTCAAAAACTCCAAACTAGGTTTTGACCCAAAAATAAAAGTTGCTCAAAATAATTTTCTCTACATCTTTCATATAAGACACTTTTTCTGAAACTCATTTTCTCAACCTCCACATAAATAAAGCCAATTTTGAGACCTAAATCATTTTGTTTACCTTGTTTTTATTTGCTTAAACCATTTTGAACTAGGTCAAGATGCCAACATGAAAAGTATTATACTCAATATTGTTTATTTTATAAGATTATTTGCCAAGATATAAATCCACTTAAACCATCAAGTCCAATAGAAATCCAAAATCCAATAAATAAGAAAAAGGCAAAAACACTCTTATGCACATGAAATGATGCCATGCATTGCTTATGCATTTTAGTAGCTAAATATAGTTCCTAATGCAGTTCTTGACACTATGATGTCACAGCCGGTCCCTCAGTCCAAGCCTCACGTCCGCCCTTCACCGCTCCCGGTCCGTCGGCACGGCACGTCTCTACTTGACCTTCACCTTGCCCTCGATCACTGTCTCTGTGCTCGACACCTGCACAACACAAGCCAAAGAACATGCGCATTATCCCAGTTGACAATCACTCATCACTCAGAGACTCGGCATACACCCATGTATCCGCACCTTCGCCACTCTCGGTCCATCGGCACGACACGTCTCTACTTGACCTTCACCTTGCCTTTGATCACTATATCCGAGCTCGACACCTGCACAACACAAGCCAAAGAACATGCGCATTATCCCAGTTGACAATCACTCATCACTCAGAGACTCGGCATACACCCATGTATCCACACTTTCTTTTTGGAAGAAGAAGATGATGAATAAGATAGTGACGATGAGGAAGTAGCTGCTATGGATTGGGCTTGGAAGCATGCAGAATACATGCCTTGGGCAAAAGCTAAAAATACAGAAGAAGTCGTGGCCATGTATAGCTTTGATGTTACAAAAGCCGATAAAATATTTGACTATTTGCTAGAAAAGGGTCAAATTAAATTAACAGGGAACCATAAAATCCCATCGATTGAAGAGCTCAAGAAGAGAAGGTATTATAACTTTCATAATTCTAGTACTCACAATACTAATGATTGCAAAGTTTTAAGAGACCTGATCGAGAAAGCTATCAACAAGGGGAGGATCGGTCTAGAGAAATCAAAGAGTGGTATGGGCATAGAAGGCCATCCTTTTCCGATGAACATGGTTGCTCCTTCATCCCAAGAGAAAGTCAAGGTGCTAACTTCTGACAGAGCTAAAGTAGCTGGGGCGTTCGATGCTAAGAAGCAAATATCAGCTGAAGAATATCAGGAGATGAAGGGAAAGAAAAAGGCTAATCAACATGATCATCCTGAGAGTTCAAGAACTGGTGAGATGAGAAGACATCCCACTGTCAATTTTGTTGAACAAGTGGCAGCGTCAGAAAGAGTGGATTCAGATACGTAGAGAAAGAGATCATCAAGAGTACCTGGAGTGGCTTGAGGAGGAAGAATATAGAAGATTTCGTGATGAAGAAAGGCTTATCAAGGTAGAAGATAAGAATCATTGGGATTGCCCTTTCTTTATGCACTATTGGAATGAAGGGTTGAAGCTCCCAACTCCCCAAAATTGCCCAGAGTGTAGTGATCAGTATTGGGAGTACAGGCAGTCGAGAGACAACCACCGATCTGTGCATGGAAGACTAAATTATAAAGGGACAAATTGCACACAAAAAATAAAAGTGTCCATGATCGGCTAGAAGTAAGAATAGCTGATGAAGACCATGAGTATGTTTTCCAAGAAGGCCAACGGTGCCCAGGTGGCTTGACTAGGAGCCAGAAGTGTCGGGTCCAACGTTTGAGGAATGATGAAATACAAAAGAAGAAACCCAAAGTCTGGCAAGTAAAGCAAACAGCCGATAAGGGCAAAAGAGAGCTATCTGCGGATACATGGGTGTATGCCGGATCTTGAGATGATGAGTGATTCTCAACTGGGATGATGCGCATGTCCTTTGGCTTGTGTTGTGCAGGTGTCGAGCTCGGATACGGTGATCAAAGGCAAGGCGAAGGTCAAGTAGAGACGTGCTGTGTCGATGGACCCGGAGCGGTGAAGGGCAGACGTGAGGCTTGGACTGACGGACCGGTGGCCTGAGGATCGGCCGTGGTGGCTGGCAGCCTGGGACAGCGACAAGTGAAGACTTGCGAGGGTGCACGGCGGTGCATCCCTCTACGGCGTCAGTTAGGTGGTTGAGCCACAGAAAAACCACCGAGTGGACGGTTTCTAGGTTTGGGCCTCAAAACCTGGGTGCGGTCGGTTTCTGAGTTTGGGCCACAAAACTTGGGCTGAGGACAGTTTCCAGGTTTGGGCCTCAAAACCTGGGCGTTGGCGGGTTTCTGAGTTTGGGCCACAAAACTCAGGTGACGGACGACAGGATTCCCGGTTTCGGCCTCAAAACCGAGTGATGGCCCAGGTTTCCCGGTTTCGGCCTCAAAACCGGGGAAAGGTCCGTGAAAAGGTTGAGTAGAGCGGTGGCGGCACGTGGCAGCAATCGGTGAGGTCGCGTCGAGGCGAAGCTACCAGTTGTGCGGGCTTGGCCGTCGGATCACCACCTACCTCGAGTTGGTCAGGAATACCCTTAGGGTTAGCCTGCTCGCTCATTAGCTATAAGGGTAGAAGGGGAATAATTGTATTAGTTTATATAAGGAGAGGCCACCCCTCCCTCCAGACCATCTCAGCCATTGCTATTTTTCACTTAGGATTTCCTGTTCTCCCACATCCCTGCTGTAGCTACTGAGATCCGCAGAGACGGTGAATCATACCTCTGTGCATTTGCTTTTTGAGGAAACAAGGCCTTAATCTCGTTGTCTCCTCGTGTGGAGGAGTTTCGGCTGGAAATTGAGATCAAATTCTGTTCTTGCTTGTGTGTTCTTCGCGTTTTGGTTTTTGGCCCTCATGAAGTTTTGTCTTGTTCTTCCCCTGCAGGAGTTGGTTTTCGATTTCGTTTGAACCACTTTGTGCACGAACGGGTTTGTGATCTTTTGACCGAATGAATCGCACTCTATTCACTTGTGGCAACAGATCAGTCAAGTTTTGTTTTGGATCGACGTTTTTCTTCTTCTTTCCCGAATCTCTTCGATTCATCGATTTGGAGATAGGTTGGAGCCATCACCTCCTAGGAGTAGCTCACTATCTTCCTTGTGACTCTTCTCACCAAGTTTAATCCATAGAGGATTCGTTTTGGGTGAGATCAAGTTGAATCGGTGGACGAACAACTCAATTTCGGGGTGACCGGATGCATGACTCGGGCAGACCGGACGCTCGGCAGTGAGTCCGGTCGTTGAATGTGTTCACTGTGCATCATTCTGTTTTTGACTGGATGCTCTATTTCTTAGTGACCGGATGCTACGCTCGCACTGTTCATCATTCACGTTTTTGTGTGACCGGACGCTCAGTGCTGTGACCGGACGCTCAAATCCTGTGAGTCCGGTCCAACACAGAGAGTTCCAAAATCGGGTGTGGACTGACCGAACGCGTCCAACCCAAACTGATCGGACGCAGGCAGAGTCCGGTCAGTATAGCTTCGCACGTTTTCATACATGATTCGTTCGTCCGTTGTTGGTTTTGTTTTTCGCTTTTTGCGTTGAATTCCTGACTTTGTGCTCTACTAAAATTGAGCTTCCTGCTTTGCAAAATAGCCTGAATCCACCCAATCTCTTGGGTCGTGGACATCCACCCAATCTCTTGGGTCGTGGACATCCACCCAATCTCTTAGGTTGAGGTTACCCAAAGTTCATTCTGTCACTAGTTGACTTGTGCGAACTTGGGTGAGGGAGTTCTTGTGGTGTCCCGCTGTGTTCCTAGGGAACATCCACCCAATCTCTTGTGTCGTGGACATCACCTGTGTCGGTCTTGCTCGTGGGGTTGATTTTTGGGACAGAGGCCAGAGTTTTGAAAGAAATTACGGATACATGGGTGTATGCCGAGTCTCTGAGTGATGAGTGATTGTCAACTGGAATGATGCGCATGTTCTTTGGCTTGTGTTGTGCAGGTGTCGAGCACGGATACAGTGATCAGAGGCAAGGTGAAGGTCAAGTAGAGACGTGTCGTGCCGATGGATCGAGAGTGGCGAAGGGCGGACGTGAGGCTTGGACTGAGGGACCGGTGGCCCGAGGATCAGCTGTGGTGGCTGATAGCCTGGGACAGCGACGAGCGAAGACTCGCGGTCATGTGTTGCCTGAGTCGTGGACCTGGGGACACGTGTCGGTGGACGGGGTGCACGGGCGGTGCATCCCCTCTACGGCGTCGGTTTGGTGGTAGAGCCAGAGAAAAACCATCGGGTAGATGGTTTCCAGATTTGGGCCTCAAAACCTGGGCGCGGATGGTTTCCGAGTTTGGCCACAAAACTCGGGCTGAGGACGTTTTCCAGGTTTGGGCCTCAAAACCTGGGTGCTGCGGGTTTGTTGAGTTTGGGCCACAAAACTCAGGCGCTGGTGGGCTAGATTCCCGGTTTGGGCCTCAAAACCGGGGGTTGGCTGGAAAGGCTGGTTTCCCGGTTTGGGCCACAAAACTGGGGGTGCAGAGCGAGGGCAGCACGTGGTGGCAATCGGGAGGTTGCGTCAAGGCAACGCTACGAGTTGTGCGGGCGTGGCCGTCGGATCCACCTACCATCGATTTGGTCCAGAATAACCTTAGGGTTTAGCTGGTTCGCTCTGTAAGTAGTTAGGGGTAGAGTGGGAATTAGGAATAGTTAGAATTAGGATAAGTAGGCGAAGACACCCACCTCCCCATCTATCTCAGTTCATTTGCTCTTTGCTTCTAGGGTTTCCTGCTCTCCCAATCCCCTGTTGTAGCTAGCTGAGATCCGCAGAGAACCATACCTCTGTGTACTGCTGATTTTGAGGAAGTGAGGCCGTAACCTCACTGTTGTAGCGTATGGTAGCCACACAGTTGCAGAACGATGACTTGATTCGCGTTTTGGTTCGTGTTCTTCGCGTTCCTATTTTCTCCGCGTTTTCCCATCGCTCGATCTCTCTCCATACTGCGTCTTTGCGAAATCCGTTTGAATCATCTGGTCCGTTTTTGAGAGGAGGTCATTTCGACCAAAGGAATTCATCTAACTCCTCACGAACAAGTAGATCGGGTTGATTTCATTTTTGTGGCACATTTTTGTTCTTTATCTTCCCCTTTCGATTTCCCGGAGATTGAATCGATTTGAGCAGATGATTTCTTGGGGATAGTCTCCTAACTACCCCATGATCATCTTCTCCATGTTTGGGAACGTGGGATTTTGATTTGGATCGAATTTGGAGAGATTTGGAGAGGAGGCGACTGAAATCGACCTCTCTGCTCGTTGGCGGACAGTCCGTGGTTTTGACCGGCGGACAGTCCGCGCATCGGGTTTGGCCGGATCAGTGGTCAGACTCCGCGCTGAGGAGCATGTGATTTTTGAACCGTGGACAGTCCGCCGTTGTGTCTGGCGGACAGTCCGGGAACGTCCAGGGAGGTTCCAGCAGAGTTGCTGTTTCTCGTTTTTCACCGGCGGACAGTCCGCCATCCCCTCGCGGATAGTCCGCAGTAGGGGCGGACAGTCTGGGACCCCAGGGCCAGACAGTCTACGGATTGGCTGAAGCCTCCGGTTTTGTGTGTTTGCTCTCCCAGCTTCCTCGCTTGGTTTTTGGACTTCTTGTTTGGCCTTGTAGCTGACCAAGGAACCCCTCTAGGTATCTTTGCTACTAGTTAGCATTGGTATTTGGAGATTTCTCGACGTAGCCGTCTATCTACATTTGAGACTTGGTTTTTGAGGGTTGAACTTGTGCCGGAGCTTGTGGTGTTTGTTTTGCTATCGCCTTGTGGTGCCTCGCTGTGATCCTAGGGATAATCCACCCTCTTCCAAGGGTCGTGGGCATCACGTTCTCGGTCGTAGCTTTTGGGGGTTGATTTTGGGACAATTGGCCAAAGTTTTGATAGAAATTTTTGAGCTCCCATTCACCCCCCCTTTGGTCGCCTTGCTAGTGCTTTCTCGGTCCTTCAATTGGTATCGGAGCGGGTTAAGGATCTTCCACCTTAGCCGGTTCCAGATCCACCGAAGGCGACATGGATCGCGGCGTGGGCAAACTGCCGTTCCTTGATGGGACGAACTATGCGTATTGGAAGATACGCATGTCGGCCTATCTCCAGAGCATGGGCTCTTCTGTCTGGGAGATATGCAACAAGGCCGATTGCGTTGTTCTGGCTGCTCGTGTCTCTCAGCTTCAGATCGATGAGCACGAAGCCAATAGTCGGGCACGTAACACCTTGTTCTCCTGTTTGAGCATGTCCGAGTTTGATCGCGTTTCTCACCACCCCACGACTCGTGAGATTTGGGTGACCCTCATGCGCTTCCATGAGGGAACCACTCAAGTCAAATCCCGTCTCTACGAGTCGCACAAACGGGAGTATGAGAACTTTCGACACATGCCTGGCGAGAGCATAGAAAGTTTATTCGCTCGCTTTCTGGTCATTGTCAACAAGATGAGAGCGAACAAGGAGCTGTTGCCTTTCGATGATCATGAGAGAGCTTTGAAGCTTTTGCATACTCTTGATCGGTCGGTGTGGGACTCAAAGGTCCAGGCGATCATCGAATCGTCTAACTATGAGACCCTCACATGCGACGAGCTCTTTAGTAAGCTCAAGTCTAGTGAGATTGATGCCATGTCGAGGGCTTCTTATGAGAATCCTTCTGGCCCATCTATGGCTTTGGTTTCTGGCTCTTCTGCTAACCCCTCTGGAGGATTTGCACTCTCTTCACTCTTTTCTATCACAGAGGACCAGCTGGAGTCTTTGGGGGATGACGAGTTGGCTTTGCTCGCCAACCAGTTCTCGCGGTTCCACAACAACCGCATGAACCGTCGCCGCGGAGGAGGACGCTCAGGATGCTTCGAGTGCGGCGACCCCGACCACTTCATCGCCAACTGTCCCAAGAAGAAGCACTCATCTGGGAAGGGCGATCATGGGCACAAGTACGACTCCGGCAAGCGCAAGGAGAAGTACGTCCCCGCAAGGCACAAGTGGAAGGGCGGCTTCAACAAGGAGTACATCAAGACCAAGTACTTGGAGAAGGCCCAGGCTGAGCAGCGTGCGTTCCTCACCATGCTCAGCGACGTCGACGACTCGGACGACGACTCCGCTTCCTCAAGCGACGACGAGTCCGTGAAGAAGAAGAGGATCGAGGACAAGCTCAACGACCTCTGCTTCTTCGCCGACGATGACGGCTTCTTCACCATGGCCCTCGGCAAGGAGGTCGACGGCGAGCTGGTGGACACCCCTCGGAACGACGACGATGACGACGACACCTCCCAGGTATCTCTGACCCATGACGAGCTTTCTGCTAAGGTCGAGAAACTTACTGCTGCGCTCCTTAGTCAGGATAAGTTGCTTAGGCGTGCCGCTAGAGAGCGCTAGGAGTTTAGGCAGAAGTGGGAGGATACGGTGAAGGAACTTGAGTCTGTCAAGTCCACCGTGGTTGTTACCGATGAGGAGGAGTGTGAGATGTGCACCACGCACATGACTGACCTTCTCACTTTGAGAGGTAAGTATGCTGCGTTGGTAGGAGAGGTGGATGAGCTGAAGGCTAGACCCTCACTGTTGGGTGCGTGCAAGACTTGTCCTATCTTGCAATCGGAGTTGGCAGAGAAGAATGCCAAGATTGTGTCTCTTGAGAAGGCTAGCTCGGGTAGCACTTGTGTGACTAGGTGCGCTTTGTGTGAGGGTTTGGAGATGGAGATTGCAAATGTGATGCATGACAAGATGCAAACCGAGGAGGAAAACACATACCTTCGGACCATCTTGTCATGGGTGTCTTGTGGTGAGCCACAGCTCGGGATGATGATCTCCCAATTTAAGCGAGCTGCTGGAGGTCCCGGTGTAGGTTTTGCTCTGGGTGTGGATGTTTCATCTTTTGGGAAGATTGAAGAGTCTAGTAGTCCTGACCCATGTGAGAAGCCCAACTCCACCACTACTCCCAAGCTTACCAAGATACCACCTAAAGAGCCTCTCAAACCTAACACCAAGGATGGGGTCTTTGTTGAACCTCCTAGAGCTCCACCCAAGAACCAAGTGTGGCATCCCAAACCCAACCACTTGAAAAACAAGCTTGATGCGATGCCACCTATCCAGGAGGAGTGTTTGCCACAGAAGGGCAAAGTGATCCACACCCACAACCATGTGTACCAACAACCCCCTTTGAGAGTGGTGAGGTACCATTGCGAGCACTGTGGGAGAGATGAACACTTGAGCGGTTTCTGCTTTCGGCGCAAGAGAGAGGCGCGCCGCACTAGGGAGATGAACAATCCGGACATGTACCATCCTTTCCATGATGTACATGCACCGAATGTTCAGAGGAGAGCTCCAAGGAGAGCTGCTAGGCCTAGAGGTGCAGTGCCTCAAGTTCCTAGGCCTAGGCCTCGTAGAGAGCGTGCCCGGTGGGAGCCTGCAGTTGTAGGCTATGGACCCCGTGGCGGTGGCTTTGTAGTTGAGAGCTTTCCTCCACCGCGTTTTGAGTATCGCGGTGAGTGCTCCTTCCCCAGCGGACCACGTTTTGCTCAGCGTGGTGATCGCTTCCCCCGTAGGCGTGCTAGGAATGGTTTTTCTGCTAACCGTTCTTTTGAGCAGCCGGCCCAACACTGGTATTCTCCTTACTTGACTAACCCCAGTGTTGGACCGTATGCTCACCCTATGTCTTTTTATTGATGTAGGTAAAACGATTGGAGAACGTTTTGTTGGTGGATTCCGGTTGCTCGAGGCACATGACCGGAAACACCAAGTGGTTCTCCAGTCTTAGTCCTGTCGCCGGAAAGGAGTTTATCACCTTCGGCGACAATAGCAAAGGTAAGGTTTTGTCTCATGGGTCGGTGCGAGTTAATGAGCACTTTGTGTTGCGCGATGTTGCTCTTGTTTCTAACTTGCATTTTAACCTTCTTTCTGTTTCACAACTCTTTGACGACGACTATGAGATTCGTTTGAAACCGAATCTCAGTCGTATTTTGGATCCTCAGGGAAATCTTGTGTGTTTGATTTCGCCCTTTGGAAAAGTCTTTCGTGCGAATTTCTCGGAGTCTTTTGGCACTTCTCGTTGTCTTGTGGCTGGACCTTCTTCTTCTAATCTTTGGAAGTGGCATAGGAGACTAGGACATTTGAGCTTCGACTTGCTTGCAAGACTTAGCTCACTTGGCCTAATCCGAGGATTGCCCAAGTTGTCGATGGAGAAGGATCTTGTTTGCCACTCTTGTAGACATGGGAAGATGGTTGCCGCTCCCCACCGTCCAGTGACTCAGGTCATGACCAAGCGCCCTGGAGTGCTTTTGCACATGGACCTTGTCGGTCCGGCTCGGGTGAGCTCGGTTGGGGGGAAGTGGTACGTGCTTGTTGTTGTTGACTACTTTTCGAGATATTCGTGGGTCTTCTTTTTAGCTGAGAAGACCGAGACTTTCTCCTTTGCTCACAATCTGATTTTGCGTCTTCAGAACGAGTTCCCTTTGAACTCGATGCGAGCTATTAGGAGTGATAATGGTTCCGAATTCAAGAATTCAGATTTTGAGAAGTTTTGTAACTCTTTGGGCTTGGAGCATCAGTTTTCTTCAACCTACACACCGCCACAAAATGGTGTTGTAGAGAGGAAGAATCGGACCCTTGTAGAGATGGCCAGGACGATGCTCGATGAGCATAGGACTCCTAGGAGATATTGGGCCGAAGCTATGAGCACTGCATGCTATATTTCCAATCACATTTTTCTTCGAGCTTTCTTGAAAAAGAGCTCTTATGAGTTGCATTTTGGAAAACTCCCCAAGGTGAGTTATTTTAGAGATTTTGGTTGCCATTGTTTTATACTCAAAAAGGGCAACCTGGACAAGTTTGAGTCTCGTTCTTCTGACGGTGTGTTTTTGGGTTATGGCACTCACACTCGAGCTTATCGTGTACTTAACCTTGACACTAACCGAGTCATGGAGACATCCGATGTCACCTTCGACGAGACCATGGTTTGTCCTTCTTCTCGTTTTGAGCGTGCAGGTGATCACGAGGTCGGTGAGCCTCTTTTTTATGATGAGGACGAGGGTACTGAAGGTATGGATGATCCAGCACCCCCTCCACCTGCTGTGCCGCAAGGAGCGGCTTCTACGATGACTCACGGCCCCGACACTTCTTCTTCCTGGGGGCCGTGGGATCCGCCACCCCGAGCAGTACCTTTTGTACCCGAGGAGGCACCAACTGCTGTTGAGGGGGAGGCCACTTCGGCAAGGGAGGCGCCATGACACATCCAGCGCCAACACCCCCCTCAGCAGATGATCGGCAACATTGACGAACGGGTCACTCGGTCCAGGTGTCAAATGTCTCACTTTGCTCATTCTGCTTTTGTTGCTGATTTTGAGCCCCGAGATGTTGGACACGCTTTGACAGATCCGGATTGGGTCAATGCCATGCATGAGGAGCTTGAGAACTTTGAGAGAAATCGGATTTGGGTTCTATTGTCTCCACCTTCTGAGTGTCATCCTATTGGGACAAAATGGGTTTTCAAAAACAAACAGGGAGAAGATGGCCATGTTGTGAGAAACAAGGCTAGACTCGTAGCCTAGGGATATAGTCAGAAGGAGGGGATAGACTATGAGGAGACTTTTGCTCCTGTAGCACGTTTGGAGGCGATTAGGATACTCTTGGCTTTTGTTGTATCCAAAGGTTTCAAACTTTTTCAAATAGATGTCAAGAGTGCCTTCTTAAACGGCTACATAGAAGAGGAGGTGTATGTTAGACAACCCGCCGATTTCGAAAATCCCAAGTTTCCAAACCATGTTTTTAAATTTCACAAAACTTTGTATGGTTTGAAACAAGCCCCTAGAGCCTGGTATGGTAGGTTGAAAACCTTTTTGCTTGCTAAGGGTTTTAAAATGGGATGTGTAGATAAAACGCTCTTTCTCCTCAAGCAAGGTACTGATACTCTCTTGGTCCAGATTTACGTGGATGATATCATTTTCAGTGGTTCTTCTCACGCTTTGGTTGCCAAGTTTGCAGATACTATGAGCAGGGAGTTCGAGATGAGAATGATGGGCGAGCTAACTTTCTTTCTCGGATTGCAAATTAAGCAATCCCGAGAAGGGACGTTTGTGCACCAGGGCAAGTATACCAAGGACTTGCTGAAGAGGTTCGATATGGGTGAGGCCAAGCCTCTTCCAACACCCATGTCGACCACGACGGCCCTGGATGCGGACAAGGATAGAGAAGCTGTGGACCAGAAGGAGTACCGAAGCATGATTGGGTCGCTGCTCTACGTGACGGCGACACGCCCGGACATCCAGTTCGCGGTGTGTCTGTGCACGCGATTTCAGTCGTCGCCGCGCACTTCCCACCGTCGGGCGGTGAAGCGCATTTTTAGGTACCTTCGTTTCTCACCTGAGTTCGGGATTTGGTATTCAGCTTCCTCCACCCTCTCCCTTTGCGGTTATTCCGATGCCGATTTTGCTGGTTGCCGTGTCGAGCGCAAGTCCAATTCTGGGACTTGCCAGTTTATTGGATCTTCTCTTGTATCGTGGTCTTCTCGCAAGCAATCTAGTGTCGCTCAGTCTACGATAGTGGCTGAATACGTTGCTACGGCTAGCTGCTGTTCTCATTTACTTTGGATGATGGCCACTTTGCGTGATTTTGGTCTGAGCTTTTCTCGTGTTCCTTTGCTTTGTGATAGCATGAGTGCGATTAGCATTGCTAAGAACCCCGTGCTTCACTCGAAGACCAAACACATTGATGTGCGCTTTCATTTTCTGCGAGACCACTATGAGAAGGGTGATATCGACCTTCGCCATGTCGATACTCATCATCAGTTGGCTGATATTTTCACCAAGCCTTTAGACGAATCAACCTTTAATTGGTTGAGGGGTGAGCTTGGTGTGTGTTTCCCCTTTTAGATGGGGGAAACATTTTGACTCTTGTATGATACACTGACTTTGTGTTTTTCAGTTGGTGTTGCTTCTTTTTGGTTTCTTCATGCATCTTTGCATTTCAGCATACGCTTTTACATTCTGAGCTTCATGAATATAGTCTGAAGAATGTAACTATGCTCTGTGTAGTCTTTGCTCTGATGCTTTATGTAGATGCTGTAGCTTATGCTCTTTCTGATCACTGATACATACTGTGAGCTAAGCTATTTTTGAATGGTGAAATTTGATAATGAACTTAAAACTTGAAAATGTTCATCATTGAGATATGCAACTAGCATGTGTATGATGTGTCGAAGTCACTTATGCTATTTATGTATGCTAGGTTGCTATGTCTCTAGTGTTGAGTCATTCACTTGCTTGGTATGTCATATTTTGGTTAAAATCTGAACCAAGTTAAGTGAATTGAAAACATCGAGATGGGTTTGCTTGTTAGCACCTCACAGTTTTGAGACTGTTTCTCATTGAACTTTGAGTTAAACTTGAGCTGTGTAGTGTATGACCGAAACTGTTGCTTTAAGCTTCTGATTGCTTATGCATAGGCTTCGCACAGTTGGAAAGTTAGGCAATAACAAGCATTCAACCTCTCGCAGTCACATGCTGATTTCCGAACTTGTGTAATTTCACCGCTACAACTCCGATTAAAATTTGAAATCACAAGTATATGCTTCATGTTTTCAATTGGTATCAGCATGATGATTGAACTGTGCTAGGGGTAGTTCACCTTGTATACATGTTTAGCATTTGTTTGACTTCCTGTCTATACATGTCTTGTGCTATTTTGATGGTGAATACCTTTTTGGTTGAAAATTGCTCTTTTTGCTCTCATTTCAGACTTAGTGATCAGTTTGAGCCTTTGCTAGCATTCTGTGCATTTTCTGAGTCATCGGATCAGAACTCTGTAGAGCATCTTTGCACTCTTTTGAGTATACTCCTGAAGCTCCTAACTTGCATTTTTGACTCATATGCATTTTGGAAGGGGAGAAATTCTCTTGTTGGCACTTTTTGATGGTGCATTTTCTGAGGGGGAGCATTGTTTCTTGATAAGTGCATTTTCAACTAAGGAGGAGAAATTGCAAATCATTACTCTCCGTTTGAACTAAGGGGGAGTCTTCCTAGTTGTTTGCACTATTCGAGGGGGAGGTTTGCTGCTTCCTGTTGGCCGTAAGGTTTTGCTATCGAGCTTTCTTTGCTAGTTGTGTTGAGCCTCTGTGCCTCTATCTTGAGGGACTAGCATTTGCTTCGATTTTTCGATTGGTTTCTGCTAGCGGTGTTGAGCCTGTTCTACCTCTTCTTGAGGGCTAGATTTGCTTTGCTTGGTTGCGTCGAGCCGTTGCCCATGTCTTTGGGAACCAAGTTGTTTCGCTCTTCCCACTTGACCTTCCTCGGCTTTGCTATGCTTTTGGGTCATTTGGTTGAGTTCTCTCTCTTTCTCCTTCTTCCTTCTTCTGCTTCCATTATGATTTGTGTTGGTAGTTGACAATGCACTCATCAAGGGGGAGATTGCAGATACATGGGTGTATGCCGAGTCTCTGAGTGATAAGTGATTGTCAACTGGAATGATACGCATGTTCTTTGGCTTGTGTTGTGCAGGTGTCGAGCACGGATACAGTGATCAGAGGCAAGGTGAAGGTCAAGTAGAGACGTGCCGTGCCGATGGACCGAGAGTGGCGAAGGGCGCACGTGAGGCTTGGACTGAGGGACCGGTGGCCCGAGGATCAGCTGTGGTGGCTGACAGCCTGGGACAGCGACGAGTGAAGACTTGCGGTCATGTGTTGCCTGAGTCGTGGACCTGGGGACACGTGTCGGTGGATGGGGTGCACGGGCGGTGCATCCCCTCTACGGCGTCGGTTTGGTGGTAGAGCCAGAGAAAAGCATCGGGTGGACGGTTTCCAGGTTTGGGCCTCAAAACCTGGGCGCGGATGGTTTTCGAATTTGGCCACAAAACTCGGGCTGAGGACGGTTTCCAGGTTTGGGCCTCAAAACCTGGGTGCTGCGGGTTTGCTGAGTTTGGGCCACAAAACTCAGGCGCTGGTGGGCTGGTTTCCCGGTTTGGGCCTCAAAACCGGGGGTTAGCTGGAAAGGCTGGTTTCCCGGTTTGGGCCACAAAACCGGGGGTGCAGAGCGAGGGCGGCATGTGGCGGCAATCGGGAGGTTGCGTCGAGGCAACGCTACGAGTTGTGCGGGCGTGGCCGTCGGATCCACCTACCATCGAGTTGGTCCAGAATAACCTTAGGGTTTAGCTGGTTCGCTCTGTAAGTAGTTAGGGGTAGAGTGGGAATTAGGAATAGTTAGAATTAGGATAATTAGGGGGAGACACCCACCTCCCCATCTATCTCAGTTCATTTGCTCTTTGCTTCTAGGGTTTCCTGCTCTCCCAATCCCCTGCTGTAGCTAGATGAGATCCGCAGAGAACCATCCCTCTGTGTACTGGAGATTCTGAGGAAGTGAGGCCGTAACCTCACTGTTGTAGCGTGTGGTAGCCACACGGTTGCAGATCGATGACTTGTTCGCGTTTTGGTTCGTGTTCTTCGCGTTCCTATTTTCTCTGTGTTTTTCCCGTCGCTCGATCTCTCTCCATACTGCGTCTTTGCGAAATCCGTTTGAATCATCTGGTTCGTTTTTGAGATGAGGTCATTTCGACCAAAGGAATTCATCTAACTCCTCACGAACAAGTAGATCGGGTTGATTTCGTTTTCATGGCGCTTTTTCGTTCTTGATCTTCCCCTTTCGATTTCCCGGAGATTGAATAGATTTGAGCGGATGATTTCTTGGGGATAGTCTCTAACTACCCTGTGACCATCTTCTCCAAGTTTGGGAACGTGGGATTTTGATTTGGATCGAATTTGGAGAGATTTGGAGAGGAGGCGACTGAAATCGCCCTCTCTGCTCGTTGGCGGACAGTCCGCGGTTTTGACCGGCGGACAGTCCGCGCGTCGGGTTTGGCCGGATCAAGGGTCAGACTCCGCGCTGAGGAGCAAGTGATTTTTGAACCGCGGACAGTCCGCCGTTGTGTCTGGCAGACAGTCCAGAAACGTCCAGGGAGGTTCCAGCAGAGTTGCTGTTTTTCGTTTTTCACCGGCGGACAGTCCGCCATCCCTTCGCGCACAGTCCGCAGTAGGGGCGGACAGTCCGGGACCCAAGGGCCGGACAGTCCGCGGATTGGCTGAAGCCTCCGGTTTTGTGCGTTTGCTCTGCCAGCTTCCTCGCTTGGTTTTCGGACATCTTGTTTGGCCTTGTAGTTGACCAAGGAACCCCTCTAGGTATCTTTGCTACTAGTTAGCATTGGTATTTGGAGATTTCTCGACGTAGCCGTCTATCTACGTTTGAGACTTGGTTTTTGAGGGTTGAACTTGTGTCGGAGCTTGTGGTGTTTGTTTTGCTATCGCCTGGTGGTGCCTCGCTGTGATCCTAGGGATCATCCACCCTCTTCCAAGGGTCGTGGGCATCACGTTCTCGGTCGTAGCTTTTGGGGGTTCATTTTGGGACAATCGGCCAAAGTTTCGAAAGAAATTTTTGAGCTCCCATTCACCCCCCCTCTGGTCGCCTTGCTAGTGCTTTCTCGGTCCTTCAGAAATTTTTAGGCTCCCATTCACCCCCCCTCTGGTCGCCTTTGTGTAACACTTTCGGTCCTTCAATTGGTATCAGAGCGGGTTAAGGATCTTCCACCTTAGCCGGTTCTAGATCCACACAAGGCGACATGGATCACGGCATGGGCAAACCGCCATTTTTCGATGGGTCGAACTATGCGTATCGAAAGATACATATGTCGGCCTATCTTCAGAGTATGAGTGCTTCTGTCTGGGAGATTTGCAACAAGGCTGATTACGTGGTCTTGGTTGCTCGTGTGACTCAGCTGCAGATCGATGAGCACGATGCCAATAGCCGAGCCTATAATGCTCTGTTCTCATGTTTGAGTATGTCTGAGATTGATCGCGTTTCTCACCTCCCCACGGCTCGGGAGATTTGGGCGACTCTCATGCGCTTCCATGAGGGAACCACTCAAGTCAAATCCCATCTCTACGAGTCACACAAGCGGGAGTATGAGAACTTTCGACACATGCCTTGCGAGAGCATAGAGAGTTTATTCGCTCCCTTTCAGGTGATTGTCAACAGGATGAGGGCTAACAAGGAGCTGTTGCCTTTCGATGATCATGAGAGGGCTCTTAAGCTTTTACACACTCTCGATCGGTCGGTGTGGGACTCCAAGGTTTAGGCGATCATCGAATCGCCTAACTATGAAACTCTCACGTGCGACGAGCTCTTTAGTAAGCTCAAGTCAAGTGAGATTGATGCCATGGCGAGGGCTTCTTATGGAAATCTTTCTGGCCCATCGATGGCTTTGGTTTCTGGCTCTTCTGCTAACACCTCTGGAGGCTTTGCTTTGTCATCTCTTATTTCTTTCACAGAGGAGCAGCTGGAATTCATGGCGGACGACGAGTTGGCCCTGCATGCCAACCGGTTCTCGCGGTTCCACAACAACTGTATGAACCGTCTCCGCGGAGGAGGACGTGGTGGTTGCTACGAGTGTGGAGGCTCGGACCACTTCATTGCCAATTGCTCGAAGAAGACAAGCAAGTCTTCGGCAAGGCGGATCATGGCCACAAGTACGACTCCGGCAAGCGCAAGGAGAAGTACGTCCCCTCCAAGCACAAGCGGAGGGGCGGCTTCAACAAGGAGTACATCAAGGAGAAGTACTTGGAGAAGGCCCAGGCCGAGCAGCGTGCCTTCTTCGCCACTCTCAGCGACGTCGATGACTCAGATGATGTCTCCACTGCATCAAGCGATGATGAGTCTGAGAAGAAGAAGAAGATCGAGGACAAGCTGAACGATCTTTGCTTCTTCGCTGACAACGAGGGCTTCTGCACCATGGCCCTCGGTGATGAGGTCAACGGCGAGCTGGAGGAGATCCCTCGGAACGATGATGACACCTCTCAGGTATCTCAAACTCCTGACGAACTCTCTACTGAGGTTGACAAGCTTACTGCTGCTCTCCTTAGTCAAGATAAACTACTTAGGCTTGCTGCTAGAGAGAGAAAGGAGTTTAGGAGAAAGTGGGAGGACGCGGTGAAAGAGCTTGAGTCTGTCAAGTCCTCCATTGTCGTGTCTGAGGAGGATGAGTGTGAGATGTGCTCCAAGCACATGACTGGCCTTCTCACTTTGAGGGAGAAGTATGTTGCTTTGGTTGGAGAGGTGGATGAGCTTAGAGCTAGATCCTCCGTGCTTGGTGCGTGCAAGTCCTGTGCAGGCTTGCAATCCGAGTTGGCAGAGAAGAATGCCAAGATTGTGTCTCTTGAAGAGGCCAGCTCGGGTAGCACGTGTGTGGCTAGGTGTGTTCTGTGTGAGGGCTTGGAGATGGAGATAGCCAACATGAAGCATGATAAGATACAAACCGAGGAAGAAAACACATACCTTCGGACCATCTTGTCATGTGTGTCTTGTGGTGAGCCGCAGCTTGGGCTGATGATTGCCCAATTCAAGTGTGCTGCTGGAGGTCCGGGTGTAGGCTTTGCTCAGGGGATGGAGAGTGCTTCTTCTTTTGGCAAGATTGGAGAGTCTAGTGGTCTTAACCCGAGTGAGTAGCCCAACTCCACCACTACTCCCAAACTTATCAAGGTACCACCCAAGGAGCCTCTTAAGCCTAACACCAAAGATGGAGTGTATCAGCAACCTCCGAGAGCTCCACTAAAAAACAAGTGTGGTCTCCTAAACACAACCACCTAAGGAACAAGATAGACACAATGCCACCTATCCAAGAGGAGCTCAAGCCACAAAAAGGCCAAGTGATCCACACCCACTACCGTGAGTACCAACAACCCCCTATGAGAGCGGTGAGGTACCATTGTGAGCACTGTGGGAGAGATGGACACTTAAGGGAGTTTTGCTTTTGGCGCAAGAGAGAGGAGCGTCGTGCAAAGGAGATGAACAACTCGGACATGTACCATCCTTTCCATGATGTACATGTGCCGAAGGTTCAGAGGAGAGCTGCTAGGCCTAGAGGTCCAATGCCTCAAGGTCCTAGGCCGCAAGGAGGACGTGCCTAGCGGGAGCCTGTTTTTGTGGGCTATGGACCCCGTGGCAGTGGCTTTGCTGTTGAGCGTTACCCCCAATGCGTTATGAGTATCGCGATGGACGCTCTTCCCTTAGCGGACCACGTTTTCCTATACATGGTGATCGCTTTCCCCATAGGCGTGCTTGGAATGGTTTTGCTACTAATCATTCTTTTGAGCAGCCGGCCCAACACTGGTATACTTCCCATTTTACTCACCCCAGTGTTGGACCGTATGCTCAACCTATGTCTTTTTATTGATGTAGGTAAAACGATTGGAGGACATTTGGTTGGTGGATTCCGGGTGCTCAAGGCATATGACCGGAAATGCCAAGTGGTTCTCCAGTCTTAGTCCAGTTGCCGGAAAGGAGTTTATCACCTTCGATGACAATAGCAAAGGTAAAGTGTTGTCCCGTGGGTCGGTGCGAGTTAATGAGCACTTTGTGTTGTGTGATGTTGCTCTTGTTTCTAATTTGCATTTTAACATTCTTTCTGTTTCGCAACACTTTGATGATGATTATGAGATTTGATTTAAGCCGAATCTCAGTCGTATTTTAGATCCTTAGGGCAATCTTGTGTGTTTGATTTTGCCCTATGGGAAAGTCTTTCGTGCGAATTTCTTGTAGTCATTTGGAATTTCTCGTTGTCTTTTGGCTGGGCCTTCCTCCTCTGATCTTGGGAAGTGGCATAGGAGACTCGGTCACCTGAGCTTTGACTTGCTTGCAAGGCTTAGTTCATTTGGCTTATTCCGAGGATTGCCCAAGTTGTGTATGGAGAAGGATCTTGTTTGCCACTCTTGTAGACATGGGAAAATGGTAGCCGCTCCCCACCATCCTGTGAATCAAGTTATGACCAAGCACCCTGGAGAGATTTTACACATGGACCTTGTCGGTCCGGCTCGGGTGAGCTCAATTGGGGGGAAGTGGTATGTGCTTGTTGTTGTCGATGACTTTTTAAGATATTCGTGGGTTTTCTTTTTAGCTGAGAAAATTGAGGCTTTCTCTTTTGCTCGCAATCTGATTCTGCGTCGTCAGAATGAGTTCCCTAAGAACTCGATGCGAGCTATTCATAGTGATAATGGTACCAAGTTCAAAAACTCGTACTTTGAGAAGTTTTGTGACTCTTTGGGTTTGGAGCATCAGTTTTCTTCTCCCTACACACCGCCACAGAATGGTGTTGTAGAGAGGAAGAATCGTACCCTTGTTGAGATGGCCAGGACGATGCTCGATGAGCATAGGACTCCTAGGCGATATTGGGCCGAAGCTATGAATACTGCATGCTATATTTCCAATCGCATTTTCCTCCGGTCTTTCTTGAAAAAGACTTCTTATGAGTTGTGTTTTGGAAAACAACCCAAAGTGAGTTATTTTAGAGTTTTTGGTTGCCACTGCTTTATACTCAAGAAAGGCAACTTGGACAAGTTTGAGTCTCGTTCCTCTGACGGTGTATTTTTGGGTTATGGTAATCATACTCGTGCATATCGTGTACTTAACCTTGATACTAACCGAGTCATGGAGACATCCAATGTCACCTTCGATGAGACCATGCATTGTCCCTCTTCTAGATTTGAGCGTGCAGGTGATCACGAGGTTAGCGAACCTCTTTTTGATGATGAGGAAGAAGGTGCTGAAGGGATTGATGATCCAGCACTTCCTCCACCTGCGGCACCGATTGGGTCGACTTCGACCACGACTGCACACGGCCCTGACCCGACTTCTTCCACTACATGGGGGCCATGTGATCCACCACCTCAGGCTGTACCATTTGTACCCAAGGGAGCACCAGCTACTGTTGTGGGGGAGGTTACATCAGCAAGGGAGGCGCCACGACACACTCAGCGCCCACACCCACCTCAACAGATGATTGGCGACATCCACGAACGCGTCACTCGGTCTAGGTCACAACAAATCTCTCACTTTGCTCATTCTGCATTGGTTGCTGATTTTGAACCCCGAGATGGTGGACATGCTTTATCTGATCCGGATTGGGTTAATGTCATGCATGAGGAGCTTGAAAATTTTGAGAGGAATCGGGTTTGGGTTCTTGTTCCTCTTCCTCCTGAGTATCACCCTATTGGGACAAAATGGGTTTTCAAAAACAAACAAGGAGAAGATGGCCATGTTCTGAGAAACAAGGCCAGACTTGTAGCCCAGGGGTATAGTCAGAAGGAGGGGATAGACTATGAGGAGACTTTTGCTCCTGTAGCTCATTTGGAGGCAATTAGGATCCTCTTGGCTTTTGCTACATCCAAAGGTTTCAAACTTTTTCAAATGGATGTCAAGAGTGCCTTCCTAAACGGCTACATAGAAGAAGAGGTATATGTGAAACAACCCCCCGGTTTCAAAAATCCCAAGTTTCCAAACCATATTTTTAAACTTCACAAAGCTTTGTATGGTTTGAAACAAGCCCCTAGAGCCTGGTATGATAGGTTGAAAACCTTTTTGCTTGCTAAGGGTTTTAAAATGGGATGTGTGGATAAAACTCTTTTTCTCCTCAAGCAACGCAATGACACTTTGTTGGTTCAGATTTACGTGGATGATATCATTTTCGGTGGTTCTTCTCATGCTTTGGTTGCCAAGTTTGCAGATACAATGAGCAGGGAATTTGAGATGAGCATGATGGGCGAGTTAATGTTTTTCCTCAGGTTGCAAATCAAGCAATCCCGAGAGGGGACGTTTGTGCACCAGGGAAGTACACCAAGGACATATTGAAGAAGATCGATATGGGTGAGGCCAAGCCTCTTCCAACACCCATGTCGACCACGACGGCCCTGGATGCGGAGAAGGATGGAGAAGCTGTGGACCTGAAGGAGTACCGGAGTATGATTGGGTCACTGCTATACCTGAGGGCGACACGCCCAGACATTCAGTTCGCGGTGTGTCTTTGCACGTGCTTTCAGGCGTCGCCGTGCACTTCTCACCGTCATGCGGTGAAGCGCATTATGAGGTACTTATGTTTCACACCTGAGTTCGGGATTTGGTATTCTGCGTCTTCCACCCTCTCCCTTTGCGGTTACTCGGATGCTGATTTTGTTGGCTGCCGACTTGAGCGCAAGTCCACTTCTGGGACTTGTCAGTTTTTGGGTTCTTCTCTTGTATCTTGGTCTTCCCGCAAGTAGTCTGGTGTCACAAAGTCTACCACAAAGGCTGAATAAGTTGCTGTGGCTAGCTGCTGTTCTGAGTTGTTGTGGATGATGGCCACTTTGCGTGATTTTGGTTTGAGTTTTTCTTGGGTTCCATTGCTTTGTGACAACACGAGTGCGATTAGCGTTGCTAAGAACCTCGTGCTGCATTCTTAGACCAAATACATTGATGTGCACTTTATTTCTTGCGAGACCACTATGAGAAGGGTGATATCGACCTTCACCATGTCGATACTCATCTTCAGTTGGCAGATATTTTCACCAAGCCTTTGGATCAATCAACCTTTGCTAGGTTGAGAGGTGAGCTTGGTGTGTGTTTTCCCTTTTAGTTGGGGGAAACATTTTGGTTCTTGTATCATAAACTGACTCTTTTTATCTAGTTTTGGTTTAGTTTTTTGCATTTCATCATATTTGCATCTTTATCTTTTCAAGCTTCATATCTATAATCTGTAGAATGAATCTATGCTCTGATATGCTCCGATGATATATGATGATGCTTGTAGCTTAGGTTCTCCTTGATCACTGATACATGTTGTGAGCTGAGCTGCTTTATGAATGATGAATATGTTTAATGAACTTAAAATTTGAAACTTGTTCACCATTGTGATTGGCAACTAGCATGTGTAGAATATGTTGAAATCACTTGTGCTTTTCATATATGCTAGGTGGTTATGTCTCTAGTTCTGAGTCATTCACTTGCTTGGTATGGTCATATACTGCTTTAAAATTGAACCAAGTTTAAGTAAATTGAAAAGATCGAGACGAGATTACTTGTCAGCACATCACGGTATCGAGACTGTCTCTCATTGCACATTGAGTTAAACTTGAGCCGTGTAGTGTAAGACCGAAACCGATGCTTTAAGCTTCTGACTGCAAATGCATAGGCTTAGCTCGGTTGAAAAGTTAGGCAATGACAAACTTTCAACCTCTCGCAATGACATGCTGAAATTTGAACTTATGTATATTCATCGCTGCAACTCCGATAAAATCTAAACACACAAGTCTATGTTTCATCCTATAGCATGATGATTGAACTTTGCTAGGGGTAGTTCACCTTGCATACATGTTTAGCACTTGTTTGACTTCCTGTCTATACATGTTCAGTGCTATTTTTATGGTGAACACCTTTTCTGAATGACTTAAAACTGCTCACTTTACTCATCCATTCATATTTTATATTTGGTGATCAGTTTGAGCCTTTGCTGGCGTGAATGCTTATTGTTGAGTTGTCGGATTAGCACTCTTTAGAGCATCTTTTCATTCTATCGACTATATTCCTGAAGCTGCTAACTTGCATTTTTAACTCATATACATTTGAAGGGGAGAAATCTGCTTGATAGTGCATTATCAAGTAAGGGGGAGAAATTTTGCCAAATCATATCTTAGTTGTGTGCATTGTTGAAGGGGGCGTTTGCTCGCATGTAGTTTCGGAGCATTTTTCAATTGGTTCGGAGCTTTACTGCTAGTTGTGTTGAGCTTCTGTGCCCCTATGTTGAGGGACTAGCAGTTTTGCATTCTGATGTGCTTTCCAATTGATTTTGGTTCGATTGGTATCGAGCTTTCTCGTCTTTCAGTTGATATCGAGCTTTCTTGCTAGCGATGTTCAGCCCATTCTGCCTCTTCTTGAGGGCTAGCTCTATTTTGCTTGAGTTTCAATTGGTATCGAGCTTTCCTGCTAGCGGTGTTGAGCCCGTTCTGCCTCTTCTTGAGGGCTAGCTTTGCTTTGCTTGGTTGCGTCGAGCCGTTGCCCATGTCTTTGGGGACCAAGTTGTTTTGCTCACTCCACTAGACCTTCTTTTGGCTTTGTTATGCTTTTGGGTCATTTGGTCGAGTTCTCTTCTCTTCGTTCTTCTTCGTTCTTCTTCCTTCTTCTATCTTCATATGATTTGTGTTGGTAGATGACAATGCACTCATCAAGGGGGAGATTGCGGATACATGGGTGTATGCTGGATCTTGAGATGATGAGTGATTGTCCACTGGGATGATGCGCATGTTCTTTGGCTTGTGTTGTGCAGGTGTCGAGCTCGGATACGGTAATCAAAGGCAAGGTGAAGGTCAAGTAGAGATGTGCTATGCCGATGGATCCGAAGTGGTGAAGGGCAGACGTGAGGCTTGGAATGACGGACCGGTGGCCTGAGGGTCAACCGTGGTGGCTGACAGCCTGGGACAGCGACAAGTGAAGACTTGTGGGGGTGCATGGCAGCGCATCCCTCTACGGCGTCGGTTTGGTGGTTGAGCCACAGAAAAACCACCGAGTGGACGGTTTCCAAGTTTGGGCCTCAAAACCTGGGTGTGGCCGGTTTCCGAGTTTGGGCCACAAAACTCGAGCTGAGGACGGTTTCCAGGTTTGGGCCTCAAAACCTGGGCGCTGGCGGGTTTCTGAGTTTGGGCCACAAAACTCAGGCGACAGACGACAGGTTTCCCGGTTTCGGCCTCAAAACTGGGGGATGGCCTAGGTTTCCCGGTTTTGGCCTCAAAATCGGGGGGAGGTCCGCGAAAAGGACGAGCAGAGCGGTGGCGGCACGTGGCGGCAATCGGTGAGGTCGCATCGAGGCGAAGCTACCAGTTGTGCGGGCGTGGCCGTTGGATCACCACCTACCTCGAGTTGGTCAGGAATACCCTTAGGGTTAGCCTGCTCGCTCATTAGCTGTAAGGGTAGAAGGGGAATAATTGTATTAAGCTATATAAGGAGAGGCCACCCCTCCCTCCAGACCATCTCAGCCATTGCTATTTTTCACTTAGGATTTCATGTTCTCCCACATCCCAGCTGTAGCTACTGAGATCCGCAGAGACAGTGAATCATACCTCTGTGCATTTGCTTTTTGAGGAAACAAGACCGTAATCTCGTTGTCTCCTCGTGTGGAGGAGTTTCGGCTGGAAATTGAGATCAAATTCTGTTGTTGCTTGTGTGTTCTCCGCGTTATCATTTTTGGCCCTCACGGAGTTTTGCCATGTTCTTCCTCTCCAGGAGTTGGTTTTCGATTTCGTTTGAACCACTTTGTGCACGAACGGGTTTGTGATCTTTTGACCGAAGGAATCTCACTCTATTCACTTGTGGCAACAGATCGGTCAAGTTTTGTTTTGGATCGACATTTTTCTTCTTCTTTCCCGAATCTCTTCGATTCATCGATTTGGAGATAGGATCGAGCCATGATCTCCTAGGAGTAGCTCATTATCTTCCTTGTGACTCTTCTCACCAAGTTTAATCCTTAGAGGATTCGTTTTGGGTGAGATCAAGTTGAATCGGTACACGAACAGCTCAATTTTGGGGTGACCGGACGCATGACTCGGGGTGACCGGACGCTCGGTAGTGAGTCCGGTCGTTGAATGTGTTCACTGTGCATCGTTCTGTTTTTGACCGGACGCTCTGTTTCTCAGTGACCGGATGCTACGCTCACACTGTTCATCGCGCGTTTTTGTGTGACCGGACGCTCAGTGCTGTGACCGGACGCTCAAACCCTGAGTCCGGTCCAACACAGAGAGTTTCAAAATCGGGTGTGGACTGACCGAACGCGTCCGACCCAAACTGATCAGACGCAGGCAGAGTCCAGTCAGTATAGCTTCCGTCTTTGCAAAATAGCCTGAATCCCCCTTGCGTTGCTCAAGGGAGGTTGAGGTTAGCCAAAGTTCATTGTCACTAGTTGACTTGTGCGAACTTGGGTGAGGGTGTTCTTGTGGTGTTCCGCTGTGTTCCTAGGGAACATCCACCCAATCTCTTGGGTCGTGGACATCAACCGTGTCGGTCTTGCTCGTGGGGTTGATTTTTGGGACAGAGGCCAGAGTTTTGAAAGAAATTTTTAGGCTCCCATTCACCCCCCTCTGGTCGCCTTTTGGTCCTTCACTATCGACTAATATATCTGTTATGTTCATATTACCTGCTGAATTTAGATCCACTGATCAACATGAAGAGTTAGATGATGAGGTAGTTGTAGCTCAATGGATCTATCAAGAAGAAACTGCCACATTTGAGAAGCCAGAAAAATACTCTCATTTGAAAGCTTTGTATTTAAAAGGGTTTGTCAATGGGAGACCTCTGAACAAGATGTTAGTCGATGGAGGTGCAGCTATCAATCTCATGCCATATACTACATTCAAAAAGCTTGGAAATGCAGCAAAGCATTTGTGCCAAACTGATTTGAGGTTGACAAACTTTAGTGGGAATGTATCATCTACCAAAGGTGTTGTGTGTGTTGAGCTGACAATTGGAAGTAAGAGCTAGCCTACTACCTTCTTTGTGGTTGACGCAAAAGGCACGTACAACATTCTCTTGGGAAGAGATTGGATCCATGCCAACTGTTGTGTTCCTTCCACCATGCAAGAGAATGTAATACAATGGATTAGAGATACTGTGGATGTGGTGCTAGCTGATTCAACAGTAAGTGTTGCATACTCCGATCCTAATGAGTGGAACTTTGATAATGTGGAGTGTTTCTCTAGAAAAGTGCATGGATGAGGCATCAACAACGTATTTGAGGAGAGTCAACAGCCAATCCAAGCAGTCGGCTTTAAAAAATCTATTGAATAAATGGATCCTCTAGTCGATGAATATGAAGGCATGATGGGCAAAGGTTTTACGTCGGTCGATGAGTTAGAAGTTGTTGACATTGGGGATGGTGATAAGCCGAGGTTGATGTACGTTAGTGCCAAATTAGATCCTGAGTTTAAACAAGACTTGTTGCTTTATTAAAAGAATATAAGGAAAGTTTTGCTTGGGAGTACTCTAAAATGTCTGGTCTTGACCAAAAATTAGTTGAGCATTGGCTACCAATCAAACCTGGAGTGAACCGGTTAAACAAGCTCTAAGGAGGATCAGAGCAGAAGTCATGGCCGATATAAAAACAAAAATTACTCGGCTGTATGAAGCAAAATTTCTTCGGCAATGTAGATATGTTGAGTGGATTTCTAGTGTGGTACCTGTATACAAAAAGAATGGAAAAATGAGAGTTTGTATTGATTTCAGGGATTTAAATAAAGCTACTCCAATGGATGGTTACCCAAAGCTAGTAGCTGATATGCTGGTCGATGCAGCAGAAGGTCATAAGGTGACCAGTTTTATGGATGGTAATGTTGGTTATAATCAGATCTTTACGGCAGAAGAAGACATACATAAGACTGCATTCAGGTGTCCTGGTGCTTTGGGATTATATGAATGGGTAGTCATGACTTTTGGACTTAAAAATGTCGGTGCAACTTACCAGAGGGCTATGAATTATATATTTCATTAGTTGATTGGCAAAATTGTGGAAAATTATATTGATGATGTAGTTGTGAAGTCTAAAGAATATAAAGAGCATCTTAAAGATCTTAGAGATACTTTGGAATGTGCAAGGAAGCATGGATTGAGAATAAACCCTCACAAGTGTGCATTTGGAGTATCAGCTGGACAATTCTTAGGCTTCATGGTACATGAAAGAGGAAACGAAGTTGATAAAAAGAGTTATGATGCAATCAGCAAAGCAGTACCGCCAACTACCAAGACTCTGTTATAATCTCTGATCGGCAAAATTAACTTCATCAGGAGGTTTATATCGAATTTATCAGCTAAGATTTTCCCTTTCTCAGTTTTGTTAAAGTTAAAAGATGATCAAGAATTTAAATGGGGTAACGTACAACAAAAATCATTTGAGGAAATTAGGGAATATATGAAGTCTCCACCCATGTTAATTCCTCCTCAGAGAAATAAACCTTTTAAGTTGTACGTAGTGGCCGATGATCATACAATTGGATCGGCCTTAATGCAAGAATTTGAAGGAAAAGAAAGGGTGGTATTCTATTTAAGTAGAAGATTGTTGGATCCAGAAACAAGATATTCTCCTATTGAAAAGCTGTGCTTATGCTTATATTTATCATGCACTAAACTTCAACATTATTTGTTATCTTTTGCGTGCATAGTGGTATCAAAATTTGATGTGATAAAGCACATGTTGTCTATGACCATTTTGAACAGGAGAATTGGTAAGTGGATTCTTGCATTATCAGAATTTAATTTGAGGTATGAATGAGCTAAAGAAGTTAATGGTCAGGTAATAGCTGATTTTGTTACTCATCATCATGAAAAATAAATTAGGACATTAGATTTGACCCCTTGGGCTTTATTCTTTGATGGATCTAATTGTAAGCAAGGTGGAGGTATTGGTATTGTTTTGGTTTCACTGCACAGGGCATGTTTTGAATATGCTTTTCCAATTGAGGCAAGATCTACCAATAGCCAAGCTGAGTATGAAGCTGTTCTTAAAGGACTTCAACTTATGTATGAGGTAAAGACCGAAGCTGTTGAAATTTTTGGTGATTCTCAATTAGTAGTTAATTAATTGCTTGGCCTATATAAATGCAAAGATGATATATTGAGAAAACATTATGAGAAATGCCTTGAATTGCTTGATTCTTTCTCTTCTGCTGTTATTAAGCATATTCCTAGGTATCAGAATAAAGAAGCTACTCGGTTAGTATCAGTATCAAGAAGCTAATCGGTTAGCTCAAATTGCTTCTGAATATCGGCAAATTGTCAAAATATTAGCCGATGAACTAGTTGATGATGATGATTGGAGGATTGAAATTATTGAACATTTGAAGGATCCATCACGACAAGTGTCCAGAAAGTTGAGATATAAAGCTTAAAAGTTTGTTCTCGTTGATGATCAGCTTTACCATAAAATAGTTGATGGTGTGCTTCTCAAATGCCTTAATTAGGAAGAAGCTAAAGTTTTGATGGGAGAAATTCATGAAGGTGTTTGTGGTGCACATGAATCTGCTCACAAGATGAAGTGGATGATTAGGAGAGCAGGTTATTTTTGGCCGATCATACTGGAAGATTGTTTCAAATATTATAAAAGGGTGTCAGGAATGCTAGAGGTTTGGTAATGTTCAGAAATCTCCAACATCGGCTATAAATCCAATTATGAAGCTTTGGCCATTTAGAGGATGGGGGATAGACCTGATTGGCCAGATATTTCCAATATCAAGCAAGCGCCATAAATTCGTACTTGTGGCGACTGATTATTTTACTAAATGGGTTGAAGCCATTCCCTTGAAAGAGGCTTCATCAGCTAATGTGATTGAGTTTATGAGAGAACACATCATTTACAGATTTGGTATTCCTCAATCTATCACCACAGATCAAGGGAAGATGTTTACATCACAGGAGTTTGAAGATTTTGTTGTTAGTACGAGTTTTAAGTTGATTAATTCATCTCCTTACTATGCTAAGGCTAATGGGCAAGCCGAGGCATCTAATCAAGTATTGATCAAGATCATTAAGAAGAAAATCAGAGAGCATCCAAGGAAATGGTATTTGATACTCAGTGAAACTCTATGGTCCTATAGGATAGCTTGTCATGGTTCAATTAAATGTTCACCATATGAGTTAGTTTATCGGCATGAAGTTATTTTACCTTGGGAGATCAATATTGGGTCCAGAAGAGTATTGCAACAAAATAATCTAAAAGTCGATGAATATAAACATCTTATGATGGACAATCTTGACGATTTGAATTTTCATCGGCTAAAGGCTCTGGAAAATATTAAGGCTCATAAGCTCAGGATTGCTAAATACTATAATCAAAAAGTGAGGGAGAAAAGATTCAATGAAGGTGACTTGGTTTGGAAAGTTATCTTGCCGATCGGAACTATGGAATACAAGTATGGCAAGTGGTCACCAAATGGGGAAGGGCCTTATCAAATCACAAGATGTGCTCTTGGTAATGCGTATTTCTATGAAACTTTGGAAGGAATTGAATTTTTCAGAGCAGTAAATGGAAAATATTTCAAGAAATACTATCCTAGCATATGGGTAGATTTGTTGTAATCGGTCACGGTTTTTGCTGATAGCCGATACAGGAGTATCACCTTTAGAATAAAAATAGCTGATATGTAATGTATCACCTCTAGAAGCTATGATTGGTAATGGAAAAATGATAGCCGATGCAGAAGAACATCGCCTTTAGAACAAAAATAGAGCATTGGGAAAAACTAAAGGACCGGATTGGCGACCAAAGGGGGGGGGGTGAATGGGAGCCTCAAATTCAACTTGTGAATAGAATGGCCCTTGTCCCAGAAAATCACCACAAAAGCTAAGACTCGAAATGACCAAAGAGTTCACGACCTACAAGTAGGTGGATACCCAAGGAGATGTCCAAGTGGTACAACGAAACCCCCGGAGAAACACCAAAACCAACTGCCAAAACCTCAGAGCAAAACTGCACAAGCTGCAGATTCGCGGACTGTCCGGGGTCAGGGTCCCGGACTGTCCGCGACTAGAGGTCCGGACTGTCCGCCGGCAAACGAGCCCAAAACAGACTGTTCTGCAAGTCTGCTGGACAGGCCCCGGACTGTCCGCGGGTTTGTACCGCGGACTCTCCGCCGGTCACGAGACCGAGAACGGTATCGTGTTGCGCTGTTCTGAACCTGCCGAGTCCCGAGTCCCGAGTCCCGAGTCCCGGACTGTCCGCCGCTGGGGGCGTGGACTGTCCGCGGATGAACAAAGAGGAGAAAAACTGCTCGGGACAAAAGTCAATTCGATCGAAACTTCACCAAATCAAAAGAGACTTCGATCAAACTCCTCCCAAGTGTTCCTCTATGTATTGGGGTGCTAATCCTAACAAATCATTGCACCAAACCAAGTCAATCAATAGAAATTCGTGGATCACTGTAAAAGGGGGAAGAACGAAGAACGAACGCGAAATCGACCCGATCTATGGATTCGTGAGGTTAGGGGAGAAATCCTTCAGTGCAAAGAAGGAGCTCACGACCAAGAACGAATTGATTCAAGTGGAATCAAGAATCATCTCGCAGAGAGGGAAAACGAGGCAAATCTCTGGGAGATGAAGAAACTGAAACATGAAGAACACCAACACAAACGCGAATCAATTCGATTTCAGCCGAAATTCCTCCACACGAGGAGTCAACGAGAATACGGTCTCGATTCCTCAAAAGATCCAAATACACAGAGGTATGATTCCCATCTCTGCGGATCGCTAGCAGCGAGGTATGATTAGCACCTAAGCGAGGGCTAGAGAGAGAGCTCAGGAACAAATGACTGCTAGGATAGAGAGAGAGGCGGGGTGCCTCTCTTATTTACAGCCTAAAACAATAATCCCCTTCTACCCCTAGATACACGAGCGAAGCGGCCAACCCTAGGGGCATCCCGGTCCAACTCTGCTGGTAGTTGATCCGAAGACCACGCGCCTTCCTCATCCTTAGCTTCGCCTCGACGCAAGCCTCAGGATGCCGCCACGTGCCGTCCTGTCGACCGTCGCGCCTACCTGGCGGATAGCCGCGCCGCCGCGCCAGCCTCTCCACGCCGCCACGCGTCAACCGTCCTATTTGCGGACCTCCCCCCGGTTTTGAGGCCAAAACCAGGAAACCTGGGCCTTCCCCCGGTTTTGAGGCTGAAACCGGGAAACCTGCCCTCTGGCTGAGTTTTGTGGCCCAAACTCAGAAACCCGCGACCAGGTTTTGAGGCCCAAACTTGGAAACCGTCCTCACCGAGTTTTGAGGCCCAAACTCGGAAACCGGGCACCCCGAAATTTGAGGTCCAAACTCGAAAACCGTCGAGGGTAGCTTTTTGAGGCTCAGCTACCGAACCTGCGCCGTAGACGGGATGTGGTTCGCACACCCCGAGTTCCAGCACCGATCCGGAGCATGTCCAGCCTCTACGCCGGGCACAGTGCATTCGCCATGCTTCTCGGCCTCCCGCCAAGTGTCACGACACCATCACCTTCTTCCCGACTCGGCCGATGCACCGCACGTCCCCATGTGCTGTTGCTTGCCAATGCCACGTGCCAGCTACCACAGCTGATCCTCAGGTCTCCTGGCCCGTCATTCCAAGCCTCACGTCCGCCCTTCACCGCTCCCGGTCCGTCGGCACGGCACGTCTCTACTTGACCTTCACCTCACCTTCGACCACTGTCCGAGCTCTGCACCTGCACACGAACACAACCAAGAGACATGTTGCCTGTTGACCGATCACTCATCACTCAGGAAGGGAACCACAAGGGCACATATCAACCTTGTGTTTGCAATCTCCCCCTTGATGAGTGCATCGTCAACTCATAGTAACTGTAATCAAAAAGAAAAAGAAAGCAGAATTGGATAGAAGGAGAAAATTCACTCGAGATGTCCAAAAGCCAAAGAAAAGGCCGAAGAAGAGCAAATCGAGATAAGCAAAGCTTGGTCCCCAAAGACATGGGCAATGGTTCGACACAACCAAGCAAACGATCGGGGCAACAACTCATCAAAGAGCAAAACTCGATCAAAATCAGAGCACAAGACTTGGTTCCCAAAGACATGGGCAACGGCTCGACGCAACCAAGTCAGAAGCGAGCTAGTCCTCAAGAAGAGGCAGAAAGGGCTCAACACCACTAGCTGAAGGCTCAATACCAAATGAAGACTGCAAAGAAAGCAACTACTGCTAGTCCATCAAGATAGAGGCACAGAGGCTCAACACAACCAGCAGTAAGCACGATACCAATCAAGAAGCACCAAAACATGGTGAAAACAGCTAGTCCCTCATGACAGAGGCACAGAGGCTCGACACAACTAGCTGAAAAGATCGATACCAAAGAAAAACAACTCGGAGCAAGGCAGAAAAGCTCCCCCTCACTCAAACAACTCCCCCTCAGCAAGTGAAGCATAAATTGCAAAATGTCACCACATCAGGACACACTCCCCCTTGGAAAAATTCTCCCCGTTGGCGGCAATTTGCAATCAAAAAGGAAGGGAAAAAGAGATCAATTAAGCAAAACGAAGCTAGTCCATGCCTATCGGAGTCAGGCAAATGCACATGAGTCAAAAATGCATGTTAGCAGCTTCAGGTATATACTCAAAAGAGTGAAAGAATGCTCTAAAGAGTGCTGATCCAACTTCATAGCAACATGCAAAAGTGCTAGCAAAGGCTCAAACTGATCACCAAATATAAAATATGAATACATAAGCCAAGTGAGCAGTTTTAAACCATTCAGAAAAGGGTTTTCACCATCAAAATAGCACTGAACATGTATAGACAGGAAGCCAAACAAGTGCTAAACATGTATACAAGGTGAACTACCCCTAGCAAGGTTCAATCAACATGCTATAGAATGAACCATTGACTTGTGTTTGTGGATTTTATCGGAGAAAAATGCAGCGGTTATTACACAAGTTCAAATTCAGCATGTGATTGCGAGAGGTTGAAAGCTTGTCATTGCCTAACTTTTCAACCAATCTAAGGCTATGCATATGCAATCAGAAGCTTAAAGCATCGTGATGGGGGAAGGAGCCCTCGGTAGTGACGTCACGTAGGCAGACACAAGAGATGACCCTCGCGCATGTGTAATACCTTCGCAAGAACTTTCGTCATTTGTTAAGTCCTTCGGGTCATTTTTCTCTAACCTTAGGATGTTAGCTCGACCCTCGGGATATTTTCTATTTTCTTGCAGGCAAGAGGCGTGAAAACACGGTGTGTGACCCTCGCGCGTCCTGCAAACCTTCGGAAGTAGTGTCAAGCTCAGCGGACTTCAAGCGAACGCGGGCCTCGCGACTGAAGCGATGGTTCCACAAGACGAAGGTTAACCCTCGCGTTCCCGCGAGGGTGTGCATGAGCCGGGTGGCGGCGGATGCACGGAAGGCGAGTTAGGGTTTCCCTACTGCCCGTGCTTGTACAATTCTGCCCTTCCGTCGTACGGTGTTAAGGAATCTTTCTTGTACCCTTTTGTAATTTGGTCAGCGTCCCTTGGTATTCCCTATAAATACTATGGATACATGGGTGTATGCCGAGTCTCTGAGTGATGAGTGATTGTCAACTGGGATAATGCGCATGTTCTTTGGCTTGTGTTGTGCAGGTGTCGAGCACGGATACAGTGATCAGAGGCAAGGTGAAGGTCAAGTAGAGACGTGCCGTGCCGATGGGCCGAGTGTGGCGAAGGGCGGACGTGAGGCTTGGACTGAGGGAGCGGTGGCCCGAGGATCAGCTGTGGTGGCTGGCAGCCTGGGACAACGACGAGCGAAGACTTGCGGGACATGGTGTTTCTTGGGTTGAGGACCTGGGGACACGTGTCGGTGGATGGGGTGCACGGGCGGTGCATCCCCTCTTCAGTTTCGGTTTGGTGGTAGAGCCAGAGAAAAACCATCGGGTGGACGGTTTCCAGGTTTGGGCCTCAAAACCTGGGCGCTGATGGTTTCCGAGTTTGGCCACAAAACTCGGGCTGAGGACGGTTTCCAGGTTTGGGCCTCAAAACCTGGGTGCTGCGGGTTTGCTGAGTTTGGACCACCTTGCGTGATTTTGGTCTAAGCTTTTCTCGTGTTCCCTTGCTTTGTGACAGCACGAGTGCGATTAGCGTTGCTAAGAACCCCGTGCTTCACTCGAAGACCAAACACATTGATGTGCGCTTTCATTTTTTGCGAGACCACTATGAGAAGGGTGATATGGACCTTCGCCATGTCGATACTCATCATCAGTTGGCTGATATTTTCACCAAGCCTTTGGACGAATGAACCTTTAATCGGTTGAGGGGTGAGCTTGGTGTGTGTTTCCCCTTTTAGATGGGGGAAACATTTTGGATCTTGTATCATAGACTGACTATTTTTCGTTTGTCTTGTTTTCTTGTCTCTTTTGTCTTTTGCATTTTCAGCATACACTTTTACATTCTGAGCTTCAAGTATATAATCTTTGAAATGTAACTATGCTCTGTTTAGTATACTCTGATGCTATTTGTTGATGCTAGTAGCTTATGCTCTTTCTGATCACTAATACATGTTGTGAGCTGAGCAATTGTTGAATGGTGAACCTGCTTAACAAACATAAAACTTGAAAATGTTCACCATTGAGATATGCAACTAGCATGTGTAGGATGTGTTGAATACACTCGTGCTTTTCATATATTCTAGGTTGCTATGTCTCTAGTTCTGAGCCTGTCACTTGCTTGGTCTGTTCATATTCTGTTTAAAATCCGAACCAAGTTTTAAGTGAATAGAAAAGATCGAGATGGGATTGCTTGTCAACACATCACAGTTTCGAGACTGTTTCTCATTGCACTTTGAGTTAAACTTGAGCTGTGTAGTGTATGACTGAAACTGTTGCTTTAAGCTTCTGATTGCTTCTGCATAGGCTTCGCACAGTTGAAAAGTTAGGCACTGACAAGCTTTCAACCTCTGGCCATCACATGCTAATTTCTGAACTTGTGCAATTTCACCGCTGCAACTCCGATCTAAAATTTGAAATCACAAGTTCTGCTTCATTCTATAGCATGATGGTTGGACTTTGCTAAGGGTAGTTCACCTTGCATACATGGTTAGCACTTGTCTGTTTTCCTGTCTACACATGTGTAGTGCTATTTTGATGATGAATACCTTTTTGGCCAAAAACTGCTCACTTTGCTCATATGTTCATATTTCATTTTTGGAGATCAGTTTGGGCCTTTGCTAGCTTGTATGCTTTCCAGTGAGTCATTGGAGCTATACTATTTAGAGCATCTTTGCATTTTCTTGACTATATTCCTGAAGCTGCTAACTTGCATTATGACTCATATGCATTTTCGAAGGGGGAGAACTTCTCTTGTTGGCACTTTTGTTGGTGCATTTTCTGAAGGGGAGAAAATTGCTTTTGATTCCTTTTGCTTGATGGTGCATTTTCAACTAAGGGGGAGAATCTGGACAAATCATGCCTCCCATGTTCCGTTTGTGTGCACCATGCAAGGGGGAGTTTGCTCGTGCTGAATTTTTTGAAATCTCCAATTGGTTCGGACCGCTTTGCTAGTTGTGTTGAGCTTTTACCTCTATCTTGAGGGACTAGCAGTCGCATCCTTGCTTCAGTTGGTTTCGAGCTTTTCAGTTGATGTCGAGCTTTCTGCTAGTTGTGTTGAGCCTCTGTGCCTCTGTCTTGAGGAACTAGCATTTTGCTTTGATTTGTCAATTGGTATCTGCTAGCGGTGTTGAGCCTATCCTACCTCTTCTTGAGGGCTAGCTTTGCTTTGCTTGGTTGCGTCGAGCCGTTGCCCATGTCTTTGGGGACCATGTTGTCTTGCTCTTTCCACTTGACCTTCTTCGACTTTGCTATGCTTTTGGGTCATTTGGTCGAGTTCTCTCTTCTCCTTCTCCCTCCTTCTATTTTTATTATGATTTGTGTTGGTAGTTGACAATGCACTCATCAAGGGGGAGATTGCGGATACATGGGTGTATGCCGAGTCTCTGAGTGATGAGTGATTGTCAACTGGGATAATGCGCATGTTCTTTGGCTTGTGTTGTGCGGGTGTCGAGCATGGATACAGTGATCAGAGACAAGGTGAAGGTCAAGTAGAGATGTGCCATGCCGTTGGGCCGAGAGTGGCGAAGGGCGGACGTGAGGCTTGGACTAAGGGACCGGTGGCCCGAGGATCAGAGGTCGCTGGCAGCCTGGGACAACAACGAGTGAAGACTTGCGGGACATGGTGTTGCTCGGGTCGAGGACCTGGGGACACGTGTCGGTGGACGGGGTGCACGGGCGGTGCATCCCCTCTTCAGTTTCGGTTTGGTGGTAGAGCCAGAGAAAAACCATCGGGTGGACGGTTTCCAGGTTTGGGCCTCAAAACCTAGGCGCTGATGGTTTTCGAGTTTGGCCACAAAACTCGGGCTGAGGACGGTTTCCAGGTTTGGGCCTCAAAACTTGGGTGTTGCGGGTTTGCTGAGTTTGGGCCACAAAACTCAGGCTACGAAGGCTGGTTTCCCGGTTTGGGCCTCAAAACCGGGGGTTGGTACTGAAGGCTGGTTTCCCGGTTTGGGCCTCAAAACCGGGGGTGCGACGTCCAGGAAAAGGACGACAGAGCGGTGGCGGCACGTGACGGCAATCGGGAGGTTGCGTCGAAGCAACGCTACGAGTTGTGCGGGCGTGGCCGTCGAATCCATCTACCATCGAGTTGGTCCAGAATAACCTTAGGGTATAGCTGGTTCGCTCTGTAAGTAGTTAGAGGTAGAGTGGGAATTAGGAATAGTTAGAATTAGGATAAGTAGGGGGAGACACCCACCTCCCCACCTATCTCAGTCAATTGCTCTTTGCTTCTAGGGTTTCCTCCTCTCCCAATCCCCTGTTGTAGCTAGCTGAGATCTGCAGAGAACCATACCTCTGTGTACTAGAGATTTTTAGGAAGTGAGGCCGTAACCTCACTGTTGTAGCGTGTGGTAGCCACACAGTTGCAGATTGATGTGTTGATTCGCGTTTTGTTCGTGTTCTTCATGTTCTTCATTTCTCCGCTTTTATCCCATCACTCAATCTCTCTCCCTACTGTGTCCTTGCAAAATCCGTTTGAATGAACTTGTTCGTTTTTGAACGGAGATCATTTCCACCGAAGGAATTCATCTAACTCCTCACGAACAAGTAGATGAGGTTGATTTCGTTTTCATGGCGCTTTTTCGTTCTTAATCTTCCCCCTTCGATTTCCCGGTGATTGAATTGATTTGAGCGGATGATTTCTTGGGGATAGTCTCCTAACTACCTCGTGATCATCCTCTCCAAGTTTGGGATGAAGGGATTTAGGTTTGGATCGATTTGGAGAAGATTTGAGTTGAGGGCGACCAAAATCGCCCTTTCTGGACACTCGCGGACAGTCCGCCGTTGGAGGCGCGGACAGTCCACGCATCGGGGAAACGCCAGATCAGTGGCTGTGTTCTTCGGGTGCTGCACTGTTCATTGACCGGCGGACAGTCCGCCGTTGAAGTTTGCGGACAGTCCGGGAGACGTCCAGCTAGACTTCAGCAGCACTGCGGTTTTGCTCTTTTGGCCGGCGGACAGTCCGCGACCGTACCGGCGGACAGTCCAGGATCCTGCTGAAGCTTCCAGTTTTGTACGTTTGCTCTCCCGGCTTCCTTGCTTGGTTTTCGGACTTCTCGTTTGGTCTTGTAGTTGACCAAGGAACCTCTCTAGGTATCTTTGCTACTTGTTAGCATCGGTATTTGGGGATTTCTCGACGTAGCCGTCTATCTACGTTCGGGACTCGGTTCTCAAGGGTCGAACTTGTGCCGGAGCTTTTGGTGTTTGGTTCGCTATCACTTTGTGGTGCCTCGCTGTGATCCTAGGGATCATCCACCCTCTTCCAAGGGTCGTGGGCATCACGGTTTCGGTCGTAGCATTCAGGGGTTGATCTTGGGATTTTTGGCCAAAGTTTAGAGAGAAATTTTGTTGGCTCCCATTCACCCCCCCTCTGGTCGCCTTGCTAGTGCTTTCTTGGTCCTTCAATTGGTATCGGAACGGGTTAAGGATCTTCCACCTTAGCCGGTTCCAGATCCAC
The DNA here is from genome assembly GCA_009763385.1 of Coix lacryma-jobi var. lacryma-jobi. Taxonomy (NCBI): domain Eukaryota; kingdom Viridiplantae; phylum Streptophyta; class Magnoliopsida; order Poales; family Poaceae; genus Coix; species Coix lacryma-jobi. The sequence continues at coordinate 73,724,205 of CM019829.1, forward strand.
AGAAGGCGACATGGATCACGGCGTGGGCATACCGCCGTTTTTCGATGGGACGAACTATGCGTATTGGAAGATACGCATGTCGGCCTATCAGCAGAGTTTGGGTGCTTCCATTTGGGATATTTGCAACTCTGCTGATTACGTGGTCTTGGCTGCTCGTGTCTCTCAGCTTCAGATCGATGAGCACGATGCCAATAGCCGAGCCCATAATGCTCTTTTCTCATGCCTGAGCATGAGTGAGTTTGATCGCGTTTCTCACCTCGCTACGGCTTGGGAGATTTGGGCTACCCTCATGCATTTTCATGAGGGAACCTCTCAAGTCAAAACCCGTCTCTACGAGTCGTTCAAGCGAGAGTATGAGAACTTTCGACATATGCCTGGCGAGAGCAAAGAAAGTTTATTCGCTCGCTTTCAGGTGATTGTCAACAGGATGAGGGCTAACAAGGAGCTGTTGCCTTTCGACGATCATGAGAGGGCTTTGAAGCTTTTGCATACTCTTGATCGGTCGGTGTGGGATTCCAAGGTTCAGGCGATCATCGAATCGCCTAACTATGAGACCCTCACGTGCGACGAGCTCTTCAGTAAGCTCAAGTCCAGTGAGATCGATGCCATGGCGAGGGCTTCTTATGAAAATCCTTCTGGCCCGTCGATGGCTTTGCTTTCTAGCTCTTCTGCTAACTCCTCTGGAGGTGTTGCACTCTCTTCTCTCTTTTCTGTCACAGAGGAGCAGCTGGAGTCTTTGGGGGATGACGAGCTGGCTATGCTCGCCAACCGATTCTCGCGGTTCCACAACAACCGCATGAACCGTCGCCGCGGAGGAGGACGCTCGGGATGCTATGAGTGCGGCGACCCCAACCACTTCATCGCCAATTGTCCCAAGAAGAAGCACTCATCTGGGAAGGGCGATCATGGGGCACAAGTACGACTCCGGCAAGCGCAAGGAGAAGTACGTCCCTGCAAGGCACAAGCGAAAGGGCGGCTTCAACAAGGAGTACATCAAAACCAAGTACTTGGAGAAGGCCCAGGCTGAGCAGCGTGCTTTCTTCGCCACACTCAGCGACGTCGACGACTCGGATGACGACTCCGCTTCTTCAAGCGATGATGAGTCCGAGAAGAAGAAGAGGATCGAGGACAAGCTCAACGGCCTCTGCTTCTTCGCCGACGACGATGGCTTCTGCACCATGGCCCTCGGCAAGGAGGTCGATAGCGAGCTGGAGGAGACCCCTCGGAACAACGACGACGACGACGACACCTCCCAGGTATCTCTGACCCCCGATGAGCTTTCTGCTAAGGTCGAGAAGCTTACTGTCGCGCTCCTTAGTCAGGATAAATTGCTTAGGCGTGCCGCTAGAGAGCGCAAGGAGTTTAGGCAGAAGTGGGAGGATACGGTGAAGGAACTTGAATCTGTCAAGACCACCGTTGTTGTCACCAAGGAGGAGGAGTGTGAGATGTGCACCAAGCACATGACTGACCTTCTCACTTTGAGAGGTAAGTATGCTGCGTTGGTAGGAGAGGTGGATGAGGTCCGCGCTAGACCCATGCTGTTGGGTGCGTGCAAGACTTGTCCTGTCTTGCAATCTGAGTTGGCAGAGAAGAATGCCAAGATTGTGTCTCTTGAGAAGGCCAGCTCGGGTAGCACTTGTGTGTCCAGGTGTGTTTTGTGTGAGGGCCTGGAGATGGAGATAGCCAATGTGAAGCATGACAAGATGCAAACCGAGGAGGAAAACACATACCTTCGGACCATCTTGTCATGGGTGTCTTGTGGTGAGCCATAGCTCGGGATGATGATCTCCCAATTCAAGCGAGCTACTGGAGGTCCTGTTGTAGGTTTTGCTCTGGGTGTTGATCTTTCTGCTTTTGGGAAGATTGGAGAGTCGAGTGGTCTGAACCCATGTGAGAAGCCCAACTCCACCACTACTCCCAAACTTACCAAGCTTTCACCCAAAGAGCCACTCAAGCCTAACACCAAGGATGGGGTCTTTGTTGAGCCTCTGAGAGCTCCATCCAAGAAACAAACATGGGCTCCCAAACCAAACCACCTCAAGAACAAGTTGGACACCATGCCACCCATCCAAGAGGAGCTTATGCCACAGAAGGGCAAAGTGATCCAAACACACTACCATGAGTACCAACAACCCCCTTTGAGAGTGGTGAGGTACCATTGTGAACACTGTGGGCGAGATGGACACTTGAGTGAGTTTTGCTTTCGGCGCAAGAGGGAGGCGCGCCGTGCTAGGGAGATGAACAACCCGGACATGTACCATCCTTTCCATGATGTACATGTGCCGAACGTTCAGAGGAGAGCTCCAAGGAGAGCTGCTAGGCCCAGAGGTCCAGAACCTCAAGCTTCCAGGCCTAGGCAGTGGAGAGGACGTGCCCGGCGGGAGCCTGCAGTTGTAGGTTTTGGACCCCGTGGCGGTGGCTTTGTAGTTCAGCGCTTTCCCCCACCGCGTTTTGAGTATCGCGATGGACGCTCTACCCTTAGCGGACCACGTTTTCCTCAACGTGGTGATCGCTTCCCCCGTAGGCGTGCTAGGAATGGTTTTTCTACTAACAGTTCTTTTGAGCAGCCGACCCAACACTGGTATTCTTCCTACTTCACTAACCCCAGTGTTGGACCGTATGCTCACCCTATGTCTTTTTATTGATGTAGGTAAAACGATTGGAGAACGTTTGGTTGGTGGATTCTGGTTGCTCGAGGCACATGACCGAAAACGCCAAGTGGTTCTGCAGTCTTAGTCCGGTCGCCGGAAACGAGTTTATCACCTTCGGCGACAATAGCAAAGGTAAAGTGTTGTCTCGTGGGTCGGTGCGAGTTAATGAGCACTTTGTGTTGCGCGATGTTGCTCTTATTTCTAACTTGCATTTTAACCTTCTTTCTGTTTCGCAACTCTTTGACGACGACTATGAGATTCGTTTTAAACTGAATCTCAGTCGTATTTTGGATCCTCAGGGCAATCGTGTATGTATGATTTCACCCTTTGGAAAAGTCTTCCGTGCGAATTTCTCAGAGTCTTTTGGCACTTCTTGTTGTCTTGTGGCTGGACCTTCCTCCTCTGATCTTTGGAAGTGGCATAGGAGACTTGGACATTTGAGCTTCGACTTGCTTGCAAGGCTTAGATCACTTGGCCTAATCCAAGGATTGCCCAAGTTGCATATGGAGAAGGATCTTGTTTGCCACTCTTGTAGACATGGGAAGATGGTTGCCGCTCCCCACCATCCAGTGACTCAGGTCATGACCAAGCGCCCTGGAGAGCTTTTGCACATGGACCTTGTTGGTCCGGCTCAGGTGAGCTCGGTTGGGGGGAAGTGGTATGTGCTTGTCGTTGTTGATGACTTTTCGAGATATTCGTGGGTCTTCTTTTTAGCTTAGAAGACCGAGACTTTCTCCTTTGCTCGCAATCTGATTTTGCGTCTTCAGAATGAGTTCCCGTTGAACTCGATGCGAGCTATTAGGAGTGATAATGGTTCCGAATTCAAGAATTCGGATTTTGAGAAGTTTTGTAACTCTTTGGGTTTAGAGCATCAGTTTTCTTCCCCCTACACACCGCCCCAAAATGGTGTTGTAGAAAGGAAGAATCAGAACCTTGTAGAGATGGCCAGGACGATGCTCGATGAGCATAGGACTCCTAGGCGATATTGGGCCGAAGCTATGAGCACTGCATGCTACATTTTCAATCGCATTTTTCTCCGAGCTTTCTTGAAAAAGACTTCTTATGAGTTGCGTTTTGGAAAACTGCCCAAGGTGAGTTATTTTCGAGTTTTTGGTTGCCATTGTTTTATACTCAAAAAGGGCAACTTGGACAAGTTTGAGTCTCGTTTTTCTGACGGTGTGTTTTTGGGTTATGGCACTCACACTCGAGCTTATCGTGTACTTAACCTTGACACTAACCGAGTCATGGAGACATCAGATGTCACCTTCGATGGGACCATGGTTTGTCCTTCTTCTCGTTTTGAGCGTGCAGGTGATCATGAGGTTGGTGAGCCTCTTTTTGATGACGAGGATGAGGGTGCTGAAGGTATGGATGATCCAGCACCCCCTCCACCTGTTGTGCCGCAAGGAGCGGCTTCTACGATGACTCACGGCCCCGACACGTCTTCTTTCTGGGGGCCGTGGGATCCGCCACCCCGTGCGGTACCTTTTGTATCCGGGGAGGCACCAGCTGCTGTTGAGGGGGAGATCACGTCTGCACAGGAGGCGCCATGACACATCCAGCGCCAACACCCCCCTCAGCAGATGATCGGCAACATTGACGAACGTGTCACTCGGTCCAGGTCTCAAATCTCTCACTTTGCTCATTCTGCTTTTGTTGCTGATTTTGAGCCCCAAGATGTTGGACACGCTTTGACGGATCCGGATTGGGTCAATGCCATGCATGAGGAGTTAGAGAACTTTGAGAGAAATCGGGTTTGGGTTTTAGTTCCACCTCCTCCAGACTGTAAGCCCATTGGGACAAAATGGGTTTTCCAAAACAAGCAAGGAGAGGATGGCCACGTTGTTAGAAACAAGGCCAGGCTTGTAGCGAAAGGCTATAGTCAGAAGGAGGGGATAGACTATGAGGAGACTTTTGCTCCTGTAGCTCGTTTGGAGGCTATTAGGATACTCTTGGCTTTTGCAACATCCAAAGGTTTCAAACTTTTTCAAATGGATGTCAAGAGTGGCTTCTTAAATGGCTACATAGAGGAAGAGGTTTATGTTGAACAACCCCCCGGTTTTGAAAATCCCAAGTTTCCAAACCATGTTTTTAAACTCCACAACGCTTTATATGATTTGAAACAAGCCCCTAGAGCCTGGTATGATAGGTTGAAAACCTTTTTGCTTCCTAAGGGTTTTAAAATGGGAAGTGTGGATAAAACGCTCTTTCTCCTCAAGCAAGGCAAAGACACTCTCTTGGTCCAGATTTACGTGGATGATATCATTTTTGGTGGTTCTTCTCACGCTTTGGTTGCCAAGTTTGCAGATACTATGAGCAGGGAGTTCGAGATGAGTATGATGGGCGAGCTGACTTTCTTTCTCGGATTGCAAATTAAGCAATCCCGAGAAGGGACGTTTGTGCACCAGGGCAAGTATACCAAGGACTTGCTGAAGAGGTTCGATATGGGTGACGCCAAGCCTCTTTCAACACCCATGTCGACCACGACGGCCCATGATGCGGACAAGGATGGAGAAGCTGTGGACCAGAAGGAGTACCGAAGCATGATCGGGTCGCTGCTCTACCTGACGGCAACACGCCCGGACATCCAGTTCGCGGTGTGTCTGTGTGCGCGCTTTCAGGCGTTGCCATGCACTTCTCACCGTCAGGCGGTCAAGCGCATTTTCAGGTACCTTCGTTTCACACCTGAGTTCGGGATTTGGTATTCAGCTTCCTCTACCCTCTCCCTTTGCGGTTATTCCGATGCCGATTTTGCTGGTTGTCGCATTGAGCGCAAGTCCACTTCTGGGACTTGCCAATTTATTGGTTCTTCTCTTGTATCGTGGTCTTCTCGCAAGTAGTCTAGTGTCGCCCAGTCTACCACAGAGGCTGAGTATGTTGCTGCGGCTAGCTGCTGTTCCCAGTTGCTTTGGATGATGGCCACCTTGCGTGATTTCGGTCTGAGCTTTTCTCGTGTTCCCTTGCTTTGTGACAGCACGAGTGCGATTAGCGTTGCTAAGAACCCCGTGCTTCACTCGAAGACCAAACACATTGATGTGCGCTTTCATTTTTTGCGAGACCACAATGAGAAGGGTGATATCGACCTTCGCCATGTCGATACTCATCATCAGTTGGCTGATATTTTCACCAAGCCTTTGGACGAATCAACCTTTAATCGGTTGAGGGGTGAGCTTGGTGTGTGTTTCCCCTTTTAGATGGGGGAAACATTTTGGATCTTGTATCATAGACTGACTATTTTTCGTTTGTCTTGTTTTCTTGTCTCTTTTGTCTTTTGCATTTTTAGCATACGCTTTTACATTCTGAGCTTCAAGTATATAATCTTTGAAATGTAACTATGCTCTATTTAGTAAACTCTGATGCTATTTGTTGATGCTAGTAGCTTAAGCTCTTTCTGATCACTAATACATGTTGTGAGCTGAGCTATTGTTGAATGGTGAACCTGCTTAACAAACATAAAACTTGAAAATGTTCACCATTGAGATATGCAACTAGCATGTGTAGGATGTGTTGAATACACTCGTGCTTTTCATATATGCTAGGTTGCTATGTCTCTAGTTCTGAGCCTGTCACTTGCTTGGTCTGTAAATATTCTTTTTAAAATCCAAAACAAGTTTTAAGTGAATAGAAAAGATCGAGATGGGATTGCTTGTCAACACATCACAGTTTCGAGACTGTTTCTCATTGCACTTTGAGTTAAACTTGAGCTGTGTAGTGTATGCCCGAAACTGTTGCTTTAAGCTTCTGATTGCTTCTGCATAGGCTTCACACAGTTGAAAAGTTAGGCACTGTCAAGCTTTCAACCTCTCGCCATCACATGCTGATTTCTGAACTTGTGCTATTTCACCGCTGCAACTCCGATCTAAAATTTGAAATCACAAGTTCTGCTTCATTCTATAGCATGATGGTTGGACTTTGCTAGGGGTAGTTCACCTTGCATACATGGTTAGCACTTGTCTGTTTTCCTGTCTACACATGTGTAGTGCTATTTTGATGATGAATACCTTTTTGGCCAAAAACTGCTCACTTTGCTCATATGTTCATATTTCATTTTTGGAGATCAGTTTGAGCCTTTGCTAGCTTGTATGCTTTCTAGTGAGTCGTTGAAGCTATACTATTTAGAGCATCTTTGCATTTTCTTGACTATATTCCTGAAGCTGCTAACTTGCATTATGACTCATATGCATTTTCGAAGGGGGAGAACTTCTCTTGTTGGCACTTTTGTTGGTGCATTTTCTGAGGGGGAGAAAATTGCTTTCGATTCCTTTTGCTTGATGGTGCATTTTCAACTAAGGGGGAGAATTTGGACAAATCATGCCTCCCATGTTCCGTTTGTGTGCACCATGCAAGGGGGAGTTTGCTCGTGCTGAATTTTTTGAAATCTCCAATTGGTTCGGACCGCTTTGCTAGTTGTGTTGAGCTTTTACCTCTATCTTGAGGGACTAGCAGTCGCATCCTTGCTTCAGTTGGGTTCAGTTGGTTTTGAGCTTTTCAGTTGATGTCAAGCTTTCTGCTAGTTGTGTTGAGCCTCTGTGCCTCTGTCTTGAGGAACTAGCATTTTGCTTTGATTTGTCAATTGGTATCTGCTAGCGGTGTTGAGCCTATCCTACCTCTTCTTGAGGGCTAGCTTTGCTTTGCTTGGTTGCGTCGAGCCGTTGCCCATGTCTTTGGGGACCAAGTTGTCTTGCTCTTTCCACTTGACCTTCTTCGGCTTTGCTATGCTTTTGGGTCATTTGGTTGAGTTCTCTCTTCTCCTTCTCCCTCCTTCTAGTTTTATTATGATTTGTGTTGGTAGTTGACAATGCACTCATCAAGGTGGAGATTGCGGATACATGGGTGTATGCCGAGTCTCTAAGTGATGAGTGATTGTCAACTGGGATAATGCACATGTTCTTTGGCTTGTGTTGTGCAGTTGTCGAGCACGATTATAGTGATCAGAGGCAAGGTGAAGGTCAAGTAGAGATGTGCCCTGCCGATGGGCCGAGAGTGGCGAAGGGCGGACGTGAGGCTTGGACTGAGGGACCGGTGGCCCGAGGATCAGCTGTGGTGGCTGGCAGCCTAGGACAACGACGAGCGAAGACTTGCGGGACATGGTGTTGCTCGGGTCGAGGACCTGGGGACACGTGTCGGTGGACGGGGTGCACGGGCGGTGCATCCCCTCTTCAGTTTCGGTTTGGTGGTAGAGCCTGAGAAAAACCATCGGGTGGACGGTTTCCAGGTTTGGGCCTCAAAACCTGGGCGCTGATGGTTTCCGAGTTTGGCCACAAAACTCGGGCTGAGGACGGTTTCCAGGTTTGGGCCTCAAAACCTGGGTGCTGCGGGTTTGCTGAGTTTGGGCCACAAAACTCAGGCTACGAAGGCTGGTTTCCCGGTTTGGGCCTCAAAACCGGGGGTTGGTCGTGAAGGCTGGTTTCCCGGTTTGGGCCTCAAAACCGGGGGTGCGACGTCCAGAAAAAGGACGGCAGAGCGGTGGCGGCACGTGGCGGCAATCGGGAGGTTGCGTCGAAGCAACGCTACGAGTTGTGCGGGCGTGGCCGTCTGATCCATCTACCATCGAGTTAGGAATAGTTAGAATTAGGATAAGTAGGGGGAGACACCCACCTCCCCACCTATCTCAGTCATTTGCTGTTTGCTTCTAGGGTTTCCTGCTCTCCCAATCCCCTGCTGTAGCTAGCTGAGATCCGCAGAGAAGTGTACTGGAGATTTTGAGGAAGTGAGGCCGTAACCTCACTGTTGTAGCGTGTGGTAGCCACACACTTGCAGATCGATGTGTTGATTCACGTTTTGTTCGTGTTCTTCATGTTCTTCGTTTCTCCGCGATTTTCCCGTCACTCAATCTCTCTCCCTACTGCGTCTTTGCGAAATCCGTTTGAATCAACTTGTTCATTTTTGAAAGGAGATCATTTCCATTGAAGGAATTCATCTAACTCCTCACGAACAAGTAGATCGGGTTGATTTTGTTTTCGTGGCGCTTTTTCATTCTTAATCTTCCCCCTTCGATTTCCCGGTGATTGAATCGATTTGAGCGGATGATTTCTTGGGGATAGTCTCCTAACTACCTCGTGATCATCCTCTCCAAGTTTGGGATCAAGGGATTTTGGTTTGGATCGATTTGGAGAAGATTTCAGTTGAGGGCGACCAAAATCGCCCTTTCTGGACACTCACGGACAGTCCGCCGTTGGAGGCGCGGACAGTCCGCGCATCGGGGAAACGCCAGATCAGTGGCTGTGTTCTTCGGGTGCTGCACTGTTCATTGACCGTCGGACAGTCCACCGTTGAAGTTTGCGGACAGTGCAGGAGACGTCCAGCAAGACATCAGCAGCACTACGGTTTTGCTCTTTTGGCCGGCGGACAGTCCGCGACCTGAGCCCGGACAGTCCGCCACTGGGCAGACAGTCCGCGACCGTACCGGCGGACAGTTCGGGATCCTGCTGAAGCTTCCGGTTTTGTGCATTTGCTCTCCCGGCTTCCTCGCTTGGTTTTCGGACTTCTCGTTTGGCCTTGTAGTTGACCAAGGAACCTCTCTAGGTATCTTTGCTACTTGTTAGCATCGGTATTTGGGGATTTCTCGACGTAGCCGTCTATCTACTTTCGGGACTCGGTTCTCAAGGGTCGAACTTGTGCTGGAGCTTTTGGTGCTTGGTTCACTATCACTTTGTGGTGCCTCGCTGTGATCTTAGGGATCATGCACCCTCTTCCACGGGTCGTGGGCATCATGGTTTAGGTCGTAGCTTTCGGGGGTTGATCTTCGGATTTTTGGCCAAAGTTTCGAGAGAAATTTTGTTGGCTCCCATTCACCCCCCCTCTGGTCGCCTTGCTAGTGCTTTCTCGGTCCTTCAAATACCAGGGGATGAACAGTGTAAAGATGATGATTTTTGGGGGAAGAGAGAAAAACCACTGTTGTCTGATTTTTCTGCACCTTCCTCTTTGGTTTGACAGTTGGCCACCCTCGCCACTCCTTCGCACGTGTGCGGAGGTAGGGCTGGTGTGATTCCAACAGTTTGGCGCTATCCGTGGGGAACGGAGTTCGTAATGGCTGGAAACAGAAGGGCGTCCTCAACTAGAGACCATCGCACAACCAGAGAGGCCACGGCGATGGTTCAGCCTATAGAAGAGAATGTAGAACCCTCAGGAACAGAACTATTCACTCCAGAGACAGAGGTCCCGGGCCCGCACGCTCGGTTGGTATCACAGCCACACCCGCACACATCTGGAGAAGGTAGGGGAGAAGATGAAGAGGAGTTGGGCCTCGAAGCCTTAGAAAGACTTCAAGCGGAATTGCAGGAAAAGAAAAGGCGCCAAGATCAGCTTGAAAAGCACAACCGGTTGCGTGCCATCAGGCAAAAGGCGGATGAAGCAAGGGAGAAGCTTGGCCGAATGTAGGAGTCCCTCGCGGCAGCTGAGGCCGAAGCCGAGGAATGGAATGATATGCAAATGCCGCCACTCCAGGAGGGGAATGGCGAGCAGGGTCAGGGCAACGCCCGTCAGCCACCACCACCCCCGCCACCACCAAATTACCTAAACAACCCATACCCTGAGAGACCACCAAATTTTCGCCAACTTTACCTGGATGAGAGAGAGCCAAACCTTCGCAACCAGCGGAGGGCCCAACAACACCAGATGCCCTACGACCCAAGATCACCACTCTCCCAGATACTGCAAACCTAACCCTGGCTACCGTGCTACAATCCACAAAATTTGCCCCGTTATGACGGACTCTCTGACCCTCGCCAGTTCATAATGAGCTAGCAGTTGCTGCAGCAGGGGGGGATGAATCAACAATGGCGAAGTCCTTCGTAATCATCCTTCGTGACATCGCGTAGACATGGTACAGCAACCTGCGCCCTGGAACTGTGGATTCCTAGGACAACCTCAGAGACAGGCTCTGCACAAACTTTAAGGGTATCACAACAGCCCCATCGAACCCTATCGAGTTGTTCAACTGTAAACAAGAAGAGCGCGAACCACTGCAAGATTACTGGCGAAGGTTCATCCAAATCAGAGCAAGAACTCCGGGGATATCTGACGAAGCCGTAATCCTCGCAGCCGTAAGCGGTCTACGCCAAGGCCCCTGCTCCTCGAAGTTTGCTAGGAAGCCGGCAAATAAATGGAAAGATACTGTAGAGCGGACATGGACTTCTGGGCGAAGTCCGATGCTCGAAGGGCACAGCAAAAACCACAATCAAGACCCCAAATGAGAAAAAACAACCTTCGCCAAGATCAAAGTAACATTGGCGCAATCAACAAGGCAGGCCCACTAGAAGACCAAAGAAGGGGCACTCAGCCTTCGGGCAACCAAAATTCGCAAGGATTCCCACCTCCACCTGACCAAAGAAACCAACAGAAGGACCCCGCAAAAATGTATTGCCATTTTTGTAGTCCAGGAAAAGGTCACACCAACAAACAATGTGAGTGCTTCGCCAAGGGAAAAGAATACCAGGAATCCAAAAGAGCCGCATCGGCAGAAAACCGAACCATCAACCACACCAGAAAGCCTAATTTCAACCCAACCCAACCCATCCTCCATACCAGTACACCCCAATAAACTATGGCCTACCCTCGCACCAAACTTTCTACGCAAATCACCCCACTACAATCATACCCCATACCATCCAACAACCATTCCTCAACGCCAAAACACACCATACACCATTTCATTCCCAGCAACCCCTCAAACCCAAACCAACCAGCAAGCAACCAACGCTTTACCACCACCGCCCCCAATACCACCTTTGCCAGCCCCCCAGCCTGTCAAAGCCGAATCCCAAACCCAAACAACTATCAACAACCCAACATCAACCTTCGGCGTAATCCTTGCCATCACTGGGGGCTCCAATGAAGATCATGGCAACAAAAGGCAAAGGAAAGAACATGCCAGAAGAGTTCACCATGTAGCTGTCGAGGGACCACACAAATTTGGGCGATGGTCCCATATCCCAGTAACCTTCGATTCTGGTGACATGTAGTTAAGAGATTACCCTCACACCGACACCATGGTAATCGAAACCAATCTTGCAGGATGGACAGTCACCAAAATTCTGGTTGACACAGGAACCTCCGCAGACATTTTGTTCGCCTCAACCTTCGACAGCATGAAGCTGTACAGAAACCTCCTGCAACCTGCTGGCAATCCCCTATACGGTTTCGGCAGTCAGCAGGTAAGAGCAATATGGAAAATTTCTTTGCCCGTAACCTTCGGAGACCAAATAAACAGCAGAACAGAACATATAACCTTCGATGTGGTTGACATGTTTTGTCTTACAATGCAATTTTTGGCCGAGAGATTACCAATGTTTTCAATGTGGTCATCCACCCTGCGTACCTCTGCATGAAGCTTCCTGCTCCGAAGGGGGTCATTGCAGTGTACGGAGATCAAGACTTTGCAAGAGCCGTTGAAGGAACAGTAGCACCTGGGCAACGCAATGTCCACAATCTAACAAAGCCTCAAACAATAAACCTCAGGAGCAAAGGTGAAGCACACTATGACCAAATAAGAGCATCACCCAAAGATGAAACCAAACAAGTTCAACTCTTCGAGGGTAACTCTGAAAGAAAAGTAATCATCTCAGCCCACTTAGACCCCCAATCAGAAAACAACCTCGTCCGTTTCCTCAAAGAAATCTCTGACACCTTCGCTTGGTCTGCGGAAGACCTCAAGGGAGTGAACAGATCTTTGATTGAGCACAGCCTAAACATAAAACAAGGGTATCGTCCAGTCAAGCAAAAGCTCCGCAAAATATCAGAAGAAAGAAAAGTGGCGGTGAGGGCAGAAGTAAAAAGACTCCTGGACGCAGGGGTCATCCGCCCTGTCAAGTATCCAACATGGCTCTCAAATGTGGTCCTAGTCCAGAAAAAGAACAAAAAATGGAGAATGTGTGTGGATTTCACTTGCTTAAACAAAGCCTGCCCGAAGGATGATTTTCCCCTACCAAACATAAGAACCTTGGTGGACAGAGCAGCCGGATGTCAGATACTTTCTCTCCTTGACTGTTTCTCAGGGTACCATCAAATTTGGATGAACGAAGACGACGAAGAAAAAACAAGCTTTATCACCCCCTCGGGCACTTTTTGCTTTCGAAGAATGGCAGAGGGCTTAAGAAACGCAGGGTCTACCTTCGCTCGCATGACGTCCGAGGTTTTCAAAGATGAACATGCCATCTCCGCCTACGTCGATGACTTGATCGTTTAAAGTGAACAAAAAGAAAATCACATATCAGACTTGGCAAGAGTGTTCAATAACCTTCGGTCAGCCGGATTGAAACTAAACCCCGAAAAATGTGTTTTCGGAGTCAGCGAAGGAAAACTGCTAGGTTGTATCGTCTCAACAAGGGGAATCGAAGCCAACCCTGAAAAATTGACGCAATCGTCAACATGGAACCACCGACAACCAAAAAAGCAGCTCAGCGATTGTCAGGGCGCTTAGCAGCACTCAGCAGATTCATCTCCAGATCAGCTGAGTGAGGGTTACCCTTCTTCGAAACTTTGAGAAGCACTGCTCCATTTAATTGGGGACCTCGGTAGCATAATGCTTTCGAGGATTTAAAAAAGTATCTCACCAACTTGACCGTCTTAACCAGCCCTAGCAAAGGGATCCTGCTACTACTGTACGTCGTAGCTTCACCTCATGCAGCCAGCGCAGTGCTGATCAAAGAACTGCAGGAAAACAACAAAACCAGGCAGGCCCCAATCTACTATGTGTTAGAAACCCTCGAGGGTCACAAGCGAAACTATTCAGAGCTCGAAAAAATAGCCTATGCTGTGGTCATGGCTTCAAGAAAGCTTAAACATTACTTCCAGGCACACGAAATCCAAATACCATCACCTTACCCGCTCGAAAACATTTTCAAGAACAATGAAGCAATCGGCAGAATAGCAAAATGGGCAGTTGAATTGAATAGTTACACCATAACCTTCGTAGGAAGAACAACGATCAAATCGCAGGCTTTGGCATATTTCATAGCCGAATGGACTCCAGACCCTCGCAGAGAAGGAATCGAAACATATTCGTTTTGGACAGTGTATGTCGACGGAGCCTGGGGAGCAGCTGGAGCAGAAGCCTCGGCCATCTTATTTTCGCCATCTGGGTCGAAGCTACGATATGCAAAATGACTAAACTTCAAGTGCACAAATAACTCTGCAGAATACGAAGTTGTATTGCTGGCACTTTCAAGGCTTCGAGCATTATCAGTTCGAAGGGCGGTCATCAACACTGACTCCCAAGTCATTGCGGGTCATATCGAGAAAAATTACAAAGCAAAAGATCCAAAGCTGCAAAAGTACTTACAATATGTCCGAAGGTTAGAATCTTTCTTCCTCGGCATAACGGTGAAAGCAATACCTAGGTCCGAGAACAGCGAGGCAGACAGTCTGGCCAAAGCAGCGGCACAACAACTACAGTTGCTTCTAGACATTTTTCATGAAGTAGCAACACAATCAGCCAACGAAGCCTCTGAAAAAACAGCGAAGCTGATCAATGCAATTCAGAACGAAGACTGGAGAGCCCCAATCATGGCCTATATCAATGGGTTGCACAAGCCCATTTCCATAGAAGAAGAAAATAGGCTTAGGCAAAGAGCTCGAGGATACAAAATAATGGACAACACTTTGTTCAAAGCCTCGGTGACCTCCCCATGGCTAAAATGCGTGTCGCAGAATCAAGGAAAGGACATACTCAAACTCATTCACGAAGGTATCTGCGGTTCTCATAATGGCCCGAGGGCGCTAGTCGGAAAAGCTTTCCGTCAAGGTTTCTTTTGGCCAACAGCATTACGAGACGCAGAAGAAATTGTCAAGCATTGCGAGGGATGCCAACTAACAGCAAAAACACAAAACGCCCCAGGTGCCCCAACAACTCTGATATGCCCAACATAGCCCTTACAGAGATGGGCAATGGACCTCGTCGGTCCATTACCAACAGCTCCAGGAAACCTTCGCTACACAGTGGTAGCTGTGTAATACTTCACGAAGTGGATTGAAACAAGACCATTGGCTTGCATCACTTCCGTAGCTGTGAAAAAGTTTTTCTGGCAGCAAATAGTTTGTCGATTCGGAGTTCCCAAACACCTAACCGTCGACAACGACACTCAGTTTGACAGCGAAGTCTTCAAGGAATTCTGCGCTCAAATTGGTACAGCCTTGTGTTTTGCCTCAGTCCGGCATCCTCAATCGAACGGCCTCGTCGAAAGAGCTAATGCCACCATTTTTCAAGCGATATCCAAAAAACTCCAAGGCAGGCCCAAGGGAAAGTGGGCAGAAGTGCTAACCTCGGTCACCTGGTCCCATAACACTTCGGAATGTAGAGCAACCAAGTTCACACCTTTTAGGCTCCTCTTTGGAGAAGAAGCTGTATTGCCAGAAGAATTGAAACAAGGCTCTCCAAGAACAACCCTCGAATCAGACGAACAAAACCAGCTGCTAGTCAAAGATTTGCTCGAGGAGGCAAGATGCAGCGTAGTGCAAAACCTTCGCAAGTATCAAGAGGAAACAAAAAAATGTAGAGACAAAAAAGTGAGGATTAAAGACTTGAAGAAGGGTGACCTCGTCCTCATTCAGAAACAAAACGCCAATATGGCGAGAAAATTTCAGCCAAAATGGACAGGACCATACTTGATAACAGAATGCAACCGCCCTGGATCCTATCACCTCTCTGACAGCGAAGGAAACAGCCTGCCACATACTTGGAATGTTGATGACCTTCGCAAATTCTACGCATAGCGGAGCCTTAGCGAGCTCTCGCATCATGTAATTTGCCTTTTCTCTTTTGTCTTTTTCAGTACCATGCTTGTAACAAAAACAGAGGAGCTGCACTCTTTTTCCTTACGAAGGGGCGTAAGGTTTTTTAATGAGGCAGCATGCAAATCCTTAATACAAGCAACAACCCCAAAAAACAAAATTCTAAAGTTTTCTTTTTTTTTCCATAAACATCGATAAAAGCAACTCTTATTCAAGAGCGCTTACAATCGATGAATACCACCGAAGATTGCTTTGAAACAAAAACATTTCGAAACAAACTTGCAATGCAAACTTCACCTCCACCTTAGACAAGGAGAGGCACGAAGTACCAAAAAGTCAAGCACCCTCGCAAAATGCCATGGGCTTGCAAAGCAAACTTCACCTCCACCTTAGACAAAGGGAGGCGCGAAGTCCCAAAAAGTCAAGCACTCTCGCCAAACGCTAGGGGCTTGCAAAGCAAACTTCACATCTGCCTTAGACAATGGGAGGCGCGAAGTCCCAAAAAGTAAAGCACCCTCGTAAAACGCCAGGGGCTTGCAAAGCAAACTTCACCTCCACCTTAGGCAAGGGGAGGCGCGAAGTCACAAAAATCAAGTACCCTAGCAAAAAACACTAGGGACTTGCAATGCAAACTTCACCTCAACCTCAGACAAGGGGAGGCGCGAAGTCCCAAAGAGTCAAGCACCCTCGCAAAATGCCAGGGGCTTGCAAAGCAAACTCCACCTTAGATAAGGGGAGGCGCGAAGTCACAAAAAATCAAGAACCCTACCAAAAACGCCAGGGGCTTGCAAGACAAACTTTACCTCCAGCGCAAACAAGGAGAGGAGCGTGATCGCATACTTGTTATCCAATCTCTTTTTATAAACATCATAAGCGAGCCTCGCAAAAAGGAAAGTGGACGTCGCTGTTTTCCTAAACACCTTACATAACGATAAGCGAGCCTCGCTAAAAGGAAAGGGGGCGTCGCTGTTTTCCTAAACACCTTACATAAACATCATAAGCGAGCCTCGCTAAAAGGAAAGGGGGCATCGATGTTTTCCTAAACACCTTACATAAACATCATAAGCGAGCCTCGCTAAAAGGAAAGGGGACGTCGCTGTTTTCCTAAACACCTTACATAAACATTAAGCGAGCCTCCCTAAAACGAAAGGGGGCGTCGCTATTTTCCTAAACACCTTACATAAACATCATAAGCGAGCCTCGCTAAAAGGAAAGGGGGCGTCGCTGTTTTCCTAAACACCTTACATAAACATTAAGCGAGCCTCGCTAAAAGGAAACGGGGTGTCACTATTTTCCTAAACATCTTACATAAACATCAAGCGAGCCTTGCTAAAAGGAAAGGGGGCGTCGCTGTTTTCATAAACACCTTACATAAACATCATGCGAGCCTCGCAAAAAGGAAAGGGGGCGTCACTGTTTTCCAAAGCACCTTACATAAACATTAAAAGCGAGCTTCGCCAGAAAGACAGCGAGGGTCAAAAATTATTCTTTGACAATCTCCAAAAACGAGCAACAACGGAATTAAACAATCTTACAACTCTTTCACATAAGTACAAATTCACCACAACATGGTACACTTTCTCTAAAAAGTACTAAGTTACAAGGAATCCCCATCATTTTCATTTGACACTACATCATTACAACCCTCATTTTCAACTTCAAACCCCGTCTCTATCGGGACAATAGGTCCCCACAATAAAGGAGCCGCAGGCACAATTGGCAGCTCCCCGGGCAACACCCTCGCCCTATACATATATCGACGAGCTACGTCACTGCTCTCTAAAGGCTCCTCCTTCAGAATTACAAGTGAACCGTCTGGACCCAGTTCAAGTTTGCTACGCCCAAACAAAAAATCAAGAGCCGTATCCTCATCGATGTCATCATCAACAGCAGCCTGTGAAGAAGAACCAAACAAAAAACGCGTGGCTTGCCAATCCGTGTAATCCGCGTCACGCCAAAAACAACTTGATCGACTGTTTTTTAAATCGTACCTCCGCACCTTTGACCACCAAAAACGTTCGAAAGACAGCGAAGGTTGTTTCAGCTTTGCCCGAGCCCTTGATTCACCAGTTATAAAAGTATCTTGATAATTTAACGTGAGAGGTGTCATATCAAACACCTCAAGCACGGTTCCATCAGGAACCCGCATTGTCAAATAGCCAAACAAAATCTCAGTGTTTCACAGCAACATCTTCCCCTCGCAAAATATTACAAAATGACCCATTTTTCAATCGTTCCCCATATCTCACACCTGCTCGGGATCCTCTTGGCACTCCGCTTCCACCTCGCCAGTTGCAGCAGCATCTGTCTGAGATTGGTTAGCAGCAGTTGCTTCGACCGCACCCATTTCTTCGACATCACTTTCAATAGTAGCAAAAACTTGTTCGACAGAGGGAGCCGCTTCAACCGGTGGAGCCTCCGGAGAGCTCCGCACCGGTGCATCATGAGAGCACCCCGGAACATCTTCGTTGACCGACGGCGAGGGTAGCGCCTCCTTTCAGGCCTACAAAAATCATACACCACCAAAAAGTTTTAACAACTTCAAACAAGACCCTCATAAACGACCAACAAGCTTAAAAAATAAGTCTCGCGCCTATCCTACCTGACGGGTTGCTTCGGCGGCCTCCTCAGCCCGACCCCCGCCAGCTATCCAAAACCTGCGCAAAAAGCGCATCGCACAGTTGCGAACTTCAGTGTCGTCAACCTTTAGAGCTCGAACTTCCTCGACGGTCGGGAAAACATGGCTCGGCCGTTTAATCTTGCGAAGATGCTCACAATCAGCCTGACGAAGCGTACTAGCCATAGCCAAGGCCCCAGCATAACCACCGAAGTCAGCCGCGTTCTCGACCAATGAGCTGAACACGTCAAGGTCAGCGCAGAGCCAGTCCCCACAAACCTCCGCGTTAGCAGCAGCAGGAATCGGCTCTGCAACAAAACCACCGGCCTCGGTTAAACAACCATCAAGCTTACACTTATCCTTTTCCATGCTCGCACGCCATGACCCAGTCAGATTACCAATTTGGTCCTCCGCCGACGCCAACGCTTTGTCCTTGTCCTTGTTTGTCGCAACCAAGTCCGCGTTACGCTTCGCCAACTCTACAGCATCCTCTCGGGACTTCGTAGCTTTCTCCATCACACTCTTAGCTTCAATCTCTTTGTTTTCCAAGTTGCGGCAAAGTTTTTCATTCTATTTCTCAAGCTCGTCAATTCGACCATTAAGGCAGTCCATGTTACAACTATCCCTTCGCCGGGCCGAGCGGTTCAACAGCATCAACTCCGCCAGTTTGACATCAACATCATCTAAAATATCAGCCATAGGTTGGTTTGCGAGGCGAAGCTCAGCCTCTGGCACACAAACGCGACCGAATATACGGCCCAGGAAACGCCTTTCCTCCGGAGCACACGGCAAATGACTTGCCCGAAGGTCAGGACTTGTAAATAGATCTGTCGCCGGGTCTGAAACCCCAATCTTCCTCGCAAAATATGGAAGGCTCGACCGGGTCGCCTCACCATACGGCCTCTTGCCCGGAGCCCGCTCTGCCTCAAGATCCCCGGGCGCCTCGAAACCATCCACCCAAATATGCGAGCCAGCAAATTCGGGTATCGACCCGTATGCGGGGCTTTCGGCCTCAATGCTCCGAAGCAAATCATCCTTATCAACGGAGACCATTAACTCCGCAGAAGATGAGGTGACCCCTTTTCCTCGTTTGTTTTCACCAGAAATTCGGGTATCGACCCGTATGCGGGGCTTTCGGCCTCAAAGCTCCGAAGCAAATCATCCTTATCAACAGAGACCATTAACTCCGCAGAAGATGAGGTGACCCCTTTTCCTCGTTTATTTTCACCAGAGGACTCCCTCTCATTTTCCGAGTCACTTCCGGAGGTCTCAGAATCTTTCGCTGAGGAGCTAGCCTCAGAGCTGGACCCTTTCTTAGCACTCTTCTCCTCGTCTTCCCCATCTTCGCCAGATGCAGCCTCGTCATCAGAGATCTGAATCAGAGCTCCAATTCCGCCAACGCGCGGCACACGCCCTCCCGTTGCAAAGCCGACCTTAGCAGCACCTCGGCCACTCGTAGCCGGTATCAAAGCCGAAGAAGATGAACCCCCGGCAACGCCAGACGACACAGCAACCTTCGTCGCCAAAGTTTTCACACGGCCGCCCCTAGCGCCACCGCGGCCTCGACCACGACACCTCTTCGAAACCACAACAACATCTTTCTCCTTCTCGGACGCACGTTTCCTATTCTTCGGCGCATCCTCGCTCGAAGGTGCCGGCCAATCAGGGTACGGAACCCCCAACATGTCGAAGAGTCTGTTAACCCGACCACCGCTTCCAACCGCACTATGGATAGCCTTTACTTCCGAGGTCGAAAGTTTTCCGACAAGATTTTCAATCGCCCGCTGAACCCGGTTAAGAATAGCTTCGACACCACCTTTCCGATTGGAAAATTTCCGAAGGGTACTCTCCCAAATCTTGTTTAAATCAAGCTTTGGCTTCTTCAAACCCTTCGCCTCATAAGCCGAGTCATCCTCAACCTCGAACCAGGGTTGCTTCCGACTAAGGGGCAAAACCTTAGCACAACAGTACTCCTCTACCAGGTCACGAGCGCATTGAGAGCGACCGATCACCCTCAAGCAGTCAACAGCCGCATGCGCCTCTCCGGTCATCAAGGCTTCGTCAGTCACATCCCCGAGGGTCCGAAGCTCGCCGCAAAGCTCAATAGCTCCACCAAGCTTATAATAAAACCAATGCTCCTGCCACCCACTCGTCCATTTATTCTTCTGAGCCTGCACTGGAAGCTCCAACCCAGCCCGATGGCAGAAAGTGTACAATGCAAACTGACCAAAACTGACGTTACCCTCGCTGTCAGTTATTTTTCGTGGCTGCATGTGGACTCGATGAGTTTTCACAAAACCTTCGACATGCGGAACCACACCCTGAGAACGGCAAGCCCACACAAAGATAGATAGCTTCGTAAAGCAAGAAGGCGTCAGCTGATGAAACTTCAATTTAAAACGTTGAAGCACCGAAGTCACAAATGAAGTCACCGAAAAGCGAAGTCCAGCTTCAATGAACTCTTCAAAAATGACAACCTCATCGGCTTCCGGCTTGGGAACAGTTTCCCTAGCGCTGGCCCTCGCTTTTCCTTCCTCGATCCAGCCACGCCTGACGTAGGACGCCAGATCTTAGTCGGAAACCCGGCTGAGTCCAAACTCGAAGGTTACTCCGTCATCCACCACAGTCGGAGACGCAACACGAGCAGTCTGCTTGGACCTAGCCATCTCCCAAGCTCAAAACCCTCGCAGAGCTGACGAACTCACTCAACCCTCGTAGCAAACCTAAGAACCTTCGCAACAAGCAAAGCACAACAGCAGGATGGCTATAGCAAGAGGTTTGCTCAAATTCAAGCTCCCCACCAACCCCACCTTTTTATAGACCAAGGGACGAGCCACCCAACCCGACAAAATCAGCACGGCCCCCGAAAAAATGGCACGAAAAACGAAATGAACAATAACAAAACAAAAATGACGGCCCGGCCCACAAGCAGCCGCGGGCGTCGCTGCCGAGGGACACGTTTCGTTTCCAAACAAAGGGCGTTGCTTGGACCTAAAGATCGTTTTTTAGACCCAAGCCGTCGAGGGGCTACAGTTGGGGGAAGGATCCCTCGGTAGTGACGTCACACAGGCTGACACAGGAGACGACCCTCGCGCATCCTGCATACCTTCGCAAGAACTTTCGTCGTTTGTTAAGTCCTTCGGGTCATTTTTCTCTAACCTTCGGATGTTAGCTCGACCCTTGGGATATTTTCTGTTTTCTTGCAGGCAAGAGGCATGAAAAACACGGTGTGTGACCCTCGCGCGTCCTACAAACCTTCGGAAGTAGCGTCAAGCTCAGCTGACGTCAAGCGAACGCGGGCCTCGTGACTAAAGCGATGGTTCCACAAGCCGAAGGTTAACCCTCGCGTTCCCGCGAGGGTGTGCACGAGCCGGGTGGCGGCAGACGCACGGAAGGCGAGTTAGGGTTTCCCTACTGCTCGTGCTTGTACAATTCGGCCCTTTCGTCGTACGGCCTTAGGGAATCTTTCTTGTACCCTTTTGTAATTTGGTCAGCGTCCCTTGGTATTCCCTATAAATACCAGGGGATGAACAGTGTAAAAATGATGATTTTTGGGGGAAGAGAGAAAAACCACTGTTGTCTGATTTTTCTGCACCTTCGTCTTTGGTTTGATAGTTGGCCACCCTCGCCACTCCTTCCCACGTGTGCGGAGGTAGGGCTGGTGTGATTCCAACACATCGATTTCGGTCTTACACTACATGGCTCAAGTTTAACTCAAGGTGCAATGAGAGACAGTCTCAATACCGTGATGTGCTGACAAAGAAATCCCATCTCGATCTTTTCAATTCACTAAAACTTGGTTCATTTTAAGCAGAGTATGAACAATCCAAGCAAGTGAAAGACTCAGAACTAGAGACATAGCAACCTAGCATATATGAAATAGCTCAAGTGACCCCAACACATCCTACACATGCTAGTTGTCAATCTCAATGGTGAACATGTATCAAATTTTAAGTTCATTAAGCATGTTCATCATTCTAAAAAATAGCTTAGCTCACAACATGTATAAGTGATCAAAGAGAGCCTAAGCTACAAGCATCATCATATATCATTGAAGCATACACTAATCAGAGCATAAGTTCATTCTAAATAGTATAGACATGAAGCTCGAAAAAGCAAGATGAATATGATGAAGTCGGAAAACAGAATTGGAGAAAATAAAAACTAAGCCGACTCATGACCCAAAACAAAAAGGTCAGTCTATGATACAACAAGCAAAATGCTTCCCCCATCTAAAAGGGGCAACACACACCAAGCTCACCTCTCAACCTAGCAAAAGTTGAGAGATCCAAAGGCTTGGTGAAAATATCCGCAACCTGGTTATGGGTGTCTACATGCCTAAGGTCAATGTCGCCTTTCTCGTAGTGATCACGAAGAAAGTGAAAGTGAACATCGATGTGTTTGGTCTTGGAGTGAAGAACAGGGTTCTTTGCTACACTAACGGCAGAAGTGCTGTCACAAAGCAAAGGGACCTGACTGAAATCTAGACCAAAATCACGCAAAGTAGCAACCATCCATAAAAGCTGCGAAGCACAAGAAGCAGCGGCAACATACTCGGCTTCAGTAGTAGACTGGGCTATGTTCGATTGTTTGCAAGAAGACCATGAAACCATAGAAGAGACATGAAACTGACAATTCCCAGAAGTAGACTTGCACTCAAGCCGACATCTGGCAAAGTCCGCATCGGAATAACCACAAAGCAAGAGGGTCGAAGAAGAGTCCGCATCGAAATAACTTGCACTCAAGATGCATTTACAATTTGCATATAACTTGATCTCAAATGCATCATATGATTGTTTATTTTTGTTTATTGCCATGAATGTGTGATCATTAGGTGGTTTTGATTGGCTGAATTCTAGACAGGATGGCTAATATGGCTATATTGTTCATGAAAACTTAAGTCACTATATTAGCTATATGAGGAAGGTCAAGATCTATGCTGAATCTGGACATGCCCTTAAAAACAAAGTTGTAGATATAAATGAAAGGAACAACTTTGGTATAATAAGTTAACTAAGATTTTGCACAGAATTTGAATTGAAACAAATTTGTTTAAACCCTAGAATCTACCCTTGAACTACAGTTTGCAAACCTTTGAGAATCTGACCTTGGCCCTTTAATCAAAGTTGTAGGGAATGACAAATGTGACAACTTTTATGTACACAGAATTTGAAGTTCTTCAGAAAATTTCAATGTAATTTGAGAAACCAGATTGGGTCAAATATGAATTCAAACTCTAATTCAAAAACTAGGCCGAATTGGCACATGGTCCTTTAAGCAAATTTGTAGAGCACAAAATTCTGAACAACTTTCATTCTTATAGATTTTGCACTTTAGTTCAAATTTTGGTCACTATTTAAATGGGGAAAAAACCCACTGTAGCTAGAGACCCAGGAGCCTTGCATGGCGGCCACGGCGGCCACCGCGCGTCGCGGCGTGTTCCGACGTCGACACGTCCCCGTCCACGCGCCACTCGCTCCGTCTGCATGCACCACTCGCTGGTGCACCCTCTGATCTCCTCGTCGCCTACATATGCCCTGTCCTCGCCGCGCTCTTCTTCTTTCCCTTTCCCTCTGTTCTCGCCGGCAAGAGCAGGAAGCTCCGCCGGCAAAATTCACCGCCGACGGGCCTCCTCCGCTGTCGCCGTCTCACCCACACCCCCCGCCGTGACTTTGGCCACCTTCCCGACCCATTGAATCGAGCTCTAACCACCTACATTGCCCGACCGAGTCCCTTCTTCCCCAACTCCGGCAAGTCACCGCCGCGCGGTAAGTCTGAGGCTCCTCGGGTCCAATGGATTGCGCCATTGACTCCGCCTTGACTTGCTGTCTACCATCGGCTCGACCACTGGGTCGCTACCGCGCAGGGAGGACTGGAACACCGTCGTGGAGATTCGGAATGCCGCCACCATTGCCGCCGTCGTCGACCTCAACCTTCCCGAGCCACTCCGACCGAACCGACGCGAGGACCAGCCCTAGCTGAGCACCCTGGTGCCGATGCTTGCCCCCGTTTCAACTCTACCGCGTCGCCTCGCCCGGAACGCCAGCGCGCCGCCGGGAATGGCATGGCCGAGCCGCCATTGCCGCGGCCGCCCTGTCTCCGGACGCCTATAGCCTCAACCGAGCCCATGCCTGTGTCCGTGATGCGTAGGGGAGCACGATGGTGGTGTTGGTTTGGTCTCTGGTCTCGTCGTCAGCGAGAACGGGCGGTGGTTAGCGCCGCCGCGCGCCCGGTCAGCGCACTGGACCGGCCTGACGCCCTGGCCCCGCCTGTCAGCGGCTTAGGTTAGGGTTTTTCTATTTTCAGCGATTATGAACAGTAGTGAGTTTTGTTATTTTTGCTGTATTTTTGTTATAGCTCCTAAAATTCTGAAAATTTTTGTGTAGACTCTCTGACCTGTGTAGAAATTTGTAAAAATAATAAACTAGGAATTTGGACAAGTTTTTATGGGTGTTACAATAGCCAATTAATTAACTTTAGCACATTAAATAATTTTTGTAGGCTTTTCCTGAAGTCCAAAAATTGTGAAATCAATTTTGTAGTACCTTGCATCACAGATTTAACCAAATGAATTGTTTGGTCCACTTGACTCTGGAGTCAGCTTTTGTGTGTTACAGCAAAGTTGTAGAGATTGTGTTAAGCTTCCTAGATTGTCTTATATCACCTAATTTGATGATCGTTAGCTCTGGTTATGGTTAAAACAAGTTGGTTCATGAAATCTGTTCGGAATATCGCTTACGTCAATGTTGTTTCCATTTGTGATGCCTTTTTAAGAATTCATATAAGATTGTTATAGGTTGCTGTACTCTTCCACTGATAGTTGTCCAGAATCATGAGCATTCATTCATATTCGCATCACATGCATCTTATATATACTTGTTTGTTATATTGCGTTTAGAAACCGAAGTTAGCACGGATGAGCCGAAAATCACAGCAAGGGAGGCACCTGTGTTCTACGAGGTTGGATTTGACATCTGTGGGGACGAGCCAGAAGAGAAACCCCAAGGCAAGCCCCGATGCATTTGCCCAAACTTGCAAATTTACAATAATATTACTTGTTCTTAAAATTGGTGCATTAAGTTTAGGAGTTGAATCTCAACAACTTGCTGCATCGACTACCTTGCTTATTCCTTATATTATCCTTGACACTGGGTCATTTACAAAATACTTAGTCTGCTTAGTCTTGCTCAATAGAGTAGGTTTTTAAAAAGAGAGATGCTATTGTTGGGAACCTTTCCCTCGGTATGGGATGGTATAATAAAAATGAGACCGGGCGGGTAACTTACACAGGAAATGGAGTCCTGGTGTAGTGTTTCCGCCTGGTCGCCTAGGGCCCGTTCGCTGTTGGCCTGTTGGATCGAGAACTATTTGTTAGTACTGGTCACATGCTTTGGTAAGCCTACTGTGGCTATGCCCTTACTGGAATGGCACACCCGCGCACTGGGAGTGGAGAGATGGCGGGAGTAGCATGTACCCACCCTGCTCGGTCCCCTGTTGGACGTTACTCAACAAGGCCGTTGTAGGGCAGTGGTGTACTGTACTCCTGGGTGGCGCGGCTCCGATCCGGTTTGAGCAGATCCAAGGGAAGGTTGATATATGCAAGTTTGGTCTTGCATATGTCGTGTGATAAGGAAGCCCCAGCTAGGTAGATCAAGCGGTTCGAATCATCGTTTGCTCCACGAGAATAGGAGACTCGTCCTCGCCCCCTCAGCGTATTTTAAATGATGAAACATTGGAGGATTAATGGGTTGATTATGAGATGTATATTTATTATTTAGACAATATTAGAAATAAGGAATGGCATAACTACTTAGTAGTAGGAGCTTTTATGCAAAGGAAAAATTGTTGATTCTTGCTAAAGCCTTACCTTGATTTCCCCTTAGCCTGCATTTCTGAGTCTTCTCCCCATTTTATTAGTCGCGTAAGTCTTGTTGAGTACTCCTGTACTCAGGGTTCTATGACCCCATGTTGCAGGTGAGACCGCTAAACAGATGTGCTTCGGGCCTTGTTGCATGACCATCTTTCCGGCCGAGGATGATAAGTAGTGTGCCCTTGGGCAGGGTTTTAATATTATGAATATGTTATCAGACTTTCAGCTAGCACTCTAGTACTATCACAACTTGAACTCTTTATCACATATGTTGTAATCATGAACACTGGTTTGTAATATTATGTTTATGTAAGACTTCCGCTAAATTCTCCGATCTGGTATTTTGTATGAAATGTAATGTGCTGTAATGATTGTACTCGGATGATTCCTGTGACCTATGGATACGTCGACCGTATCCAACAGATTAATCCAGTCTTTTGGCACACCAACATAACGGTCAGAGGTCGTTGGACAGACGACAGGTGTAGGTGGGCCACATTATTGGGAGAGTCTGTTACAGGCTTGGTATCGGAGCGGGATCCCCGTGGCAATCAATATAGTAATTTGAAAACCTTCAAAATTTATTTTCTAACGAAAAATTTAAAAAGCTCTTTCTAAATCTTATCTTTTGCTCACCTTAACTTACTTCTTGGTTTGTTAGGAAGGAAGAAAGTGCTGGAAAATATTGCCCTATGTTAAAAAGTTACAAAATTATTTTGGTGGGTATGCAAGTAAGTAGATTATGTCGTATGCGTAGAATCGTAAGTATGCATTATTTCATCTTGCATCAATTAAATTCTAATAAATTCTCCTCCTTAATAGATATCAGGTTAAGAGTATAACTGTGCTAACTTGTAGCTACACAAATTGACTTTAGTTTAAAATTATTCCAGGCATGGCACGCACCAAGCAGACCGCTCGGAAAAGCACGGGACCGAGGGGAGTCCCACGCCACCAGCTTGCACCACGCATAGGGGAGGGCAGCAGCAGCCGCAGCAGCCGCAACCGCAAGGCGGAGCTTCGTGCTGAGGTCGCGAGGCTCACTACCGCGCTTGCGGAGGCCACCAGGGAGCGGGCGCGGGATGCCATGCTGATCGGCTTGCTGCAAGAGCAGCGGAAGGAGGCTCTCGCAACCGAGGCTGACCTGGAGGAGGAGAATGAGAAGCTGCGCAAGATGAGGGATGAAGCCTGGCGCCGAGAGGACCTGGCACGCGCTCGGGTCTTTCACCTAGAGTTCCAGATAGAGGACATGGAGGTCTATGCCAACAACCTGCACGAGGAGATTCACGTCCTGAACAATCGCCTTAACCCCTATCATGGCCCTGGGGCAGCAGAGATGGAGGATGGTGTGGTTCTGGCTGACGGGGGAGAGCCCGATGAGGAGGAGACGAGCCCGACTTAGTGATTGAGATCGACGATAGTGACGACGAGGGTGGTCACGTCTCCGGCCTTGACACTGACCAGGAGGAGTGATCCTAGCATGGGTAGTTCGTAAGTAGTAGTATGGGAGGGTAGTTGCACTAGGTAGTCCTGTCAGGAGCGGACTTGTGTAATAAATAAATCAGACCTTGTGATGTTGATGCAACTGCTTTTGCTGATATGCAATGGAAGTTTATGACTAGTTAATTATGAGTTAATTGTAAATGTTTATGAAATAATTGTGTATGTTACAGATGCCGGTGCATATGCGTGGTTCGGCGGGAACTGGTACGTCCCGGGATGGGGAAACCCCGCGCAACCGCCACCACCACCCCCAACCTTGGCTGAGGCTATTGCTGCATTGGCTACGGTAACAGCTCACAACACTAAGCTGCTACAAGCTTTGGCTCAGGACCGCGGGCAGGGTCGCCGCGGGCAGGGGCATCAGGATGTCAACAGCACGTACAATTGAGCAGAAGAACCTTTGGATACACGCCCTCTGCTCTTTGCTAGAGCAGAAGAACCTCTGGAAGCAAATGAATGGCTGCATACTGTTGAGCAGAAATTCAAATTGATCCGATGCACACACATTCAGAAGCCTCTTTTTGTAGCACAACAGTTTAGGGGACTAGCAGGCACTTGGTGGGCAAATTATTTGGCCACACAAGCTGCTGGGCATCAGGTCACTTGGGCTGAATTTTGCGAAGTTTTTAGAGCACATCACATTCCGGCGGGCATCATGCAAATAAAGCTGGAGGAATTTCTCAAACTGCAGCAGGGTACTCAATCAGTGATGTAGTATGTGAGCAAGTTCAATCATCTCTCTCAGTATGCTCCTGAACATGTTAACACTGATGCTAAGAAGAAGCAGTGCTTCATGCGAGGGCTGAGCACTAAGCTGCAAACCATGATGACCACCTATGCCAACTCCACCTTCAATGACATTGTGAGTATTGTCATCACTTTAGAAGAGAAGAATCGTGTGCACAAGGAAGCAAAAAGGAGGAAGACTGCTCAAGTTGGCGCATCTAGGAGTGTGCCAAAACGTCCCAAGTTCCTATACCATGCTGTTCCTCATGCTCATGTACCTACTCGCCCACCACAGCACTACTACCAGCCCCAAGCTAATGCCAAAACCTCATCTCAGTCTCAGTACCCACGACAAACCAATGCACCTAGCTCCCAAACCACAAATGCCCCAAAGACCAGTAACCCTTGTTACAACTGTGGCGGGTCAGGACATTTTGCTAAGAATTGTCCTTCACCAAAGAATTTTAATTCCAATGTTCCTTGCCAGCAGGGTAATCAAGCCAATCCACAAAATAAGCAGCAGCAAGGCAACCGTTTTGGTTCTCGATCAGGCACGCAGAAGATTTATGTGGCACCCAAGATCGGACAGGTTCATCATACTCAAGTTGAGGCTATTCCAGAAGGAGAACTAGTTATGCTGGGTACGTTTCCTATTGCCAACCATTTAGCAGTTACACTTTTTGACTCCGGTGCATCGCATTCATTCATCAATAGAGAGTTAGTCAGGAAGCATGCAATCCCAATATGTGAGTCCAAGGGGAAAATATCTATACTATCAACAGGGGGTCGGCTGTATGCCAACGAATTAGTACATCAGGTTCCAATAAAGATGGGACGACATGTTTATCCCACTTCTATGATTGTGCTGAATCATCAGACCTTAGATGTGATTTTGGGGATGAACTGGATGCAGCGTTACGGGGATGTATTAGATACATTGAATAGGACTGTTCGTTTAAATTCGCCAGACCAAAAATCCTAGATTCTCATCCAACTTCCAAAACCGAAACTGATGAGCCCGAAGATATGTGCTATGGTTAGTGAAGGAGTTGAGAATGTCCCAGTGGTACGAGAATTCCCTGATGTGTTCCTGGAAGAGTTGCCCGGTCTGCCACCTGACAGAAATGGGGAGTTCGTGATTGAGTTGCAACCAGGGACGACACCTGTATCCCGAAGAGCTTATAGAATGGCTCCAAAGGAATGAGCCGAGTTGAAGACTCAGTTAAAAGAGCTCTTATAGAAGGGTTTTATCTGGCCTAGTTCCTCTCCCTAGGGATGTCCCGCTATCTTTGTGAAGAAGAAGGACAAAACTTTAAGGATGTGTGTAGACTATCGTCCCCTCAAAAACAAATACCCCCTTCCACGCATTGATCTTCTCTTTGACTAGCTCGCCGGAGCTAAAGTTTTCTCCAAAATAGATCTTAGATCAGGGTACCACCAGATAAAGATTAGACCCAAAGATATTCCTAAAACTGCCTTCACAACTCGATATGGCCTGTATGAATATCTTGTCATGTCCTTTGGCCTAACTAATGCTCCAGCCCATTTCATGTATCTCATGAACTCTGTGTTCATGCCTGAGCTCGATAAGTTTGTGGTAGTATTCATCGATGATATCCTGATATATTCCAAAACTAAAGAAGAACATGCTGAACATCTTCGCATTGTACTGACTCGTCTGCATGAGCATCACCTATATGCTAAATTCAGCAAGTGTGCTTTTTGGTTAGAAGAAGTCCAATTCCTGGGTCATGTGCTATCTGCTGAGGGTATTGCAGTTGATCCCGGAAAGGTGCAAGATATTCTGAAGTGGAAGTCGCCAACCACAGTTCATCAAGTCCGCAGTTTCCTCGGGATGGCTGGTTATTATCGTCCATTCATTCTTGGGTTTTCAAAGATAGCCAAACCTATTACTGAGTTGCTCAAGAACCAAGTAAAATTTAAATGGACTTCTGAGTGTGAGCAAGCCTTTCAAACCCTAAAGAAGCTGCTTACCACAACACCAATATTTGCTCAACCAGATATTGAGAAACCTTTCGATGTATACTGTGATGCCTCCGGAATCGGTCTTGGCTGCGTATTAATGTAAGAAGGAAGAGTCATTGCCTATGCATCTAGATAGCTCAAGTGACATGAAGAACATTATCCTACTCATGATCTGGAGTTAGCTGCAGTAGTGCATGCACTAAAAATATGGCGCCATTATTTGTTGGGGAATACCTGTCATATGTACACTAACCACAAGAGTTTGAAGTACATCTTTACTCAGGAAGACTTGAATATGTGGCAAAGGAGGTGGCTAGAGTTAATCAAGGACTATGATCTAGAAATACATTACCACCCAGGTAAGGCAAACGTAGTTGCTGACGCTCTCAGTCGGAACCCTCACTGCAATTGTTTAACAATTGCACCCATGCATCTTAGTCTGTGTCAAGAGCTGGAAAAGTTGGGTATAGAAATAGTTTCACAGGGAAGCCTGACTAATGTTAGAGTCGAGCCTACCATACGAGAAGAAATTATAGCAGCCCAGAAAGTGAGCAAGGGAATAGGTCATATTATGGCAAAAATCAAAGCAGGAGAAATAACTTGTTTCAGAGTTGATGAGGTAGGTGTGTTATGGTTTAAGGACCGACTAGTTGTTCCGAAGATACCCGAGCTCAGACAGAAGATTCTTGATGAAGCTCATCTTACCAGGTTAGCTATCCATCCAGGAAGTAATAAAATGTATCAAGATTTGAAACAAAGATTCTGGTGGACAAAGATGAAGATTGAAATAGCTCGCTATGTGGCTCAGTGTGACACTTGTCAGAATGTAAAGGCAGTACGCTTGAAGCCAGCAGGTAAGTTACAACCCTTGCCTATTCCAGCATGGAAATGGGAAGATATTAGCATGGATTTCATAGTAGGTCTTCCCAAAACTTCCAAGGGATTTGATTCTATATGGGTAATTGTGGATCGTCTAACAAAGTCAGCTCATTTTATTCTGGTCAAAGCCAAATTTAGAACTCATGTTTATGCCCGAATCTATATTGCCCGAATCTTGAGTCTTCATGATGTGCCAAAGACCATAGTCTGTGACAGAGGAACACAGTTTGTCTCTTAGTTTTGGAAGCAATTGCATAATGCGTTGGGAACCAAACTTCTTTTCAGCACAGCCTATCATCCTCAGACTGGAGGTAAAACCGAGAAGGTGAATCAGATTTTAGAGGATATGTTGAGATCCTGTGTGCTCACCTATCCTGATCAATGGGATGAATGTCTTCCATTAGCAGAGTTCTCTTATAATAATAGCTATCAAGAAAGTATCAGGATGGCACCATTTGAAGCACTTTATGGACAAAGGTGTCGAACCCCATTGAACTGGTCAGAGCCTGGCGAGAGAAGCTTTTTCTGAATCGATTTAGTAAAAGAAGCTGAAGAAAAAGTAAAACAAATACAAAGTAATCTGAAGGTAGCCCAGACCCGACAAAAGAGTTACGCGGACAGAAGAAGAAGACCGTTAGTATTTTCTGAGGGAAGCTATGTATACTTGAAAGTGTCACCCATGAAGGGAGTGGTTCAGTTTGGTGTAAAGGGAAAACTGGCACCTCGATACATTGGACCGTTCAAAATTATAAAGCGGTGTGGAAAGCAAGCTTACCGGTTAGAGTTGCCGAAACAACTTACAGCTGTACATAATGTATTGCATGTGTCTTAGTTAAAGCAATGTTTGCGAGTGCCCGATCAAGTGATGAATTATGAAGGCGTGGACATTCAGCCCAGATATGACTTATTCAGAATATCCAGTCAAAGTACTTGATCAAAAGGATCGAGTCACCCGAAGTAGAACTGTTAGATTCTATAAAGTGCAATGGGATAAACACTCAGAAGAAGAAGCCACCTGGGAATCTGAAGATTTTCTGCTGGAGCACTTTCCGGATTTCCTCGCTTCTGTTTAGGTATGTGTTTCGCCGGTTTAGGAAAGCTTATATGAGTACTCTAGAGGAAAATCATAGATTTAGACCCTGACACATTTCCTTTTCCATTATCTAGCCAGTTAAACCAATCTCGTGATGAGATTTCTTTAAGGGGTGAGGAGCTGAAACACCTCTGGTGTCTAAGTCAACTAAAACCTAACATGTTATTTGCTATATGAGGAAGGTTAAGATCTAAGCTGAATATGGACATGGACCCAAAAACAAAGTTGTAGATATAAATGAAAGGAACAACTTTGGTATAATAAGTTAACTAAGATTCTGCACAGAATTTGAATTGAAATAAATTTGTTTAAACACTAGAATCTACCCTTGAACTACAGTTTGCAAACCTTTGATAATCTGACCTTGAACCTTTAATCAAAGTTGTAGGGAACGACAAATGTTACAACTTTCATGTACACAGAATTTGAAGTTCTTTAAAAAATTTCAAAGTAATTTGAGAAACCAGTTTGGGTCAAAATTGAATTCAAACTCTAATTCAAAAACTAGGCTGAATTGGCACATGGTCCTTTAAGAAAATTTGTAGACCACAAAATTCTGAACAACTTTCATTCTTACAGATTTTGCACTTTAGTTCAAATTTTGGTCGCAATTTAAATGGGGACAAAACCCACTGTAGCTACAGTCCCAGGAGCCTTGCATGGCGGCCACGACGGCCACCGCGCGTCGTGGCGCGTTCCGGCGTCCACACATCCCCGTCCACGCGCCACTCGCTCCGTTCGCATGCACCACTCGTTGGCGCACCCTCCGAGCTCCTCGTCGCCTACATATGCCCTGTCCTCGCCGCGCTCTTCTTCTTTCCCTTTCCCTCTGTTCTCGCCGGCAAGAGCAGGATGCTCCGCCGGCAAATTTCACCGCCGACGAGCCTCCTCCGCTGTCGCCGTCTCACCCACACCCCCCGCCGTGACTTTGGCCACCTTCCCGACCCGTTGAATCGAGCTCTAACCACCTACATTGCCCGGCCGAGTCCCTTCTTCCCCAACTCCGGCAAGTCACCGCCGCGGGTGAGCTCACCGTCGCGCGGTAAGTCTGAGGCTCCTCGGGTCCAATTGATTACGCCATTGACTCCGCCTTGACTTGCTGTCTAACATCGGCTCGACCACCGGGTCGATACCGCGCAGGGAGGACCGGAACGCCGTCGCGGAGATTCGGAACGCCGCCACCATTGCCGCCGTCGTCGACCTCAACCTTCCCGAGCCACTCCGACCGAACCGACGCGAGCACCAGCCCTAGGTGAGCACCCTGGTGCCGATGCTTGCCCCGGTTTCAACTCTACCACGCCGCCTCGCCCGGAATGCCGGCTGGCCGCCGGGAATGGCATGGCCGAACCGCCATTGCCGCGGCCGCCCTGTCTCCGGACGCCCATAGCCTCAACCGAGCCTATGCCTGTGTCCGTGATGCGTAGGGGAGCACGATGGTGGTGTTGGTTTGGTCTCTGGTCTCGTCGTCGGCGAGAACGGGCGGTGGTCAGCGCCGCCGGGCGCCCGGTCAGTGCGCTGGGCCGGCCTGACGCCCTAGCCCCGCCTGTCAGCAGCTTAGGTTAGGGTTTTTCTATTTTCAAGGATTATGAACAGTAGTGAGTTTTGTTATTTTTGCTGTATTTTTGTTATAGCTCCTAAAATTCTGAAAAGTTTTGTGTAGACTCTCTGACCTGTGTAGAAATTTTTAAAAATAATAAACTGGGAATTTGGACATGTTTTGATGGGGTGTTAAAATAGCCAATTAATTAACTTTAGCCCATTAAATAATTTTTGTAGGCTTTTCCTGAAGTCCAAAAATTTTGAAATCAATTTTGTAGTACCTTGCATCACATAACACACCTCTGCAAAAATTTTGAGCCCCTTTGGTGAAAACAAATTTTCAACCTTAATAATTAAACCTTTAATTAATAAGTAATTATGAGTTTGATTGATTTAATTTCTGAAGTTTAAGTATGCATTATAAGTTAGAAAGGTTGGTATACCACTGCTATGTTAATGAGTCAATTCACATAGAAAGTTTGGGTAGATAAAAGCTCTTTTAGTGGTATCATGGTTGGGTTGATCTAAACAAGCAAAGTGTTTAACTAACAATTTGTGTAAAATAAATAGGTTTATTTTTGTTGAAGCAAATCATGATAAACAAAGTTGCATTTGTGTCTTGGATAGTTCTCTACTGAATGCCTATGTTATGGGTTAACCACTTGACCATTGTGATCATGGTTTTGGCATGAAACTAGCCTTGCATTATTCCAGTCATTTTTCTGGATCAGTTTCGGGGGAAATAAGATATCATCATGATAATGAGGTTTTCTGTTGCAATGTTGTATAACAAAGTTGTAGCACTTTTGCATATCTAGCTGCTCCTAAAATTTCGTAATTGTTGGATGAATGAGATGGGAGTTATGCTCTGTTCAATCTGGGTATGAGGTGCTGTCCAGAATCTGGACAGTTTGTGAAAACTGAACTGTTAGGAGTATTAAACTTGCGAATCAGTTTTAGTGTATTATAAGAAAGATGTAGAGGATTTCATGTGCTTTCTAGAATCGTTTAGATCATGATAGTTGATGGTTCTGAACTCCAGTTATGGTCTGTGGAACAGAGGTGTTTAAATCTGTCCAGAATCTGGACAGATTTAGCCAAATGAATTGTTTGGTCCACTTGACTCTGGAATCAGCTTTTGTGTGTTACAGCAAAGTAGTAGAGATTTTGTTAAGCTTCCCAGATTGTCTTATATCACCTAATTTGATGACACTTAGCTCTGGTTATGGTTAAAACAAATTGGTACATGAAATCTGTTCGGAATATCGCTTATGTCAATGTTGTTTCCATTTGTGATGCCATTTTAAGAATTCATATAAGATTGTTATAGGTTGCTGCACTCTTCCACTGATAGTTGTCCAGCATCATGAGCATTCATTCATATTCGCATCACATGCATCTTATATATACTTGTTCGTTATATTGTGTTTAGAAACCGAAGTTAGCACGGATGAGCCGAAAATCGCAGCAAGGGAGGCACCTGTGTTCTACGAGGTTGGATTTGACATCTGTGGGGACGAGCCAGAAGAGGAACCCCAAGGCAAGCCCCGATGCATTTGCCCTACCTTGCAAATTTACAATAATATTACTTGTTCTTAAAATTGGTGCATTAAGTTTAGGAGTTGAATCTCACCAACTTGCTGCATCGACTACCTTGCTTATTCCTTATATTATCCTTGACACTGGGTCATTTACAAAATAATTAGTCTGCTTAGTCTTGCTCAATAGAGTTGGTTTTTGAAAAGAGAGAAGCTATTGTTGGGAACCTTTCCCTCAGTATGTGATGGTATAATAAAAATGAGACCGGGCGGGTAACTTACACAGGAAATGGAGTCCTGGTGTAGTGTTTCCGCCTGGTCGCCTAGGGCCCGTTCGCTGTTGGCCTGTTGGATCGAGAACTATTTATTAGTACTGGTCACATGCTTCGGTAAGCCTACTGTGGCTATGCCCTTACTGGAATGGCGCACCCGCGCACTGGGAGTGGAGAGATGGCGGGAGTAGCGTGTACCCACCGTGCTCGGTCCCCTGTTGGACGTTACTCAACAAGGCTGTTGTAGGGCAGTGGTGTACTGTACTCCTAGGTGGCGCGGCTCCGGTCCGGTTTGAGCAAATCCAAGGGAAGGTTGATATATGCAAGTTTGGTCTAGCATATGTCGTGTGATAAGGAAGCCCCAGCTGGGTAGATCAAGCGGTTCGAATCATCGTTTGCTCCACGAGAATAGGAGACTCGTCCTCGCCCCCTCAGGGCAGTTTAAATGATGAAACATTGGAGGATTAATGGGTTAATTATGAGATGTATATTTATTATTTAGACAATATTAGAAATAAGGAATGGCATAACTACTTAGTAGTAGGAGCTTTTATGCAAAGGAAAAATTGTTGATTCTTGCTAAAGCCTTAAAATGATTTCCCCCTTAGCGTGCATTCCTGAGTCTTCTCCCCATTTTATTAGTCAGGTAAGTCTTGTTGAGTACTTCTGTACTCAGGGTTCTATGACCCCATGTTGCAGGTGAGACCGCTGAACAGATGTGCTTCGGGCCTTGTTGCATGACCATCTTTCTGGCCGAGGATGATAAGTAGTGTGCCCTTGGGCAGGGTTTTAATATTATGAATATGTTATCAGACTTTCAGCTAGCACTCTAGTACTATCGCAATTTGAACTCTTTATCACCTATGTTGTAATAATGAACACTGGTTTGTAATATTATGTTTATGTAAGACTTCCGCTGAATTCTCCGATCTAGTATTTTGTATGAAATGTAATGTGCTGTAATGATTGTACTCGGATGATTCCTGTGATCTATGGATACGTCGACCGTATCCAACAGATTAATCCAGTCTTGTGGCATACCTACATAACGGTCAGAGGTCGTTGGATAGACGATAGGTGTAGGTGGGCCACATTATTGGGAGAGTTTGTTACACTGGCTCTCCGTCCTGGTCCGCGTCCATCGCAGCAGTCGTCGCCATGAGCGTCGTAAGAGGCTTGGCCTCACCCATGTCGAACTTCTTCAGGATGTCCTTCGTGTATTTTCCTTGAAGCACGAACGTCCAATCTCGGGTTTGCTTGATTTGCAACCCGAGGAAGAAAGTCAACTCACCCATCATACTCATCTCAAACTCCCTGCTCATAGTATCTGCAAACTTGGCAACAAGTGCGTGAGAGGAGCCACCAAAGATGATATTATCCACGTAAATCTGAATCAAAACAGTGTCATTGCCTTGCTTGAGGAGAAACAGAGTTTTATCTACCCGTCCCATTTTAAAACCCTTGGAGAGCAGAAAAGTTTTCAAACGATCGTACCAAGCTCTCGGGGCTTGTTTCAAACCATATAAAGCTTTTGTAAGTTTGAAAACATGGTTTGGAAACTTGGGACTCTCGAAACTAGGGGGTTGCCTAACATAAACCTCTTCCTCTATATACCCATTCAAGAAAGCACTCTTGACATTGAAGGACCGAGAATGCAAAAGCAAGGCGACCAGAGGGGGGGTGAATGGGAGCCTAAAAAATTTCTCTCGAAACTTCGGCCCTTATCCCAAAAATCAACCTTCAAAAGCTTTTACCGAAAAGTGATGCCCACGACCCTTGGAAGAGGGTGGATGGTCCCTAGGATCAGAGCGAGGCACCACAAAGCAAAAGCGAATCAAACACCAAAGGTACCGGCTCTAGTTCGACCCCAAACACCCGACTCCCGAACGTAGATACAGAGCTACGTCGAGAAATCTCCAAATACCTATGCTAACAAGTAGCAAAGATACCTAGAGAGGTTTCTTGGTCAACTCTAGGGCCAAACGAGAAGTCCGAAAACCAAGCGAAGAAGCCGGGAGAGCAAACACACTAAAGCTCAGCCTAGAGCCGATTCCCGGACTGTCCGGACCCCCATTCCCGGACTGTCCGCGGTCCCCTGGCGGATTGTCCGCCGGCAAAAATCGCCAAACAACACAGTTGCTGAACACCCGTGCACGACTCCCGGACTGTCCGCCGGTAAAGCCGAAACAACTCAGCCGAGCCACGTGACCACTGACTCGGTCGGAGCTCGACGCGCGGACTGTCCGCGCCCCCAATGGCGAACTGTCCGCGGATGAACAAAAAGGGCGATTTTGGTCGCCCTAAACTCAAATCTCCAAATCGATCCAAATCAAAATCCCTTGATCCCAAACATGGAGAGGATGATCATGAGGTAGTTAGGAGACTATCCCCAAGAAATCATCCGCTCAAATCAACTCAATCAACGGGAAATCGAAGGAGAAGATGTATGAACGAAAAAACGCCACAAAAATTGAATCGACCCGATCTACTTGTTCGTGAGGAGTTAGATGAATTCCTTTGGTGGAAATGAACTCCTCACTATAAAGAACAAGTTGATTCAAGTGGATTTCAAAAAGACGCAGTAGAGAGGGAGATCGAGTGATGGGAAAATCACGGAGAAACAAAGAACGCGAAGAACAAATGTCAAAACGCGAATCAAGACATCGATCTGCAACCGTGTGGCTACCACACGCTACAACAGTGAGAATACGGTCTCACTTCCTCAAAATCTCATGAACACAGAGGTATGGTTCTCTGCGGATCTCGGTTGCTACAGCAGGGGATTAGGAGAGCAGGAAAACCTAGAAGGCAAAGAGCAGATGACTGAGATGGTTTGGGAGGTGGATGTCTCCCCCTACTTATCCTAATTCTAATTCTCACTCTACGCCTGACTAATTACAGAGCGAACTAGCTAAACCCAAGGGTTATTTTGGACCAACTCGTGGTAGGTTGTGATCCGACGGCCACGCCCGCAGAACTGGTAGTGTTGCCTCGATGCAACCTCACCGATTGCCGCCACGTGCCGCCACCACTCTGCTTGTCCTTTTCACGGACTTCGCCCCCAGTTTTGAGGCCCATACCGGGAATCCAGCCTTCATGACCAACCCCCGGTTTTGAGGCCCAAACCTCGAAACCAGCCATCAATCGCCTGAGTTTTGTGGCCCAAACTCAGAAACCCGCTAGCGCGCAGGTTTTGAGGCCCAAACCTGGAAACCGTCCTCAGCCCGAGTTTTGTGGCCCAAACTCGGCAAACCCGCAGCACCCAGGTTTTGTGGCCCAAACCTGGAAACCGTCCACCGGTGGTTTTTTTGTGGCTCAACTACCAAACTGAGCCGTAGAAGGGATGCACCGCCCGTGCACCCCGTCCACACGCAACTCTTCGCTAGTCGCTGTCCCAGGCTATCAGCCACCACAGCTGATCCTTAGGCCACCGGTCCCTCAGTCCAAGCCTCACGTCCGCCCTTCACCGCTCCCGGTCCATCGGCACGACACGTCTCTACTTGACCTTCACCTTGCCTTCGATCACTGTATCCGTGCTCAATACCTGCACAACACAAGCCAAAGAACATGCGCATCGAACTAGTTGACAATCACTCATCACTCGAGACTCGTCATACACCCATGTATCTGCAATCTCCCCCTTGATGAGTGCATTGTCAACTACCAACACAAATCATAATGGAATAGAGGAAGAAGAAGGAAGAGGGAGAGAGAACTCAACCAAATGACCCAAAAGCATAACAAAGCCGAAGAAGGTCAAGTGGAAAGAGCAAGACAACTTGGTCCCCAAAGACATGGGCAACGGCTCGACGTAACCAAGCAAAGCAAAGCTAGCCCTCAAGAAGAGGTAGAACAGGCTCAACACTGCTAGCAGGAAAGCTCGACACTGAAGGACCGAGAAAGCACTAGCAAGGCGACCAGAGGGGGGTGAATGGGAGCCAACAAAATTTCTCTTGAAACTTTGGCCAAATGTCCCAAAATCAACCCCCGAAAGCTACGACCGAAACCGTGATGCCCACGACCCTTGGAAGAGGGTGGATGTTCCCTAGGATCACAGCGAGGCACCACAAAGCGATAACGAACCAAAAACCAAAAGCTCCGGCACAAGTCCAACCCTTGAAAACCGAGTCCCGAACGTAGATAGACGGCTACATCGAGAAGTCTCCAAATACCTATGCTAACAAGTAGCAAAGATACATAGAGAGGTTCTTTGGTCAACTCTAGGACCAAACGAGAAGTCCGGAAATCAAGCGAAGAAGCCAGGAGAGCAAACGCACAAAACCGGAAGCTTCAGCAGGGTCCCGGACTGTCCGGACCACAGGTCCCGGACTGTCCGCGGATACTGCGGACTGTCCGCGAGGAAGGCCCAGACTGTCCGCCGACAAAATCCTCAAAACTGCAAGTCTGCTGAAGTCCCCTCGTCGACTCCCGGACTGTCCGCGAGTCCCAACGGCGGACTGTCCGCGGTACAAAAAGA
Source organism: Coix lacryma-jobi var. lacryma-jobi (assembly GCA_009763385.1). Classification (NCBI taxonomy): domain Eukaryota; kingdom Viridiplantae; phylum Streptophyta; class Magnoliopsida; order Poales; family Poaceae; genus Coix; species Coix lacryma-jobi. The sequence goes on from CM019829.1 coordinate 73,764,085, forward strand.
ACTTGTCCTTACAAGCTACGTAGCCACGAACTCGGCTAGAGCCCGACCCCCGGACTGTCCGCGCCCCTAGTGGCGGACTGTCTGTGGATGAACAGAGAGGGCGATTTTGATCGCCCTTCTCACGAATCCTCTCAAATCCGAATCAAAACTCAATCCCACGTTCCCAAACTTGGAGAAGATGATCACGAGGTAGTTAGGAGACTATCCCCAAGAAATCATCCTCTCAAATCAACTCAAACACCGGGAAATCGAAAGGGGAGGAGAATGAATCGAAAAAGCGCCACGAAAATGAAATCAACCCGATCTACTTGTTCGTGAGGAGTTAGATGAATTCCTTTGGTCGAAATGACCTCCTCACTATAAAGAGCAAGTTAATTCAAACGGATTTTGCAAAGACGCACTAGAGAGGGAGATCGAGTGACGGGAAAATCGCGGAGAAACGAAGAACGCGAAGAACACAAACCAAAACGCGAATCAAGTCATCGATCTGCAACCGTGTGGCTACCACACGCTACAACAGTGAGGTTACGGCCTCACTTCCTCAAAATCTCCAGTACACAGAGGTATGGTTCTCTGCGGATCTCAGCTAGCTACAGCAGGGGATTGGGAGAGCAGGAAGCCCTAGAAGCAAAGAGCAAATGACTGAGATTCATGGGGAGGTGGGTGTCTCCCCCTACTTATCCTAATTCTAACTATTCCTAATTCCCACTCTACCCCTAACTACTTACAGAGCGAACCAGCTAAACCCTAGGGTTATTCTGGACCAACTCGAAGGTAGGTGGATCCGACGGCCACGCCCGCACAACTGGTAGCGTTGCCTCGACGCAACCTCACTGATTGCCGCCACGTGCCGCCACTACTCTGCTCATCCTTTTCACGGACCTCGCCCCCGGTTTTGTGGCCGAAACCGGGAAACCAGACCTTCACGTCCACCCCCGGTTTTGAGGCCCAAACCGGGAAACCAGCCTCCAAGTCCATCCCCTGGTTTTGAGGCCGAAACCAGGAAACCCGCCAGCGCCCAGGTTTTGAGGCCCAAACCTGGAAACCGTCCTCAACCCGAGTTTTGTGGCCCAAACTCGGAAACCTGCAGCGCCCAGGTTTTGAGGCCCAAACCTAGAAACCGTCCACCCGATGGTTTTTCTCTGGCTCTACCACCAAACTGAAGCTGTAGAAGGGATGCACCGCCCGTGCACCCCGTCCACCGACACGTGTTCCCAGGTCCTCGACCCAAGCAACACCGTGCCCGCAAGTCTCCGCTCGTCGCTGTCCCAGGCTGCCAGCCACCACAGCTGATCCTCAGGCCACCGGTCCCTCAGTCCAAGCCTCACGTCCGACCTTCGCCACTCTCGGTGCCTCGGCACGACGTCTCTACTTGACCTTCACCTTGCCTCTGATCACTGTATCCGTTCTCAACACCTACACAGCACAAGCCAAAGAACATGCGATCAAACCCGTTGACAATCACTCATCACTCGAGACTCGGCATACACCCATGTATCCGCAGACACCAATTGAAATATCAGTTGACCATCAAGCAAAATAGAGCTAGCCCTCAAGAAGAGGCAGAACGGGCTCAACACCGCTAGCGAGAAAGCTCGATACCAACTGAAGAGTGTTGATGCTCACTAAGTGTTATATTCTTAGCATCAACAAGGTCATATAACGCAACACAAGGACTTAAAATCAACCAAAAACCTTTTATAAACTAACGATTTCCACTTGTCCTTGAGTTTTATTTGAATGTAGGTAATTGCAGGTTTTTTTGAGAAAAATGACCAAGAGGACCCACTAGGAGGCAAGCACACTCACCTGGGCTCACTTTGGGCCAAGGTGGGGTGGCGCCCGGCACACCTAGCTGGCGACCGCTAGTGTAGTGAGGCCCAAACTCCTCCCCTACCACGTTACTGATCCAGGGGAGGCATGCCACACTCATTTGCAGCCATTGATCACTAGGGTCGTTGCATCCAAGGGCTAAGATGAGATGTCACGTGCATCATGACCCAATTGCCCATGTGACGGTTATTTGGTCATGCAACCTGAAGGACCGAGAAGCTAGCCGAAAGCGACCAGAGGGGGGGTGAATGGGAGCTTCAAAATTTCCTTTCGGAAACTAGATGCCACTGTCCCAAAATCAACCCCAAGAGCAAACCCTAGAGCTTGCTAATGTCCATGACCCTAGATGTAGGGTGGATGCTTCCTAGAAGCACAGCGGGACACTAGACAACCCTAGAAAGCCAACGCAAAAGACGGAACTCGAATCCGATCAAGAACGAACGAACCGCGAACGAAAACGCGCGAAACTGGATCGACCAGACTCTGGCCAGCGTCCGGTCAGCAGGGACCGGACGCGTCCGGTCAACAAAAATCGGCTCTGGAACCTTACTGTTCGCGACCGGACTCATGGGTACGGAGCGTCCGGTCGAGAGCAGTGCGTCCGGTCAGAAGCGAACAAACACGATGAACAGTGGAAGCGATGCGTCCGGTCAAAACGTGAACTGAGCGTCCGGTCAAAGTGAAGAACATGACAACCTACTGTTCATCGACCGGACTCACGGACCGAGCGTCCGGTCACCCCGACTGAGCGTCCGGTCGACTCGCAGCAGCCCTGTTCGTCCACCGATTTGCCTCTATCTCACCCAAAACAATTCCTCTAGGGATCAACCTTGGTGAGATGAGTCACAAAGAGTATAGTGAGCTATCTCTAAGAGATCATGGCTCGAACCTATCTCCAAATCGATGAATCGAAGAGTTTCGGGGGAAGAGAGAAAACTTGACCCGAAACGAAAAATCAATTGATCTCCTAGACCGTGAGGTTAGAGGATGATTCCTTCGGTGGAAAGAAGTGCCTCACGATCTAGAACAACTTGGTTCAAACGGATTTGCAAAAGATGAACCGAGCAAAAAGATCAAGCGACGGGAAAATCGTGGAGAAAAGGATTCCGCGAAAAACACAACGGAAATCACAGCCACGAGTTCGAATCAAGGACGCAAATCAAGCCAACGATCTGTGCTCCAAGGTGAGGATACGGCCTCACTTCCTCAACTCAACAGTACACAGAGTGGAGTCTCTCTGCGGATCTCAACTAGCTAAAGCAGGGACGGGAGAGCAGGAAACCCTAGCAAATGAAACAACTAACTGAGATAGCTAAAACTGAGATAGAGAGGAGGGTGTCTCCCCTGGACTACTTATACTAATCTAGACTAAACCTATTTCCTACTCTACCCCTCTCTAAACTAATTACAGAGCGAACCAGCTAATACCCTAAGGCTATTCTGGTCCAACCCGCGGTGGTAGGTAGATCCGACGGCCACGCCCGCTCGAACCGAAGCGTTGCCTCGACGCAACCTCTGGATCGCCGCCACGTGCCGCCCTCGCTCTGCACCCCCGGTTTTGTGGCCCAAACCGGGAAACCAGCCTTTTCCAGCAACCCCCGGTTTTGAGGCCCAAACCGGGAAACCAGCCCATCAGCCTGAGTTTTGTGGCCCAAACTCAGAAACCCGCAGCGCCCGAGTTTTGAGTCCCAAACTCGGAAACCGGCCCATCGCCCGAGTTTTGTGGCCAAACTCGGAAACCGTCCGCGCCCAGGTTTTGTGGCTCAACCTGGAAACCGAGCACCCTAGTTTTGAGGCCCAAACTCGGAAACCGTCCACCCGGTGGTTTTCCCTGGCTCAACCACCAAACCAGAGCTGTAGAGGGGATGCACCGCCCGTGCACCCCGTCCACCGACACGTGTCCCCAGGTCCTCGACCCGAGCAACACCGTGCCCCGCAAGTCTCCGCTCGTCGCTGTCCCAGGCTGCCAGCCACCACAGCTGATCCTCAGGCACTCCGGTCCCTCAGTCCAAGCCTCACGTCCGCCCTTCACTGCTCGATACATCGGCATGGCACGTCCGCCGCACGGCACGCCCATCCTTCATCGCACCCAGTCCATCGGCACGGCACGTCTCAACTTGACCTTCACCTTGCCCTCGATCACTGTCTCCGTGCTCGACACCTGCACAACACAAGCCAAAGAACATGCGCATCAAACCCGTTGACAATCACTCATCACTCAGAGACTCGGCATACACCCATGTATCCGCAATCTCCCCCTTGATGAGTGCATTGTCAACTACACTCACAAATCATAGTGAAAGAAGAAGAAGGAAGAAGGAGAAGAAGAGATCTTGACCAAATGACCTAAAAGCATAGCAAAGCCGAAGAAGGTCAAGTGGAAGAAGTGAAAACTTGGTCCCCAAAGACATGGGCAACGGCTCGACGCAACCAAGCAAAGCAAAGCTAGCCCTCAAGAAGAGGTAGAACAGGCTCAACACCGCTAGCAAAATACCAATTGAAAAATCAGAGCTAAAAATGGCAAAATGCTAGTCCCTCAAGATAGAGGCACAGAGGCTCAACACAACTAGCACGAAAAACCACTCCGAACCAATTGAAAAACTAACGAGAGGTCTCCGAACCAATCAAAAACCACCCCGACGACAAATGAGGAAAATGTTTGCTAGTCCCTCAAGACAGAGGCAACGGCTCAACACAACTAGCAAACTCCCCCTCGACAAGTGCAAGCAACCAGGGACTCCCCCTTAGGTCCAACACGAGAAGAGCATAAAGATTTGAATAGCAGAATAGCAAAAGCTCCCCCTTAGGTGAACGCCAGGAGACATATGATTTGCAAAAACTCTCCCCCTTAGTTGAAAATGCACTTATCAAGCTCAAACTCTTCCCTTGAGCCAACAAAACTCCCCCTTCTAAAATGCATATGAAGTCAGAAATGCAAGTTAGCAGCTTCAGGCACATAATCAAAAGAGTGCAAAAATGCTCTAATCGGTATAGCTCCAATGGCACAACTAAGCACTCAAATAGCGAAGGCTCAAATAGCGAAGGCTCAAACTGATCACACATACGAAATATGAAGCATATGAGCAAGTGAGCAGTTTTTAGCCAAAAAGATAGTCACCATCAGAATAGCACTACACATGTATAGATAGGAATCCAGACAAGTGCTAAACATGTATACAAGGTGAACTACCCCTAGCAAAGTTCAATCATCATGCATAGGGATGAAGCATATACTAGTGATTTCATTTTTATATTGGAGTTGCAGCGGTGAAGACTTCACAAGTTTAATTTCAGCATGTGATTGCGAGAGGTTGAAAGCTTGTCTTTGCCTAACTTTTCAACCGTGCGAAACCTATGCATATGCAATCGGAAGCTTAAAGCAACGGTTTCGGTCATACACTACACGGCTCAAGTTTAACTCAAAGTGCAATGAGAAACAGTCTCGATACCATGAGGTGTTGACAAGCAATCCCATCTCGATCTTTTCAATTCACTAAAACTTGGTTCAAATTTTATACATGATATGAACAGACCAAGCAAGTGAATGACTCATAACTAGAGACATAGCAACCTAGCATATATGAAAAGCACGAGTGAACTCAACATATTCTACACATGCTAGTTGCATATCTCAATGGTGAACATTTTCAGATTGTAAGTTATTAAGTAAATTCACCATTCCAAAATAGCTCAGCTCATAACATGTACTAGTGATCAGGAAGAGCATAAGCTACAAGCATCCATATAAGCATCGGAGCATACTAAATAGAGCATAGTTACATTCTAGTGATTATAAACATGAAGCTCAGAATGTAAATGCGTATGCTAAAATGCAAAAGAAAAGAAAGACAAAAGAGTCAGTCAAATATACAAGAACCAAAATGTTTCCCCCATCTAAAAGGGGAAACACACACCAAGCTCACCCCTCAACCGATTAAAGGTTGATTCGTCTAAAGGCTTGGTGAAAATATCAGCCAGTTGGTGATGAGTATCGACATGGCGAAGGTCGATATCACCCTTCTCCTGGTGGTCTCGCAAGAAATGAAAGCGCACATCAATCTGTTTGGTTTTCGAGTGAAGCACGGGGTTCTTAGCAACGCTAATAGCACTCGTGCTGTCACAAAGCAAAGGCACGCGAGAAAAGCTCAAACCAAAATCACGCAAAGTGGCCATCATCCAAAGCAACTGGGAACAGCAGCTAGCCGCAGCAACATATTCAGCCTCTGTAGTGGACTGAGCGACGCTAGACTGCTTGCGAGAAGACCACGAAACAAGAGAAGAACCAATAAACTGACAAGTCCCAGAAGTGGACTTGCGCTCAATACGACAACCAGCAAAATCGGCATCCGAATAACCGCAAAGCGAGAGGGTGGAGGAAGCAGAATACCAAATCCCGAACTCAGGTGTGACACGAAGGTACCTGAAGATGCGCTTCACCGCCTGACGGTGAGAGGTGCGCGGCGACGCCTGAAAGCGCGCGCACAGACACACCGCGAAATGGATGTCCGGGCGTGTCGCCGTCAGGTAGAGTAGCGACCCGATCATGCTGCGGTACTCCTTCTGGTCCACTGCTTCTCCATCCACATCCGTATCCAGGGCAGTCATCGTCGACATGGTTGTTGGAAGAGGCTTGGCCTCACCCATATCGAACCGCTTCAGCAAGTCCTTCGTGTACTTGCCCTGGTGCACAAACGTCCCCTCCCGGGATTGCTTAATTTGCAACCCGAGAAAGAATGTCAGCTCGCCCATCATGCTCATCTCGAACTCCCTGCTCATAGTATCTGCAAACTTGGCAACCAAAGCGTGAGAAGAACCACCGAAAATGATATCATCCACGTAAATTTGGACCAAGAGTGTGTCTTTGCCTTGCCGGAGGAGAAAGAGCGTCTTATCTACACATCCCATTTTAAAACCCTTAGCAAGCAAAAAGGTTTTCAACCTATCATACCAGGCTCTAGGGGCTTGTTTCAAACCATACAAAGCTTTGTGAAGTTTAAAGACATGGTTTGGAAATTTGGGATTTTCAAAACCGGGGGATTGCTCAACATAAACTTCTTCTTCTATGTAGCCGTTTAAGAAGGCACTCTTGACATCCATTTGAAAAAGTTTTGAAACCTTTGGATGTAGCAAAGGCCAAGAGTATCCTAATTGCCTCCAAACGAGCTACAGGAGCAAACGTCTCCTCATAGTCTATCCCCTCCTTCTGACTATTACCCTTCGCTACAAGCCTGGCCTTGTTTCTAACAACATGGCCATCCTCTCCTTGCTTGTTTTTGAAAACCCATTTTGTCCCAATAGGCTTACAGTCAGGTGGAGGTGGAACTAGAACCCAAACCCGATTTCGCTCAAAGTTCTCTAACTCCTCATGCATGGCATTGACCCAATCCGGATCCGTCAAAGCGTGTCCAACATCTCGGGGCTCAAAATTAGCAACAAAAGCAGAATGAGCGAAGTGAGAGATGTGCTGTGTGACCTGGAGCGAGTGACTCGCTCGCCGATGTCGTCGATCATTTGCCGGGGGGGTGCTGGCGCTGGATATGTCGTGGCGCCTCCCGGAAGAAGTGACCTCCCCCCTCAACAGCAGCTGGTGCCTCCCCGGGTACAAATGGTACCGCTCGGGGTGACGGATCCCACGGCCCCCAGGAAAGAAGAGGTGTCGGGGCCGTGAGTCGTCGTCGAGGCCGCTCTTTGCGGCGCGGCAGGTGGAGGGGTGCTGGATCATCCATACCTTCAGCACCCTCGTCCTCGTCATCAAAAAGAGGCTCACCAACCTCATGATCACCTGCACGGCTCAAAACGAGAAGAAGGACAAACCATGGTCTCGTCGAAGGTGACATCGGATGTCTCCATGACTCGGTTAGTGTCAAGGTTAAGTACACGATAAGCTCGAGTGTGAGTGCCATAACCCAAAAAACACACCGTCAGAAGAACGAGATTCAAATTTGTCCAAGTTGCCCTTTTTGAGTATAAAACAATGGCAACCAAAAACTCGAAAATAACTCACCTTGGGCAGTTTGCCAAAACGCAACTCATAAGAAGTCTTTTTCAAGAAAGCTCTCAGAAAAATGCGATTGGAATATAGCATGCAGTGTTCATAGCTTCGGCCCAATAGCGCCTAGGAGTCCTATGCTCATCAAGCATCGTCCTGGCAATCTCAACAAGGGTCCGATTCTTCCTCTCTACAACACCATTTTGGGGCGGTGTGTTGTAGGGGGAAGAAAACTGATGCTCCAAACCAAGGCGGTCACAAAACTTCTCAAAATCCGAATTTTTGAATTCGGAACCATTATCACTTCTAATAGCTCGCATCGAGTTCAAAGGGAACTCGTTCTGAAGACGCAAAATCAGATTGCGAGCGAAGGAGAAAGTCTCAGTCTTCTCAGTCAAAAAGAAGACCCACGAATATCTCGAAAAGTCGTCAACAACAACCAAAACATACCACTTGCCACCAACCGAGCTCACCCGAGCCGGACCAACAAGGTCCATGTGTAAAAGTTCTCCGGGGTGCGAGGTCATGACCTTAGTCACTGGATGGTGGGGAGAGGCAACCATCTTCCCATGTCTGCAAGAGTGGCAAACTAGATCCTTCTCCATCGAAAGCTTGGGCAATCCTCGGATTAGGCCAAGTGAGCTAAGTCTTGCAAGCAAGTCGAAGCTTAAATGACCGAGCCTCCTATGCCACTTCCAAAGATCGGAGGAAGAAGGACTAGCCAAAAGACAGCGAGAAGAACCAAACGACTCCGAAATTCGCGCGAAAGACTTTCCCAAAGGGCGAAATCAGACATACAAGATCGCCCTGAGGATCTAAGATGCGACTAAGGTTCGGTTTTAAAACGAATCTTATAGTCATCATCAAAAAGTTGCGAGACAGAAAGAAGGTTTAAACTGCAGGTTAGAAACAAGAGCAACATCGCGCAACACAAAGTGCTCATTAACCCGCACCGTCCACGAGGACAATACCTTACCTTTACTATTGTCGCCGAAGGTTATGTACTCCTTTCCGGCGACCGGGCTAAGGCTGGAGAACCACTTGGCGTTTCCGGTCATGTGCCTCGAGCAACAATAATCCACCAACCAAATGTCCTCCAACCGTCTCACCTACATCAATAAAAGACATAGGGTGAGATACGGTCCAACACTGGGGTTAGTGAAGTAAGGAGAATACCAGTGTTGGGCCGGCTGCTCAAAAGAAGGTCAGTGTAAAAACTATTCCTAGCCTGTCTACGGGGGTAGCGATCACCACGTATAGGAAAACGTGGTCCGCTGGGGAAGAAGCGCTCACCGCGGTACTCAAACTGCGGTGGGGGAAAGCGCTCAACAAAGCCTCCGCCACGGGGTCCGTTACCTGCAAAAGCAGGACCCCGTCGGGCACGCTCTCTACGAGATCTACGCCTAGGAGCCTGGGGCTCAACTGCTCTAGCGTCTCTCCTCGGAGCTCTCTCCTGCCTAGGCCTAACAAACTGAGGTGCTGGACCTCTAGCCTAGTCTCCCTTAGGGGCTCTCATCTCCTGCCTAGGCCGGGGACCTTGGCGTCCGGACCTAGCAGCTCTCCCCTGAGCCTTCGGCACATGTCCACCATGAGCTGGATGGTACATGTCCGGGTTCTCCATCTCCCGAGCACGGCGCGCCTCTCGCTTGCGCGGAAAACAGAACTCGATCAAGTGACCATCTCTCCCACAAAATCACACTGGTACCTCACCGCACGCAAAGGGGGTTGTTGGTGACCAGGGCTGTGGGTGTGGCTCACTTTGCCTTTGCCCTTCTGTGGCAACTCCTCACGAATGGGTGGCATAGCATCAAGCTTGTTTCTGAGGTGGTTTGGCTTGGGTGCCCACACTGGGTTCTTGGGAGGAGCTCTCGGGGGTTCCTCAACCACACCATCTTTGGTGATAGGCTTGGCTGGCTCTTTGAGTGGAAGCTTGGCAAGTTTGGGAGTAGTGGTGGAATTTGGCTTCTCACATGGGTTCAGACCACTAGACTCTCCAATCTTCCCAAAAGCTGAGAGATCAACACTCTGAGCAAAACCTACACCAGGGGCACCAACAGCTCGCTTGAACTGGGAGATCATCATCCCGAGCTGCGGCTCACTACTGGAGACCCATGACAAGATGGACCGAAGGTATGTGTTTTCTTCCTCGGTTTGCATCTTGCCATGCTTCACATTGGCAATCTCCATCTCCAGGCCCTCACACAAAGCACACCTCGAGACGCAAGTGCTATCTGAGCTGGCCTTCTCTAAAGACTCAAGCTTGGCATTTTTCTCTGCCAACTCAGATTGCAAGACAGGACAAGTCTTGCACGCACCCAATAGCTGTGGCCTAGCACGGAGCTCATCCACCTCTCCAACCAACGCAGCATACTTACCTCTCAGAGTGAGAAGGTCAGTCATGTGCGCGGTGCACGACTCGCACTCCGCCTCCTCCGACACTACCACGGTGGACCGAGCGAACTCAAGCTCCTTCACCGTGTCCTCCCACTTCTGCCTAAACTCCTTGCGCTCTCTAGCGGCACGCCTAAGCAACTTATCTTGGCTAAGGAGGGCAGCAGTCAACTTCTCAACCTCGGAGGAAAGCTCGTCGTAGGTGAGAGATACCTGGGAGGTGTCGTCGTCGTCGTCGTTCCGAGGGTACGCTCCTGCTCGCCGTCGACCTCATCTCCGAGCGCCATGGTGCACAGGCCTCCGTCGCCGGCGAGGAAGCACAAGCCGTTGAACTTGTCTTCCAGCTTCTTCTTCACGGACTCGTCATCGCTGGAGCCAGCGGAGTCGTCATCCGAGCCGTCGACGTCGCTGAGCGTGGCGAAGAACGCACGCTGCTCAGCTTGCTGCTTCTCCAAGTACTTCTTCTTGATGTACTCTTTGTCGAAGCCGCCCCGTTTCTTGTGCCTTGGGGGATGTGCTTCTCCTTGTACTTGGAGTCGTGCTTGCGCCCATGTTCGCCCTTGCCCGAGTGCTTGTTCTTCTTCTTGGGGCAGTCGGCGATGAAGTGGTCGGGGTCGCCGCACTCGTAGCATCCCGTGCGTCCTCCTCCTCGACGACGGTTCATGCGGTTGTTGTGGAACCGCGAGAACCGGCAAGCAAAGCCAACTCGTCGTCTCCCAAAGACTCCAGCTGGTCCTCCGTCACAGAAAAGAGAGAAGAAAGCGCAAAGCCAGCTGAGGGGTTAGAGGAAGAGCCGGAAACCAAAGCCATGGACGGGCGAGAAGGATTTTCAAAAGAAGCCCTCGCCATAGCATCAATCTCACTGGACTTGAGCTTACTGAAGAGCTCGTCGCAGGTGAGGGTCTCATAGTTCGGCGATTCGATGATTGCCTGAACCTTGGAGTCCCACACCGAACGGTCAAGAGTGTGCAAAAGGTTCAAAGCACGCTCATGATCGTCAAATGGCAACTGCTCTCTGTTAGCCCTCATCCTGTTGACAATCACCTGAAAGCGAGCGAATAAACTTTCTATGCTCTCGCCAGGTTGATGTCTAAAGTTCTCATACTCACGCTTGAACGACTCGTAGAGTCGGGTTTTGACTTGAGAGGTGCCCTCATGGAAACGCATGAGGGTGTCCCAGATCTCCCGAGCCGTAGCGAGGTGAGAAACACGATCAAACTCACCCATGCTCAAACAAGAAAAGAGAGCATTACGGGCTCGGCTATTGGCATCGTGCTCATCGATCTGTTGCTGAGAAACACGAGCAGCCAGACCACGTAATCAGCAGAGTTGCAAATATCCCAAATAGAAGCACCCAACTCTGCAGATAGGCCGACATGCGTATCTTCCAATACGCATAGTTCGTCCCATCAAAGAACGGCGGTTTGCCCACGTCGCGATCCATGTCGCCTTCGGTGGATCTGGAACCGGCTAAGGTGGAAGATCCTTAACCGCTCCGATACCAATTGAAGGACCGAGAAGCTAGCCGAAAGCGACCAGAGGGGGGGGGTGAATGGGAGCTTCAAAATTTCCTTTCGGAAACTAGATGCCACTGTCCCAAATCAACCCCAAGAGCGAACCCTAGAGCTTGCTAATGTCCACGACCCTAGATGTAGGGTGGATGCTTCCTAGAAGCACAGCGGGACACTAGACAACCCTAGAAAGCCAACGCAAAAGACGGAACTCGAATCCGATCAAGAACGAACGAACCGCGAACGAAAACGCGCGAAACTGGATCGACCGGACTCTGGCCAGCGTCCGGTCAGCAGGGACCGGACGCGTCCGGTCAACAAAAATCGGCTCTGGAACCTTACTGTTCGCGACCGGACTCACGGGTACGGAGCGTCCGGTCGAGAGCAGTGCGTCCGGTCAGAAGCGAACAAACACGATGAACAGTGGAAGCGATGCGTCCGGTCAAAAAGTGAACTGAGCGTCCGGTCAAAGTGAAGAACATGACAACCTGCTGTTCATCGACCGGACTCACGGACCGAGCGTCCGGTCACCCCGACTGAGCGTCCGGTCGACTCGCAGCAGCCCTGTTCGTCCACCGATTTGCCTCTATCTCACCCAAAACAATTCCTCTAGGGATCAACCTTGGTGAGATGAGTCACAAAGAGTATAGTGAGCTATCTCTAAGAGATCATGGCTCGAACCTATCTCCAAATCGATGAATCGAAGAGTTTCGGGGAAGAGAGAAAACTTGACCCGAAACGAAAAATCAATTGATCTCCTAGACCGTGAGGTTAGAGGATGATTCCTTCGGTGGAAAGAAGTGCCTCACGATCTAGAACAACTTGGTTCAAACGGATTTGCAAAAGATGAACCGAGCAAAAAGATCAAGCGACGGGAAAATCATGGAGAAAAGGATTCCGCGAAAAACACAACGGAAAATCACAGCCACGAGTTCGAATCAAGGACGCAAATCAAGCCAACGATCTGTGCTCCAAGGTGAGGATACGGCCTCACTTCCTCAACTCAACAGTACACAGAGTGGAGTCTCTCTGCGGATCTCAACTAGCTAAAGCAGGGACGGGAGAGCAGGAAACCCTAGCAAATGAAACAACTAACTGAGATAGCTAAAACTGAGAGAGAGAGGAGGGTGTCTCCCCTGGACTACTTATACTAATCTAGACTAAACCTATTTCCTACTCTACCCCTCTCTAAACTAATTACAGAGCGAACCAGCTAATACCCTAAGGCTATTCTGGTCCAACCCGCGGTGGTAGGTAGATCCGACGGCCACGCCCGCTCGAACCGAAGCGTTGCCTCGACGCAACCTCTGGATCGCCGCCACGTGCCGCCCTCGCTCTGCACCCCCGGTTTTGTGGCCCAAACCGGGAAACCAGCCTTTTCCAGCAACCCCCGGTTTTGAGGCCCAAACCGGGAAACCAGCCCATCAGCCTGAGTTTTGTGGCCCAAACTCAGAAACCCGCAGCGCCCGAGTTTTGAGGCCCAAACTCGAAAACCGGCCCATCGCCCGAGTTTTGTGGCCAAACTCGGAAACCGTCCGCGCCCAGGTTTTGTGGCTCAACCTGGAAACCGAGCACCCGAGTTTTGAGGCCCAAACTCAGAAACCGTCCACCCGGTGGTTTTTCCCTGGCTCAACCACCAAACCGGAGCTGTAGAGGGGATGCACCGCCCGTGCACCCCGTCCACCGACACGTGTCCCTAGGTCCTCGACCCGAGCAACACCGTGCCCCGCAAGTCTCCGCTCGTCGCTGTCCCAGGCTGCCAGCCACCACAGCTGATCCTCAGGCACTCCGGTCCCTCAGTCCAAGCCTCACGCCCGCCCTTCACTGCTCGATACATCGGCATGGCACGTCCGCCGCACGGCACGCCCATCCTTCATCGCACCCAGTCCATCGGCACGGCACGTCTCAACTTGACCTTCACCTTGCCCTCGATCACTGTCTCCGTGCTCGACACCTGCACAACACAAGCCAAAGAACATGCGCATCAAACCCGTTGACAATCACTCATCACTCAGAGACTCGGCATACACCCATGTATCCGCACAACCGACCTTGGAACCGCCTCCCTGGAGCTCCTGGATGCTGTTGAAGCAATGACGGTGGATCCAACGGTCATGGGCCCGACGGCCGCCACCTAGAGCTGGCGCCCGACACCTCACTCACCCCCCTGACCTAACCCGAGGTCCATAACTACCCCCTAGGTCCCTTAGGCTATAAATAGGACCCCTCGAGCTCATTTGTACACAGACCTCACCTCATTAGTCCTACTCTCTTGTAAGCGAATCTTTGGTGCAGTAACACTCTAGTTGAGAGACTTAGAGTGAGAGCGAGAGTGTAGAAGAGAAGAGCTGGAGTTGTAATAGAGGATCTTCCGGAATCTCTGGTATAATTCCAAGTCTTCTTCATTTATCTTAGTGTTCTTCTACTTTCAGCATTTACTTTAAGTTCTTTACTTATTGTTCTTGTTGAGTGCTTTCGATCATAGATAACTTAGTATTTAGTTTGTATCTAGTTTGGGTTCTTCGCTGAGTAATCAGTGCTCTAGTTTTGGACGCAAGATTAGAGTAGTATATATTAGTTCAAGTGCGGTGCTTAGACTAATTATACCTTAGTTTGTGGCTAGCCCCCGGATAGCTGTGGTAGCAAACAGGTGGTGACAGCCCTGGGAGCCTTGAATTCCACCACGTAGTTGGGTTAGTTTTTAAATCATAAACATCGTTGTGCACGTATGAGGTAAATAGTCCAGAGGGTGTGTACAGTATGAAGAACTAGATAAAATCTTTATTGCTAAGTTAGTTGTGTTAGTAAGTGTGTAGGAAAACATTAATCTGTTCATCGGCCAGACCCCGCTGATTTAGTTTAGTAGTAGTTAGTCTTTCTTTCTTTTAGTAGTAGTAGAAATCAACCCCCATTCATACACTTCGATCAACCTAGCTAGAATCACTAGTTGTTCATAGCAGTCCTAGTGTTAGTTCTGCCATAGTAGCTTCCCTGTGGAAATAAATACGATACTCGGTTACTCCCGGATGAAGTGCTACAATTGACTTATTCTGTGCGCTTGCAGAATTTACCAATAGTCATACGAATAGTTAGTTATACTTCTTACATTAAGAAGTACCAACAAGCCTTTCTGACGCCGTTGCCGGGGATAGATTCCATAGTCTACTCCTAGTAACGACGTTAGCAAGTGTCAACAAGCATTTCTGGCGCCGTTGCCGGGGATAGATTCCATAGTCTACTCCTAGTAACGACGTTAGCAAGTGTCAACAAAGAGCAGAAAAGTGCTCGATACCAATTGAGAATCACACTCACAAGGCGAAACTACTAGTCCCTCAAGATAGAGGCACAAAGGCTCAACACAACTAGCATAAAATCGCTCCAAGCCAATCGAAAGCCCTTCATCAAAAACGACACAACACACTCCCCCTCCGATAGTGCACACAACCAGGACATGATTTGTCAAATTTCTCCCCCTTAGTTGATAATGCACTATCAGGCAAACTTCTCCCTTCCAAAATGCATATGAGTTAAAATGCAAGTTAGCAGCTTCAGGTATATAGTCGAAAGAACGAAAAGATGCTCTACAAGGTATAATTGAAATCCGACGGAAGACGACCAATTCAAGAAATTCGTCGAGGTAATCCAAAAATTATATATACATGTGCCATTTATTAACGCTATGCAGGTTCCAATTTACGCAAAATATTTGAGAGACATGCTCAATAAGAAGAAACCAATTCCAAGTAGGGATGTGGTTAAATTGAGCGAAGATTGCAGTGCGGTCATTTTAAACCAACTCCCAGAAAAGAAGAAGGACCCAGGAAACCCAACGATCGCGTGTTCAATTGGAGAGCAGCACTTCGAGCATGCACTCTGTGATCTGGGAGCAAGCATCAGCGTCGTGCCCAAGGTAATATATGATAAATTAAATCATCATACCTTGTCCCCTACTTCTATGTGTCTGCAGTTAGCTGAACAATCACTCCGATATCCCGCGGGAATAGCAGATAATATTCTGGTGAAAATCCGGAATCTCTTTGTTCCGGTGGATTTTGTGGTTCTGGATATTAATCCCGACCACCGGACACCATTGATCTTGGGACGACCATTTTTAAGCACTGCAAAAGCCACCATTGATGTAGGAGCTGGAGAAATTCAGCTCCACATCAGTGGAAAGGAGGAGAAATTCCAGTTCACACCGCGACTAGAAAAACACCCGTCATCAAAGTTCGTCGGTGCCGACACTCCGCCAAACAAAGCCAGTGAAGGAAAAAATCAGCCACAACCACCGTGAAGGCGACACTAATTGGGAATCCAAAGCGGCTAACCAAGGTAAGTTAGGCTAAGGTGAGTCTTTATCCCCCATTTAAATTTTCGTTTTTACTTAAGCAAATTAATTTTCTGCAAAATAGATGCTTAGTAGGGAGATTTGGTGAAGCCTAGGGGGCTTAGGGCAGCCTTAGGGGTGGCGCCCGCCACCCCATGCTGGCGCCTGCCACCCTATAGGCCTCTTTTTCACTTAGCCAATCATGTAGACCATCATCCCTAGCTCATAGGCTCAAATAACACCAGGGGAGACCCATGCGTTTGCTCTTTTCAATGCACTCATTCACTCCCATGTCTTCCCCTCTCTCTTCAACTTCACTCCATCTTTTGGCCTCTTCTCCACTCAAAAATTCTGGTGAGGAGTGATGAGGAGAGCACAAGGTGAAAAGAAGGAGTGGCTTTGAGTGGGAATTACCCATAAAGGGGTGGCGCCCGCCACTTTTTCCTGGCGCCCGCCACCTCAATTTCCACATTTCTGTACGAAGCTGCACCCGAGTGAGTTTCCCAACATCCTTGGTATAAAGTATGACCAGGAATGAGGAAATGGTCTTTGAAATTTTCAGCCCACTTACTCCATTTAGGAGGTTGCACTCTTTGCACTGTGCACCGACACTACCACTTTATTCCCCACTTAGAATTTCAGTGGACATTACGAGGGAAACCTCATGTGTTGGTTGCAGACAGAAATGGACAAGTAGGGGTGGCGCCCGCTAGGTGGGTGGAGCTTTCAGCCTTCCCCCTTCCATCCTCAGCTTATAAATACTACCCACACCCCATGCAAGCTCATACACCTCACTCAAAACACAAAACACCAGCCACCTTGAGCACTAGCGAGGAGGTCATGGGCCCTCTCAAGAACTTCTTCACCGGCAAGAAGAAGAAGAGTAAGGGTGAGGGAAGTTCATCGAGGGCAAACACTCACATTCGCTTTGCTGGGAGTGATGAGGAGAGTGCCGGGTGGGGTACTCCATCCACCAACGAAATGTCGGTGGATCGGGACTCTCCGCCCACACACCAGGCTGGACCGACCATCCACATCCTGAATTCCGTTGATGATATCATCTGGCAGAGTGATCAGGAACGGCAGGCCTGGAACATCGTCAGTGAGAAGGAGTTCGTTCACACCCGCCACATCGACAACGACTTGCTAAGTCGTATTGGTATGGACAATGAGTTTCTCTATATTTTTCGAACCTTGGGATGGGAAGATGCATGGAAGGTTAATGAGGAGGGAATCCTTCCCCTCACAATGGAATTTCTGGCCACAATGCAAATATCTGCTAATCACATAAAATTTCGGCTTTTTAATGAAGAACATGCTTTAACATGGAAGCAGTTCAGCAAGAATTTAAACTTTGATGATTCATGCTTGCTGAGCTTGGAATATGCCTGTACGGGATTCAATAGAAATGACTTTTGGAAAAGTATTGCTGGGAACAGAAACCCAGGCTTGCCCCGTACATGTAATATCCACAACCCCACGCTCAGGTTTTTTCACAAATATATTAGTATCACTCTTTCCAAGGCCTGACTTAAGACCAATTAAAAAGCCCAAAATGCTGCTACTTTACGCTCTAGTAAACCACATAAAAGTATCACCCGCCAAAGCCATGGCGGACTACTGGTCTAAATTTGATCAACGCACTGGAAATATCGAAATGACATCATGGATAACTAGACTAGCTTTAAACATGGGTCTGCTGAACACCGCTGTATACTCTTACATTCCTGTTGACCGAGACCTTTTGACCATGGAACACTTCTCGCAAGGACACCTCTTGCATGAGAACCAGGAGACCGGTGAGATTCACATGATCTACCAAGATTATGTGAATAAAATCGCTCTTCCTGACATGTCCCTTTGGATGGTGAATGCACCAATGTTACTTTTGGCCCTGGAAACCGAGGCAGAACAAAACCGCACGTTGGCTCGAGAGAACATCATGCAGGTTCCCAGGAGGAGGACGCGAGCGCAGACCCGTGCAGCAGAAGAGGCAGCAAGAGCCGCAACAGCGGCACATGAGTTTGACCCTTTTCATGCAGAGCAGTATGGAGGAGCAGCACTCTATGGTCATTTGACACCCCCTGGCCCGCACCAAGCAGGGGGGTCGAACTAGCAGCAACCGAAACATCCGTAGTGGGGATACGGCCAAGAGGCGTCCCTTCACTCATCCGAGTTGGGGAGTTCATCCCACTCTTTGGGAGGATCCACCCGGTACACTGGTTGTGGTGATGAGTTCTTCCCTGGAAGAATCTCACCACAGGCCGCTCGCCATTCGTCTTTTCATCAGGACGAGTGGATGCGCGATATGAGATATCTTCAGCACCAAATGAATGGACTCACCACGGATATTGCCGATATCCGTCAGGACTTGAACAAAATGAACCAAAATTTCCAGGTATTCCGCCAGGAAACTAGTGAAGAACTGGGTAATATTTTTTCTCTCCTGCAGCAGAACCAGCAGAACTAGGAGGAGATGTACCGTCGTCAGGGATGGATGTAACCCAACCACGCGAACAGCCAGCTTGGGGGAGGACCCCATCAAAGAGGTAAGTATGACAACCATCTTTATTACTGTCAATTTTTTTAAGTAATTTAAATTTGAGTTTTATCTTAGTTAATTTGCAGTTTAATTTTTAAAAATATATATTATATAATAATAAATAAATAGCAATAAATGAAACGCTCTCATCATAAGTCTTTTTTTAATGAATAAACATAATGTATGCCATGCATTAGAGTTATCATGGGAGAACGTATGCTAGAACTAAACTTGAGACATGAGCATTAGACTAAGTAAAGGGGAAGTAAGTTTCTACTTTGACTTGAGCAAGTCAAGTTTGTGGAGTAGTTATTTTGAAAAATTTAAAAAACTTGCTCTAAGTACTTCTGTGGCAAAGAAAGTCCTACAAAGCCAAATAATTTTTTACTCTTAGAGTAGGAGCTTCCACTTGCTGCATGTTAGTGTTGAGCTAGTTAGACCTTTGTTGATAGACATGGTAGAGAAACTTGTCATATTTTTAGACTAAGGAATCACGTGCACCCACCTATATAGTGTTATTCTTACACTAAGAATACGCACACAACATGCCTTTATTTCCATTCATTGTTAAAAATACTACATGGCAAAATATCATGCTCCATAATGAAATCTCAGGGACATGGCTATAGCATTTAAAAAAAAAAGAAAAAAGAAAGAGCAAGTGCTCTAAAAAAAGAGAGCAAGTGCTCTAGAAAGAAAAGAATATTTAAAAGTGCAAGTGCTCTCATTCATAGCCATGATCCCACAAATGAGATAAAAAAGAGAAGTGCCATGAAAGTATTAGCCACAATAAATACCACACACTTGCACATTCCTGGTCTGAACCTATGACTTGTTGCTCCTTTGCTCCATTTGTCTAACTTAGCAAAATTATGCTAGCATTGCATGCTCATTTTTATCCTACCCATTAAACCCCACATAAAGTCTTAGTGAGAGGATAATTCTTCCATTTCCACATACAAACATGAGTGATTGAGTGAGCCACAAGAATACTAAGCACGCTTTCTTTTGAACAAAACTTGCAAAAACTCCACATACCTTGATTAGCAAAATAGGCAAGGGAAAGACATACCTTCTTTCTTGCTGGTCTTTTGTTCTAATATTGAGCGCAGGAAGGCTACCAATTCCATGGTGATGAAAATAATATGAGCATACACAACAAAAAACACAGAGTTTCCAAAATTCAAGTCCATGCTTGCTCGAGGACGAGCAAGAGGTAAGCTTGGGGGAGCTTGCTGATGCTCACTAAGTGTTATATTCTTAGCATCAACAAGGTCATATAACGCAACACAAGGACTTAAAAATCAACCAAAAACCTTTATAAACTAACGATTTCCACTTGTCCTTGAGTTTTATTTGAATGTAGGTAATTGTAGGTTTTTTTGAGCAAAATGCCAAGAGGACCCACCAGGAGGCAAGCACACTCACCTGGGCTCACTTTGGGGCCAAGGTGGGGTGGCGCCCGCCCACACCTAGCTGGCGCCGCCAGGGTAGTGAGGCCAAAACTCCTCCCCTGCCACGTCACTGATCCAGGGGAGGCGTGCCACACTCATTTGCAGCCATTGATCACTAGGGTCATTGCATCCAGGGCTAAGAAGAGATGTCACGTGGATCATGACCCAATTGCCCATTGTGACGGTTATTTGGACATGCAACCGACCTTGGAACCGCCTCCCTGGAGCTCCTGGATGCCGTTGAAGCAATGACGGTGGATCCAACGGTCAGGGGCCCGGCGGCCGCCACCTAGGGCTGGCGCCCGCCACCTCACTCACCCCTTGACCTAACCCTAGGTCCATAAGTACCCCCATAGGCCCCTTAGGCTATAAATAGGACCCCCCGAGCTCATTTGTACTCAGACCTCACCTCATTAGTCCCACTCTCTTGTAAGCGAAGATCTGGTGATGTAACACTCTAGTTGTGAGACTTAGAGTGAGAGCGAGAGTGAAGAAGAGAAGAGCTGGAGTTGTAATAGAGGATCTTCCGGAGGCTCTGGTATAATTCCAAGTCTTTCTTCATTTATCTTAGTGTTCTTCTACTTTCAGCATTTACTTTAAGTTCTTTACTTATTGTTCTTGTTGAGTGCTTTCGATCATAGATAACTTAGTATTTAGTTTGTATCTAGTTTGGGTTCTTCGCTGAGTAATCAGTGCTCTAGTTTTGGACGCAAGATTAGAGTAGTATATATTAGTGGAAGCGCGATGCTTAGACTAATTATACCTTAGTTTGTGGCTAGCCCCCCGGATAGCTGTGGTAGCAAACAGGTGGTGACAGCCCTGGGAGCCTTGAATTCCACCACGTAGTTGGGTTAGTTTTTAAATCATAAACCTCGTTGTGCACGACTGAGGTAAATAGTCTAGAGGGTGTGTACGGTTCGAAGAACTAGATAAAATCTTTATTGCTAAGTTAGTTGTGTTCGTAAGTGTGTAGGAAAACATTAATCTGTTCATCGGCCAGACCCCGCCGATTTAGTTTAGTAGTAGTTAGTCTTTCTTTCTTTTAGTAGTAGTAGAAATCAACCCCCATTCGTACACTTCGATCAACCTAGCTAGAATCACTAGTTGTTCATAGCAGTCCTAGTGTTAGTTCTGCCATAGTAGCTTCCCTATGGAAATAAATACGATACTTGGTTACTCCCGGGTGAAGTGCTACAATTGACTTATTCTCTGCGCTTGCGGAATTTACCAATAGTCATACGAATAGTTAGTTATACTTCTTACATTAAGAAGTACCAACAAGCCTTTCTGACGCCGTTGCCGGGGATAGATTGCATAGTCTACTCCTAGTAACGACGTTAGCAAGTGTCAACAAGGATTTCTGGCGCCGTTGCTTGGGATAGATTCCATAGTCTACTCCTAGTAACGACGTTAGCAAGTGTCCACAAAGAGCAGAAAAGAGCTCGATACCAATTGAGAATCACACTCACAAGGCGAAACTACTAGTCCCTCAAGATAGAGGCACAAAGGCTCAACACAACTAGCATAAAATCACTCCAAGCCAATCGAAAGCCCTTCATCGAAAATGGCACAGCACACTCCCCCTCCAATAGTGCACACAACCAGGACATGATTTGTCAAATTTCTCCCCCTTAGTTGATAATGCAATATCAGGCAAACTTCTCCCTTCCAAAATGCATATGAGTTAAAATGCAAGTTAGCAACTTCAGGAATATAGTCGATAGAACGAAAAGATGCTCTATAAGGTATAACTGCAATGACTCAATAGTAAGCATACATGCCACAAAGGCTCAAGCTGATCACCAAATACGAAATATGACCATATGAGCAAAGTGAGCAGTTTTGGTCATTTAGAAAGAGGATGTTCACCATAAAAATAGCACTGAACATGTGTACACAGGAAGTCAAACAAGTGCGAATCATGTATACAAGGTGAGCTACCCCTAGCACAGTTGAATCATCATGCTACAGAATGAAACATATACTTGTGATTTCAGATTTTAATCGGAGTTGCAGCGGTGAAATTACACAAGTTCAAAATTCAGCATGTGATTGCGAGAGGTTGAAGGCTTTTCATTGCCTAACTTTTCAACCGAGCTAAGCCTATGCAGAAGCAATCAGAAGCTTAAAACATCAGTTTCGGTCATACACTACACAACTCAAGTTTAACTCAAAAGTGCAATGAGAAACAGTCTCGATACCGTGATGTGTTGACAAGCAATCCCATCTCGATCTTTCCAATTCACTTAACTTGGTTCAATTTTATACCAGAATATGAACAGACCAAGCAAGTGAATGACTCAGAACTAAAGACATAGCAACCTAGCATATATAAAAAGCACAAGTGAATTCAACACATTCTACACATGCTAGTTACATATCTCAATTGTGAACAATTTTCAAAATTTTATGTTCATTTAAGCAAGTTCACTATTCATAAAATAGCTCCGCTCACAACATGTATCAGTGATCAGAAAGAGCATAAGCTACAAGCATCATCATATAGCATCAGAGCATACTAGATAGAGCATAATCACATTCTAAAGATTATATACATGAATCTCGAGATGCAAAATGCATGATGAAATGCAAAGACAGGTGAAAACAAAATGAAAAAAAAGAGAGTCAGTCAATGATACAATATCCAAAATGTTTCCCCCATCTAAAAGGGGAAATACACACCAAGCTCACCTCTCAACCTTGCAAAAGTTGATTGGTCCAAAGGCTTGGTAAAGATATCAGCCAACTGATGATGAGTATCGACATGGCGAAGGTCGATATCACTCTTCTCATAATGGTCTCGCAAGAAATGAAAGCACACATCAATGTGTTTGGTCTTAGAATGCAGCACAGGGTTCTTAGCAACGCTAATAGCACTCGTGCTGTCACAAAGCAAGGGAACACGAGAAAAGCTCAGACCAAAATCACGTAAAGTGGCCATCATCCAAAGCAACTAGGAACAGCAGCTAGCCGCAGCAACATACTCAGCATCTGTGGTAGACTGGGCGATGCTAGACTGCTTGCGAGAAGACCAAGATACAAGAGAAGAACCAATAAACGGGCAAGTCCTAGAAGTGGACTTGCGATCAAGTCGGCAACCAGCAAAATCGGCATTAGAATAACCGCAAAGGTATAGAGTGGAGGAAGCAGAATACCAAATTCCAAATTCTAGAGTGAAGCATAAGTACCTCATAATGCGCTTGACTGCCTAACGGTGCGAGGTGCGTGGCGACGACTGAAATCACGCGCAAAGACACACCGCGAACTGAATGTCCGGGCGTGTCGCCATCAGGTACAGCAACGAACCGATCATACTCCGGTACTCCTTCTGGTCCGCAGCTTCTGCATCCACATCCGCATCCAGGGCCATCGTGGTCGACATGGGTGTTGGAAGAGGCTTGGCCTCACCCATATCGAACTTCTTTAGGATGTCCTTGGTATACTTGCCCTGGTGCACAAACGTCCCCTCTCGGGATTACTTAATTTGCATCCCGAGAAAGAATGTCAACTCGCCCATCATGGTCATCGCAAACTCCCAGCTCATAAGATCTGCAAACTTGGCAATCAAAGCGTGAGAAGAACCACCAAAAATGATATCATCCACGTAAATCTGAACCAAGAGAGTGTCATTGCCTTGCTTGAGGAGAAAGAGCATTTTATCCACACATCCCATTTTAAAACCCTTAGCAAGCAAAAAGGTCTTCAACCTATCATACCAGGCTCTAGGGGCTTGTTTCAAACCATATAATGCTTTGTGAAGTTTAAAAACATGGTTTGGAAACTTGGGATTTTCGAAACCGGGGGGTTGTTTCACATACACTTCTTCTTCTATGTAGCCGTTTAAGAAGGCACTCTTGACATCCATTTGAAAAAGTTTAAAACCTTTGGATGCAACAAAAGCCAAGAGGATCCTAATTGCCTCCAAACGAGGTACAGGAGCAAACGTCTCCTCATAATCTATCCCCTCCTTCTGACTATACCCCTGGGCTACAAGTCTGGCCTTATTCCTCACAATGTCGCCATCCTCTCCTTGTTTTTTTTTTGAAAACCCATTTTGTACCAATAGGGTAACACTCAAGAGGAGGTGGAACCAAAACCCAGACCCGATTTCTTTCAAAATTTTCTAACTCCTCATGCATGGCATTAACCCAATCAGGATCAGATAAAGCATGTCGAACATCTCGGGGTTCAAAATCAGCAACAAATGCAGAATGAGCAAAGCGAGAGATCTGTTGTGAACTTGACCGAGTGACACGTTCGTCGATTCCGCCGATCATCTGTTGAGGCGGGTGTTGGCGCTGAATATGTCGTGGCGCCTCCCGAGCTGAAGAAATCTCCCCCTCAACAGCTACTGGTGCCTCCTCGGGTACAAATGGTACAGCCTGAGGTGGCGGATCCCACGGCCCCCAAGTAGTCGACGAAGAGGGGTTGGGGCCGTGAGTCGTCATAGTAGAAGCCGATGCTTGCGGCAAAGCAGGTGGAGGTGGTGCTGGATCATCCATCCCTTCAGCACCCTCGTCCTCGTCATCAAAAAGAGGCTCACCAACCTCATGATCACCTGCACGCTCAAAACGAGAAGAAGGACAAACCATGGTCTCGTCGATGGTGACATCGGATGTCTCCATGACTCGGTTACTATCAAGGTTAAGTACACGATATGCGCGAGTATGAGTGCCATAACCCAAAAATACACCGTCAGAAGAACGAGACTCAAATTTGTCCAGGTTGCCTTTCTTAAGTATAAAACAGTGGCAACCAAAAACTCTGAAATAACTCACCTTGGGCTGTTTTCCAAAACGCAACTCATAAGAAGTGTTTTTCAAGAAAGCTTGGAGCAAAATGCGATTGGAAATATAGCATGCAGTGTTCATAGCTTCGACCCAATATCGCCTAGGAGTCCTATGCTCATCGAGCATCGTCTTGTCCATCTGTACAAGGGTCCGATTCTTCCTCTCTACAACACCATTTTGTGGCGGTGTGTAGGGGGGAGAAAACTGATGCTCCAAACCCAAGGAGTTACAAAACTTCTCAAAGTCCGAATTCTTGAATTCGGAACCATTATCACTTCTAATAGCTTGCATCGAGTTCATAGGGAACTCGTTCTGAAGACGCAAAATCAGATTGCGAGCAAAAGAGAAAGTCTCAGTTTTCTCAGCTAAAAAGAAAACCCACGAATATCTCGAAAAGTCATCCACAAAAACAAGCACATACCACTTCCCACCAAACGAGCTCACCCAAGCCAGACCAATAAGGTCCATATGCAAAAGCTCTCCAGGGTGCTTAGTGATGACTTGGTTCACAGGATGGTGGGGAGCGGCAACCATCTTCCCATGTCTACAAGAATGGCAAACAAGATCCTTCTCCATGGATAACTTGGGCAATCCTCGGATTAGGCCAAGTGAACTGAGCCTTGCAAGCAAGTCGAAGCTCAGGTGACCAAGTCTCCTATGCCACTTCCAAAGATCAGAGGAGGAAGGACCAGCCAAAAGACAACGAGAAATGCCAAAAAACTCTGAGAAATTCACACGAAAGACTTTCCCAAAGGGCGAAATCAAACATACAAGATTGCCCTGAGGATCCAAAATACGACTGAGATTCGGTTTAAAACGAATCTCATAGTCATCATCAAAGAGTTGTGAAACAGAAAGAAGGTTAAAGTGCAAGTTAGAAACAAGAGCAACATCACGCAACACAAAAGTGCTCATTAACTCGCACAGACCCATGAGACAACACCTTACCTTTGCTATTGTCGCCGAAGGTGATAAATTCCTTTCCGACAACAAGACTAAGACTGGTGAACCACTTAGCGTTCCGGTCATATGCCTCGAGCACCCGAAATCGACCAACCAAATGTTCTCCAATCGCTTTACCTACATCAATAAAAAGACATAGGGTGAGCATACGATCAAACACTGGGGTGAGTAAAATAGGAGTTATACCAGTGTTGGGCCGGCTGCTCAAAAGAACGGTTAGTAGAAAAACCATTCCTAGCACGTCTATGGGGAAAGCGATCACCACGCTGAGGAAAACGTGGTCCTCTAAGGGAAGAGCGTCCATCGCGATACTCAAAACGCGGTGGAGGGAAACGCTCAACAAAGCCACCGCCATGGGGTCCATAGGCCACAACTGTAGGCTCCCACCAGGCACGACCTCCTCGTGGCCTAGGCCTAGGAACTTGAGGCACTGGACCTCTAGGCCTAGCAGCACGCCTTTGAACATTCG
Source organism: Coix lacryma-jobi var. lacryma-jobi (assembly GCA_009763385.1). Lineage (NCBI taxonomy): Eukaryota > Viridiplantae > Streptophyta > Magnoliopsida > Poales > Poaceae > Coix > Coix lacryma-jobi. Next base: position 73,790,354 of record CM019829.1, read on the forward strand.
GCACATGTACATCATGGAAGGGATGGTACATGTCCGTGTTGTTCATCTCCTTTGCACGGCGCTCCTCTCTCTTGCGCCGAAAGCAGAACTCACTCAAGTGTCCATCTCTCCCACAGTGCTCACAATGGTACCTCACCGCTCTCATAGGGGGTTGTTGGTACTCATGGTAGTGGGTGTGGATCACTTTGCCCTTCTGTGGCATAAGCTCCTCTTGGATAGGTGGCATGGTGTCCAACTTGTTTCTCAGGTAGTTGGGCTTGGGATGCCATGTCTGTTTCTTGGGTGGAGCTCTCAGAGGTTCAACAAACACCCCATCATTGGTGTTAGACTTAAGAGGCTCTTTGGGTGGAATTTTGGTTAGCTTGGGAGTAGTGGTGGAGTTGGGCTTCTCACTTGGGTTCAAACCACTCGACTCTCCAATCGTACCAAAAGAGGAAGCACACTCAACACTCTGAGCAAAACCTACACATGGACCTCCTGCAGCACGCTTGAATTGAGATATCATCATCCCAAGCTGCGGCTCACCACAAGACACCCATGACAAGATGGTCCAAAGGTATGTGTTTTCTTATTCGGTTTTGATCTTGTCATCCTTCACATTTGCTACCTCCATCTCCAAGCCCTCACAAAAAGCACACCTAGCCACACAAGTGCTACCCGAGCTGGCCTTCTCAAGAGACACAATTTTGGCATTTTTCTCTGCCAACTCGAATTGCAAGCCTGCACAAGACTGGCACGCACCAAGCACTGAGGATCTAGCCCTAAGCTCATCCACCTCTCCAACCAAGGCAACATACTTCCCCCTAAAAGTGAGAAGGTCGGTCATGTGCCTGGAGCACATCTCACACTCGTCCTCCTCGGACACAACAACGGTGGACTTGACAGATTCAAGTTCATTCACCGTATCCTCCCACTTCTGCCTAAACTCCTTCCGTTCTCTAGCAGCACGCCTAAGTAGTTTATCTTGACTCAGAAGGGTGGCACTAAGTTTCTCGACCTCAGCAGAAAGCTCGTCGGGGGTCTGAGATACCTGGGAGGTGTCGTCGTCATCGTCGTCGTTCCGAGGGGTCTCCTCCAGCTGGCTGTCGACCTCCTTGCCGAGGGCCATGGTGCAAACACCCTCGTTGTCGGCGAAGAAGCAGAGGCCGTTCAGCTTGTCCTCGATCTTCTTCTTCTTCTCGGACTCGTCGTCGCTTGAGGAAGCGGAGTCGTCATCCGAGTCGTCGACGTCACTGAGCGTAGCGAAGAAAGCACGCTGCTCAGCCTGGGCCTTCTCCAAGTACTTCTTCTTGATGTACTCCTTATTGAAGCCGCCCTTCCGCTTGTGCTTCGCGGGGACGTACTTCTCCTTGTGCTTGCTGAAGTCATACTTGTGGCCACGATCGCCCTTGCCTGCCACTTGCTTGTTCTTCTTTCGGCAGTTGGCGATGAAGTGGTCCGGATCACCACACTCGAAGCACCCAACGCGTCCTCCTCCATGATGTCGGTTCATGCGGTTGTTGTGGAACCACGAGAACCGGTTGGCAAGCAAAGCCAACTCGTCGTCTCCCATGAACTCCAGATGCTCCTCTGTGACAGAAAGAAGAGAGGAAAGTGCAAACCCTCCAGAGGGGTTAGCAGAAGAGCCAGAAAGCAAAGCCATCGACGGGCCAGAAGGATTTTCATAAGAAGCCCTCGCCATGGCATCAATCTCACTGGACTTGAGCTTACTGAAGAGCTCGTCGCACGTGAGGGTCTCATAGTTAGGTGATTCGATGATCGCCCGAACCTTGGAATCCCACACCGACCGATCAAGAGTATGGAGTAGCTTGAGAGCTCTCTCATGATCGTCGAAAGGCAACAACTCCTTGTTAGCCCTCATCCTGTTGATAATCACCTGAAAGCGAGCGAATAAACTCTCTATGCTCTCGCCAGGCATGTGTCAAAAGTTCTCATACTCTCGCTTGTGGGACTCATAGAGATGGGTTTTGACTTGAGTGGTGCCATCATGAAAACGCATGAGGGTAGCCCAAATCTCCCGAGCGGTAGTGTGGTGAGAAACGCAATCAAACTCTGTCATGCTCAAACATGAGAAAAGAGCATTACGGGCTCGACTATTGGCATCGTGCTCATCGATCTGATGCTGAGTAGCACGAGTAGCCAAGACCACGTAATCTGCAGAGTTGCAAATATCCCAGATGGAAGCACCCAAACTCTGAAGATAGGCCGATTTGTGTATCTTCCAATACGCATAGTTCGTCCCATCAAAGAACGGCGGTTTGCCCACGCCGCGATCCATGTCGCCTTCTGTGGATCTAGAACCGGCTAAGGTGGAAGATCCTTAACCCGCTCCGATACCAATTGAAGGACCGAGAATGCAAAAGCAAGGCGACCAGAGGGGGGGTGAATGGGAGCCTAAAAAATTTCTCTCAAAACTTCGGCCGTTATCCCAAAAATCAACCCCCGAATGCTTTTACCAAAACGTGATGCCCACGACCCTTGGAAGAGGGTGGATGATCCCTAGGATCACAGCGAGGCACCACAAAGCAAAAGTGAATCAAACACCAAAGGTACCGGCTCTAGTTCGACCCCAAACACCCGACTCCCGAACGTAGATAGAGAACTACGTCGAGAAATCTCCAAATACCTTTGCTAACAAGTAGCAAAGATACCTAGAGAGGTTTCTTGGTCAACTCTAGGGCCAAACGAGAAGTCCGGAAACCAAGCGAAGAAGCCGGGAGAGCAAACACACTAAAGCTCAGCCTACAGTCGATTCCCGGACTGTCCGGACCCTAGTCCCAGACTGTCCGCGCTAGGGGCGGACTGTCCGCGATCCCCTGGCGGACTGTCCGCCGGCAAAAATCGCCAAACAACACAGTTGCTGAACACCCCTGCACGACCCCCGGACTGTCCGCGGATTCCTACTGTGGACTGTCCTCCGGTCAAGCCGAGACAACTCAGCCGAGCCGCGCGACCACTGACTCGGTCGGAGCCCGACGCGCGGACTGTCCGCGCCCCCAACGGCGGACTGTCCGCGGATGAACAGAAAGGGCGATTTTGGTCGCCCTAAACTCAAATCTCCAAATCGATCCAAATCAAAATCCCTTGATCCCAAACTTGGAGAGGATGATCACGAGGTAGTTAGGAGACTACCCCCAAGAAATCATCCACTCAAATCAACGCAATCAACGGGAAATCGAAGGGGAAGATGTATGAACGAAAAAAACACCACGAAAATTGAATCGACCCGATCTACTTGTTCGTGGGGAGTTACATGAATTCCTTCGGTGGAAATGAACTCCTCACTATAAAGAACAAGTTGATTCAAGTGGATTTCAAAAAGACGCAGTAGAGAGGGAGATCGAGTGATGGGAAAATTGTGGAGAAATGAAGAACGCGAAGAACAAAAGTCATAACGCGAATCAAGACATCGATCTGCAACCGTGTGGCTACCGCACGCTACAACAGTGAGAATACGGTCTCACTTCCTCAAAATCTCATGAACACAGAGGTATGGTTCTCGGCGGATCTCAGTTGCTACAACTGGGGATTGGGAGAGCAGGAAAACCTAGAAGGCAAAGAGCAAATGACTGAGATGGTTTGGGAGGTGGGTGTCTCCCCCTACTTATCCTAATTCTAATTCCCACTCTACCCCTAAGTAATTACAGAGCGAAACCAGCTAAACCCTAGGGTTATTCTGGACCAACTCGTGGTAGGTGGTGATCCGACGGCCACGCCCGCACAACTGGTAGCGTTGCCTCGATGCAACCTCACCGATTGCCGCCACATGCCGCCACCGCTCTACTTGTCCTTTTCACTGACTTTGCCTTCGGTTTTGAGGCCCAAACCGGGAAACCAGCCATCCATCGCCTGAGTTTTGTGGCCCAAACTCAGAAACCCGCCAGCGCCTAGGTTTTGAGGCCCAAACATGGAAACCGTCCTCAGCCCGAGTTTTGTGGCCCAAACTCGGCAAACCTGCGGCACCTAGGTTTTGTGGCCCAAACCTGGAAACCGTCCACCGGTGGTTTTTCTGTGGCTCAACCACCATACCGAGCCGTAGAAGGGATACACCGCCCGTGCACCCCGTCCACACGCAAGTCTTCGCTAGTCGCTGTCCCAGGCTGTCAGCCACCATAGCTGATCCTGAGGCCACCGGTCCCTCAGTCCAAGCCTCACGTACGCCCTTCACCGCTCCCGGTCCATCGGCATGACACGTCTCTACTTGACCTTCACCTTGCCTTCGATCAATGTATCCGTGCTCAACACCTGCACAACACAAGCCAAAGAACATGCGCATCAAACCAGTTGACAATCACTCATCACTCGAGACTCGGCATACACCCATGTATCCGCAGACATCCATCTGGTAAAGCTTAAAACCCTTCGAAGTTGCAAAACCTAGAAGAATTCTAATGGCTTCTAAACGGGCTACAGGGGCAAAGGTTTCCTCATAGTCGATCCCCTCTTTTTGGCAAAAACCCTGGGCTACTAGCCTAGCCATGTTCCTCACTACCATCCCATCCTCACCCTGTTTGTTTTTGAAAACCCATTTTGTACCTATAGGGTGGCATTCTGGTGGAGGTGGAACTAGGGTCCAAACTTGGTTTCACTCAAAGTTTTCTAACTCCTCATGCATGGCATTAACCCAGTTAGGATCAGAAAGTGCGTGTCCAACATCTTTGGGCTCAAAAGAAGCAACGAATCCAGAGTGAGCAAAGTGTGAGATTCCATACGCTCGCGACTGCGTGACTCGCTGGTCGATGCCGCCGATCATCTGATGTGGGGGGGGTGAACTTGCTGAACGCTTTGGGGCGCTTGCCTCGCCAAAGTCGCCTCCCCCTCGCCAGATGCTGTCGCTCCCTCAGGTGCAGCAGGTGCTCGCTAGAGAGGTGGCTCTAGAGGACCCCAAGAAAGAGACGTCATGGGATCGGATCCTCAAGCTGAAGTAGACGTCGCAGGGTCGACAGGGGCAACCAGTGGAGTGGGCTCGGGGTCACCCCAATCGGCATTCTCCTGCTCCTCATCCGCAAAGATGGTCTCTCCCAGCTCCTGTTCTCCTGCAACATCAAAAGCAGAAGAAACACGAGGCATAGTCTTGTCGAATGGGACGTCGCAGGTCTCCACTATCTGGTTAGTCTCAAGATTAAGAACTCGATAAGTGCGCGAATGTGAAGCATACCCAAGAAACACACCATCAGCAGAACGAGATTCAAATTTTTCCAAATTGCCTTGCTTCAGGATAAAGCACTTACACCCAAACACCCAAAAATGGGACACCTTGGGCACCCGTCCAAAACGCAACTCATAAGAAGTCTTTTTCATGAAAGCACGAAGAAAGATGAGATTTGAAACATGGCAAGCAGTGTTGATCGCCTCGGCCCAAAATTGCCTAGGAGTCCTATGCTCATGGAGCATCGTCCTGGCCATCTCAACAAGGGTCCGGTTCTTGCGGTCAACAACACCATTCTGCTGAGGAACATAAGGAGAAGAGAACTGATGCTCGACTCCATTAGAAGAACAGAAAGAGGCAAACTGTGAGTTATCAAATTCAGTACCATTATCGCTACGAATAGCTCTAATAGTATCAGGGGGAAACTCAGTTTTCAACTTCAAAATCAAATCACGAGCAAAAGGAAAAGCTTCATCCTTACCCTCCATAAAGAACACCCAAGAGTACCTCGAAAAATCATCCACGATCACTAGAACGTACCACTTCCCACCCGCTGAGCAAACCCGAGCTGGACCAACTGTGTCCATGTGTAAAAGCTCGCCGGGTCACTTTGTCATCACCTGATTAACAGGTGGGTGAGAAGCAGCAACCATCTTCCAATGACGACAAGGATGGCAAACAAGGTCCTTCTGAAACTTAAGCTTGGGCAATCCTTGGATTAAGCCAAGTGAGCTAAGTCTTGCTAGCAAGTCAAAGCTCAAGTGACCGAGCCTCCTATGCCACTTCCACAAATCAGAAGAAGGACCAGCCATCAAACATCTAGCAGAGCCGAAAGAACGATAAAAATCGGCTCTGAAAACACGGCCAAAAGGGATGATGCAACAAACAAGATCTCCCCGAGGGTCTAAAACACGTCTCAAACCCTTCTTAAAGCGCACTTCACAATCGTCTTCAAGGAGTTGCAAAACAGAAAGCAAAATGTAATGCAAGTTCGAAACTAAAGAAACATCCTTAAGAACAAAGTTCTCATTGAGCCGAATAGCTCCATGAGAAACAACCTTACCTCTACTGTTATACCTGAAAGTGATGTACTCCTTGTGCATCACGGGGTCTAGGCTGGAGAACCATTCCATCTTTCCGGTCATGTGGCGTGAACACCCGCAATCCATGAGCCGCATGTTCTCCAACCGAAGTCCCTGCATCAATAGAAAGGCAGGAAATGATCATATGGCACAACAGTGGGTTTAGTATACTGAGAAGGATACCAGTGCTATGTCATAGGCCCAGAAAAAGTGTTAGAAGCAACACCAAGCTGTCCTCGTCCCATTGGTGGATAGCGATCACCACCAAACTAAAAAGGTGGTCCGCTATGGAACGGAAAACCTCCAAACTGACCTACATGTCCCATTTGAGCAAAGCGATCACCACCAAGCTGAAAAGGTGGTCCGCTATGGGACTGAGCAGCAAAACCTCTTATACTCGGCTCACGATCGTATTGAGGACGACCAGAACCGCGATGGGCATGACCACCACCTCGTGGTCTAGCTGCCTGGGGCCTAGCTACCTGAGAAGGTGCACCTCCAGGTCTAGCGCCCTACCTCTGAACTCCCCGACCTTGCACACCATGGAGAGGGTGGTGCCTGGCCTGGTTGTTCAGCTCCAACTCCTTCCTAGCGTCTCTCTTCCTTCGAAAGCAAAACTCAGCTAGGTGACCCTCATGGTGACAGTAATCGCACTCGAACCTCACCACTCTCTTGAGTTGTTGGTTCTTATGGTTGCGAGGGTTGTTCACTCTGGCTGGCTGCTTGCCTCTTGGAAGGGGATCACTAGAGACGCCAGGAAGGGTGTCAAGTGTGTTCCTAAGATGGTTAGGTTTGGGAACCCACACTTGCTTGCAAGCTGGAGCCTTGGGAGGTTCATCAAGGATACCATCCTTGGTGATAGGCTTGGGAGGCTCAGGTGGGGTGATCTTGGTAAGCTTAGGGATAGCGGATGGCTTCTCACTAGGGCTCACTCCACTAAACTCACTGATCTTGCCAAAGATGCTAGCGCCCATCCCACCTGAAGCAAAGCCTACTCCCGAGCAATCAGTTCCCCTCTTGAACTGACTGGTCATCATGCCCAACTGTGGCTCACTGCATGACACCCAACTCAGGATGGACCGAAGGTATGTGTTTTCCTCCTCGGTTTGCATCCTGTCATGCCGACAGTTGGCAATCTCAAGCTCCATCCCCACGCATCGCTCACATGGAGCGGACAAGGTTCTAACTGAGCTGGCCTTCAAGGCTTTAGCAAGCTTGGCACTAACTTCTGCCAACTCAGTTCGCAAGCCTGGACAGGACTTGCACGCACCCAGCAAAGAAGGCCTTGCCTTCACTTCCTCCAGCTCCTTCTTGAGAGAGGGACACTCTTTGCAATCACCCACCAAGTCTAGCCTACTCTTCAGCTCATCATACACCACAATCAAAGAGGCATACTTAGTTTGCAGGGTGGCAAAGTTTGTCATATGCATCGTCCACTCATCGCACTCCTCCACATCAACCATCCTGACTTCAGACTTAGCACACTCCAGCTCCTTAAGCGCCTCCTTCATCATGGCCTTAAACTCACTATGCTCTTGGTTAACGTGCGTGAGTTTCTTCTCGAAAGCAAGGACTAACTCCACAAGGCTATCGCGCTCATCAGCGAGACGATCGACAAGAGAAGAGTTTGATACCTCAGAATCGTTGTCGTCATCACCGTCGTCATTGGCTTCCTCGGAGTCCTTCACTTGGCACTTGCGGTCCTCTTCGTCCAGGGCCATGGTGCATAAGCCCTTGGAGGAGTTGCCGAAGAAGCAGAGTCCGTTGAAGCAATCTTCTGTCTTGTGCTCGGACCCATCGTCGCTGGAGTCGCTGTCGGAGGTCTTGTCTTCATCGCTTTTGGTGTCAAAGAGGGCACGCCGACCGGCGTCGAAAGCCCTCTCCACATCCTCCTGGCGGAAAGTGTCCTTGTTCTTCTTCTTCTCATTCTTGTACTCCGGCTTGCCCTTGCGCCTGGAGTTGTGATACTTGCCAGAAGATTTCTTGTAGTTCTTAGGACAGTTTGCCATGATGTGATCTAGATCACCACACTTGTAGCAGCCCTCGCGTGCGCCACCACGACGGCGATTCAAGTGATTGTTGTGAAACCGCGAGAACCGGGTGATGACGAGGGCGAGATAGTCATCTCCCAACGCCTCCAACTGCTCCTCCGTAACTGTAAGCAAAGAAGACAAAGCAAAGAGAGGAGGTGAAGCGTCAGCAGGAAAAATCGATCCACCCTTGCTTGAGACCAAAGCCATGGAATGTGAAGATGGGTTCTTTAGCTTGGCCTGAGTCAGGTGATCGATCTCGGTGGACTTGAGCTTGCTGAACAGCTCGTCGACGGTGAGGGTGTCATAAGATGGAGACTCTATGATGGTCGACACCTTCACCTCCCATACCCTCCGATCCAGGGCATATAGTAACTTGAGTGCCCTCTCATGATCGTCATAGTGTAGGTTAGCCCTATTGGCACGCATCTTGTTCACAATCATTTGGAAGCGAGCGAACAATGCGTCAATCGTCTCTCCCTCCAACTGAACAAAGTTCTCGTACTTGCGCTTGTACGTTTCAAAGAGTCTGGTCTTGACATGAGCTGTGCGGATACATGGTTGTATGCCGAGTCTCGAGTGATGAGTGATTGTCAACTGGGATAATGCGCATGTTCTTTGGCTTGTGTTGTGCAGGTGTTGAGCACGGATGCAATGATCGAAGGCAAGGTGAAGGTCAAGTAGAGACGTGTCATGCCGATGGACCGAGAGTGGCGAAGGGCGGACGTGAGTCTTGGACTGAGGGACCAGTGGCCTGAGGATCAGCTGTGGTGGCTGACAACCTGGGACAGCGACGAGCGAAGACTTGCGGGCACGGTGTTGCTTGGGTCGAGGACCTGGGGACACGTGTTAGTGGACGGGGTGCACGAGCGGTGCATCCCCTCTACAGTTTGGTTTGGTGGTTGAGCCACAGAAAAACCACCGAGTGGACGGTTTCTAGGTTTGGGCCTCAAAACCTGGGTGTTGATGGTTTCCGAGTTTGGGCCACAAAACTCGGGCTGAGGACGGTTTCTAGGTTTTGGCCTCAAAACCTGGGTGTTGCGGGTTTTTGAGTTTGGGCCACATAACTCAAGCGATGGACGGCTGGTTTCCCGGTTTGGGCCTCAAAACCAGGGGTTGGTCGTGAAGGCCGGTTTCCCGGTTTGGGCCTCAAAACCAGGGGCGAAGTTCGAGAAAAGGACGCGCAGAGCGGCGGCGGCACGTGGCGGCAATCGGTAAGGTTGCGTCGAGGCAACGCTACCAGTTGTGCGGGCGTGGCCGTCGGATCACCAACTACCTCGAGTTGGTTCAGAATAACCCAAGGGTTTAGCTAGTTCGCTCTGTAATTAGTTAGGGGTAGAGTGGGAATTAGAATTAGGATAAGTAGAGGGAGACACCCACCTCCCATCCTATCTCAGTCATTTGCTATTTTTTGCCTTCTAGGTTTTCCTGCTCTCCCCATCCTCTGCTATAGCGAACTGAGATCCATAGAGAAGACAACCATACCTCTGTGTTCGTGAGATTTTGAGGAAGTGAGACCGTAATCTCACTGTTGTAGTGTGTGGTAGCCACACGGTTGCAATTCGTGGCTGTGATTCGCGTTTTGAAGTTTTTCTTCGCGTTTTGCTTTTTCTCCATGATTTTCCAGTTGATCGATCTCCCTACTCGGTTCATCTTTTGCGATTCCATTTGAACTGAGTTGTTCTAGATTGTGAGGCACATCTTTCCACCGAAGTAATTTATCTCTAACCTCACGAGCTAGTAGATCGGTCGATTTTCGTTTCAGATCGAGTTTTGCTCCTTTCCCCCGAATTCTTCCGATTCACCAATTTGGAGTTAGGTTCGAGCCATGATCTCTTTGGGATAGCTCACTAACTCCCTTGGAACTCCTCATACCAAGTCTAAGCTTTAGAGCTTTTGATTCAGAGGAGATCGGGTTGAATCTGCGGAAGAACAGTGCTGTTTCGGGGGCATGAGACACTGACGTCGGGACCATCGGATGCTACGTTCTTCACATCAGAAGCATCCGATGCCACGTGTCATCTGATAGTGTTTTCTAAGGAGCATCGGACGCTGACCATCGGTGCCTCCGTTGCCATCAGAGCATCCGAGGGTCGAACATCGGATGCTAGGGCATCACTGTAGCCAGCATCTGATGCCAGTCCAGTAAGGTTCCTGATAGGTTCTGTTTGCATCGGACGCTTCTGGTGTTTGGCCATCGGAAGCAGGCCAGCATCCGATGTAGGTGTTTTTGCTCTGTTTCGTCTGCGATTCGCTCATACATTGTCGGTTTTGATTTCCAACTTTTGTGTTGGGTTTCTAGAGTTGTGTAGTGTCTCGCTATGCTTCTTGGAAGCATCCACCCTACATCTAGGGTCGTGGACACTTGCAAGCTCTAGGTTTGCTTTTGGGGTTGATTCTCGGAACAGTAGCCACAAGTGTCTGAAAAGAAATTTGGAGCTCCCATTCACCCCCCCCCCCTCTGGTCGCTTTCTGGTAGCACTTTTGGTCCATCAATTGGTATCGGAGCAGGTTAAGGATCTTCCACCTTAGCCGATTCCAGATCCACAGAAGGCGACATGGATCGCGGCATGGGCAAACCGCCGTTCTTTGATGGGACGAACTACGCGTTTTGGAAGATAGGCATGTCGGCTTATCTTCAGAGCATGGGTGCTTCTGTCTGGGATATTTGCAACTCTGCAGATTACGTGGTCTTGGCTGCTCGTGCAACTCAGCATCAGATCGATGAGCACGATGCCAATAGCCGAGCCCATAATGCTCTTTTCTCCTGTTTGAGCATGTCTGAGTTTGATCGCGTGTCTCATCTCCTCACGACTCGAGAGATTTGGGCGACCCTCATGCGTTTCCATGAGGGAACCACTCAAGTCAAATCCTGTCTCAACGAGTTGCACAAGCGGGAGTATGAGAACTCTCGACACATGCCTGGCGAGAGCATAGAAAGTTTATTCGCTCGCTTTCTGGTGATTGTCAACAGGATGAGGGCTAACAAGGAGCTGTTGCCTTTCGACGATCATGAGAGGGCTTTGAAGCTTTTACACACTCTCGATCGGTCGGTGTGGGATTCCAAGGTTCAGGCGATCATCGAATCGCCTAACTATGAGACCCTCATGTGCAACGAGCTTTTTAGTAAGCTCAAGTCCAGTGAGATTGATGCCATGGCGAGGGCTTCTTATGAAAATCCTTCTGGCCCGTTGATGGCTTTGCTTTCTAGCTCTTTTGCTAACCCCTCTGGAGGATTTGCACTCTCTTCACTTCTTTCTATCACAGAGGAGCAGCTAGAGTTCATGGGGGATGACGAGTTGGCCTTGCTCGCCAACCGATTCTCGTGGTTCCACAACAACCGCATGAACCGTCGCCGCGGAGGAGGACGCTCGGGTTGTTTCGAGTGCGGCGACCCCAACCACTTCATCGCCAATTGCTCGAAGAAGAACAAGCAAGTCTTCGGGAAGGCGGATCATGGGCACAAGTATGACTCCAGCAAGCGCAAGGAGAAGTACGTCCCCGCGAAGCACAAGCAGAAGGGCAACTTCAACAAGGAGTACATCAAGACGAAGTACTTGGAAAAGGCCCAGGCTGAGCAGTGTGCATTCTTCGCCACGCTCAGCGACGACGACTCGGATGATGACTCTGCTTCCTCAAGTGACGATGAGTCCGAGAAGAAGAAGAGGATCGAGGACAAGCTGAACGGCCTCTGCTTCTTCACCGACAATGAGGTCTTCTGCACCATGGCCCTCGGCAAGGAGGTCGACGGCGAGCTGGTGGAGATCCCTCGGAACGACGACGACGACGACACCTCTCAGGTATCTCTGACTCCTGACGAGCTTTCTACTGAGGTCGAGAAACTTACTGCCGCTCTTCTTAGTAAAGACAAGCTTCTTAGGCGTGCTGCTAGAGAGCGGAAGGAGTTTAGGCAGAAGTGGGAGGATACGGTGAAATAGCTTGAGTTTGCTAAATCCACCGTAGTCGTTTCTGAGGAGAGTGAGTGTGAGATGTGCACCACACACATGACGGACCTTGTCACTTTGAGAGGTAAGTATGCTGTGTTGATAGGAGAGGTGGATGAGCTTAAGCCTAGATCCTCGCTGTTGGGTGCGTGCAAGTCCTGTGCTGGCTTGCAATCCGAGTTGGCAGAGAAGAATGCCAAGATTGTGTCTCTTGAAGAGGCCAGCTCGGGTAGCACTTGTGTGACTAGGTGTGTTCTGTGTGAGGGTTTGGAGATGGAGATAGCCAACGTGAAGCATGACAAGATGCAAACCGAGGAGGAAAACACATAGCTTCGGACCATCTTGTCATGGGTATCTAGTGGTGAGCCGCATCTTGGGATGATGATCTCCCAATTCAAACGTGCTGCTGGAGGTCCAGGTGTAGGTTTTGCTCAAGGTGTTGATGTTTCATCTTTTGGCAAGATTGGAGAGTCGAGTGGTCTGAACCCATGTGAGAAGCCCAACTCCACCACTACTCCCAAGCTTACTAAGATTCCACCCAAAGAGCCTCTCAAGCCTAACACCAAGGATGGGGTGTTTGTTGAACCTCCGAGAGCTCCACCCAAGTAACAGTCGTGGGCTCCAAAACCAAACCACCTGAATAACAAACTAGACACAATGCCACTCATTCAGGAGGAGCTTATGCCACAGAAGGGCAAAGTGATCCACACCCACTACCGTGAGTACCAACAACCCCCTATGAGAGCGGTGAGGTACCATTGTGAGCATTGTGGGAGAGATGGACACTTGAGTGAGTTTTGCTTTTGGCGCAAGAGAGAGGCGCGTCGTGCAAAGGAGATGAACAACACGGACATGTACCATCCTTTCCATGATGTACATGTGTCGAATGTTCAGAGGCGTGCTGCTAGGCCTAGAGGCCCAAAGCCTCAAGTTCCTAGGCCTAGGCCGCGAGGAGGTCGTGCCCGACGGGAGCCTGCAGTTGTGGGCTATGGACCCCGTGGCGGTGACTTTGTAGTTGAACGTTTCCCTCCACCGCATTTTGAGTATCGCGATGGACGCTCCTCCCTTAGCGGACCACGTTTTCCTCTACGTGGTGATCGCTCTTCTCGTAGGCGCGCTAGGAATGGTTTTTCTGCTAACCGTTCTTTTGAGCACCCGGTCCAACACTGGTATTCTTCCTACTTCACTAACCCCAGTGTTGGACCGTATGCTCACCCTATGTCTTTTTATTGATGTACGTAAAATGATTGGAGGACATTTGGTTGGTGGATTCCGGGTGTTCGAGGCACATGACCAAAAACGCCAAGTGGTTCTCCAGTCTTAGTCCTGTTGCCAGAAAGGAGTTTATCACCTTCGGCGACAATAGCAAAGGTAAAGTATTGTCTCGTGGGTCGGTGAGAGTTAATGAGCACTTTGTGTTGCGCGATGTTGCTCTTGTATCTAACTTGCATTTTAACCTTCTTTCTATTTCGCAACTTTTCGATGATGACTATGAGATTCGTTTTAAGCCGAATCTCAGTCGTATTTTGGATCCTCAGGGCAATCTTGTGTGTTTGATTTCGCCCTTTGGAAAAGTCTTTCGTGCAAACTTCTCGGAGTCTTTTGGCACTTCTCGATGTCTTTTGGCTGGTCCTTCGTCCTCTGATCTTTGGAAGTGGCATAGGAGACTTGGTCACCTGAGCTTCGACTTGCTTGCAAGGCTTAGTTCACTTGGCCTAATCCGAGGATTGCCCAAGATGTCCATGGAGAAGGATCTTGTTTGCCATTCTTGTAGACATGGGAAGATGGTTGCTGCTCCCCACCATCTAGTGACTCAGGTCATGACCAAGCGCCCTGGAGAGCTTTTGCACATGGACCTTGTTGGTCCAGCTCGGGTGAGCTCGGTTGGGGGGAAGTGGTATGTGCTTCTTGTTGTTGATGACTTATCGAGATATTCGTGGGTTTTCTTTTTAGCTGAGAAAACTGAGACTTTCATTTCTGCTCGCAATCTGATTTTGCGTCTTCAGAATGAGTTCCCTTTGAACTCAATGCGAGATATTCGTAGTGATAATGGTTCCGAGTTTAAGAACTCGGATTTTGAGAAGTTTTGTAACTCTTTGGGTTTAGAGCATCAGTTTTCTTCCCCCTACACACCGCCATAGAATGGTGTCGTAGACAGGAAGAATCGGACCCTTGTAGAGATGGCAAGGACGATGCTCGATGAGCATAGGACTCCTAGGCGATATTAGGCTGAAGCTATGAGCACTGCATGCTACATTTCCAATCGCATTTTTCTCAGAGCCTTCTTGAAAAAGACTTCTTATGAGTTGTGTTTTGGAAGACAACCCAAGGTGAGTTATTTTAGAGTTTTTGGTTGCCACTATTTTATACTTCAGAAAGGCAACCTGGACAAATTTGAGTCTCGTTCTTCTAACAGTGTATTTTTGGGTTATGGCACTCATACTCTAGCATATCGTGTACTTAACCTTGATACTAACCGAGTCATGGAGACATCCGATGTCACTTTCGACGAGACCATGGTTTGTCCTTCTTCTCGTTTTGAGCGTGCAGGTGATCATGAGGTTGGCGAGCCTCTTTTTGATGATGAGGATGAGGGTGATGAAGGGATGGATGACCTAGCACCACCTCCACCTGTTGTGCCGCAAAGAGCAGCCTCTACTACCACTCACCGCCCCGATCCCTCTTCCTCGACTACTTGGGGGCCGTGGGATCCGCCACCTCGAGCAGTAACTTTTGTACCCGAGGAGGCACCACCTGCTGTTGAGGGGGAGGTCTCTTCAGCTAGGGAGGCGCCACGACACATTCAGCGCCAACACCCGCCTCAACAGATGATCGGCAGCATCGGCGAACGTGTCACTCGGTCAAGGTCACAACAAATCTCTCACTTTGCTCATTCTGCATTTGTTGCTGATTTTGAACCCCGAGATGTTGGACACGCTTTATCTGATCCAGATTGGGTCAATGCCATGCATGAGGAGCTTGAAAACTTTGAGAGAAATCGGGTTTGGGTTCTTGTTCCTCTTCCTCCTGAGTGTCACCCTATTGGGACAAAATGAGTTTTCAAAAACAAACAAGGAGAAGATGGCCATGTTGTGAGAAACAAGGCCAGCCTTGTAGCCCAGGGGTATAGTCAGAAGGAGGGGATAGAGTATGAGGAGACTTTTGCTCCTGTAGCTCGTTTGGAGTCAATTAGGATTCTCTTGGCTTTTGCTGCATCCAAAGGGTTTAAACTTTTTCAATTGGATGTCAAGAGTGCCTTCCTAAACGGCTACATAGAAGAGGAAGTGTATGTGAGACAACCCCACGGTTTCGAAAATCCCAAGTTTCCAAACCATGTTTTCAAACTTCACAAAGCTTTATATGGTTTGAAACAAGCCCCTAGAGCCTGGTATGATAGGTTGAAAACCTTTTTGCTAGCTAAGGGTTTTAAAATGGGATGTGTGGATAAAACACTTTTTCTCCTCAAGCAAGGCAATGACACTCTCTTGGTCCAGATTTACGTGGATGATATCATTTTTGGAGGTTCTTCTCACGCTTTGGTTGCCAAGTTTGCAGACACTATGAGCAGGGAGTTTGAGATGAGCATGATTGTAACAGACTCGCCCAATAATGTGGCCCACCTACACCTGTCATTTGTCCAACGACCTCTGACCGCTACGTAAGTGTGCCACAAGACTGGATTAGTCTGTTGGATACGATCGATGTATCCATGGGTCACAGGAATCATCCGAGTGTAATCATTACAGCACATAACATTTCATACAACAAAACAGATCGGAGAATTCAGCGGAAGTCTTAC
The DNA here is from genome assembly GCA_009763385.1 of Coix lacryma-jobi var. lacryma-jobi. Classification (NCBI taxonomy): domain Eukaryota; kingdom Viridiplantae; phylum Streptophyta; class Magnoliopsida; order Poales; family Poaceae; genus Coix; species Coix lacryma-jobi. The sequence goes on from CM019829.1 coordinate 73,806,358, forward strand.
ATAAACATAATATTACAAACCAGTGTTCATTATTACAACATAGATGAAAAGGAGTTCAAGTTGCGATGGTACTAAGTGCTGGAATGAACGTCTGATAACATAACCATACTAATAAACCCTGCCCAAGGGCACATCACTTATCATCCTCCACCGGGAAGATGGTCATACAACACGGTCCAAAGCACATCTGCTCACCGGGCTCACCTGCAACAAGGGGTCATAGAACCCTGAGTACAGGAGTACTCAACAAGACTTACCCGACTAATAAATTGGGGAGAAGACTCAGGAATGCAGGCTGAGGGGGAGTCAAGGTGAGGTTTTAGCAAGAATCCAAAAGTTTTCCTTTGCATAAAAGCTCCTGCAACTAAGTAGTTGTGTTATTTCATACTTCTAATATTAGCTAAGTAAATGAATGTACATCTTATAATCAACCCATTAATCCTCCTTAGTTTCATCATTAACTACGCTGAGGGGGCGAGGACGAGTCTCCTTTTCTCGTGGAGCAAACGACGATTCGAACCGCTTGATCTACCTAGCTGGGGCTTCCTTATCACACGACATATGCGAGACTGAACTCGCATATATCAACCGTCCCGTGGATCCGCTCAAACCGGACCGGAGCCGCGCCACCCGGGAATACAGTACACCACCGCCCTACCTCGGCCTTGCTGAGTCCGTCCAACAGGGGACCGAGCAGGGTGGGTACACGCTACTCCCGCCATCTCTCCACTCCCAGTGCGTGGGTGCGCCGTTCCAGTAAGAGCATAGCCACAGTAGGGCTTACCGTAGCATGTGACCAGTACTAACAAATAGTTCTCGATCCAACGGGCCAACAGCGGACGGGTCCTAAGCGACACAGGCGGAAACACTACACCAGGACTCCCTTCCTGTGCAAGTTACCCGCCCGGTCTCAGTTTAATTATACCGTCCCACCCGGGGAAGGGTTCCCAACAATAGCATCTCTCATTTCAAAAACCTACTCTAAAGAGCAAGGCTAAGCAATCTAAGCATTTGTAAATAACCCAGTGACAAGGATAGTATAAGGAATAATCAAGGTAGTCAATGCATCAAGTAGGTAACATTCAACTTCTACACTTAATGCACAAATTTTATCAACAAGTATATTATTTGAAATTTCAAGGTAGGGGCAAATGCACCGGGGCTTGCCTTGGGGTTCTTCTTCAGGCTCGTCCCCACAGATATCAAATCCAACCTCGTAGAATACCGGTGCTTCACGAGCTGCAATCTCCGGTTGCTCTTTGTTCACCTCGGTTTCTAAACGCAATATACGAACGAGCATATATAAGATGCATGTGACGCGAATATGAATGAATGCTCATGATGCTGGACAACAACAAATAGAAGAGTACAGCAGCAACAACAATCATATATGAATATTAAATAAACACCACAATTGAACAAAATTTGTATAAACGATAGCCGAACAGATTTCATGTACCAACTTGTTTCTACCATAACCGGAGCTACAGAATAGCTATTCAGGTGAATCAGGACAATCTGGAAAGCTTAACAAATTCTCTACAGCTTTTCTGTAATCCTCAAAAGCTGATTCCAGGGTCATATGGACCAAACAATTCATTTGGTTAAATCTGTACAGATTCTGGACAGCACTGTATACCCAAGTTGAATAAAGCATAACTCCCAGATTATTTATCCAACCATCACAAAATTTTAGGAGCAGCTAGGTATACAAAAATACTACAACTTGTGACAATACGATAGCAGAAACCAAATTGTAGAATTAACTAAATCAATCAATACCTATTGTTCAATTAAAGGTTTAATTATAAGGGCTTAAAAATTTATTTTCGCGAAAGAGGCTCAAATTTTTATCAGAGATATGTTATGTGTTGAAAAGTACTGTAAAATTGGTTTCATAATTTTTGAACCTCAGAAACAGTCTATAGAAATTATTCAAAGTGCATTTGTTAATTATTTGACTATTTTAATACTCCAACTAAACTTGTCCAAACTTCCAGTTTCGTATTTTTATAATTTTCCTCACAACTCAGAGAGCTTACCCAAAAATTTTCATGATTTTAGGGGCTGTAAATTAATTGTGACAAAAATAACAAAATACAGCACTATTCAACAGCCAAATAGAAAACAATCCTAACGCTAAGCCACTGACAAGCGGGACTGGGTCGTCAGGCCGGCCTCGGTCTTGTCCAGCAGCGCGGGGTGCGAACTCGAGGCTCAGGCTTGACCTCGAGGGTCTGGCTCGATCTCGAGGGTCAGGCTCGACCACGGGGGTCAGGCTCGGCCTCGGGCGAGACGCGAATTCGGGACTCGGCTCGAGGTTCAAGCTCGACCTCGAGGATTAGGCTCGACTTCGTGGGTTAAGCTCGACTTCGAGGGTTAGGCTCGACTTCGAGGGTTAAGCTCGACTTCGAGGGTTAGGCTCGACTTCGAGGGTTAAGCTCGACTTCGAGGGTTAGAGAGGAAAGGCTTGCCAGCCTCGGGCGAGGCGGAGAATGAGGGCTGAGGCTGAGGGTCGAACTGGGCCGAGCCCAGTAAGAGTTAGAAATGGCTGGCTCGACCTCGACCTTGACCAGTGCGCGTACGGGGCGTGACTCCGCAACGGCGGTGTTGACTATCGTCCCAACTCGCCGGCGGCGAGGCCATGGCTCAGCCGAGGCTACCGACGTGTTCGGGTTTGCCTCGCGAGCACGCCCAAGGTCTTGGTCGGGCTAGGGGGTGAATGCAGACGGAGCTAGCTTCGGCTACGAGAATGGCGGCTCTGTTCCGCTGTTCCCGACGTGCGCCGGCGTTCCGCCCAAATCAAGGCGGTAGCGTTGAAAAGGGAGTGAGCATAAGCACCAGGGGCCTCACCTAGGTTCGGTGCTCACGCTAGCTTGGTCGGAGAAGGCCGGGGAGCTGAAGGTTGACGGTAGCGGCGAAGATGGCGGCGGACCGGGACTTCGCGGTGGCGTTCAGGCCCCTCCGGCGGGGTAGCGACCTGGACGGTGAGCCAATGCGAATCAGTGAGTTGAGGCGGAGCTAATGGCGCAACCTATTTGACCCGAGAGTCTCCTTACCCGCCGGGCGACGACGAACGTGACCACGGCGGCCGCTCGCCGGAGCTGGGGAAGAAGAAACTCGACCGGGCAATGTGGGCGACGAGAACTCGATTCAGTGGGTCAGGAAGGTGGTCAGGGTTGTGGCGAGGTTGTGGATGAGCGAAGGCTGGTGGTGGAAGCTCGTCGGCGACGAATTTCGCCGCCAAAACTCACTGCTCTCACCGGCGGAGAACAGAGAGAAGAGAAAAGGAGAGGAGTGCGGCAACGGTGAGGTTTTTATAGGCGAGAGGGTGTGCGGACGGTCTGCCAACGCATTGCGCATGCGCATGCACGAGCTGGCGCGTGGAGGCGGCGTGTCGGCGCCGGAGGACGCCACGGCGTGTGGTGGCCGTCGTGGACGCCATGCAAGGCTCCATGAACTGTAGCCACAGTGCAGCTTGTCCCCTTTTTAATTGCGCCAACATTTCGAACTAAAGTGCAAAATCTGTAAAAATGAAAGTTGCTCAGAATTTTGTGATCTACAAACTTGCTTAAAGAACTATGTTCCAAATCGGCCTAGTTTTTGAATTATAGTTTGAATTCAAAACGGCCCCAAACTGAATTCTCAAATTACTTTAAAATTTTCTAAAGAAGTTCAAATTCTGTGAACATGAAAGTTGTCACATTTATGATTTACTACAACTTTGATTTAAGGACCAAGGTCAGATTCTCAAGAGTTTGAAGGCTGTAGTTCAATGGTAGATTCTAGGGTTTAAACAAATTTGTTTCAATTCAAATCCTGTGCAGAATCCATGTTAACTTTATATACCGAAGTTGTTCCATTCATTAATATCTACAACTTTGTTTTTAGGGCCATGTCCAGATTCCACTTGGATCATAGTCTTTATCATAGGGCCACTATAATGACTTGTGATTTCATGAACCATGTAACCCTATAATCCTATTCATTTTAGAATTCAGCCACTATGATACCCTAAGCATCACACATCAAATGAGCAGAACAGAATTTAAACACACACATGATGCACTTGAGATCAAGTTCTAAGCAAATTGTAAATGCATCATTAGTGTTACTACATGAATGCTTTCTATGCTCATGATGACATGTCAGGTTTTATTTAGCTTAAACACTAGAGGTGTTACAGCTCCTCCCCCCTTAAAGAAATCTCGTCACGAGATTGGTTTGACTGACTAAGTAATGGAAAAGGAAATGTGTCAGGATCTAAATCTATGATCACACAAGTAACGGAAAAGGAAATGTGTCAGGTTTGTTAGATCCTGAATTCTCCTTTAAGTACCATTGTAAATTCTTCCCGGTTAGTGAAATACATACCTAACGAGAAGCAAGAAACTCCGGAAAATGTTCCAACAGAAAATCTTCGGATTCCCAAGTAGCTTCTTCTTCTGAGTGTCGATCCCATTGTACTTTATAAAACTTGATGGTTCTGTTTCGAGTAACTCGGTCCTTTTGATCAAGTATTTTGACTGGATACTCAGAGTAGGTCATGTCAGGCTCGATGTTTATACCTTCATAATCCATTACTTGATCGGGTACTCGCAAACATTGCTTCAACTGAGACACATGAAACACATTATGTACGGCGGCAAGTTGTTCAGGCAGCTCTAGCTGGTAAGCTTGCTTTCCACACCGTTTTATAATCTTGAACGGTCCGATGTATCGAGGTGCTAACTTCCCTTTTACCCCAAACCGAACCACTCCCTTCATTGGTGATACTTTTAAGTACACATAACTTCCTTCAGAAAATACTAACGGTCTACGTCTTCTGTCTGCGTAACTCTTTTGTCGGGTCTGAGCTACCTTCAGGTTGCTTTGTATTTGCTTCACTTTTTCTTCAGCTTCCTTTACTAAATCAACTCCGAAAAATCTTCTCTCGCCAGGCTCTGACCAGTTCAGCGGGGTTCGACATCTCTGTCCATAAAGTGCTTCGAATGGTGCCATCTTGATAATCTCTTGGTAGCTATTATTATAAGAAAATTCTGCCAATGGAAGGCATTCATCCCATTGATCAGGATAGGTGAGCACACAAGATCTCAACATATCCTCTAAAATCTGATTTACCCTCTCAGTTTGACCTCCAGTCTGAGGATGGTATGCTGTGCTAAAAAGAAGTTTGGTTCCTAATGATTCTTGTAAATGTTTCCAAAATTGAGAGACAAACTGCGTTCCCCTATCAGAGACTATGGTCTTGGGTACACCATGAAGACTTAAAATCCTAGCAATATAGATTCGGGCATAGACAGGAGTTCTAAATTTAGCTTTTACTGGAATAAAATGAGCCGATTTTGTCAGACGGTCAACAATTACCCAAATTGAATCAAATCCTTTGGAGGTTTTGGGAAGACCCACGATGAAATCCATGCTAATATCCTCCCATTTCCAAGCTGGAACAGGCAAGGGCTGTAACTCACCGGCTGGCTTCAAACGTACTGCCTTTACTTTTTGACAAGTGTCACACTGAGCCACGTAGCGAGCTATTTCAATCTTCATCTTTGTCCACCAAAACCTTTGCTTCAAATCTTGATACATTTTATTACTTCCAGGGTGGATGGCTAACCTAGTAAGATGAGCTTCATCAAGAATCTTCTGTCTGAGCTTGGGTACCTTGGGAACAACCAATCGGTCTTTAAACCATAGTACACCTGCTTCATCAACTCTGAAACAAGTTGTTTCTCCTGTTTTGATTTTTTCTATAATGTGACTTATTCCCTTATTCACTTTCTGAGCTGCTATAATTTCTTCTCGTATGGTAGGTTTGACCCTAATATTATTCAAACTTCCTTGCAGAATTATCTCTATGTCCAACTTTTCCAGCTCTTGACATAAACTAAGATGCATGGGTGCTACTGACAAGCAACTGCAGTGAGGGTTCCGACTGAGAGCATCAGCAACTACATTTGCCTTACCTGGATGGTAATGTATTTCTAGATCGTAATCCTTGATTAATTCCAGCCATCTCCTTTGCCGCATATTCAAGTCTTCCTGAGTAAAAATGTACTTCAAACTCTTGTGATCAGTGTACATATGGCACTGGTTTCCCAACAAGTAGTGCCGCCATATCTTCAGTGCATGTATAACTGCAGCTAACTCTAGGTCATGAGTAGGATAATGTTCTTCGTGTCGCTTGAGCTGTCTTGATGCATAGGCAATGACCCTTCCTTCTTGCATCAACACACAGCCAAGACCAATTCCGGAGGCGTCACAGTATACATCAAAAGGCTTCTCAATATCTGGTTGAGCTAAAATTGGTGCGGTGGTAAGCAGCTTCTTTAGGGTTTGAAAAGCCTGCTCACACTCAGGAGTCCATTTAAACTTGACTTGGTTCTTGAGCAACTCGGTAATAGGTTTGGCTATTTTTGAAAAACCAAGGATGAAACGGCGATAATAACCGGCCATTCCGAGGAAACTACGGACTTGGTGAACTGTGGTTGGCGACTTCCATTTCAGAATATCCTGCACTTTTCCGGGATCCACTGCGATTCCTTTAGCTGATAACACATGACCTAGGAACTGCACTTCTTCTAACCAGAAAGCACACTTGCTGAATTTAGCATATAACTGATGCTCACGCAGACGAGTCAGTACTATCCGCAGATGCTCAGCATGTTCTTCTTTGGTTTTGGAATATACCAAGATGTCATCAATAAATACTACTACGAACTTGTTGAGCTCAGGCATGAACACGGAGTTCATGAGATACATGAAATGGGCTGGAGCATTGGTTAGACCAAAGGACATGACAAGGTATTCATATAAGCCATATCGAGTGGTGAAGGCTGTTTTAGGGATATCTTCGGGTCTAATTTTTATCTGGTGGTACCCTGATCTAAGATCTATCTTGGAGAAGACTTTGGCTCCGGCAAGCTGGTCAAAGAGAAGATCAATGCGTGGAAGGGGATATTTATTTTTGATGGTTACTTCATTGAGAGGACGATAATCTACGCACATTCTCAGAGTCTTGTCCTTCTTCTTCACAAAGATAGCGGGACATCCCCAGGGAGAAGAACTAGGACGGATAAAACCTTTCTCCAAAAGTTCTTGTAACTGAGTCTTCAACTCGGCTAACTCCTTTGGAGCCATTCTATAAGCTCTCCGTGATACAGGTGCTGTTCCTGGTTGCAGCTCAATCACAAACTCCACGTTTCTGTCTGGTGGCAGACCAGGTAATTCTTCCGGGAACACGTCAGGGAATTCTCGGACCACTGGGACATTCTCAACTCCTTCACTAACCATGGCATATATTTTCGGGCTGATTAGTTTGGGTTTTGGAAGCTGGATAAGAAGTTGGGATTTTCGGTCTGGTGAATTTAGACGAACAGTTCTATTCAAAGTATCTAAGATAGCCCCATAACGCTGCATCCAGTTCATTCCCAAAATCACATCTAAGGTTTGATGGTTCAGCACAATCATAGAAGTGGGATAAACATGTCGTCCCATCTCTATAGGAACTTGATGTACTATCTCATTGGCAAACAGTCGACCCCCAGGCGACAGTATAGATATTTTCCCTTTGGATTCACATATTGGAATTGCATGTTTCCTGACAAACTCTCTATTGATGAATGAATGCGATGCACCAGAGTCAAAGAGTGTAACTGCTAATTGGTTGGCAACAGGGAACGTACCCAACATAACCGGTTCGCCTTCTGGAATAGTCTCAACTTGAGTGTGATGAACCTGTCCAGTCTTGGGTACCACATAGATCTTCCGTGTGCCTGGTCGAGAGCCAGATTGGTTGCCTTGCTGCTGCTTATTCTGTGGATTAGCTTGATTACCTTGCTGGCGAGGGACATTTGAGTTATAATTCTTCGGTGAAGGACAACTCTTAGCAAAGTGTCCTGACCCGCCACAGTTGTAACAGGGGTTACTGGTCTTAGGAGCATTTGTGGATTGGGAGCTAGGTGCATTGGCTTGACGTGGGTGCTGGAACTGGGAAGAGGCTTTGGCATTAGCTTGAGGTTGGTAATATTGCTGGGGTGGGCGAGCAGGTACATGTGCATGAGGAACAGGATGGTATAGGAACTTGGGACGTTTCGGCACACTCCCAGATGCGCCAGCTTGAGCAGTCTTCCTCCTCTTTGCCTCCTTGTGCACACGATTCTTCTCTTCAAGAGTGATGGCAATACTCACAATGTCGTTGAAGGTGGAATTGGCACAGGTGGTCATCATGGTTTGTAGCTTGGTGCTCAGCCCTCGCATGAAGCACTGCTTCTTCTTAGCATCAGTTTTGACATGATCAGGAGCATACTGGGAGAGATGGTTGAACTTGCTCACATACTGCATCACGGATTGAGTACCCTGCTGCAACTTGAGAAACTCCTCTAGCTTCATTTGCATGACACCCGCTGGGATGTGATGTGCTCTAAAGACTTCACAAAATTCAGCCCAAGTAACTTGGTGTCCAGGAGCTTGCGCGGCCAAATAATTTGCCCACCAGGTGCCTGCTGGCCCTCTAAACTGTTGTGCTGCAAACAGAGGCTTCTGAATGTCAGTGCACCGAATCAACTCAAATTTTTGCTCAATAGTATGTAGCCACTCATTTGCTTCCAAGGGCTCTTCAGCTTTGGTAAAGAGCGGAGGGCGAGTATCCATGAAATCTGAGTACGTGCTGTTGGCATTCGGATTTCCTTGCTCGCGGTGTCCTTGCCCGCGACCTTGAGCCATAGCTTGTAACAGCCTAGTGTTATCAGCTGTCACAGTGGCTAATGCAGCAATTGCGTCGGCCAGTGTCGGGGGTAGCCGTGGTGGTGGTGGAGGGTTTTCCCCACCCTGGGATGTACCAGCCCCGGAAGCACGCGTGTTCACCGGCATCTGTAATATATAACAAATATTGCACAACATCCATAAGTACTCATAATTAACTTAGTCATAAACTTCCCTTACATCAGCAAAAGCAGTTGCATGAACATCACATGGTCTGATTTATTTATTACATAAATCCGCTCCTAGCAGGACTATCTAGTGCAACTGTCCTCCCATACTACTAGTTAGAACTACCCGAACTACGATCACTCCTCGTGGTCAGTGTCGAGGCTAGAGACGTGACCACCCTCGTCGTCACTATCGTCGATCTCGATCACCATCTCGGGCTCGTCCTCCTCATCGTCGGGCTCTCCTCCGTCAGCCAGGACCACACCGTCCTCCATCTCGGCTGCCCCTGGAGCATGGTGAGGGTGGAGCTGGTTATGCAGGGCGTGAATCTCCTCATGGAGGTTGTTGGCATACACCTCCATATCCTCTATCTGAAACTCAAACTCAAAGACTCGTGCGCGGGCTTGGTTTTCTCGGATCCAAGCTTCATTCCTCTGAGCACGGAACTGCTCATTCTCACTCTCCAAATCAGCTTCTACCCTGGATGCCTCACTAAGCTGCGCGCGCAAGACAGCCTCCAGTTCAGCTGCCTCCTTCAGCTGCTCGCGCTGAGAACTAATGATCATGGCGTCCAGAGCTCTATCCCTGGTGGACTCTGCTAGGGTAGTCGTGAGCCTCCTGATCTCTGCAAGGAGCTCTGCCTCGGACCTGCGGGTGCTACGGCTGCTGCTAGCCTCCCCTGAACGCGGCGCGAGCTGGCGACGTGGGACTCCCTTTGGCCCCGTGCTCTTGCGCGCAGTCTGCTTAGCGCGAGCCATCCTGGAATAATTTTAAACTAAGGTCAGTTTCGTGCTCCTATAAGTTAGTATAATTATACCCATGACCCGATATCTATTAAAGGAGGAGAATTTTATAATTTAATTGATGCAAGATGAAATGACGCAAACTTACGATTCTACGCATACGACATTATTTGCTTACTTACATACCTACCAAAATAATTTTTGTAACCTTTTTAAACATAGGGCAATACTTTCCAGCACACCTCCTAGTAAGCAAGAAGTAAGTTGAGGAAAACGATAGATAAGATTAGAAAGAGTCTTTTTAGATTTTTCTTAGAAAATAAATTTGGAAGGTTTTTCAAAGTACCATAATGATTGCCACGGGGATCCTGCTCCGATACCAAGCCTGTAACAGACTCGCCCAATAATGTGGCCCACCTACACCTGTCATTTGTCCAACGACCTCTGACCGCTACGTAAGTGTGCCACAAGACTGGATTAGTCTGTTGGATACGATCGATGTATCCATGGGTCACAGGAATCATCCGAGTGTAATCATTACAGCCCATAACATTTCATACAACAAAACAGATCGGAGAATTCAGCGGAAGTCTTACATAAACATAATATTACAAACCAGTGTTCATTATTACAACATAGATGAAAATGAGTTCAAGTTGCGATGGTACTAAGTGCTGGAATGAACGTCTGATAGCATAACCATACTAATAAACCCTGCCCAAGGGCACATCACTTATCATCCTCCACCGGGAAGATGGTCATACAACACGGTCCAAAGCACATCTGCTCACCGGGCTCACCTGCAACAAGGGGTCATAGAACCCTGAACCCTGAGTACAGGAGTACTCAACAAGACTTACCCGACTAATAAATTGGGGAGAAGACTCAGGAATGCAGGCTGAGGGGGAGTCAAGGTGAGGTTTTAGCAAGAATCCAAAAGTTTTCCTTTGCATAAAAGCTCCTGCAACTAAGTAGTTGTGTTATTTCATACTTCTAATATTAGCTAAGTAAATGAATGTACATCTTATAATCAACCCATTAATCCTCCTTAGTTTCATCATTAACTACGCTGAGGGGGCGAGGACGAGTCTCCTTTTCGCGTGGAGCAAACGACGATTCGAACCGCTTGATCTACCCAGCTGGGGCTTCCTTATCACACGACATATGCGAGACTGAACTCGCATATATCAACCGTCCCGTGGATCCGCTCAAACCGGACCGGAGCCGCGCCACCCGGGAATACAGTACACCACCGCCCTACCTCGGCCTTGCTGAGTCCGTCCAACAGGGGACCGAGCAGGGTGGGTACACGCTACTCCCGCCATCTCTCCACTCCCAGTGCGCGGGTGCGCCGTTCCAGTAAGAGCATAGACACAGTAGGGCTTACCGTAGCATGTGACCAGTACTAACAAATAGTTCTCGATCCAACGGGCCAACAGCGGACGGGTCCTAAGCGACACAGGCGGAAACACTACACCAGGACTCCCTTCCTGTGCAAGTTACCCGCCCGGTCTCAGTTTAATTATACCGTCCCAACCGGGGAAGGGTTCCCAACAATAGCATCTATCATTTCAAAAACCTACTCTAAAGAGCAAGGCTAAGCAATCTAAGCATTTGTAAATAACCCAGTGACAAGGATAGTATAAGGAATAATCAAGGTAGTCAATGCATCAAGTAGGTAACATTCAACTTCTACACTTAATGCACAAATTTTATCAACAAGTATATTATTTGAAATTTCAAGGTAGGGGCAAATGCACCGGGGCTTGCCTTGGGGTTCTTCTTTAGGCTCGTCCCCACAGATATCAAATCCAACCTCGTAGAATACCGGTGCTTCACGAGCTGCAATCTCCGGTTGCTCTTTGTTCACCTCGGTTTCTAAACGCAATATACGAACGAGCATATATAAGATGCATGTGATGCGAATATGAATGAATGCTCATGATGCTGGACAACTACAAATAGAAGAGTACAGCAGCAACAACAATCATATATGAATATTAAATAAACACCACAATGGAACAAAATTTGTATAAACGATAGCCGAACAGATTTCATGTACCAACTTGTTTCTACCATAACCGGAGCTACAGAATAGCTATTCAGGTGAGTCAGGACAATCTGGAAAGCTTAACAAATTCTCTACAGCTTTTCTGTAATCCTCAAAAGCTGATTCCAGGGTCATATGGACCAAACAATTCATTTGGTTAAATCTGTACAGATTCTGGACAGCAATGTATACCCAAGTTGAATAAAGCATAACTCCCAGATTATTTATCCAACCATCACAAAATTTTAGGAGCAGCTAGGTATACAAAAATACTACAACTTGTGACAATACGATAGCAGAAACCAAATTGTAGAATTAACTAAATCAATCAATACCTATTGTTCAATTAAAGGTTTAATTATAAGGGCTTAAAAATTTATTTTCGCGAAAGAGGCTCAAATTTTTATCAGAGATATGTTATGTGTTGAAAAGTACTGTAAAATTGGTTTCATAATTTTTGAACCTCAGAAATAGTCTATAGAAATTATTCAAAGTGCATTTGTTAATTATTTGACTATTTTAATACTCCAACTAAACTTGTCCAAACTTCCAGTTTCGTATTTTTATATTTTTCCTCACAACTTAGAGAGCTTACCCAAAAATTTTCATGATTTTAGGGGCTGTAAATTAATTGTGACAAAAATAACAAAATACAGCACTATTCAACAGCCAAATAGAAAACAATCCTAACGCTAAGCCACTGACAAGCGGGACTGGGTCGTCAGGCCGGCCTCGGTCTTGTCCAGCGGCGCGGGGTGCGAACTCGAGGCTCAGGCTTGACCTCGAGGGTCTGGCTCGATCTCGAGGGTCAGGCTCGACCACGGGGGTCAGGCTCGGCCTCGGGCGAGACGCGAATTCGGGACTCGGCTCGAGGTTCAAGCTCGACCTCGAGGATTAGGCTCGACTTCGTGGGTTAAGCTCGACTTCGAGGGTTAGGCTCGACTTCGAGGGTTAAGCTCGACTTCGAGGGTTAGGCTCGACTTCGAGGGTTAAGCTCGACTTCGAGGGTTAGAGAGGAAAGGCTTGCCAGCCTCGGGCGAGGCGGAGAATGAGAGCTGAGGCTGAGGGTCGAACTGGGCCGAGCCCAGTAAGAGTTAGAAATGGCTGGCTCGACCTTGACCTTAACCAGTGCGCGTACGGGGCGTGACTCCGCAACGGCGGCGTTGACTATCGTCCCAACTCGCCGGCGGCGAGGCCACGGCTCAGCCGAGGCTACCGACGTGTTCGGGTTTGCCTCGCGAGCACGCCCAAGGTCTTGGTCGGGCTTGGGGGTGAATGCAGACGGAGCTAGCTTCGGCTACGAGAATGGCGGCTCTGTTCCGCCATTCCCGACGTGCGCCGGCGTTCCACCCAAATCAAGGCGGTAGCGTTGAAAAGGGAGTGAGCATAAGCACCAGGGGCCTCACCTAGGTTCGGTGCTCACGCTAGCTTGGTCGGAGAAGGCCAGGGAGCTGAAGGTCGACGGTAGCGGCGAAGATGGCGGCGGACCGGGACTTCGTGGTGGCGTTCAGGCCCCTCCGGCGCGGTAGCGACCTGGACGGTGAGCCAATGCGAATCAGTGAGTTGAGGCGGAGCTAATGGCGCAACCTATTTGACCCGAGAGTCTCCTTACCCGCCTGGCGACGACGAACGTGACCGCGGCGGCCGCTCGCCGGAGCTGGGGAAGAAGAAACTCGACCGGGCAATGTGGGCGACGAGAACTCGATTCAGTGGGTCAGGAAGGTGGTCAGGGTTGTGGCGAGGTTGTGGATGAGCGAAGGCTGGTGGTGGAAGCTCGTCGGCGACGAATTTCGCCGCCAAAACTCACTGCTCTCACCGGCGGAGAACAGAGAGAAGAGAAAAGGAGAGGAGTGCGGCAACGGTGAGGTTTTTATAGGCGAGAGGGTGTGCGGACGGTCTGCCAACGCATTGCGCATGCGCGTGCACGAGCTGGCGCGTGGAGGCGGCGTGTCGGCGCCGGAGGACGCCACGGCGTGTGGTGGCCGTCGTGGACGCCATGCAAGGCTCCATGAACTGTAGCCACAGTGCAGCTTGTCCCCTTTTTAATTGCGCCAACATTTCGAACTAAAGTGCAAAATCTGTAAAAATGAAAGTTGCTCAGAATTTTGTGATCTACAAACTTGCTTAAAGGACTATGTTCCAAATCGGCCTAGTTTTTGAATTATAGTTTGAATTCAAAACGGCCCCAAACTGAATTCTCAAATTACTTTAAAATTTTCTAAAGAAGTTCAAATTCTGTGAACATGAAAGTTGTCACATTTATGATTTACTACAACTTTGATTTAAGGACCAAGGTCAGATTCTCAAGAGTTTGAAGGCTGTAGTTCAATGGTAGATTCTAGGGTTTAAACAAATTTGTTTCAATTCAAATCCTGTGCAGAATCCATGTTAACTTTATATACCGAAGTTGTTCCATTCATTAATATCTACAACTTTGTTTTTAGGGCCATGTCCAGATTCCACTTGGATCATAGTCTTTATCATAGGGCCACTATAATGACTTGTGATTTCATGGACCATGTAACCCTATAATCCTATTCATTTTAGAATTCAGCCACTATGATACCCTAAGCATCACACATCAAATGAGCAGAACAGAATTTAAACACACACATGATGCACTTGACATCAAGTTCTAAGCAAATTGTAAATGCATCATTAGTGTTACTACATGAATGCTTTCTATGCTCATGATGACATGTCAGGTTTTATTTAGCTTAAACACTAGAGGTGTTACAATGATGGGCGAGTTGACATTTTCCTTGGGTTGCAAATCAAGCAATCCCGAGAGGGGACGTTCGTGCACTAGGGCAAGTACACCAAGGACATCCTGAAGAAGTTCGACATGGGTGAGGCCAAGCCTCTTCCAGCACCCATGCCGACAACGGCGGCCCTGGATGCGGATGTGGATGGAGAAGCTGTGGACCAGAAGGAGTACCAGAGTATGATCGGGTCGCTGCAGTACCTGACGGCGACACGCCCGGACATCCAGTTCGCGGTGTGCCTTTGCACACGATTTCAGTCGTCGCCGCGCACCTCGCACCGTTAGGCAGTCAAGGGCATTATGAGGTACTTATGCTTCACTCCAGAATTTGGGATTTGGTATTCTGCTTCCTCCACCCTCTCCCTTTGCGGTTGTTCTGATGCCGATTTTGCTGGTTGCCGAATTGAGCGCAAGTCCACTTCTGGGACTTGTCAATTTATTGGATATTGTCTTGTATCGTGGTCTTCTCGCAAGCAGTCTAGTGTCGCCCAGTCTACCATGGAGGCTGAGTATGTTGCTGCTGCTAGCTACTGTTCTCAATTGCTTTGGATGATGGCCACTTTGCGTGATTTTGGTCTGAGTTTTACTCGCGTTCCTTTGCTTTGTGACAGCACGAGTGCTATTAGCGTTGCTAAGAACCCCGTGTTGCACTCTAAGACGAAACACATTGATGTGCGCTTTCATTTTCTGCGAGATAATTATGAGAAGGGTGATATCGACCTTCGCCATGTCGATACTCACCATCAGTTGGCTGATATTTTCACCAAGCCTTTAGACCAATCAACTTTTGCTAGGTTGAGAGGTGAGCTTGGTGTGTGTTTTCCCTTTTAGATGGGGGAAACATTTTGGTTCGTGTATTATAGACTGACTCTTTTCTTTCAATTGGTTTCATCATGCATCTTTGCATTTCATCTTGCATATTTACATTTAGAGCTTCATGTATATAATCTTTAGAATGTGACTATGCTCTGTATAGTGTATGCTCTGATGCTTTATGATGGTGCTTGTAGCTTATGCTCTTTCTGATCACTGATACATGTTGTGAGCGGAGCTATTTTATGAATGGTGAATTTGCTTAATGAACATAAAACTTGAAAATGTACACCATTGAGATATGCAACTAGCATGTGCAGAATATGTTGAAATCACTTGTGCTTTTCATATATGCTAGGTTGCTATGTCGCTAGTTCTGAGTCATTCACTTGCTTGGTATGTTCATATTTTGTTCTAATTTTGAACCAAGTTAAGTGAATTGGAAAGATCGAGATGGGATTGCTTGTCAGCACATCACAGTATCGAGACTGTCTCTCATTGCACTTTGAGTTAAACTTGAGCTATGTAGTGTATGACCGAAACTGTTGCTTTAAGCTTCTGATTGCTTCTGCATAGGCTTCGCACAGTTGAAAAGTTAGGCAATTACAAGTTTTCAACCTCTCGCAATCACATGCTGAAATTTGAAATTGTGTAATTTAACCGCTGCAACTCCGATAAAATTTGAATACACAAGTCTATGTTTCATTCTATAGCATGATGATTGAACCTTGCTAGGGGTAGTTCACCTTGTATACATGTTTAGCACTTGTTTGACTTTCTGTCTATACATGTTCAGTGCTATTTTGATGGTGAATACCTTTTTGGCTAAAAACTGCTCATTCTGCTTCAATGTTTAGATTTCCTATTTGGTGATCAGTTTGAGCCATTGCTAGCATTCTGTGCATATTGTTGCATCATCGGATCAGCATTTTGTCGAGCATCTTCTCATTCTATCGACTATATTTCTGAAGCTGCTAACTTGCATTTCAACTCATGTGCATTTGGAGGGAAGATACTTGATAGTGCATTTTCAACTAAGGGGGAGAAATTTGCCAAATCATAAGGGGGAGAAATTCTCTCAAATCATAAGATCAACTAAGGGGGAGTTTGAGCTGGCTCGGGGATTTTGAATTTTCCAATTGGTTCGGAGCTTTTCTGAAATCTCTAATTGGTATGGAGCATTTTTGGTAGCTAGTTGTGTTGAGCCTTCGCCTCTTTCTTGAGGGACTAGAGCCTTTGCTGTTATGCTCTTCAGTTGGTATCGAGCTTTCTCGCTAGCGGTGTTGAGCCCGTTCTGCCTCTTCTTGAGGGCCAGCTCTATTCTGCTTGAACTTCAATTGGTATTTCAATTGGTGTCGAGCTTTCTCGCTAGTGGTGTTGAGCCTGTTCTACCTCTTCTTGAGGGCTAGCTTTGCTTTGCTTGGTTGCGTCGAGCCGTTGCCCATGCCTTTGGGGACCAAGTTGTCTTGCTCTTTCCACTTGACCTTTGTCCGCTTTGTTATGTCTTTGGGTCATTTGGTCGAGTTCTCTCTCCTTCTTCTTCCTTCTTCTATTCAATTATGATTTGTGTTGGTAGTTGACAATGCACTCATCAAAGGGAAGATTGCAGATACATGGTTGTATGCCGAGTCTCGAGTGATGAGTGATTGTCAACTGGGATAATGCGCATGTTCTTTGGCTTGTGTTGTGCAGGTGTCGAGCACGGATGCAGTGATCGAAGGCAAGGTTAAGGTCAAGTAGAGACGTGTCGTGCCGATGGACCGAGAGTGGCGAAGGGCGGACGTGAGGCTTGGACTGAGGGACTGGTGGCCTGAGGATCAGCTGTGGTGGCTGGCAGCCTGGGACAGCGACGAGCGAAGACTTGCGGGCACGGTGTTGCTTGGGTCGAGGACCTGGGTACACGTGTTACTGGACGGGGTGCATGAACGGTGCATCCCCTCTACGGTTCGGTTTGGTGGTTGAGCCATAGAAAAACCACCGAGTGGACGGTTTCCAGGTTTGGGCCTCAAAACCTGGGTGATGATGGTTTCCGAGTTTGGGCCCCAAAACTCGAGCTGAGGACGGTTTCTAGGTTTGGGCCTCAAAACCTGGGTGCTGCGGGTTTCTGAGTTTGGGCCACAAAACTCAGGCGATGGACGGCTGGTTTCCCGGTTTGGGCCTCAAAACCGGGGGTTGGTTGTGAAGGCTGGTTTCCCGGTTTGGGCCTCAAAACCGGGGGCGAAGTCCGGGAAAAGGACGAGCAGAGCGGTGGCGGCATGTGGCGACAATCGGTAAGGTTGCGTCGAGGTAACGCTACCAGTTGTGTGGGCGTGGCCGTCGGATCACCACCTACCTCGAGTTGGTCCAGAATAACCCTAGGGTTTAGCTGGTTCGCTCTGTAATTAGTTAGGGGTAGAGTGGGAATTAGAATTAGGATAAGTAGAGGGAGACACCCACCTCCAATCCTATCTCAGTCATTTGCTATTTTGCCTTCTAGGTTTTCCTGCTCTCCCCATCCTCCGCTATAGCGAACAGAGATCCACAGAGAAGACAATCATACCTCTGTGTTCGTGAGATTTTGAGGAAGTGAGACCGTAATCTCACTGTTGTAGCGTGTGGTAGCCACACGGTTGCAATTCGTGGCTGTGATTCGCGTTTTGAAGTTTTTCTTCGCGTTTTGCTTTTTCTCCACGATTTTCCCGTTGATCGATCTCCCTACTCGGTTCATCTTTTGTGATTCCGTTTGAACTGAGTTGTTCTAGATTGTGAGGCACATCTTTCCACCGAAGGAATTTATCTCTAACCTCATGAGCTAGTACCAAGTCTAAGCCTTAGAGCTTTTGATTCGGAGGAGATCGGGTTGAATCCGCGGAAAAATAGTGTTGTTTCGGGGGCATCGGACGCTGATGTCGGGACCATCGGATGCTACGTTCTTCACATTGGAAGCATCTGATGCCACATGTCATCTGACACTGTTTTCTAAGGAGCATCAAACGCTGACCATCGGCGCCTCCATTGCCATCGGAGCATCCGAGGGTCGAACATCGGATGCTAGGGCATCACTTTAGCCAGCATCCGATGCCAGCCCAGTAAGGTTCCCGAGAGGTCCTGCTTGCATCAGACGCTTCCGGTGTTTGGCCATCAGAAGCAGGCCAGCATCCGATGCAGGTGTTTCTGCTCCGTTTCATCTGCGATTTGCTCGTACGTTGTCAGTTTTGATTTCTGGCTGTTGTGTTGGGTTTCTAGAGTTGTGTAGGGTCTCGCTGTGCTTCTTGGAAGCATCCACCCTACATCTAGGGTCGTGGACACTTGCATGCTCTAGGTTTTGCTTTTGGGGTTGATTCTCGGAACAGTAGCCACATGTTTCTGAAAAGAAATTTGAAGCTCCCATTCACCCCCCTCTGGTCGCTTTCTGGTAGCACTTTCGGTCCTTCAAGCTGTCCCCTCATGATAGCTTTGAAGCTTCACCCAGATCTCTCGTGCCGTCTCAAGCTCAGAGACACGTTCGAACTCAGGAAGGGAGATGCTTCCCAAAAGAGCGTTACGAGCCATTGAGTTGGCCTCGTGCTGGTCAATCTGGATCTGACCCACACGAGCCACAAGGACTATGTACTCAGCATTCTTGCATATCTCCCAGACAGAAGATCCGATGCTGTTGAGGTAAGCACGCATCCGAATCTTCCAGTAGGAGTAGTTCGTTCCAACGAACCAAGGAGCCTTGCCGTTCCCTCGTTCCATGTCGCCCTTAGGATCTGAAACCGATTAAGGTAGAGAAGATCCTTAACCGGCTCCGATAGCAATTGAAGGACCGGATTGGCGACCAGAGGGGGGGGGGTGAATGGGAGCCTCAAATTCAACTTGTGAATAGAATGGCCCTTGTCCCAGAAAATCACCCCAAAAGCTAAGACTCGAAATGACCGAAGAGTTCACGACCTACAAGTAGGTGGATACCCTAGGAGATGTCCTAGTGGTACAGCGAAACCCCCGGAGAAACACAAAAACCAACTGCCAAAACCTCAGAGCAAAACTGCACAAGCTGCAGATTCGCATACTCTCCAGGGTCAGGGTCCCGGACTGTCCGGTGAACGCCAGACTGTCCGCGACTGGAGGTCCGGACTGTCCGCCGGCAAACGAGCCCAAAACAGACTACTCAGCAAGTCTGCTGGACAGGTCCCGGACTGTCCGCGGGTTTGTACCTCGGACTGTCCGCCGGTCACGAGACCAAGAACAGTATCGTGCTGTGCTGTTCTGAACCTGCCGAGTCCCGAGTCCCGGACTGTCCGCCGCTGGGGGCGCGGACTCTCCGCGGATGAACAAAGAGCAGAAAAACTGCTCGGGACAAAGTCAATTCGATCAAAACTTCACCAAACCAAAAGAGACTTCGATCACAGGTGTTCCTCTATGTATTGGGGTGCTAATCTAAGAAATCATCGCACCAAACCAAGTCAATTAATAGAAATTCGTGGATCACCGTAAAAGGGCGAAGAACGAAGAACGAACGCGAAATCGACCCGATCTATGGATTCATGAGGTTAGTGGAGAAATCCTTCGGTGGAAAGAAGGAGCTCACGACCAAGAACGAATTGATTCAAGTGGAATCAAGAATCATCTCGCGGAGAGGGAAAACGAGGCAAATCTCCGGGAGATGAAGAAACCGAAACACGAAGAACACCAACACAAACGCGAATCAATTCGATTTCAGCCAAAATTCCTTCACACAAGGAGATAACGAGAATACGGTCTCGTTTCCTCAAAAGATCCAAACACATAGAGGTATGATTCCCGTCTCTGCGGATAGTTAGTAGCGAGGTATGATTAGAACCTAAGCAAGGGCTAGAGAGAGAGAGCTCAGGAACAAATGACTGCTAGGATAGAGAGAGATAGGATGGGTGCCTCTCTTATTTATAGCCTAAAAAATAATCCCCTTCTAGCCCTAGATACACGAGCGAAGCGGCCAAGCCTAGGGGTATCCCGGTCCAACTCTGCTGGTAGTTGATCCGACGACCACGCGCCTTCCTCATCCTTAGCTTCGCCTCGACGCAAGCCTCAGGATGTCGCCACGTGTCGTCCTGTCGACCGCCGCGCCTACCTCGCGGATAGGTGCGCCGCCGCGCCAGCCTCTCCACGCCGCCACGCGTCAACCGTCCTTTTTGCGGACCTCCCCCGGTTTTGAGGTCGAAACCGGGAAACCTGGGCCTTCCCCGGTTTTGAGGCTGAAATCGGGAAACCTGTCCTCCGGCTGAGTTTTGTCGCCCAAACTCAGAAACCCGCGAGCCCATGTTTTGAGGCCCAAACCTGGAAACCGTCCTCGCCGAGTTTTGAGGCCCAAACTCGGAAACCTGCCACCCCGAGTTTTGAGGTCCAAACTCGGAAACCGTCGAGGGTAGCTTTTTGAGGCTCAGCTACCGAACCCGCACCATAGACGTGATGTGGTTCGCACACCTCGAGTTCCAGCACCGATGTCGGAGCATGTCCAGCCTCCACGCCGGGCACAGTGCATTCGCCATCCTTCTCGGCCTCCCACCAAGTGTCACGACGCCATCACCTTCCTCCCGACTCGGCCGATGCACCACACATCCCCAGGTGCTCTTGCTTGCCGATGACACATGCCAGCTACTACAGCTGATCCTCAGGTCTCCTAGTCCGTCAGTCCAAGCCTCACATCCGCCCTTCACCGCTCCCGGTCCGTCGACATGGCACTTCTCTACTTGACCTTCACCTCACCTTCGACCACTATCTGAGCTCTGCACCTGCACACCAACACAGCCAAGAGACATGTTGCCTGTTGACCGATCACTCATCACTCAGGAAGGAAACCACAAGGGCACATTCAACCTTGTGTTCACAAAAATAGAGGATAAATCCCGAGTAAAGACAGGAATTTATATATATATTACAAACGAAGGTAAGTCTGACGATGTAGGGGCAGATGACAAAGTCAATTGTTCAGACGGGCCAAGTTCTGATCACATGCACAAACATAAAATTACATCTATTCTAAGAAAAACTTGTTGAGGAGGTCCTCCAGGTGCGACACTTCAAACACGGCGGTTCCCAACGGCTGGAAGTCCTCCACTAGCTCCCTAAAGTCGTCCCTCGTCCGGGTGTCGACGAAGGAGGGAGCCACCCAGCCGTGGATGTACGCCCTACTGAGCTCTGCTCCGGCGAGGTTGAAGGTGGCGCCATGGTTGATGGTGTGGAGGGCTAGCTCCCTGACATGCACCGGAAGGTCCTGTAGACGCTCCTCCAGTGTCACCCCACGGGCGTTCACAAAGTCAGCGACCGCCGTGGCCACCTCTAGAAGGGAGTCGAGTTGGCTCTGGAGCTCTGCATTGAAACAGAAAAGGTTGAAGATAGTCGATTTGATCATAAACAAACTCAATCGGCTAAGGTTCAAACAACAGTTGCAAGAGATCTAATCGAAAAAAGATAAGGTTATATATAAAATTTATAGATTCAGTTGATGCGCGGGACTAAAGGATAACAGATAAAAGAGAGGAATCAAGGAAATCTAAGAAGGTTATACCTGCCACACTGGTGTCGGACGCCTCCAGGTGTTTCATGGTGTTGTTGAGGCGCGCACGACCCGCCGCCAACTCGTCCTCGACACGGGTGGCGCGGCGATGCTCCTCCTTCAGAAGGCGCCTGGTGTTGGAGTATTCGCGGAGAGCTTCATCCAGCGCGAGACTGCGCTCTTCCGGGGCCCAGTTGCTGGGGCCTTGCTCATCCACCTAGGGAGGAGAACTATGGAAAAGAAGGAAGTTAGGGTTTTCTTGAGAATAGCCAACCATAAATCTGAGAACCGGAATGGTAAGGAGTGTCACTCAAATAGGTGACGACGGATCTGCGGGGAATCGTTGCTGGAGCCTTCGTCAGCAGGGCGCTTGTGCCACGGGCCGCCATGGATTTTTCTTTGTTGCTACTGTTTGAGAAGGGGAGAAGGCAGTTTGAAGAAGACCAAGGGCCGGAGAAAACAATGAAGGGCCGGAGCAAGGGCCGGTTGGAAACTTTGGATCTGAAATCCTATGATGGATTGACTAAATAGTAGATAAGAAGCCATTTGGCAATGTTGTGAATAAGATCGGCTAAAATAGCCGATGATCTATCAAGAAAGCTTCAGACTGATTATATGGCAAAGTCGTGTTCATTAATAAAAGGCATGAGTTGAAAGTTAAAAATTATAGAAAATCAATGGACACCAGTGTTCAAACGAATGAAAATTACATATTCAAAGCTGATTTTAATACATCAAGAGCATTTAGACAGATACTGTCTATATCGGCTATTCTCTTGTGATCTTCTTCATTAGAGCCTGGGATTGGATTTTCCTTAGTGTTGATGTCTTGGAGCTCGCTGTGAAGAAGTGTCATCTTCCTCTTTTGATCATGAAGCATGATTGGAACCCTGACCAGATTTTCTTCTTCATGTTTCATTAATTCATCAACAGTCTGAAGTCTTCTCAATAGTTGTTCCCTTTCAGCCTTCAGAGTGGACAGAGTTCCAATGATGACAGTAGAAGAGTTATTCAGCCGATCCATAGTGTCTTTTATAGTGATCATATTGGAGATGCAGTGTTGCTTTTTCTCTAGTAAGTTTATTTGGACTTCATGAGCCTTGAGTTTGGCATGTGCTTTAGAGAATTCTGGTTTGAAATACTCCATATGAGAAACTGGAGTTAGGGCTTTCTTATGAGAACATATATGATGAATGATTGACATTGATGACGAAGGTTTGAGGCTTTTCCCGGTTTAGTCCATATCTCGCTATGTGCTTAATGCTTATGACTAATCGGTGGCATTGAGTTGTGGTGTGTTTCATTAGTTGGTGTGCGTGTGCAACATGTGTCTATTGCCTGTGTGGATGTGCAGGTGTTGAGCTCCGAGACAGTGGTCCATGGCGAGGTGAAGGTCAAGTAGAGACGTGTCGTGCCGACGGACCGGGAGCGGTGAAGGATGGGCGTGTCGTGCGGCAGACGTGCCATGCCGATGTACCCAGAGCGGTGAAGGGCGGACGTGAGGCTTGGACTGACGGACCAGAGGGCTGGAGGACCAGCTGTGGTAGCTGGCACGTGGCATCGGCGAGCGAGAGCACATGGGATGTGCGATCCATCGGCCGAGTCGGGAGGAAGACGATGGTGTCGTGGCACTTGGCGGGAGGTCGAACACGGGCTTGCGTGCGGCGCAAGTGCCGTCGGCCGAGTCAAGAAGGATGGCGAAGGCGTCAAGTGCCGGTGGTCGGGGTGTGCGAACCACATCCCGTCTACGGCACGGGATCGGTAGTTAAGCCTCAAAAAGCTACCTCGATGGTTTCCAGGTTTGGGCCTCAAAACCTGGTCTAGCCGGTTTCCGAGTTTGGGCCTCAAAACTCGGGATGGACGGTTTCCAGGTTTGAGCCTCAAAACCTGGGCTGGCCGGTTTCCGAGTTTAGGGCCTCAAAACTCGAGGTGGACGGTTTCCAGGTTTGGGCCTCAAAACCTGGGCTGGAAGGTTTCCCGGTTTGTGCCTCAAAACTGGTGGAAGGTCCAAAAGGACGGTCGACGCGTGGCAGCGTGGAGAGGCTGGCACGGCGGCGAAGCTTTCCACGAGGAAGGCGCGGTGGTCGACATGACGGCACGTGGCGGCATCATGGAGGTCGCGTCGAGGCGAAGCTACCGGATGTGCGGGCATGGCCGTCGGATGAAAACTGCTAGGGTTGGATAGTTTTACCACTGGGGGGTATTTGGGTTGAGTGCTTCATGTGAGGGCATTTTGGTCTTCGGACGTACACCTATATATAGGAAGGGGGCTGGTTAGGGCAGCCCATCCTTGGAGGTGTCACTCTCATTTTGTTTAGGTGAGAGGAGGCTAGGGTTAGAGGAGAGACCGACTCTTGTTCTTGAGCTTTTCGCCATCCAAGCTTTGTGTTGCTAGGAGTGGCTTGTAGCCTGACACCAAGTGCTTAATCAATCATCCATCTTGCTAAATCCAAGGATCAAATTCGTGCTTTAATTTGTCTTGCGATTTTGTGCTTCGCGTTGCACGTTTTCCCCTCTTTTGATCTTCACAAGATTTCTTATTTCGAGGGAAGATTCACAAATCCGTTTGAACCATCCTCTAGAGCATTGTGAGAGACATCTTTCTACCAAAGGGTTTTCTCTAATTCCTCACGAGCTAGTAGATCGGGCGGATTTTGTTTTTGATCACGTTCTTGCTCCTTTGCCCTGAAATCTTTTGATTCATCAATTTGAAATTAGGTTCGAGCCATGATCTCTTAGGAGTAGCTCACTAACATCCTAGTGACCCCTCACAAGAAGTTTGAGCCATAGAGGTTTTGATTTGAGGGAGATCGAGTTGAATCGGCGGAAGAACAACACAGTTTAGGGGGAATCGGACGCTCGTGTTCTTGGCATCAGACGCTGACCCGAGTAGCATTGGACGCTATAGTGCAGCATCCGATGGTCATGCAGTGAGGTTCCAGAAACCCTCATTTTGCATCGGACGCGTCAGGTGTCTCGGCATCGGACGCTACTGTTCACATCGGACACGCCGACCCCTCATCGGACGCTGAGCTGTTACTGTAGCAGCGTTCGATGGATACACAGTAGGGTTTTCTGAACATTCCTGTTCACATCGGACGCTCCGTCGTGAACATATCGGAAGCTCCCCCAGCGTCCGATGCAGTTGTTTCTGCGCTGTTTTGTCCGTAGCTCGTCCGTTTGGTTTTAGATTTGAGTTCCACTTTTTGCGTTGGATTCCCGACTTCATGCTCTACAGAAACCGCGTTGCTCGGGGGATGTTGAGGTTACCCAAACTCCATCGTGTCACTAGTTGACTCGTGTGGATTTGGGTGAGGAAGCTTTTGTGGTGTCCCGCTGTGTTCCTTGGGAACATCCACCCATTCTCTTGGGTCGTGGACATCACGTGTGTCGGCTTTGCTCTTGGGGTTGATTTTGTTGGGACAGAGGCCTAAACATTTCGTAAAAAATTTTGAAGCTCCCATTCACCCCCCTCTGGTCGCCTTTGTTGGATTTTCGGTCCTTCAATTGGTATCGGAGCGAGTTAAGGATCTCTCTACCTTAACCGGTTCCGGATCCGCGAAGGCGTCCTTTTGAGTGCGGTTGTGTTTTCGACTTTGCGTGTCGAGGTGTTGACTTGTGTTTTGGCTAACACTAACGGTGCTTTTGGAAATGGCACCATGTTCTTCTTCTAGTGTGTCTTTGTCCTTAGGTTTGAGTCTTGGACATGCGGTTGAGGATGACACTTTGGCAAGAAGGAGGAGTGCGGCTCTTGAGGCGGAACGTGAGGTGGATGCTTTGTTGGACTTCCTAGGAGATGATGAGCATTCAACGGAGGATCGTATACGTGAACTTGGCAAGGCCAAGAAAGGTACACTTCTCGCTAGTCTTTGGATTTTGTCCCAACGATTTGAAGCTTGTTGTGATGATAACCTTAGATATGATGAGCTTTGTGATACCTTGCATAGAAAGATCAAGAAGTTGAAATGCTCCATTGCTAGGTTAAAATGTGGCCTTTTTCATTGGAAGTCTAGTGCATCTTTACCTTGCACCTCTTGTAGTGACATGGCTAGGAAGAATGAAGAGCTATGCTTTTCTCTTGCTAGCTTAAAATCTGAGAATGAAATGTTGAAATCAAATGCTTCCATACCATGTCTTGTTTGCTTTGACGTGCGCAAGGATCTTGTTCGTGGTAAATCTGAAATAGCCTTGCTTAGGTCAAAAGCTGTTGCACCATGTGTTTCATATGAGTCTTTGCATGCTGAAATTAATGAACTAAAATTGACTCACAACACATGTGTAGATGAACTTGAGCATGCTAGGGCTGAAATTGTTGAGATAAATGCTAGGCCTTGTAGCTTGTGCTCTTTAAATAAGAATGCTTGTCATGCCTCTAGTGCTATTCATGATTCTTTGCTTGATGTGAATGGTGATGTTTCTTCCACCGATTTCATTTGCACTTCATGCATTGATTTGGAAAAATAGGTTTTGTCTTTGAGGGTTTTGCGCGATGATATGAGCGCCAAGTTGGTTGAGCACAATGATATGAGTGCCAACCTTGAATAAGAGATTGAGCTCTTGCGTACCACATATGCTGAGTGCATTGAAAAGCAGATGGAAAACTTGAGAAACACTCCTTGTGGTACTTGTGATCGCCTCATGATTGAAAATGAGGTTTTAGCTAAAAGATGCAAGAGTCTTTGTGTTAAGTCTTTTGAGTCACACATTTCTTGCAACTCCGATGTTGGTGTTTCCATGTCTGCATCTTTGCAACTGGAGTTGAGTTCTTGTGTTGCGCGTGAGTCTGTTGACCTTAGCACTAGTGTCAAGGTTTCGGATAGCACTTTCATAGCTACTCCTAACCTTGATGTTTCTTCGGGTGATGTCCAATGGACTTCTCTTGATAAGGGTGCTTCTCATATTTTTGGGACTCGTGCTCCCAATCTGGTTTTTCATTGCACTTTTTGCAAGAAGGATGGACACTCATTCGATTTTTGCTTTCGCCATGTCAAGCACGAGCGGCGTATTCGAGCTAAGGCTTTTAGGAAGCCACGTAGCCTTTCCCATGGTACGTGTGCTCCTAGTGTTGGCACCAAGTTGGTTGTTGATGCTTCTTGTTCTAAGTCCCAAGGGACTTCTCACTTGTCGGAGAATGGTGTGCCTCCCGATAGGCCTTTGTACCATTGCTCTTTTTGTGAGAAAGATGGGCATCAAGAAAGCTTTTGCTATCGGCGTGCCAAACGTTTGCTCCAAGCTCGCTCTTCTAGGAAGATGGTGGTTCATAGCCCTTCCCATGGCATGAACGCTTGTGCTCCTAGTAAGAAGCCTCTCTTTGTTGATGGGTTTTATGACTCCTTTTCTAGTGGGATAGGTCATGGTCGTGGACATGCTTCTAGTGCTCCTTCTCTCGGTCCATGTCATGCTTTTCATGGTGCTTCTATTGGATCTTTTACAAAAACCTTGGAAGATGTTTGCCTCTTTTCCCGTGGTACGACTCATTCTTCTCCTCGAGTTGTCCTTTTGAGGAATGCTTCCAAGGGTGTTTCAAAATTGCCCTTGAACCAACACTTGCATCATGCTAACCCACATGATAAGTTGAGATTTGTCACCATGTCCTGGATTCCCAAGTACATGCTTGCTAACCCTTCGGGATCCAAGACTCGGGTTACTTTGTCCTCTTGTGTGTAGATATGAGGACGCGGGGTGGAGAACATGCACCTGATGGAGCTTGATCTTTTAGATGTGATCAAGAGTTGATGGTTCTCTACACCCCCTTAGATTTGCCTCCAAAGAGGCTTTTGCTACTCGGTGAGCTTTCATACACACTCATGCCTTGAACATCCATGTTCTATTTCTTGTGGTATGAGATGGACTATCATGTGCTCACTTGTATAGTTCTTGCATGTACATTTTCTTTTGTATCATGTTTTTCTTTAGACTATCATGACCACGCTTTCAACCTCTCGCAATCACATGCTTTAATATGAACTTGTGTTAATACCGCTGCAATCTCCGATAAAATTTCAAAAATAAGACAAGTTTATGCTTCATTCTATGGCATGATGATTGAACTTTGCTAGGGGTAGTTCACCTTTTATACTTCATTTAGCACTTGTTTGATTCCTTGTCTATTCATGCTAAGTGCTATTTTAGTGGTGAACTCCTTTCAAATGGCTTAAAACTGCTCGTATATTTAATTGTTCATATTTCGTACTCATTTGATCAGTTTGAGCTTTTGCTAGCATTTGTATTGGTTCCTACACTTTCACGGCGGCACCCTTTTGAGCATCTTTTCGTTCTGATTGCTATACACTTGAAGTTGTTGCATTGTGCATATCATGCATTTTTAGCTTAGTGTACATACCCCCAGCTCCGATACACTTTGTGGTCTTTTTCAATGCTTTTCATTGCCCCCATATGCTTTTGGTTGATGACTTGTCTTGTGTTTGTGTCAACCTTGTGGAGAAATGTCAAAACCCCTCAGCATGTTCCCTCTAGTCAAGGGGGAGAAGCTATTTGCTAGGGGGAGCTTGAGTGTTGGCACAAAGGGGAGAGTCGTGCATTTTGGGGAGAGCTTTGAGCTAGGGGGAGTTTAGCTCTTTTATGTGTTTCGATTGGTATCCTTTTATATCCTTCTTCAATTGGTACCATTCATAGTGAGCTTAGTTGCTTTGTTGCATAGCTTTTATATATAGGCTTGCTTTCAGGGGGAGTTGTTTTGTTTTGCAACTTCTCTGCGTGCTCCGCATGTCTGTGCTCCATTTAGTTTTGAGCTTCTCTTTGTGTTTTTCTCAGTCGGTATCGAGCCTGCTAGTCGTATTAAGCCGTTTTGCCTCTATCTTGAGGGACTAGTAGTTTTGCTTGGTATTTTCGACTGGTATGGAGCCTTCAGCTAGTTGTGTCGAGCCTCTTTGCCTCTGTCTTAAGGAACTAGCTGTTTTCACCAGTTTTTGGCTGCTAGTGATTGGTATCTAGTTTTCTGCTAGTTGTGTTGAGCCTCTGTGCCTCTATCTCGAGGGACTAGCAGTTTTGCATTCTTATGCGTTGATTCAACCTTAATTGGTATTGAGCCTTGAGCTAGTGGTGTTGAGCCTTTTCTGCCTTTTCTTAAGGGCTAGCTCAATTTTTGACTTGGTTGCGTCGAGCCGTTGCCCACGTCTTTGGGAACCAAGTCTTTTGCTCCTTGTCTGAGTTTTCGCTCTTTTATGGAGTTTTGCTCAGATTTTGCTTGGTTGCGTTGAGCCATTGCCCATGTCTTTAGGGACCAAGTTTTCGGCATTTGTATCTCAAACCATCTCTTGTGACTAGTTTTTGTCAATTCAATCATCAAGGGGGAGAAATTTTAAATCCAAAGTGGATAAGAACCCCTTCCAAGTTGATAAGAACCTTGGATAAGAAGCCCTTCCAAGAGAACCCCTTCCAAGTTGATAAGAACCTTGGTTTCTTTTATGATGATTGTTTGACAATTTTATTTAAGATTGGTTTTTGAGTGCCTTTTGGGATTCATGAAACTCTTGCTTCTCTTGACTCTTCGATTGTGTGGAGGCTTTGCCCGCTTTTCCCGTTTCTTTTGGGACCGAGAGCTTTTATTTGGAGTTTTCATGATCCTTCCTCATATGAAGTGACCTTGTGTTTGATTTGATTGGCTGTTGGGCACTTGAATGAGGCTTGGCTTCAAACCCTTCATTTGTGGTTTTATTGTTAGTCAATGCATTCATCAAGGGGGAGATTGAGAACATATATGATGAATGATTGACAATGATGAGGAAGGTTTGAGGCTTTTCCCGGTTTAGTCCATATCTCGCTATGTGCTTAATGCTTATGACTAACCGGTGGCGTTGAGTTGTGGTGTGTTTCATGTGTTGGTGTGCGTGTGCAACATGTGTCTCTTGGCTGTGTTGATGTGCAGGTGTTGAGCTCAGAGACAGTGGTCGATGGCGAGGTGAAGGTCAAGTAGAGACGTGTAGTGCTGACGGACCGGGAGCGGTGAAGGATGGGCGTGCCGTGCGGCGGGCGTGCCATGCCGATGTACCCAGAGCGGTGAATGGTGGACGTGAGGCTTGGACTGATGGACCAGAGGGCCAGAGGACCAGCTGTGGTAGCTGGCACATGGCATCGGCGAGCGAGAGAACATGGGATGTGCTATGCATCGGCCGAGTCGGGAGGAAGACGATGGCGTCGTGGCACTTGGCGGGAGGTCGGACACGGGCTTGCGTGCGGCGCAAGTGCCGTCGGCCGAGTCAAGAAGGATGGCGAAGGCGTTGTGCCCGGCGTGGAGGCTGTACATGCATCGGCATTGGAGCTAGTGGACGGGGTGTGCGAACCACATCCCGTCTACGGCACGGGTTTGGTAGTTGAGTCTCAAAAAGCTACCTCGACGGTTTCCAGGTTTGGGCCTCAAAACCTGGGTTGGCCGGTTTCCGAGTTTGGGCCTCAAAACTCAGGATGGACGGTTTCCAGGTTTGGGCCTCAAAACCTGGGCTGGCCGGTTTCCGAGTTTAGGCCCTCAAAACTCGGGGTGGACGGTTTCCAGGTTTGGGCCTCAAAACCTGGGCTGGCAGGTTTCCCGGTTTGGGCCTCAAAACCGGGGGAAGGTCCAAAAAGACGGTCGACGCGTGCCGGCATGGAGAGGCTGGCGCGGCGGTGAAGCTATCCACGCGGAAGGCATGGTGGTCGACATGACAGCACGTGGCGGCATTAGGGAGGTTGCGTTGAGGCGAAGCTACCGGATGTGCGGGCTTGGCCGTCGGATAAAAACTGCTAGGGTTGGACAGTTTTACCTCTAGGGAGTATTTGGGTTGAGTGCTTCATGTGAGGGCATTTTGGTCTTCGGACGTACGCCTATATATAGGAAGGGGGCTGGTTAGGGCAGCCCATCCTTGGAGGTGTCACTCTCATTTTGTTTAGGTGAGAGGAGGCTAGGGTTAAAGGAGATACCGGCTCTTGTTCTTGAGCTTTTCGCCATCCAAGCTTTGTGTTGCTAGGAGTGGCTTGTAGCCTGACACCAAGTGCTTAATCAATAATCCATCTTGCCAAATCCAAGGATCAAATTTGTGCTTTAATTTGTCTTGCGATTTTGTTCTTCGCGTTGCATGTTTTCCCCTCTTTTGATCTTCATGAGATTTCTTGTTTCGAGGGAAAATTTGCAAATCCGTTTGAACCATCTTCTAGAGCATCGTGAGAGACATCTTTCTACCAAAGGGTTTTCTCTAATTCCTCACAAGCTAGTAGATCGGGCGGATTTTGTTTTGGATCACGTTCTTGCTCCTTTGCCCCGAAATCTTTCGATTCATCGATTTAAAGTTAGGTTTGAGTCATGATCTCTTAGGAGTAGCTCACTAACATCCTTGTGACCCCTCACAAGAAGTTTGAGCCATAGAGCTTTTGATTTGAGGGAGATCGAGTTGAATCGGCGGAAGAACAACACAGTTTCGGGGGCATCGGACGCTCATGTTCTTAGCATCGGACGCTGACCCGAGTAGCATCGGACGCGTCGTTGCCACGTGTCAGTTTCTGTGTTTTTAAAGGGGCATCGGACGCTGGCATCGGACGCTACAGTGCAGCGTCCAATGGTCATGCAGTGAGGTTCCAGAAACCCTCATTTTGCATCGGACGCGTTAGGTGTCTCGGCATCGGACGCTACTGTTCACATCGGACGCGCCGGCCCCTCATCGGACGCTGGCATCGGACGTTGAGCTGTTACTGTAGCAGCGTCCCATGGATACACAGTAGGGTTTTCTGAACAGTCCTGTTCACATCGGACGCTCCGTCGTGAACACATCGGACGCTCCCCCAGCGTCCGATGCAGTTGTTTCTGCGCTGTTTTGTCCGTAGCTCGTCCGTTTGGTTTTAGATTTGAGTTCTGCTTTTTGCGTTGGATTCCCGACTTCGTGCTCTACAGAAATCGCGTTGCTCGGGGGATGTTGAGGTTACCCAAACTCCATCCTATCACTAGTTGACTCGCGTGGATTTGGGTGAGGGAGCTTTTGTGGTGTCCCGCTGTGTTCCTTGGGAACATCCACCCATTCTCTTGGGTCGTGGACATCACGTGTGTCGTCTTTGCTCTTGGGGTTGATTTTGATGGGACAAAGGCCTAAACATTTCGTAAGAAATTTTGAAGCTCCCATTCACCCCCTCTGGTCGCCTTGCTTTAGCATTTTCGGTCCTTCATCTTAAGATCGGACCAAATTGAAGATATCCCAGATTCCTCCTGCATTTTGCACCAGGTCTGCTGTATTGGTTTCCAAAAGAGGGAGCAGGATTTAAAGCTAAGCTTTGATTTCTTTATAAAACAAAAATGTATGTGAAGATTCTAGTGTTGTGGCCTCTCCCTCATCGATGTAATCCTTGACAAGAGAGGAGGCCTATCCCTGTCCATATACAGATACGGGATTGATTGAGGTTGAAGGACCGAGAAAGCAACCAGAAAGCGACCAGAGGAGGGGTGAATGGGAGCTTCAAAATTTCCTACCGGAAACTAGTAGCCACTGTCCCGAGAATGACCCTGAAAGCAAACCCTAGAGCTCGTTAGTGTCCACGACCCTAGATGTAGGGTGGATGCTTCCAAGAAGCACAGTGAGACACTACACGACTCTAGAAACCCAACGCAAAAGTCCAAAACCAAATCCAAGATCGCACGAACGAACGGCGAATGAAACTGCGCGAAACAGCTTGGACCGGACTCTGACTGCGTCCAGTCAGTCACCAACGGACGCGTCCGATCACAAGAAAACCTCTCTGGAACCTTACTGTTTCTGACCGAACTCACAAGCGAGGAGCATCCGGTCGAAAGCAGTGCGTCCGGTCAGTGAAAGACAGAACGGTGAACAATGCAAGTGTTGAGTCTGGTCGCACGGCAGAAGGAGCATCCGGTTAACATCAAAAAACCACTGCGCGACATTCAAACACACGACGCGTCCGGTCAACGCTAGGACAGCGTCCGGTCACCCCGACAACACCCTATTCGTCCACCGATTCGACTCGATCTCACCCAAAACAAGTCCTCTAGGGATAAACCTTAGTGAGAAGGGTCACAAGGAGGATAGTGAGCTATCTCTAAGAAATCATGGCTCGAACCTATCTCCAAATCGATGAATCGAAGATATTCGGGAAAGGGAGAAAAGCTTGACCGGAAACGAAAATCGATCGATCTCCTAGACCGTGAGGTTAGAGGTAAATTCCTTCGGTGGAAAGAAGTGCCTCACGACCTAGGATAACTTGGTTCAGATGGATTTGCAAAAGATGAACCGAGCAAAGAGATCGGACTACGGGAAAAACGTGGAGAAAAAGGATTCCGTGAAGAACACAAACAAAACGCGAATCACAACTGCCAAATTGCAACCGTGTGGCTACCACACGCTACAACAGTGAGGTTACGGCCTCACTTCCTCAAAATCTCCAGTACACAGAGGTATGGTTCTCTGTGGATCTCAGCTAGCTACAGCAGGGGATTGGGAGAGCAGGAAACCCTAGAAGCAAAGAGCAAATGACTGAGATACATGGGGAGGTCGGTGTCTCCCCCTACATATCCTAATTCTAACTATTCCTAATTCCCACTCTACCCCTAACTACTTACAAAGCGAACCAGCTAAACCCTAAGGTTATTCTGGACCAACTCGATCGTAGGTGGATCCAACGGCCACACCCGCACAACTCGTAGCGTTGCCTCGACGCAACCTCCCGATTGCCGCCACGTGCCGCCCTCGCTCTGCACCCCCAGTTTTGTGGCCCAAACCGGAAAACCAGCCATTCCAGCCAATCCCCGGTTTTGAGGCCCAAACTGGGAAACCAGCCCACCAGCGCCTGAGTTTTGTGGCCCAAACTCAGCAAACCCGCAGCACCCAGGTTTTGAGGCCCAAACCTGGAAACCGTCCTCAGCCCGAGTTTTGTGGCCAAACTCAGAAACCATCCGCTCCCAGGTTTTGAGGCCCAAACCTGGAAACCGTCCACCCGATGGTTTTTCTCTGGCTCTACCACCAAACTGAAGCTGTAGAGGGGATGCACCGCCCGTGCACCCCGTCCACCGAGACGTGTCCCCAAGTCCACGACCCAGGCAACACATGACTGCAAGTCTTCGCTCGTCGCTGTCCCAGGCTGTCAGCCACCACAGCTGATCCTCGGGCCACCGGTCCCTCAGTCCAAGCCTCACGTCCGCCCTTCACCACTCTCGGTCCATCGGCACGGCACGTCTCTACTCGACCTTCACCTTGCCTCTGATCACTGTATCCATGCTCGACACCTGCACAACACAAGCCAAAGAACATGTGCATCATCCCAGTTGACAATCACTCATCACTCAGAGACTCGGCATACACCCATGTATCCGCAATCTCCCCCTTGATGAGTGCATTGACAACTACCAACACAAATCATAATGAACGGAAGAAGGAAGAAAGAAGGGGAAAGAGAACTCAACCAAATGACCCAAACGCATAGCAAAGCCGAAGAAGGTCAAGTGGAAAGAGCAAGACAACTTGGTCACCAAAGACATGGACAACGGCTCAACGCAACCAAGCAAAGCAAAACTAGACCTCGAGAAGAGGTAGAACAGGCTCAACACCGCTAGCAAATGCCAAATGAAAAATCGAAGCAAAATGCTAGTCCCTCAAGATAGAGACACAGAGGCTCAACACAACTAGCAAAAGAGCTCGCAACCAGGAAAGATTTGAACATTCCCCCTTAGTGGAACTTCGAGGAAGCAAATGATTTGCAATTTCTCCCCCTTAGTTGAAAATGCACTTAACAAGTAAAAGTTCTCCCCCTCAGAAAATGCACCAAACAAAAATGCCAACAAGAGAAAAAACTCCCCCTTCGAACATGCATATGAGTCAAAATGCAAGTTAGCAGCTTCAGGAATATAGTCAACACAATGAAAAGATGCTCTGCACAGTATAACTCCAATGACTCAACATCATCCACAAAATGCTAGCAAAGGCTCAGACTGATCACTATATACGAAATATGAACATGAAAGCACAGTGAGCAGTTTGTAGCCAGAAAGATAGTCACCATCAAAATAGCACTACACATGTATAGACAGGAATCCGAACAAGTGCTAAACATTTATACTAGGTGAACTACCCCTAGCAAAGTTCAAACATCATGCTATAGAATGAGGCATACACTTGTAATTTCAGTTTTAAATCGGAGTTGCAGCGGTGAAATAACACAAGTTCAGAAGTTTAGCAGATGTTTGCGAGAGGTTGAAAGCTTGTCATTGCCTAACTTTTCAACCGAGCGAAGCCTATGCAAAATGCAATCAGAAGCTTAAAGCGTCGGTTTTGGTCATACACTACACGGCTCGAGTTTAACTCAAATGTGCAATGAGAAGTAGTCTCGATACCGTGATGTGTTGACAAGCAATCCCATCTCGATCTTTTCAGTTCACTAGAACTTGGTTCAATTTTATTGACAGGATATGAACAAACCAAGCAAGTGAGAGACTCAGAACTAGAGACATAGCAACCTAGCATATATGAAAAGCACGAGTGAACTCAACACATCCTACACATGCTAGTTGCATATCTCAATGGTGAACATTTTCAGTTTTAAGTTTGTTAAGCAGGTTCACCATTCAAAAATAGCTCAGCTCACAACATGTACCAGTGATCAGAGATAGCATAAGCCACAAGCATCATCATAAGCATCGGAGCATACTACATAGAGCATAGTTACATTCTAATAATTATATATATGAAGCTCAGAATGTAAATGCGTATGCTAAAAGTTAAAGAAAATAAAGACAAACGAAAAAGAGTCAGTCTATAATACAAGAACCAAAATGTTTCCCCCATCTAAAAGGGGAAACACACACCAAGCTCACCCCTCAACCGATTAAAGGTTGATTCGGCTAAAGGCTTGGTGAAAATATCAGCCAGCTGATGATGAGTATCGACTTGGCGAAGGTCGATATCACCCTTCTCATAGTGGTCTCGCAGAAAGTGAAAGTGCACATCAATGTGTTTGGTCTTCGAGTGAAGCACAGGGTTCTTAGCAACGCTAATAGCACTCGTGCTGTCACAAAGCAAAGGCACGCGAGAAAAGCTCAGACCAAAATCACGCAAAGTGGCCATCATCCAAAGCAATTGAGAACAGCAGCTAGCCGCAGCAACATACTCAGCCTCTGTGGTAGACTGAGCGACACTAGACTGCTTGCGAGAAGACCACGATACAAGAGAAGATCCAATAAACTGGCAAGTCCCAGAAGTGGACTTGCGCTCGACATGGCAACCAGCAAAATCGGCATCGGAATAACCGCAAAGGGAGAGGGTGGAGGAAGCTGAATACCAAATCCTGAACTCAGATGTGAAACGAAGGTACCTGAAAATGCGCTTCACCGCCTGACGGTGAGAAGTGCGCGGCGACGCCTGAAAGTGCGCGCACAGACACACCGCGAACTGGATGTCCGGGTGTGTCGCCGTCAGGTAGAGCAGCGACCTGATCATGCTTCGGTACTCCTTCTGGTCCACAGCTTCTCCATCCTTGTCCGCATCCAGGGCTGTCGTGGTCGACATGGGTGTTGGAAGAGGCTTGGCCTCACCCATATCGAACCTCTTCAGCAAGTCCTTGGTGTACTTGCCCTGGTGCACAAACGTCCCTTCTCAGGATTGCTTAATTTGCAATCCGAGAAAGAAAGTCAGCTCGCCCATCATGCTCATCTCGAACTCCCTGCTCATAGTATCTGCCAACTTGGCAACCAAAGCGTGAGAAGAACCACCGAAAATGATATCATCCACGTAAATCTGGACCAAGAGAGTATCAGTGCCTTGCTTGAGGAGAAAGAGCGTTTTATCCACACATCCCATTTTAAAACCCTTAGCAAGCAAAAAGGTTTTCAACCTATCATACCAGGCTCTAGGAGCTTGTTTCAAACCATATAAAGTTTTGTGAAGTTTAAAAACATGGTTTGGAAACTTGGGATTTTCGAAACCGGGGGGTTGTCTAACATACACCTCCTCTTCTATGTAGCCGTTTAAGAATGCACTCTTGACATCCATTTGAAAAAGTTTGAAACCTTTGGATGCAGCAAAAGCCAAGAGTATCCTAATAGCCTCCAAACGTGCTACAGGAGCAAAAGTCTCCTCATAGTCTATCCCCTCCTTCTGACTATATCCCTGGGCTATGAGTCTGGCCTTGTTTCTCACAACATGGCCATCTTCTCCCTGTTTGTTTTTGAAAACCCATTTTGTTCCAATTGGATGACACTCAGAAGGTGGAGACACTAGAACCCAAACCCGATTTCTCTCAAAGTTCTCAAGCTCCTCATGCATGGCATTGACCCAATCCGGATCCGTCAAAGCGTGTCCAACATCTTGGGGCTCAAAATCAGCAACAAAAGCAGAATGAGAAAAGCGAGAGATTTGAGACCTGGACCGAGTGACCCGTTCGTCAATGTTGTCGATCATCTGCTGAGGGGGGTGTTGGCGGTGGATGTGTCGTGGCGCCTCCCATGCAGAAGTAATCTCCCCCTCAACAGCAGCTGGTGCCTCCCTGGGTACAAAAGGTACCGCTTGGGGTGGCGGATCCCACGGCGCCCAGGAAGAAGACGTGTCGGGGCCGTGAGTCGTGGTAGAAGCCGCTCCTTGCGGCAAAACAGGTGGAGGCGGTGCTGGATCGTCCATACCCTCAGCACCCTCGTCCTCGTCATCAAAAAGAGGCTCACCAACCTCATGATCACCTGCACGCTCAAAATGAGAAGAAGGACAAACCATGGTCTCGTCGAAGGTGACATCGGATGTCTCCACGACTCGGTTAGTGTCAAGGTTAAGTACACGATAAGCTCGAGTGTGAGTGCCATAACCCAAAAACACACTGTCAGAAGAACGAGACTCAAATTTGTCCAAGTTGCCCTTTTTGAGTATAAAACAATGGCAACCAAAAACTCTAAAATAACTCACCTTGGGGAGTTTTCCAAAACGCAACTCATAAGAGGTCTTTTTCAAGAAAGCTCGAAGAAAAATGCGATTGGAAATATAGCATGCAGTGCTCATAGCTTCGGCCCAATATCGCCTAGGAGTCCTATGTTCATCGAGCATCGTCCTGGCCATCTCTACAAGGGTCCGATTCTTCCTCTCTACAACACCATTTTGTGGCGCGACATTCAAACACACGACGCGTCCGGTCAACGCGAGGACAGCGTCCGGTCACCCCGACAACACCCTATTCGTCCACCGATTCGACTCGATCTCACCCAAAACAAGTCCTCTAGGGATAAAACATGGTGAGAAGTGTCACAAGGAGGATAGTGAGCTATCTCTAAGAGATCATGGCTCGAACCTATCTCCAAATCGATGAATCGAAGAAATTCGGGAAAGGGAGAAAAGCTTGACCGGAAACAAAAATCGATCGATCTCCTAGACCGTGAGGTTAGAGGTAAATTCCTTCGGTGGAAAGAAGTGCCTCACGACCTAGGACAACTTGGTTCAGATGGATTTGCAAAAGATGAACCGAGCAAAGAGATCGAACTACGGGAAAAGCGTGGAGAAAAAGGATTCCGCGAAGAACACAAACAAAACGCGAATCACAACTGCCAAATTGCAACCGTGTGGCTACCACACGCTACAACAGTGAGGTTACGGCCTCACTTCCTCAAAATCTCCAGTACACAGAGGTATGGTTCTCTGCGGATCTCAGCTTGCTACAGCAGGGGATTGGGAGAGCAGGAAACCCTAGAAGCAAAGAGCAAATGACTGAGATACATGGGGAGGTCGGTGTCTCCCCCTACATATCCTAATTTTAACTATTCCTAATTCCCACTCTACCCCTAACTACTTACAGAGCGAACCAGCTAAACCCTAAGGTTATTCTGGACCAACTCGATGGTAGGTGGATCCGACGGCCACGCCCGCACAACTCGTAGCGTTGCCTCGACGCAACCTCCCGATTGCCGCCACGTGCCGCCCTCGCTTTGCACCCCTGGTTTTGTGGCCCAAACCGGGAAACCAGCCTTTCCAGCCAACCCCCGGTTTTGGGGCCCAAACCGGGAAACCAGCCCACCAGCGCCTGAGTTTTGTGGCCCAAACTCAGCAAACCCGCAGCACCCAGGTTTTGAGGCCCAAACCTGGAAACCGTCCTCAGCCCGAGTTTTGTGGCCAAACTCAGAAACCATCCGCGCCCAGGTTTTGAGGCCCAAACCTGGAAACCGTCCACCCGATGGTTTTTCTCTGGCTCTACCACCAAACCGAAGCTGTAGAGGGGATGCACCGCCCGTGCACCCCGTCCACCGAGACGTGTGCCCAAGTCCACGACCCAGGCAACACATGACCGCAAGTCTTCGCTCGTCGCTGTCCCAGGCTGTCAACCACCACAGCTGATCCTCGGGCCACCGGTCCCTCAGTCCAAGCCTCACGTCCGCCCTTTGCCACTCTCGGTCCATCGGCACGGCACGTCTCTACTTGACCTTCACCTTGCCTCTGATCACTGTATCCGTGCTCGACACCTGCACAACACAAGCCAAAGAACATGCGCATCATCCTAGTTGACAATCACTCATCACTCAGAGACTCGGCATACACCCACGTATCCGCAGAGGTTTTATAAATAAAGATGTCATTTGAACTACCTGTCCTGTGGGAATGATTTGTGAATCAGGAGCAGCCGATGAAGGTTCAGGGATTATCTCTGGAATAAAACCTTGTTAAGAAAAAGCTACTATTATGAATGAAGAAAGGTGATCGGCTAAAATTATACTTGGAGATTGTGGAAGGGCCTCCTGATGAGTACTGGGAGAAGGAGGCAGGGTTGATTCTGCATTAAAAATCTCTATATCCAGTGTGTCCTACTCCTGGACAGTAGAAAGAAAGAAAAAGATCAAAATCAACATTAAAGAGGGGGTAAACCAGAGAGCAACTTTCATACCTCTGTAGTGATGGCTTTGGTTGGTGGTTGTGGCTGATTCTCTTCAAAAGTTGTATGTTTCTTCGTCTTGGTCCTAGGCTTCTTTGCTTTAGAAGGACCAACCC
Organism: Coix lacryma-jobi var. lacryma-jobi; assembly: GCA_009763385.1. Lineage (NCBI taxonomy): Eukaryota > Viridiplantae > Streptophyta > Magnoliopsida > Poales > Poaceae > Coix > Coix lacryma-jobi. The sequence continues at coordinate 73,846,091 of CM019829.1, forward strand.
CCTTTATGAAGGTGCTGAGGGTGAAGGGTTACGAGGAAGCTACGCTAGCCGGAAAACAAAATTTTTTGACCTCATAAACCAGGAACTACTGCTAGTTATAGATCACGGGATTACCACTAGACGCGCAGGTGCAGCGGAAGACGTCTCGGTGTAGACGTGTGCGTCGCAGCGATGCCGTGTAGATTTTCACGTCCGACCTTCACGTCTCCACGTGCGGTTCATCCTCGTGCTCCAGATGCAGCACCTCCAAGGTATCCCACACGTACAGGGAGGAAGCGTCACGCCTCCAGACTGCTAGGTCTATGAGGAGCAAAAGGCACGAGCGTGGGGTGGGCAATGGCTGTCTAATGACCTCTCTCAACTCTGGTCGCCCCACCCCTCTTTATATAGGCGTCCCTAATGAGCCCACAGACCTAGAGGCCCATTAGCAAACCCTAATCCCGATCTGACTCGAGTCCAGAATATATGTTGCTTCTCCAAAATCCTTCATAGAAAAACTGTTATTCAGTGAAGTCTTCACGGTTTGCAACATCGGAATGTCATTCCCAATCAAAAGTATGTCATCTACATACAAGATTAGAAACACAACAACGCTCCCACTTTCCATCTTGTAAACACAAGGTTCTTCTTCACTTTGACAGAAGCCAAACCCTTTGACCACCTCATCAAAATGAATATTCCAACTCCGAGATGCTTGCTTTAATCCATAAAGAGATTTCTTAAGCTTGCATATTTTTCCAGCATTGCTAGGATCAACAAAACCTTCGGGCTGTATCATATACGCGTCCTCTTCCAAATTTCCATTTAGAAAGGCTGTTTTAACATCCATCTGCCATATCTCATAGTCATAATAGGCAGCAATTGCTAGAATGATCCGGATAGATTTAAGCATCGCTACTGGCGAGAAAGTCTCGTCGTAGTCAACTCCTTGAACTTGCCTAAAACCTTTTGCGACAAGTCGAGCTTTATAAACTTGGACGTTTCCATCCATATCCTTTTTCCTTTTATAGATCCATTTGCACTCTATGGGTCTTACCCCATCAGGCGGGTCAACCAAGTTCCAAACTTGATTGGCTCCCATGGAATCTATCTCGGATCTCATGGCACTATGCCATTTCTCGGAATCAGGGTCCATCATTGCCTCGACATAAGTTGCAGGTTCGTCATCATCTAACAATAACACATCTCCACGCAACTCACGGATTCTTGCCATCCTTCGTGGTTGGGGCGGGGTGTCTATTGCCAAAGGTAGCTCAACTTGTTCTGCTACATTAGCATCACTCATGGAGTCAATCCCTGTTGGCTCATCCTGAACTTCTTCAAGATACACCTTCTGCCCTCTCTTGTCTCTTTTGAGAAACTCTTTCTCTAAGAAAAAACCGTTACGAGCAACAAACACTTTGCCCTCTGTGCGGTTGTAGAAGTAATACCCTAAAGTTTCCTTTGGGTATCCCACGAAAAAGCACTTGTCCGACTTGGGTGTTAGTTTATCTGATATAAGTTGTTTGACATAAACTTCACAACCCCAAATCTTTCGAAAAGACAAACTGGGATTCTTACCAGTCCACATCTCATATGGTGTCTTAACTATGGACTTAGACGGTACCCTATTTAATGTGAAAGCAGCTGTTTCTAGAGCATATCCTCAAAATGATAAAGGAAGGTCCGATTGGCTAATCATAGACCGAACCATGTCTAACAAAGTTCGATTACGTCGCTCGGACACGCCGTTTCGCTGAGGCGTTCCAGGTGGCGTAAGCTGTGGAATAATTCCACAACTCTTAAGATGATTGCTAAACTCGTGGCTCAAATATTCACATCCACGATCAGATCGCAAGGCCTTAATTTTCTTGCCACGTTGATTCTCTACCTCATTCTGAAATTCTTTGAACTTTTCAAATGTTTCAGATTTATGTTTCATTAGATAGACAAAGCCATATCTGCTAAAATCATCAGTGAAGGTTATGAAGTATTGAAATCCGCCTCTAGCTGTCGTACTCATTGGTCCACATACATCAGTATGTACAAGTTCCAATAAGTCAGTCGCCCTCTCAGGAAAACCTTTGAAAGGCGATTTGGTCATTTTGCCCAGCAAACAAGCCTAACATGTCTCGTATGATTCAAAATCAAACGAAGTTAGAAAGCCAAATGCATGGAGCCTCTTCATGCGATTCTCACTTATATGACCCAAACGACAATGCCACATATAGGTAGGACTTAACTCATTAAGCCGAGGCCTTTTAGCATTTATATTACAGATAGACATAGGTGCATCATCAAGATTTAAAATAAACAACCCATTCACAATGGATGCATAAGCCACAAACATATCATTTTTCGAGATTATAAAACCATTGTCTTTACTCGCAAATGAATATCCATCCTTCATCAAACATGAAGGTGACACAATGTTTCGACTTAAACTTGGAACAAAATAACAATTATTCAAATCCAAAATAAATCCTGATGGGAGGTGGAGTTGCATCGTCCCGACGTTCAACGCAGCAACTCTTGCATTATTGCCCACGCGGAAATCAACCTCCCCTTTTCCAATGCTTCTACCTCTTATCATTCCCTGCATCGTATTGCAAATATGAGCAACCGAGCCGGTATCAAATACCCAAGAATTAATATAAGAGTTAGCGAGGAAAATATCTGTAATATAAACAACAAGTGTATGAGCAGCGGGACTACCTTTACCACCGCCATCCTTCATCAAGGATGCTAAGTACACCTTGCAGTTTCTTTTCCAGTGACCTTTCCCCTTACAGTGGAAGCACTCAGAATCAGCAGTTGGTCCAGCAGCGTCAGGCGCAGGAGCGTTTGGCTTAGAGATCACATCTTTGGCCTTTCCCTTGCCCTTCCTATTCTTCCAAAAGTTGCCTTTCCTTTTAAAGTTAGGCTTGTTTTGGATCGTCATCACATGGCTGCTGCCAGCACCTTTCTTGATGTCTGCCTCTGCTATCTTAAGCATGCCACATAGCTCATTCAAGCCCCTCTCCGCACCATGCATATTGTAGTTCGAGATGAAGTTCCCATAGCTAGGTGGGAGAGAAGAGAGAATGAAATCAGTAGCTAGTTCTGTACCAATTGGGAAGCCTAGCTTCTCCAACCTCTGAGTGTAACCAACCATCTTGATTACATGTGGTCCAACTACTGCACCCTCTGCTAACTTAGTCTCAGCAAGAGACTTAGAAACATTGAACCTTTCGGTTCTAGCCTGAGTCTGGAACATCTCATCTAGCGCTATGATCATATCGTAGGCTGTATGGTTATTATCAAACTGCATCTGCAGATATGGTTCCATTCTAGCAAGCATCAGGCATCCCACTTCAAGATCAGCATCACATGCTTTCTTGTAAGCGGTTTTCTCAGTAGCAGGTGCATTATCTGCAGGTTCCTCTGGTAGTGGGGTGTCTAGAATATCTTCCTTTTTCTCAGCCCAGAGAACAATTCTCAGGTTGCGGATCCAATCCGCATAGTTTGTTCCATTCAATTTATCTTTCTCAAGGATTGAACATAAAGTAAATGGTGGATTGCTAGGTGCCATTGATCTACAACAAAAGTAAATGCAAAATACTAAGACAATGTATCCAAGACAGAGTAAATGATATTAAATCATTAATAAAATCTACTCCCACTGAGATCAATATCCCTCTATTGAATCTCAATGATTCAAGACCCAAACTAACAAGTCTACTAGTGAGCTTTAGCATCACCTCTAGTGGACATGGTAGATCAGTAAGCAACTCTTTGCTAATCATATTACATATGACTCTTGTTGTTGGCCAACATCTCTATGTGTGCTCAACTCCGTATGCTTCAAGGTCCCTAACCGTTAGGATGACCTTGTTCAAGCAACCAACCCTTCTGCAGTAAGTATCCAATACGAACCTTCCTAGTCATGGAAAATCAGTGATACCCTAATTTCATAGGTGCACCACCGATTGTACAAGACATATGATAGTGCAAGGTTTGGGGAAGCATATGACTTGAACATTACTGAGGGATCGTTCTACACTTTCACTACCGCATGTAGACAATAAACATGAATCATACGTGAATGTAGAACATAATAAGAGAATAGCATCAACACAGATATGACTTGGTATAGCCTAGTGTCTCTTTGGAGATCTCCATCTCTGCCAATCTGTTCACCATGATGATCTCCATCAACATGGTACATGCACGCCATCCTCCAGTGATGAATCCACCAAGACTAGCTACAACTAGCGTAATTAAAACAATTACATAGTCGCGAGTAGGATCATCACAATTTGGCACGCAGGCCATTACATCAAATTGATGACAATATCTATGTGGCTCCTGCCATATTGTCATATTACATGACGTGCAAGCCATGAATAAATACATACATGTATCACATACACATAAGGGCTATACCAGTCATCAATCCCTGCAAAACAGAGTTAAACGTTCCCGACGTCTAACCTTGAATCGCAGAAAACATAATTTTCCCATCTTTTTTTGCAAATCTAAATTCGATGAAACCGGCAAAAGCTGGTGAAAAATGGATGTAAAATTTTTTGTAGATCGATTTTCGTTTAAAGATCATCTCAGTCCGATGTCGTATGCAGAAGTTACGGTCGTTTTACCGAACAACGCTCTTTTGCAGATGCCGCGGTACATCTCATGCACCCGGCTCTTGACCTAGATTCGATTCGATCAATCTAATTGATCTCCATCTTGCCATGATTAGATTTACACGTATCACTTAACTCCGATGGCGGAATTCCGATCGGTAGGAGTAGATCGTTACATGACCAATACGGCAAGATCACGAATCAAGATCAGAAATTGATCTACAACTGTGCATATCTCTATATGCACACAACCGAATCCATAACGAGGCAGTAACTGCTCTGATACCACTGAAGGGTTACGAGGAAGCTACGCTAGCCGGAAAATAAAATTTTTCGACCTCATAAACCAGGAACTACTGCTAGTTATAGATCACGAGATTACCACTAGACGCGCAGGTGCAGCGGAAGACGTCTCGATGTAGACGTGCGCGTCGCAGCAATGCCGTGTAGATGTTCACGTCCGACCTTCACGTCTCCACGTGCGGTTCGTCCTTGTTCTCCAGATGCAGCAGCTCCGAGGTATCCCACACGTACAGGGAGGAAGCGTCACGCCTCCAGACTGCTAGGTCTGCGAGGAGCAAAAGGCGCGGGCGTGGGGTGGGCGACGGCTGTCTAATGACCTCTCTCAACTCTGGTCGCCCCACCCCTCTTTATATAGGCTTCCCTAATGAGCCCACCGACCTGGACGCCCATTAGCAAACCCTAATCCCGGTCTGACTCGAGTCCAACTCGAATCAGGCTTCCAGCCCCTTAAGCGTGCGACCCTATGGGTTCACGCACACATAGACACGGCCAGAGTACTCCTACTCGCCTGATAGTTGACAGCGGCCTCTAGCAAGACGTGTCAACTCCTATGTATATGCAAAGATCATATCTGACGAACCACCACGATCACATATATGTAATTCCCTTGCCACACAATATTTGGTCCAACTCATAGGTTAACACTTAACCTAAGCACGGCCATGCATTTTATGATCCAATCATTTGAGTGGTACAGTGATATCTCTCTCTCATGGAGAGGGGCAAATCCCATCTTGATCGTCTATGTCTCACAGCATACTTCCTGACAAACCCGAAGACTATCTTTATAACTACCTTGTTACGAAGTAGCATTTGATAGTCCCTAAGTAAGCCGATTCATATCTTGAGTACATACCACAATCTCAGGTCTAAGGACATAACGTACATGGTGTGTAAACAGATAATAAGAACATCTCATGCTGGGTCAGTGCAGCCCCATGTCATACATGTGCCCACATTATTAGTTTGACATCTCCATGTCTATGACTTGTGAAACATAGTCATCAACTAATACATGTGCTGATCTAATATTCATATATGTCCTCACATGAACTCCGATCAGGGACAACTATTGAATAACCATACAAGTAAAAGAATCTCACAGACAATTCACATAATTGTCAATCAATACAAGTTGTCTTTAATGGATATTCAATGAACATATAATAAATCATGGATACAATAGAAATATCATCATCTCTATGATTACCTCTATGGCATATTTCCAAAAGAGGGGTTGGTCATCAAGGATTTCAGCAACTTTTCTCTTGTTTATGGTCTGTATGGTAGGAGCATCCTAGCAAAGTCTTGGATTGGGGCACCATAAATTGTAGTTTACTAAAGAGGGAATCAGGCTAATCAAATCCTGCAAACATTCATGTTAGTGTCGAAATAAGCAAAGATACTTGGCATGAGGTTTAGAAAAGAGAAAAATGGAAGCATACCTCATTACTTTCTTGGAAATCTGAGTCCAAGCTGAACCAGTATGTGGAGACAGTGTCATTGAACAGGTGTAAGCTCCATTGTTGCCACCAGTTGTCAAAAGAGGAAGCAACAAATGGTTGACAATTCCATCCACTAATGACCTTTAGAGAGATAATGGTTGACAATTCCACTAGCTGTCAAAGGATCCTGTCATACTCCACTACTGAAGACACTGTTTCCCTTGGCTTCAGTTTATCAGCAAAGAATAAAGCCGGGGGTAGTGGACCAAAACCCATCTGCCTTGCCGCTATGGCAGGGTAATGAAATTCATATGAGGTGGGAGGTTTTTTCCTGCCATGCTTGATCTCAGTGGGTAAGAGGCAAGGTCTCACTAAGTGGCTCAGAATTTTTAAACTCTTGTCATCATATTCAGCTTGGAATCTAAAAGAGAATGGGTTTTCAAATTCTAGGGTATCTCCATATTTGAACCATTCAAAGATACCATCTGGAAAAACCTCGGTAGAAGAGCTTAAAAACTAACTGGTTGGCCTATTTATGGTCATCATTGCTGCAGCTTCACCAAAGGATGTGCATCTGCCTAATTTCTCCTCATCGGCTAAGTGTTTTTCTTGACATTTTGAATAGGCTGATGAGTGAAATAATAGAGAGGTTAGCTCTGGGGTTACTAATTTATGAAGATGGAGGTTGAGCCAAAGCTACAAGAGCCACCAGGGGCCAGTAATTGCTGGGATAATCTTATTCTCCATTAGATATTGAGATACTCTGTTCAGCATGCTGTACAGAGCTCCCAGAAGGTATTTACACAAAGGGATTTCAGAATCCATTGGTATCCTTTCTACCAACACTTGAAAATTAAAGGTTGAAGAACAACTCTGTCCACAGAATAAGTATCTGTGCAGCCACATGTTCAAGAAGGTTGTATGCTCCCTGTTTGAAACACTGTTCTGGGCAGTTTTAGAAGTAGTAATATAATTGGACCAACCCCATGTTCTGACGCTCTCTAGCATTGTAGAATGTTTGGCCAAAAGGCTATAAGGATTGATTTTTCCAGTGACATTCAGGCCAGTCAGCATATGTACATTAGCTAGGGTTGGGGTCATGGGAACTTCCCTGAACATAAAGGTGTTAAAGGTGTTAAAAAGCAGCTTCGAGCAGGGGCTCATTCTTCTTTATATCAGAAAGAGACAGAGTAATGCATTGGTCTAAATTCCGAAGAATCCAATCTATCTTTTTCTTGGCTCTACTTTGATTAACCAATCACTCCAACCTGGGATGATTGATGGCCAATTCCTCAAAGATGTTTTCTTATCCCAGAGATCCAAATTCAAATCGGAATGTTTGAAAGGAACCCTTTGAGTTTCAGCTATTATAACCGGGGATGGGTCAGAACTGCCTACTAGACCATGGAGAAAGCTGTCTGGACTACTATCTACCGGGATGAAAATCTGGTTTTGAAGCTCCTAAGAATTTCAACAAAGATTGCGGAAAAAGTGAATAAAACAGGAGTGTAGAGATCACAAGAGAAGGAAGAAGGTTTGAGGGCAAAGATTTTACATCAGGGATGGAGTCCAAGGTCACCATTTCTTTTGTGCAGTTGATGACTTGAAGATTTTTGGGCGGACGCTCGATTTGCTAGGCTCGGATGGTGGTAGACTTGTTTTTGAGAACTAGGGTTTGAAAGCCGATTGGGGGAAAGAAATGACGGTTGGTGAATATGGAGCCTTAGCTGATCGGCTAATGAAGAAGAGGGAGAGAATGGCAATTCCGGGAATAAATAAATTTCATCCCGAAATTGGGGGGGCATGTGTTGACACCGGATTTTGGGCCAAGAAGAAGTTTTATTTGTGGACCCAAACACTCGGTTTGATTAAAGGAAATTGGCTAGATAAGAAAAGGGTTTGTTTTGGTTCAAGGCACGTTTAGAGAAGGTCTATTTGGACTAGAATCGATGAGTTTGAAGACGTGTCAGATTCAACCAAAGAGGAGAGTTGGAGTCCGTATTATTTGTTTAGTATATTTCATTGTAACCTAGTCATGTTAAGTTAGGAGTCTTTTAGGTTATAAATAGCTAAGTCCTAACTACTGTAAAAGGGAATTCAACAATCAATCAAACAATCTTCTGGCTTCCGGCCAAACCCTTATTTGTAGGAGTAAAGTAGATCTCGACGAGACCTACAAACAGACGGGGCTGCATCGATTGAATCGATCTCCGGTTTGCTTGTAAGTATTGTCAATGGCTCGTGTTATTGTTTGATAAGGGTGCATTTGGCTTAGAACAAACTCTTGTTAAGCTATGATTTGGGTTAGTTATCGGTTTGAGTTTGCTTTGTTGACGCTAAAAGTTGGTACTCTCAAAATGCCAACACACTCACACTGTCCTCAGAGATCGTGTGGAGTGAGGATCCAAGATCTCCTGAACCTCCGATGGCGGTGTTGACTCTTGGCGAGAAATGACTCTGAAGCATGCCAGCCAACTTGACCTGCAGTTGACAAGGAGAAAGAAAAAGATGCCAAATTGTGGAACATGTCGATGTGATGCCAGACAGTTCCAAGTTATACGGCTCTGAGATAGCCATTGTCAGAGGATTTTGACTACAAAGTCAACTCCCAAAACAGTAAAGCATATGACATTGATGAAGCAAAAATGGCTATTCGAGATGTAAAAAGGTATACGAAAACAACTAGCCGATTCAACTTAACGAATGAGAGACATATGGATCTACATGTATGTCAAAACAGCATAAAACTAATGGATCGACTAATTGTATCGGCAGTTCTTCTTGTTAACAGTGGGGTGTATCCATACAGCCATAATAACAAACAAATCGACAAAATAACCTAAGCATCAACAATGGGGTGTCTCCATGCATACATAATGATGATCAAGTTAGATTACGTCCGATAAGATTAATAGACTCGCTAGCTTTAGACCGCAGAGACATATACGTTATGAAGAAAGCATAACTGGATCGGCTATTTTAGCCGATACAGGGTCCATGAAGCACGAACAAGATCTATCTGTCAGAACTATGATTTGATCTAAGATTACACAAATTTACCTTAACATGCCTACCAGTGGGGTTTGAAAATACAGCCAAGCATATTAAACCAAATCTTCTTATTCTCAGATCAGACCACAATTTAAACAGATATCTCGAACGCACAACATGTAACAACCGAGATCGGCAAGTTAGTCGATGAGAGTCTAAATCGGTTATCTCCTTTGATATAAGCATGGAATAGCTTTAGATGACCGATCTAGATGGCGTTTTAAGCTTGAGCCAACTTGTCAATCTCGATTGGGCAAGATATTGTTGAACAAAAACAAACTTTTGAAATAATGAACAATATCGATAACTTAATGAATCTATTAGATTGCCAAATCTAATAGAGCCGGTAACTAGCCAAGATTGACTATTGCAAGAGATTGATCAAAGCCAAGACAGTCTTACAGAAGGCGAGCATAAACCGATAACTAACCCATATCATAGTTTAACAAGAGTTTGGTTGATGCCAAATGCAGCCTTATCAAATGATAACACGAGCCATTGGTAAAACATACAAGCAAACCGGAGATTGATCTAGCCAATGCAGCCTTGTCTAGTTGAAGGTTTCGCCGAGATCTACTTTACTCCTACTCCTAAGGATTTGGCCTTAGGCCGAAGAATTGTTTGATTGATTGATTCCCTTACAAATGTCTGGTCTTAGCTATTTATAACCTGAAAGATTCCTATCCAAACATGACTAGGATACATTATAGTATAGACAAAAGATGACCCGGACTCCAACTCTTCTGATCAAACCCAACACGTCTTCTAAGCTTCGAATCTGGTTTACATGAATCTTCTGATCGTGTCTTCAAACCAAACCAAGCTCTTTCCTTTTTTGGCTGATTTCCTTAATTAACCAGCCGCTTGTGTTCATAAATGGAAAGTCTTCCTCAATCCCAAAATCTGATATTAACACATGCCCCCATGGGATGAACTTTATTTTATTCCAAAATTTGAGTCCTTGACTTGAATCTTCCCTTTGGCTTTCCATAATCAACATCCAAGTTTTCAATGGGAAAACTCTTTTCAAATAATTGTCAAATATTACCAGCCCTCGTGAACATAATCTTGACACCATTGGCAATGCCTCTTTAATAAACTGAACATGAATCTCACAATGCGTCGGTTATAACTCCCAAAATATCCCCCTTTTCGTTCCTTGGAGAATTTGCCAAGTCTTGCATCTGAATCACTAATCTCAAACATTCTTTTAAAATAACCTGGCATTTTAATCAGATAACTGTTGATTAAAGACTTTCTTCTGTTCAAATGTGTTACTGTCCTTCTGCTAGTTGATCTAAAAATATCTAACTGACAGTTGCCATCCACATGCTTATTTAGCCAATGTTTTGATAAGAATGTGAAACGGTTATTCTCTCTTGGGAATCACACCATGATTTAACATCCCACTCGATTACACTGCGTACACGGTACGAACCGGCGCCCTCTCATCTTCTGAGACTTGTCCTTTAATATATAAATTTCACCTTTTGCCTTCGTCTCCATCCGCACCCAGAGTATAACCACTGTAGTTTTCCACCATCTACTCAAGAAAATCCCTTTTCTTCATCCAAGAAAATCCTTTCCTCCTTCTTCTTCTTTCTGAATGGCAAACCACAATCATGCCAAGCGCCCCGTGGAAGAGGAAGAAGTGAACTCTTCTCACTGACCTTCCCAGCGTCGCGCCAGGTGAGTCAATTTATTTTAGCCGATCTTAACGCTCTTCCATCGACTTCCTGGATCTGACTTTGATCTTTTACTCTTTTCTTTTAGAACTAGCGCGAGCCCCTCCAATGCCGCTGCTACTACTCTAGGTCCTCCCCCCAGGGATGGAATCAGTGTCGGAAGCTCCTTCTTCTGAGAGTTCGGAGTTGGCGGCCACCCGTTACTACCGTCAATTGACGAAAACACAAAACCTCCACTCTGAGGCTACTATGAGGAATGGCTTGCTCGAGGCCCAAATCGCCCAACTCCAAAAGGTGTTGGAGAATGATGATGAAGGCTACCTGGGCTGCTCAGCAACGTGCCGAGTATGATGCTTGTGTTGCCGGTAACTCCCTCTGAACTCCTCTTTATGAAAGCTTTTACTTTGATTCTTGGGATGTTCATGATGCTTGTTACTTTGCTCATTCTTCTAGACTTGACCATGTGACTGGAAGCCCTTCAAGTCATAGGGAACGATGCTGCTACCGTCGTGAACGCCACTGGCGACAGTGTCGTGGAGAGGGTAAACAATATCCCTGCGAGGGTGCATAAAGTTGCCCTCCATGGCGTCTGTCATGGTGCTGCCATGGCACTTAGAGCTGCTCAAGCCTACATTGGTAGAGATTTGGACGGTCTCGAGATTACTCCGGAAATCAGCACCGCCATGGAAGTGAACCTCAACGGTGTTGATGGAGCAGCCAAGGAGATAGCGGACGCCACTCCCTCCATGTTCATAGTAGATAAGGTGTTCGAGTAGATTGTATGATCAATCTGCTTGTAAAAATTACTATGAACACAATGAAAACCTTTGTCTCAATACGATTTATCTGCGATTAGATCTATCGAGGTCTCTTGGATTCAAAATTCACATCTTTATGTTTTTGCCCTAAAGGTGATGCTTCCTTTACATCGGCTATCATTTGTTGCTAAAGGCGATACACCGTGTATCAGTTATTTTTGTTCTAAAGGCGATACCCTTTGTATCGGCTGTCTCGATAGGTCACAATAGATCAACCCAGATGCTAGGGTAATATTTCTTAAAATGCATTCCATTAACTGCTCTGAAATACTCAAGTCCTTCCAAAGTTTCGTAAAAATAAGCATTGCCAGGAGCACATCTCGTGATTCCATAGGGTCCTTCCCAATTTGGTGACCATTGGCCATATTTGTTGTCTTTAGTTCCAATTGGCAAAATAACCTTCCAAACCAGGTCACCTTCATTGAATTTCTTCTCTCTGACCTTCCGATCATAGTATTTTGCCATCCTTAATTTATGAGCTTTAATATTTTCCAAAGCTTTTAGCCGATGAAAATTTAAATTGTTAAGATTATCCATCATAAGATGCTTATATTCATCGGCCTTCAAACTGTTCTGCTGTGATACTCTTCTAGATCCAACATTGATTGTAACACCCTAGGTGTTAAGCAACCCTAAATTGCATAATTGACATAGCATCAGCATTGCATCTCATCATTTCATGTGCATTTGTTTGTATGAGTGTTTAAGTCCTTGTTTAGCATCTAGTATAGCTATGTTTGGCTTTCTGTTTCTGACCTAGTGCCTTAAACCAAAGTTGTAGATCTTAATGAAAGGAACAACTTTGCTTAAAAGCACTTTTTCAGAAAAGGTATTTTAAATGTTATTTATTGCTTTAGAAAAAATAGGCTAGGAGTAAAATTCATTTTCTAAGCAGAATTTGGACTTGAGCCTTAAACATGAATTGTTCTTTGCAAAATTCTAAGAAACTTTGCTTTTAAAACCTTTTCCTAATTCGGCTTAGTTTGGGAGTTATAGGGTAGAAAAGAATTAGAGAAAAACCTCTATTGTTTAAACCTCGCGGGACCCACCTGTCATCCCCTTTCTTCCTCCCCCGCGCGCGTCGTCTGCCCCGCGCCGGCAGAAACCGCCTCGCCGCCGCGAGACCGCTTTGCCGGCCCACCAAACCACCGTATTCGCCGCACATGGTTTGCGCCGAAGTCGCCACGTCGCCCCGTCGCCCTCTGCGTGTTCGCCGCGTGGCCGCCGATGCCTGACGCCGCCACGCCGGTCGGAGCTCGTCCCCGACAGGAAGTGGCCAGGTGCAATGCACCCGAGCCTCCATCTCTTTTGCCTCCTCTCCGTTTCGCGCTCGCAACCGGCCGTTCACTCACTCGCTCACTCTTTCGCTCGCCTCCCACCGCTCCATCTTCTTTAGTTCACAGCGCCGCCGCCGCCAGCCGAACTCCGGCGAGCGATTGCTCGTTGCTCACCGCACCGCCGCTCGATTCCTCCCGTCAACATCTCCGCCCTAACCTCCTCTTTCACCAGAACGGGTTGGTTTCCCCTCTTCTCCTCTCTAGTCGGCGGAACGCCGAGTGCCAACCTCGGGTTCTCAGCATGGCCGCCGCCATGTCCTTCGCGTGGTCCGACCAACTCCGGCCAAACCATCTCCAACGGAGCCTCGTTCTCACCTCCTCTACCTCTGTAGTTGCCTAGGGTTAGATGGAGACCCTTCTCTCGCCGTGTTTCGACCGGAACCGAGCCATGCCACAGCCATGTCCGCCGCGGACTGCCGCCATGCATAGCTCCGGGCAATGCCGAGGTCGGCAAGGCTCGATAGTGGCCCTGGTAGGTAGCTTAGGTTTGGCTTGAGCCGATGCTCGCGTCGCTGAGCCTCGGGATAGCCAGGCAAGGCCTCGCCGTCCAGTTGCCGCGCCGCCGCTCCGCCATTGTCGCCGTCAAGCTTGCTCCGGTGATGCCCTGGCGTGAAGACCTAGCCGACCGTGTCCGCCTAGCGAAGGCGATTCTAGAGGTAGGGTTAGTGTCGCCGGAAACCTCGCCGCCGGCGAGCTATCGCCGGTCAACGCCGGCGGGTGCTCTGTACCTCTGTCGCCTGGGTCCAGTTGACCACCGACATGTGGGCCACCTAACCAATGGACCCCGCTGGCAGTGAGTAAAGGAGAGAAGGAGAGAAGTCTGGGTACGCAAGCGTTCGTGTTAGCCGGGTGGCGTTTTGCCCTGTGTCTGCGGGTGCACAAAGTAGGGTACCCGTTGCAGTTTAGGTCGGGTTTTTGTTAAATTTTTTTTTGCAGAAATGGTTTAAAGGCTTCAAAAATTCATACAAGGCTCATTTTAAGTCCAAATGTTGTGAAACAAATTTTTTTGTATTAAGAATGAATAGAGCTACCCGTGAAAAATATTAAATGCATATTTGGTGATACCTTTATATGCAGTTTAAATTAATTTAAGAAATTGCTGTTAACTTAGAAAATGCATAACTAATTCTGTGTAGCTCAGAAAAATGTGATTCTAATTTTGTTATGTTTGTGTAGATAACTAGTTTCTGCGAAAAATGTAATATGGAGATGTTCTGTGAAATATGTTGGCAGTAGCAATTAATATGGTTAAATGCTGTTTTCTTGTATAAATTGTAGTAACTAAAATATGATGAATATGAACCTGATAATTTTTGTAGACTGCACTTGTTCTAATAAGTTTAGAAGAAAAATAAGAAATCTGTTGTTTGACACTTTTTGCAATGATGTGTAGTTCAAAGCACCTTTTCATAATGATATTTGTCTTTTTCATAGAGGACAGTGTTTAAATGCAAATAGCTTGAAAATTGGACAGTGGGTTAGTTTACATGTTGTTAGCCTCAAGTAAATTTTGTAGATTTTTCTGAAAATGTTTAGCGTAGGTTGCTGTTATAAGCATGCTTAAGTAGGATTATGTGGCAAGCAATTAAGTGGGTAAAAGTATAGTGAGTAAAGTGTCATCTTAACTGATTTAGGAAGGTTAAAAATGGATTATCTAGAAGCTAGGTAGTTAGGAGTCTACTGGATGATATTGACTATCCTGTTGAAGAGAATGCAGTAGACGACATGTGCTTATCTCCTGATTTACTGTAAAACTTGTCGCATCCCATATGCATTCTATGTGCATTCATCCTACTTATGCATATTATGCATCATACAGGATTGGTAGAAGAGACTCAGAACCCACCGCAGCAGGAAGAGCCAAGCCAGGAGGAGATTCTGCTCGAAGAGACCGGAGGAACCGACGCCGAGGAACTGCCTGAGTGCCGCGACCACCGTCCATCTGACTTCAAGAAAGGCAAGCCCCGGAGCTTTTTAACTCCTACGGTTTGCGAATGATTTACAAATTAACCTGATAATGACTGTTGCATTAGGTTATAGGAATTGTTTGCTATCATCGATGCATTGTTACTATACCTTGTGAACCGCAATTATTATCTTGATATCCCTGGTTAGGTCTGAAGGACCGAGAGTGCTACCAGAAAGCGACCAGTGGCGGGGTGAATGGGAGCTTCAAATTTTCCTTTCGGAAACTTGTCACCACTGTCCCAAGATTTAACCCCAAAGGCATATCCTAGAGCTTGCAAGTGTCCACGACCCTAGTTATAGGGTGGATGCTTCCGAGAAGCACAGCGGGACACACTACAACCCTAGAAACCCAACGCAAAAGTAGGGAATCAAAACCGACAACGGACGAACGAACCTCGGACAAAAATGTGTGAAGTTGTACTGACCGGACTCACTGGAGCGTCCGGCCAGTCAGGATCGGATGCGTCAGGTCCAATGAAAATCGTTCTGGACCCTTACTGTTCGTGACCGGACTCTGCACTAGGGAGCGTCCTGTCAAGTGAATAGTGCGTCCGGTCACAGCATAGCCACGGTGAACAATGCTACCTATGCGTCCGGTCAGTCCTCAACTGAGCGTCCGGTCAAGTAAACAAAAAATCGTCGCACGACATTCAACCAACCGAACGCACAGGGTCAGTGTCCGGTCAGTATTGTGCCAGCGTCCCGTCACCCCGACTTCGTACTGTTCATTCACCGATTTGACTTGATCTCACCCAAAACGAATCCTCTAGGGATCAAACTTGGTGAAATGAGTCACAAGGAGGATAGTGAGCTAGCTCTAAAAGATCATTGCTCGAACCTATCTCCAAATCGATGAATCGAAGAATTTCGAGGGAAGGGAGAAAAACTTGACCCGAAACAAAAATCGACCGATCTGCTAGGTCGTGAGGATAGAGGAGAATTCCTTGGGTGGAAAGAAGTGCCTCACGATCTAGAACATCTCTGTTCAAACGGAATCGCAAAAGATGCAACGAACACAGAGATCGATCGACGGCAAAATCGTGGAGAAAAGCAATCCGCTAGGAGCAGGAACAAAACGCGAATCACAACCACGAATTTGCAACCGTGTGGCTACCACACGCTACAATAGTGAGATTACGGTCTCACTTCCTCAAAATCTCTAGTACATAGAGGTATGGTTCTCTGCGGATCTCAGTTGCTACAGCCGGGGAGTGGGAGAGCAGGAAAACCTAGAAGGCAAAGAGCAAATGACTGAGATAGAAGGGGAGGAGGGTGTCTCCCTCTACTTATCCTAATTCTAATTCCTACTCTACCCCTCTCTAATTACAGAGCGAACCAGCTAAACCCTGGACCAACTCGAAGATGCTGGTGATCCGACGGCCACGCCCGCACAACTGGTAGCGTTGCCTCGACGCAACCTCACCGATTGCCGCCACGTGCCACCACCGCTCCGCTTGTCCTTTTCACGGACTTCGCCCCCGGTTTTGAGGCCCAAACCGGGAAACAAGCCTTCACGACCAACCCCCGGTTTTGAGGCTCAAACCGGGAAACCAGCCGACCATCGCCTGAGTTTTGTGGCCCGAACTCAGAAACCCGCAGCGCCCAGGTTTTGAGGCCCAAACCGGGAAACCGTCCTCAGCCCGAGTTTTGTGGCCCAAACTCAGAAACCATCAGCGCCCAGGTTTTGAGGCCCAAACCTGGAAACCGTCCACTCGGTGGTTTTTCTGTGGCTCAACCACCAAACCAAGCCATAGAGGGGATGCACCGCCCGTGCACCCCATCCATCGACACGTGTCCCCAGGTCCTTGACCCATGCAACACCGTGCCCGCAAGTCTTCGCTCGTCGCTGTCCCAGGTTGTCTGCCACCACAGCTGATCCTCGGGCCACCGGTCCCTCAGTCCAAGTCTCACGTCCGCCCTTCGCCACTCTCGGTCCATCGACATGGCACGTCTCTACTTGACCTTCACCTTGCCTCTGATCACTGTATCCGTGCTCGACACCTGCACAACACAAGCCAAAGAACATGCGCATTATCCCAGTTGACAATCACTCATCACTCTGAGACTCGGCATACACCCATGTATCTGCAATCTCCCCCTCGAAGAGTGCGTTCTCAACTACCAACACAAATCATAATGAATAGAGGAAGGAAGGAAGAAAGAGAGAGAACTCGACCAAATGACCCAAAAGCATAGCAAAGCCGAAGAAGGTCAAGTGGAAAGAGCAAGACAACTTGGTTCCCAAAGACATGGGCAACGGCTCGACGCAACCAAGCAAAGCAAAGCTAGCCCTCAAGTAGAGGTAGAACAGGCTCAACACCGCTAGCGAGGAAACTCGATACCAACTGAAGAGAGCTAGATATCAGTTGAAGAGCATAAAAAGCAAAGGTGCTAGTCCCTCAAGAAAGAGGCAAAGGCTCAACACAACTAGCTACCAAAAATGCTCTGAACCGACTGTTACTAGCTCGAAGACACAGCAGCGAGCAAACTCCCCTTCGAATAGTGCACACAACTAGGAAATCCACATGATTTGTCCATATTTTCTCCCCCTTAGTTGAAAATGCACCATCAAGCAGATTTCGCCCCCTTGACAGAATAACTCCCCCTTTCCAAAATGCATATGAGTCAATATGCAAGTTAGCAGCTTCAGGAATATAGTCGATAGAAAATGAAGATGCTCGACAGAGTACTGATCCGATGACTCATAAAATGCACAGAGTCCTCGCAAAGGCTCAAACTGATCACTAAATACGAAATCTGACATTTGAGCAACAAGAGCAGTTTTCAGCCAAAAAGGTATTCACCATCAAAATAGCACAAAGCATGTATAGACAGGAAGTCAAACAAGTGCTAAACATGTATACAAGGTGAACTACCCCTAGCACAGTTCAACCATCATGCTATAGAATGAAACATAGACTTGTGTATCCAAATTTTATCGGAGTTGCAACAGTTAGATTACACAAGTTCAAATTTTAGCATGTAGTTGCGAGAGGTTGAAAGCTTGTCAATGCCTAACTTTTCAACTATGCGAAGCCAATGCAAAAGCAATCAGAAGCTTAAAGCAATAGTTTCGGTCATACACTACATAGCTCAAGTTTAACTCAAAGTGCAATGAGAAACAGTCTCGAAACTGTGATATGCTGACAAGCAATCCCATCTCGATCTTTCCAAAATACTTGACTTGGTTCAAAATTTAAAGCAGAATATGAACATACCAAGCAAGTGAATGACTCAGAACTAGAGACATAGCAACCTAGCATATATGAAAAGCACGAGTGAATTCTACACATCCTACACATGCTAGTTGCATATCTCAATGGTGAACATTTTCAGATTTTAGGTTTTTTTAGCAAGTTCACTATTCATAAAATAGCTCAGCTCACAACATGTATCAGTGATCAAAAAGTGCATAAGCTACAAGGAAAGCATCGGACCATACACTATACAGAGCATAGTCACATTCTAAGGATTATATACATGAAACTCTGAATGTAAATATGCAAGATGAAATGCAAAAAAGATGCAAGAAGAAACCAATTGAAAAATAGAAAGTTAGTTTGTGATACAAGAGTCAAAATGTTTCCCCCATCTAAAAGGGGAAACACACACCAAGCTCACCTCTCAACCTTGCAAAAGTTGATTGGTCCAAAGGCTTGGTAAAAATATCAGCCAACTGATGAAGAGTATCGACATGGCAAGGTCGATATCACCCTTCTCATAGTGGTCTCATAGAAAATGAAAGCGCACATCAATGTGTTTAGTCTTAGAGTGCAGCACGGGGTTCTTAGCAACGCTAATAGCACTCGTGCTGTCACAAAGCAAAGGAACGCGAGAAAAGCTCTTACCAAAATCATGCAAAGTGGCCATCATCCAAAGCAACTGGGAACAGCAGCTAGCCGCAGCAACATACTCAGCCTCCGTGGAAGACTGGGCGACACTAGACTGCTTGCGAGAAGACCACGATACAAGAGAAGAACCAATAAACTGGCAAGTCCCAGAAGTGGACTTGCGATCAATACGGCAACCAGCAAAATCAGCATCAGAGTATCCGCAAAGCGAGAGGGTGGAGGAAGCAGAATACCAAATCTCAAAATCAGGAGTGAAGCATAAGTACCTCATAATGCGCTTGACCGCCTAACGGTGAGAAGTGCGCGGCGATGACTGAAATCGCGCACACAGACACACCGCGAACTGAATGTCCGAGCGTGTCGCCGTCAGATACAGCAGTGACCCAATCATACTCCGGTACAACTTTTGGTCCACAGCTTCTCCATCCACATCCGTATCCAGGGCCGCCGTGGTCGGCATGGGTGTTGGAAGAGGCTTGGCCTCACCCATGTTGAACTTCTTCATGTTGTCCTTGGTGTACTTGCCCTGGTGCACGAACATCCCCTCTCGGGATTGCTTGATTTGCAACCCGAGGAAAAACATCAACTCGCCCATCATGCTCATCTCAAACTCCCTGCTCATAGTGTTTGCAAACTTGGCAACCAAAGCGTGAGAAGAACCACCGAAAATGATATCATCCACGTAAATCGGGACCAAGAGTGTGTCATTGCCTTGCTTGAGGAGAAAAAGCGTTTTATCCACACATCCCATTTTAAAACCCTTAGCAAGCAAAAAGGTTTTCAACCTATCATACCAGGCTCTAGGGGCTTGTTTCAAACCATATAAAGCTTTGTGAAGTTTAAAAACATGGTTTGGGAACTTGGGATTTTCGAAACCGGCGGGTTGTCTCACATACACTTCCTCTTCTATGTAGCTGTTTAAGAAGGCACTCTTGACATCCATTTGAAAAAGTTTAAACCCTTTGGATGCAGCGAAAGCCAAGAGTATCCTAATTGCCTCCAAACGAGCTACAGGAGCAAAAGTCTCCTCATAGTCTATCCCCTCCTTCTGACTATACCCCTGGGCTACTAGTCTGGCCTTATTTCTCACAACATGGCCATCCTCTCCTTCTTTGTTTTTGAAAACCCATTTTGTCCCAATAGGGTGACACTTAGGAGGAAAAGGAACCAAAATCCAAACCCGATTTCTTTCAAAGTTTTCAAGCTCCTCATGCATGGCATTGACCCAATCTGGATTAGATAAAGCGTGTCCAACATCTCGGGGTTCAAAATCAGCAACAAATGCAGAATGAGCAAAGTGAGAGATTTGTTGTGACCTTGACCGAGTGACACGTTCGTCGATGCTACCGATCATCTGTTGAGGCGGGTGCGAGCGTTGGACGTGTCGTGGCACCTCCCGAACTGATGTAGCCTCCCCCTCAACAGCAACTGGCGCCTCCTCGGGTACAAAGGGTACCGCACGAGGTGGCGGATCCCACGGCCCCCAAGATGAAGAAGTGTCGGGGCCGTGAGTCGTAGTAGAAGCCGCTCCTTGCAGCATAGCAGGTGGAGGGGGTGCTGGATCATCCATACCTTCAGCACCCTCAACCTCGTCATCAAAGAGAGGCTCACCAACCTCATGATCACCTGCACGCTCAAAATGAGAAGAAGGACAAACCATGGTCTCGTCGAAGGTGACATCAGATGTCTCCATGACTCGGTTAGTGTCAAGGTTAAGTACACGATAAGCGCGAGTATGAGTGCCATAACCCAAAAACACACCGTCAGAAGAGCAAGACTCAAATTTGTCCAGGTTGCCTTTCTTAAGTATAAAACAGTGGCAACCAAAGACTCTAAAATAACTCACCTTGGGCAGTTTTCCAAAACGCAACTTATAAGAAGTCTTTTTCAAGAAGGCTCGGAGAAAAATGCGATTGGAAATGTAGCATGCAGTGCTCTTAGCCTTGGCCCAATACCGCTTAGGAGTCCTATGCTCATCGAGCATCGTCCTGGCCATCTCTACAAGGGTCCGATTCTTCCTCTCTACAACAACATTCTATGGCGGTGTGTAGGGAGAAGAAAACTGATGCTCTAAACCCAAAGAGTTAGAAAACTTCTCAAAATCCGAATTCTTTAATTCGGAACCATTATCACTACTAATAGCTCGCATCGGGTTCAAAGGGAACTCATTCTGAAGACACAAAATCAGATTGCGAGCAAAGGAGAAAGTCTCGTTCTTCTCAGCTAAAAAGAAGACCCATGAATATCTCGAAAAGTCATCAACAACAACAAGCACATACCACTTCCCACCAACTGAACTCACTCGAGCTGGACCAACAAGGTCCATGTGCAAAAGCTCTCCAAGGCGCTTGGTCATGACCTGAGTCACTGGATGGTGGGGAGCGACAACCATCTTCCCATGTCTACAAGAATGGCAAACAAGATCCTTCTCCATGGATAACTTGGGCAATCCTCGGATTAGGCCAAGTGAACTAAGCCTTGCAAGCAAGTCAAAGCTCAAATGTCCAAGTCTCTTGTGCCACTTCCAAAGATCAGAGGAGGAAGGTCCAACAACAAGACAACGAGAAATGCCAAAAGACTCCGAGAAATTCACACGAAAGACTTTTCCAAAGGGCGAAATCAAACACACAAGATTGCCCTGAGGATCCAAAATACGACTGAGATTCGGTTTAAAATGAATCTCATAGTCATCATCGAAAAGTTGTGAAACAGAAAGAAGGTTAAAATGCAAGTTAGAAACAAGAGCAACATCGCGCAACACAAAGTGCTCA
Organism: Coix lacryma-jobi var. lacryma-jobi; assembly: GCA_009763385.1. Taxonomy (NCBI): domain Eukaryota; kingdom Viridiplantae; phylum Streptophyta; class Magnoliopsida; order Poales; family Poaceae; genus Coix; species Coix lacryma-jobi. The sequence goes on from CM019829.1 coordinate 73,867,924, forward strand.
TTAACTCGCACCGACCCACGAGACAACACTTTACCTTTGCTATTGTCGCCGAAGGTAATAAACTCCTTTCCGGCGACTGAACTAAGACTGGAGAACCACTTGGCATTTTCGGTCATGTGCCTCGAGCAACCAGAATCCACCAACCAAACGTTCTCCAATCGTTTTAACTGGGAGGTGTCGTCGTCGTCATCGTCGTTCCGAGGGATCTCCTCCAGCTCGCCGTTGACCTCCTTGCCGAGGGCCATGGTGCAGAAGCCCTCGTCGTCGGTGAAGAAACAGAGGCCGTTGAGCTTGTCTTCGATCCTCTTCTTCTTCTCGGACTCGTCGTCGCTTGAAGAAGCGGAGTCGTCATCCGAGTCATCGACGTCGCTGAGCGTGGCGAAGAACGCACGCTGCTCAGCCTAGGCCTTCTCCAAGTACTTGGTCATGATGTGCTCCTTGTTGAAGCCGCCCTTCTGCTTGTGCTTCGCGGGGATGTACTTCTCCTTGCGCTTACCGGAGTCGTACTTGTGCCCATGATCCGCCTTGCCGAAGACTTGCTTGTTCTTCTTAGGGCCATTGGCGATGAAGTCGTTGGGGTCGCCGCACTCGAAACATCCCGAGCGTCCTCCTCCGCGGCGACGGTTCATGCAGTTGTTGTGGAACTGCGAGAACCGGTTGGCGAGCAAAGCCAGCTCATCATCCCCCATGAACTCCAGCTGCTCCTCTATGACAGAAAGAAGAGAGAAAAGTGCAAAGCCTCCAGAGGTGTTAGCAGAAGAGCCAGAAACCAAAGCCATCGACGGGCCAGAAGGATTTTCATAAGAAGCCCTCGCCATGGCATCAATCTCACTGGACTTGAGCTTACTAAAAAGCTCGTCACACGTGAGGGTCTCATAGTTAGGATATTCGATGATCGCCTGAACCTTGGAATCCCACACCGACCGATCAAGGGTATGCAAAAGCTTCAAAGCCCTCTCATGATAGTCGAAAGGCAACAACTCCTTATTAGCCCTCATCCTGTTGACAATCACCTGAAAGCGAGCGAATAAACTTTCTCAGCTCTCGCCAGGCATATGTCGAAAGTTCTCATACTCTCGCTTGAACGACTCGTAGAGATGCGTTTTGACTTGAGAGGTTCCTTCATGGAAACGCATGAGGGTAGCCCAAATCTCCCGAGCCGTAGCGAGGTGAGAAACGCGATCGAACTCACTCATGCTCAAGCATGAGAAAAGAGCATTACGGGCTCGGCTATTGGCATCGTGCTCATCGATCTAAAGCTGACAGACACGAGCAGCCAAAACCACGTAATCGGCAGAGTTGCAGATATCCCAGATGGAAGCACCCAAACTCTGCAGATAGGCAGACATGCATATCTTCCCATCGAAAAACGGTGGTTTGCCCACGCCACGATCCATGTCGCCTTCGGTGGATCTGGAACCGGCTAAGGTGGAAGATCCTTAACCTGCTCCGATACCAATTGAAGAACCGAGAGTGCTACCAGAAAGCGACCAGAGGGGGGTGAATAGGAGCTTCAAATTTTCCTTTTGGAAACTTGTCACCACTGTCCCAAGAATTAACCCCAAAGGCAAACCCTAGAGCTTGCAAGTGTCCACGACCCTAGATATAGGGTGGATGCTTCCGAGAAGCACAACGGGACACACTACAACCATAGAAACCCAATGCAAAAGTAGGGAATCAAAACCAACAACGGACGAACGAACCTCGGACGAAAACGTGCGAAGCTGTACTGACCGGACTCACTGGAGCGTCCGGTCAGTCAGGATCGGACGCGTCCGGTCCAACGAAAATTGTTCTGGACCTTTACTGTTCGTGACCGGACTCTGCACTAGGGAGCGTCCGGACAAATGAACAGTGCGTCCAGTCATAGCGTAGCCACGGTGAACAGTGCTACCTGTGCGTCCGGTCAGTCCTCAACTGAGCGTCCGGTCAAGTAAACAAAAAATCATCGCACGACATTCAACCACCGGACGCACAGGGTCAGTGTCCGGTCAGTATTGTGCCAGCGTCCGGTCACCCCAACTTCGTACTGTTCATTCACCGATTCGACTTGATCTCACCCAAAACGAATCCTCTAGGGATCAAACTTGGTGAAATGAGTCACAATGAGGATAGTGAGCTAGCTCTAAAAGAACATTGCTTGACCTATCTCCAAATCGATGAATCGAAGAATTTTGAGGGAAGGGAGAAAAACTTGACCCGAAAAAAAAATCTACCGATCTGCAAGGTCGTGAGGTTAGAGGAGAATTCCTTTGGTGGAAAGAAGTGCCTCACGATCTAGAACATCTCTGTTCAAACGGAATCGCAAAAGATGCAACAAACACAGAGATCGATCGACGGGAAAATCATGGAGAAAAGCAATCCGCTTGGAGCAAGAACAAAACGCGAATCACAACCACGAATTTGCAACCGTGTGGCTACCACACGCTACAACAGTGAGATTACGGTCTCATTTCCTCAAAATCTCTAGTACACAGAGGTATGGTTCTCTGCGGATCTCAGTTGCTACAGCAGGGGAGTGGGAGAGTAGGAAAACCTAGAAGGCAAAGAGCAAATGACTGAGATAGACGGGGAGGAGGGTGTCTCCCTCTACTTATCCTAATTCTAATTCCTACTCTACCCCTCTCTAATTACAGAGCGAACCAGCTAAACCCTGGACCGACTCAAAGATGTTGGTGATCTGACGGCCACGCCCGCACAACTGGTAGCGTTGCCTCGACGCAACCTCACCGATTGCCGCCACATGCCGCCACCGCTCCGTTTGTCCTTTTCACGGACTTCGCCCTCGGTTTTGAGGCCCAAACCGGGAAACCAGCCGACAATCGCCTGAGTTTTGTGGCCCAAACTCAGAAACCCGCAGCGCCCAGGTTTTGAGGCCCAAACCTGGAAACCGTCCTCAGCTCAAGTTTTGTGGCCCAAACTCGGAAACCATCAGCGCCCAGGTTTTGAGGCCCAAACCTGGAAACCGTCCACTCGGTGGTTTTTCTGTGGCTCAACCACCAAACCTAGCCGTAGAGGGGATGCACCGCCCGTGCACCCCGTCCACCGACACGTGTCCCCAGGTCCTCGACCCAAGCAACACCGTGCCCGCAAGTCTTCGCTCGTCGCTGTCCCAGGCTGTCAGCCACCACAGCTGATCCTCGGGCCACCGGTCCCTCAGTCCAAGCCTCACGTCCGCCCTTCGCCACTCTCGGTCCATCGGCATGACACGTCTCTACTTGACCTTCACCTTGCCTCTGATCACTGTATCCGTGCTCGACACCTGCACAACACAAGCCAAAGAACATGCGCATTATCCCAGTTGACAATCACTCATCACTCAGAGACTCGGCATACACCCGTGTATCCGCAAGGTCTAGGCTTATGCTTAGCCCTGCTTAGACCGGTAAAAGTCGGGTGATTTCCTGTCTCCTGCATATAGGTGGATACTGATCATGACTAGCCTGGTGCTATCATGGAGATAACCATGTGATAATTTAATCTGAGACAGAGGCGGGATGTAAGAGCTAGTAGTCTCCTGTCTGTGTCGCATAGGACCCGTTCGGGGATGTCACTTCTGTCAAATTGAATGCGTCGATCACTTAACGGAGCAGGTGCGGGTACCTCCCGTGAAGCCGAGTAAGGTTATTCAAGCCGGTGATGGAGATGTTGACGCCTAACACCCTGGGCCTCAGCGGTACCGTGGACAACTATTCTGAACAACCTGGCATCGTCCGAGGGCAGGCAGGGCCTGATCGACCTGGCATGACCGTCGGCAGTATAGCTTGAGCGACCTGGCACTGAGATAACCCCCGGTGTAGAAGGGCCCTTGGCCGTCCTGCGCATTGTGTTCTCGAATCTCCCGAGTGGCAGCCGACGGCTACCTGGCAAGGTGTGATCGGGCGAGTGTGAGACATTTTATCCCCAGCTGGTAGGAATCGATTATAATCGCCATCTCTCCTGGACAGTGAGCAGTTGACTGTAGATCATGGCCCATAGAACTTATGGAACTAAATATGGTTATGGTATGGAATCTGAAAGGCTATTGATGAAATAGTCACTCTTGTTTGGATAATTAGTCAAGTGCTTGTTATAGATCTGGTGCAAACCTAGTAAGGTAGAATTAAGTATTAAAAGTGATTGCCAACACCTAAGTTGAGTTTTACATGCAAAGAGCTTTCATGCAAAATGGTATGTATAGCCAACCCCATATATAGCCTACATGATCCTTGGTGTCTCATTATTTCTGTTTTATGACGGGTAAGTCTTGCTGATTACCTTCTCGTACTCAGGGTTTTATCCCTTTGTTGTTGCAGATGGCCAGTGCTTCTATGGCTACTGTGAGAACTGCCTGTACCCGGTTACGGGAGATGACTAGACCATGGGCATGGTCACTACTTATCTTATCTGATGCTTTTGCGGACTGATCAGACTGGTGGCACCATATTGAGAACAATCCAAACTTATATTTAAGACTATGTTGCTTCTGCTACTATTTCAAAACCATGGTTTGTAATATTATTTTGTACTCCGATGTATTGAACTATGTGCAACTGTGATGTAACTTGTGCGCATGTTCGCTGAACTAGTACGATCTTGGCTGAAGTTGAAATGATTTGAAATCCTTCAAGATTTCCGGACTACCGGGTTTGTACGAGCTTAAGTACTTGATGGTCTTTGCGATGAGTGGGGATCTCGGTGCTTAATCTGGTATAAATTGGTCGGTTCTGCTACAGCTAACATCGGAGCATAGTTCAGTGTAACTGTTCATAGGTGTATTTGAAAATAGTATTTTTACAAGAATAAAGTTGTATTAGCCAACTTATAGTTATATTAGGATCAAGGTTTTAAATGGCGGGCTATAAAAAATAGCGGCAGCTTGTCTTGGCCGCGATGCGACGCTATAGCGCCGCTATAGCGACGCTATTCCCACGCTATAGCGGCAGCTATATGTCATAGCGCCAGATAGCTTAGCACGCTATAGCGCGCTATAGCGCGCTATTTAAATGCATTCAGACAACAACTAAACAACTATATGGTAAACACTGACTAACCATATTTCCATGATAGTCATAAGTTCATATTCATAATCATAATAATAAAAACTCAGTAACTCACAAAGTGATAAAGTCATAACATCCATGATAAGTCACAACATCCATGATAAGTTGATAACATATTAGGATATTCCCATGATAAGTCATAAAAAATAAAAATAAGATAAGAGCAAATGACACACTTAAGTACTTAACATCCACATAGTTTTCAAAAGACAAGCCACAATTTTTTTTCTCAGCCAGGGAAACGTCGATAGCGGCCATTTAGCGGCGCTATGGCGTTATTTCAATTTAGCGGCAAAATAGCGCGCTATAGCGGCAATAGCGGCAATAGCGTAAAAAAGAGAAATAGCTTCGCGTCAAGTTCTTTTGGCCGCTATAGCGGCGCTATAGCGCAAAAATAGCGCGCTATTTTTTTCCATGATTAGGATTGGGAAAACCTTAACAATAAAAACTAAGGTGTGCCACTGATCAAGTCCTTATGCCCAATAGGATTTTAGGTGGCTATTTAAGTACTAACTTGGGGGCCGTGCATCATGTTTAATTTCTGTTGTTTACTATCGTCCATACGGCAAGGGTGAAATTGTATGGGTGCTATTCTTCGGAATAGTAATGTATGGATCAATTTGCCTCTACGCCAAGGTAATAAGTGAGTTGTGAGAGCATGATTGGACAACCGCCAATCTAGGGGAGTGTTACTTGGTACTGGAATATATACCTGTTACATATGAGTATATGTGAGAGTATTTAATTGTGGGAGCATTAATTTGATGGGTGCATATACTACTTACGTGTATACTGGGTGTGCACCTAAGTTAGTATTAGATTTGATTCCAGCAGTGCATAATATTCATACTGTGGGCAGGGCTGAAATGATTTTCTGCAGGTACGCTAACTTGCAATTGTGTAGTACTCTTAGTTAACGCTATGAGGGAACGTTGTATGCCACCGTCTAGCCGCTACATTGATAGCCAGTGAGGACGTATGTTACGTGCATGCATCATGATCATACCATCTTGCATTAATCCTACTTCCTTCCTTATGTTATTCGTCCCGTTTCCTTAATAAATGTTGTTCTCAACTAATTAAAATCTATGTGGATAAACTTCTTTCAGATGGCCCATACCAAGCGCACAGCCCGTAAGTCAACCGGAGGCAAGAGGCCTAATTACATGTTGGGACCCTGGACTGCTAAGGGGTCAGAGGACTTTCTGGACGAGTTTGGCATGCCTACCATTTTGTGGAGGGTGCTGCACTTGGTTGGATACCAGGAGGGCCAGGAGCCGCAGTACGATTGGCATCGTGTCCAGTTTTCAGAGGATCGCTACATGTACATAGTTGAGGTGGACGTGCCCAGCCACGACGCTCAGGATCATGTATGGTGCCGCCAGGTGTTCGCACTGCAGAGTAGGACCCCGTGGGATGGAGCTAACAGGGTTGCCTATACTGTTCTTCGGGACATTATGGAAGACCACCCGGACGTGGTAACGCAGGCCACTGCTAGCATCTTCCCTACGGCGGACCCTTACCAGTCAGTGTGGCGTCAGCCGGGTGCCACCGTACTTGAGGCCAGTTCTCTGGAGCGAGAGCATTGTGTGCGACCAGTTGGGAGTGCTATGCCTGCACTCATGGCTACCTATGGGTGTCTATCGCGCAGCTATGATCACCTGGACCACATTCTCAGTGAGGAGATAGCTGCACATCACTGGAGTCAGGAGTTGCACTCTACGGAGATAGACCGCCTCATCACAGAGCTAGCTCACATGACTGTCGAGAGGGACCAGGCTTGTCAGAGGGAGCAGGACACCGCGCAGCAGCTCAGAGACCAACAAGCAATGACAACCTTCTTATCTACGATCATGGCTGAGACTGAGGAGTCACTTCGAGGTGTTTGTCTTGAGGGCATACGTGCGACTGAGCAGAACAGGCTTCTCAGGCTTCAGGTGGGAGACTTAGAGTTACAGCTTCATCACCTCTAGGACTACAATGACCGCTTGCATGAGGAGATCCATCACCGAGAGAACGAGAGGAAACCTATCTTTCCTCAGGAGGACCCAGATCCTCGTGTTTCTTTAGTGGTTCTTCAGATATCTCGAGTGACGACGACAATGATGATGATGGCGCTGATAAAGAGTAGGCTAGCTGTTTGTGTAGCGCTTGGTGATCTTTTGTCACATATCCTTCCCGCTTAGTCTTTTGTGGTTATCATGGGATAATGTACGGTTGTGTTGTGACCTTATGTGTGCGTAGCGCAAGACCTTTAAAAGTCCCATATGTATGGGCACCCATGGATGTTATGTTGGCTTTTGCATGATATGTGATGAGCACTCTTATTACGTGATGCTGCGATGGGGATTGAAATTTATTATGCCTCGGTACTTGTTTGGCGAATTCGTTTTCTGAATAATTTCCGTTGGCATGGTTTATTATTCTCTACAATAATAGCAACGTCACTAAATGATCATTGCTATCAATATATGCAGATGACGATGACTCGCAGTGGAGCTGGCTGTAGTGGTGGTAACGATGATAACAGAGATAACCGCAATCCACCACCTCCACCAGCCACACCCGAGCAACTCTTTACTCAGTTTTTGGGGAGTCAGCGTAATATTGAAGCGCTTCTGCGGGAAAATTTGGCACATGGCAATCATCGCCCGGAGCCAAATCAGTACAACTCTTTCAAGGATTTTCTGGATACAAAACCACCAATCTTCAAGGAAGCTACTGAACCTCTGGAAGCGGAGGAATGGCTGCATACTATGGAGCAGAAATTTCGGTTGCTCAGGCTTACAGAAGAGCTAAAGGTGGAATATGCTGCACATCAGTTGCAAGGACCGGCCGGAATCTGGTGGGGACATCACCGAACCACCTATCCTGCCAACACGCCTGTTACTTGGAGGATGTTCACGGAGGCTGTCTGAGGGCATTATATTCTACCGGGCTTAACTCAGATGAAAGTGGCAGAATTTATGAGCTTGACGCAAGGAACTCGATCTGTTACCGAGTACACCAATGTGTTCAATTCCTTGTCTCGTTATGCTCTAGACTTTGTGGACACTGACGCTAAAAAGGTAGCTAGTTTCAAGAGGGGGTTGAATACCAAGATGGGAAAATCAGTGGGTACTTCGTCTCGTACTGTCTTCAATGACTTCATCAGTGACTGCTTGATCCAAGAGAATCATAACAACAAGCATGCTACAAGCAAGGCTCAGAAGAGGACACTGGAGTCTGGACCATCCCAGCCTAGGGGACCACCAACACAGTGTTCCAGTACCGACCACCAGTGCCTGGAGCTCGTTTCAGGCCGCCTCAGAAGAAAGGTCAGCAACAAGCTCAGCGTGGGCAACGGTCGTACAAGATAGCAACAAATCAAACTCGAGGGGGTCAAGGCAGCTCAACCAGAAGCAAGCCTCTAGTTCATGGGCCATGCTTCAACTGCAATCAAGAGGGACATTTTGCGAGGTATTGCCCGCACCCAAAGAAGCAGCAGGCCAACTACCCCGCACGTCTGCATAACATGACTGCTGAAGAAGCTCGTGCAGGAGAGCCCGTAACTGCCGGTATGTGTCTCGTTAATCATCATCCTGCAGTTGTTTTGTTTGATACTGGATCGTCACATTCTTTCATGAAAAAAGCATTTGCACAAAAGCATAGCCAAGAAATGTCTGAAATGGATTATGGGTTTCGCGTGAGCTCCGTTGGGAGTAGCGTTTTATCTAGGCAGATGGTTTGTAATGTAACCATCAAAATTGGAGGGCACAAATTTGGAGCTAATTTAGTGGTCTTGCCTGGACTAAGAATGGATGTAGTCTTAGGTATGAGTTGGATGACCATGTGGAACACGGTGTTAAACACTGCGAATAGGACTCTTACCTTATCAGATGGTCGGACGGGTAACAAACTTCGCGTATCTCTTCCCCGAGGTGCCGATTTTGTTGACCTATCTTGCACTCCTGCTATACAAGATCTCTCCAAAATTCCAGTTGTCAAAGATTTCCCGGATGTCTTCCCGGATGAGTTACCAGGGTTACCACCCAAAAGAGCCATGGAATTTGCGATTGAGTTATTACCAGGAACTGCACCAATCTCGAGAAGACCATATCGTATGCCGCCCAATGAACTAGCAGAACTCAAAACTCAAATCAAGGAACTCTTAGAAAAGGGGTTTATTCAGCCTAGCCTGTCAGAATGGGGTTGCCTAGCTTTATTTGTTAAGAAGAAGGATAAATCACTCTGCGTGTGTGTGGATTATCGTCCGCTCCATGCCATGATTGTTAAGAACAAGTATCCGTTACCGCGGATAGACATTCTGTTTGACCAGTTATCCCGAGCTAAAGTGTTTTCCAAGATTGCTTTGAGGTCATCCTATCATCACATCAGGATTAGACCACAGGATATCCCGAAGACTGCTTTCTCGACCAGGTACGGATTGTATGAGTACCTTGTCATGTCTTTCGGATTGACAAATGCCCCAGCATACTTCATGAGTTTGATGAACTCAGTGTTCATGCCAGAACTGGATAAGTTTGTGGTAGTGTTCATTGATGATATTTTGGTCTATTCAAAAAAACACAGAGACCATGCAGAGCATCTGAGGATTGTTTTGTCTAGACTAAGGGAGCATAAGCTCTATGCTAAGTTTAGTAAGTGTGAGTTTTGGATGAAGAAAGTACATTTCCTTGGTCACATTTTGTCTGAAGAAGGAATCTCAGTCGACCCTAGTAAGGTGCAGGAAGTAATGGATTGGAAGGCTCCTACATCAGTTGTTGAGATTCGGAGTTTCTTGGGCTTAGCAGGATATTATCGCCGATTCATTCTGGATTTCTCCAAAATCGCCAAACCTATGACAAGCTTGTTGCAAAAGAATCAGAAATTTGAATGGACAAAGGAGTGTGAAACCACTTTCCGTACCTTGCGGAAACTGTTGACCACTGCTCCTGTTTTAGCTCAACCGAATATTGAGAAGCCCTTTGATGTCTTTTGTGATGCATCAAAAATTGGCTTAGGTTGTGTTCTTATGCAAGAAGACAGGGTAATTGCCTATGCATCTCGGTAATTAAGGAAGCATGGAGTGAACTATCCGACACATGATTTGGAATTGGCTGCAGTTGTACACGCTCTGAAAATTTGGAGGCATTATTTGCTTGATAATGTCTGTAATATGTACACGGATCACAAGAGTCTTAAGTATATTTTCACTCAGCCAGAGTTGAACATGAGGCAGAGAAGATGGCTTGAAGTGATTAAGGATTACAATCTGCAGATTCACTATCATCCCGGTAAGGCGAATGTCGTAGCCGATGCTTTGAGTCGGAAATCACATTGTAATGCTATGAAGTTGCTGCCAGAAGATGAGTTCAGTTTAATGCATCCTGCAGTGCTACATGACTTAGAGTTACGCATCACGTTGGTTGATCAAATCCTAGAAAGGCAGAAATCCGATAAGGGGATTGATCATATCAGGGAAAGGCTAAAAGTTGCGACTAAAACAGTTAAGCATTTTCGAGTTGATGACAATGGAGTTCTATGGTTTGACCAGCGCCTAGTGGTACCTAAGGATAGAGAACTCAGAAACCGGATCACGGATGAAGCACATTTGTCTAGGCTATCTATCCATCCTGGAAGTGCTAAAATGTATCATGATTTACGTCCCAGATTTTGGTGGACTAAGATGAAGAAGGAAATCGCTACTTATGTGGCTAAGTGTGACACATGTTGTCGAGTGAAGGCTATTGTTGACACTTCTTAATGCAACCACTAGAACTAGACTATGGAGCCTAATCCCCGGCAGCGGCACCAGAGATGCTTGTTGACACCAGAAGTGGCAAACGGATATACCGCAGGCGCACGGTAGTCAATTGTAGCCTTTCACAGGGAGTATTCCAGGTATCGTATTTCCATAGGGAACGTGAAGTGGATTAACTAGAAGTAGGGTCGTCAAAGGATGATCAAAGGGTATATGATAACTAGGATAGAGAGGTCTTCCTAATATCAATATTTGGTACTGGTTTTCTAAGAGTACTGAGGTTTACCACCTCATTCCTTACTTGGGGCAAAGGACGAAACAGTAGTTGATTAAAAGGTTCTCCACCTAACAACTACTGAGGCGGCAATGCTGCTACCCAACTATTATTTTCGACTTACCTACAACACTTGAGAGGAACTCCGAGCACTGACTGTGTCGGTCACCCTACCACCAGGCGTCTACACAAGTGCGACAAGAAGTCCACACTGGCAAGATATAGCCTAGACACCACGTCTACACTAATCTTACTGCTCTAAAGCTAAGCTTAATAGGCCTAGAGCACTTCAACAAAGTAAAGCATTGTGCCAAGTAAAAGAACTGTAAACTTAAATAACCAGACCAGAATATTAAAGACTAGAAGGACTCAGATGTAACACTTACAAGAAGAATCGCATCCGCTGAGGCGCACCTTGGAGAAGATTCCCGACAGGCCGGGACTCCTCCGTGGAACTCCTCACTCCCTTCCCTCTCTTCTAACACTAAAGCTACTAATTAGGCTTTCTCTCCTTGGATGCATAGAAATGAAGAGCTCTAGGGTGTATTTATAGCTTGGAGGTGGAGTAGCGGCTACTCCGGTGCCACGTCAGCGATCCGCGTGCTCTCCTTCCTTGGCCATTGGATCAAACCGCCATAGTAACCGCCATGGATGGATGGCCTTGATTTCTTCACGTGTGAAACATGTGCAAGCAACCGACATTGGATGGGGCTCACCCTGGGATCGGCCGACCCCAGCCAATGACAGGTGGGCCCACCACTTTGCTTCTAGAAGGTGCTGACATCACCAGGCTGAATAGTGTAGCCAGGGCCCACCAAGGGGGGGGGGGGTCGGCTGACCCCGCTATGACAGGGCTGGCCCACCATCTTCTCTCCCTTGGTGACCCTACATGTCATGGAGCAAGTCTTGTGGTGATGGTTGCATTTGGTTTCGGTGTGGACCCATGAATCCATGTGCTTCTCATCTTGCACCATTGAGTAAAAGAACATGTTTGATCCAAGGGTTGATATTGGCCTGAGCATGCTTCTCTTGTTTCGTGCCATGTCACCTTGGCCGAGGTGGCCACCAAGGTGGGGTCAGCCGACCCCCTTGGTGGGCCCACTTGGCCTTATTTTGTTTATTTTGCCATCTCCTACAAGTTCACAAGCTAAGAGTACAAGTGGAACTTATTAGTGATAAATATGCTCATGATATGCTATATTTCCTTGAAACCGAGGCCTGTTGATGGTATTTTGATAAGGTAAAACATACTATAACTTCCGTCAACAGCTATTCACTTAAAACCAGCCGAAACACTTCAACCGTTAGCTATACCCGAGTGGAAGTGGGAAGAAGTGAGCATAGATTTTATCACCGGTTTGCCTACCACTCAAAAAGGGAATGACTCGATTTGGGTAATTGTGGATCGTCTCACCAAGACATCACATTTTATTCCCGTCAAGACCAACTATAAAGCACCAGACTATGCATAGATTTACTTGTGTCAGATTGTTCGACTTCATGGGGTGCCAAAAATCATAGTTTCAGTTCGAGGACCACAGTTCGCTGCACCATTTTGGGAGAAATTGCAAAAGGAGTTAGGCACGGAGTTAATCCGAAGTTCGGCCTATCATCCGCAAATGTCAGGACAGACTGAAAGATTGAATCAAGTGTTAGAAGATATGTTAAGAGCCTGTGTAATATCAGCGAAGGGTTCTTGGGAGAAATGTTTGCCTTTGGCAGAGTTCGCTTACAACAATAGTTATCAAGAGAGTATTCAGATGGCGCCTTTTGAAGCCTTATATGGTAGAAGATGCAGAACACCAATAAATTGGGTTGAACCAGGAGAACGCCGGTACTATGGAATTGATTTCGTCTAAGAAGCAGAAGAACAAGTTAGAATCATTCAGCAACATATTGCAATTGCACAGTCTCGGCAGAAAAGTTATGCCGATAAACGTAGAAGACCACTTGAGTTCAACGTCGGTGACTATGTCTACTTGAAAGTTTCGCCCATGAAAGGTGTTAAGCGCTTTGGAGTTAAAAGAAAGTTAGCACCAAGGTTTGTGGGGCCCTATAGAATCATGGAAAGGAGGGGAGAAGTAGCTTATAAGCTACAGTTGCCAGAGCATTTGAAAGCTATATTCCCTGTATTCCATGTGTCGCAACTGAAGAAATGTCTCCGAGTACCGGAAGAAGAAGTGCAACCAGCGAATATCAAGCTGCAATCAGATCTTACTTTCTCTGTAAAGCTGCAACGAGCACTCGAAGAAAAAGAGAGAGCAACTCGCGGAAGAATAGTTAAGCAGTACAAAGTAACCTGGAGTGAGCAGGACGATCGGGATGCTACTTGGGAGACGGATGACTTTCTAAAGGAAGTGTACCCACAATTTTATGATGAATGGTTAGTAACTCAAATCTCAGGACGAGATTCCTTTAAGGAGGGGAGGGCTATAACACCCTAGGTGTTAAGCAATCCTAAATTGCATAACTTGACATAGCATGAGCATGGCATGTCATCATTTCATGTGCATTTGTGTGTATGAGTGTTTAAGTCCTTGTTTAGCATCTAGTAGCTATGTTTGGTTTTCTGTTTCTGACCTAGTGCCTTAAACCAAAGTTGTAGATCTTAATGAAAGGAACAACTTTGCTTAAAAGCACTTTTTCAGAAAAGGTATTTTAAATGTTATTTATTGCATTAGAAAAGATAGGCTAGTAGTAAAATTCATTTTCTAAGCAGAATTTGGACTTGAGCCTTAAAGATGAATTGTTCTTTGCAAAATTCTAAGCAACTTTGCTTTTAAAACCTTTTCCTAATTCGGCTTAGATTGGGAGTTATACGGCAGAAAAGAATTAGAGAAAAACCTCTTTTGTTTAAACTTCACGGGACCCACCAATCATCCCCTTTCTTCCTCCCCCGCGCGCGCCGTCTGCCCCGCGCCGGCAGAAACCGCCTCGCCGCCGCGAGACCGCTTTGCCAGCCGAAGTCGCCACGTCGCCCCGTCGCCCTCTGCCTGTTCGCCACGTGGCCGCCGATGCCTGACGCCGCCGCGCCGGTCGGAGCCCGTCCCCGACGGGAAGTGGTCAGGTGCAATGCACCCGAGCCTCCATCTCTTTTGCCTCCTCTCCGTTTCGCGCTCGCAACCGGCCATTCACTCACTCGCTCACTCTTTCGCTCGCCTCCCACCGCTCCATCTTCTCCAATTCACAGCACCGCCGCCGCCCGCCGATCTCTGGCGAGCGATTGCTCGTTGCTCACCGCACCGCCGCTCGATTCCTCCCATCAACCTCTCCGCCCTAACCTCCTCTTTCGCCAGAACGAGTTGGTTTCCCCTCTTCTCCTCTCTAGCCGGCGGAATGCCGAGTGTCAACCTCGGGTTCTCGCCATGGCCGCCGCCATGACCTTCGCGTGGTCCGGCCAACTCCGGCCAAACCATCTCCAACCGAGCCTCGTTCTCACCTCCTCCACCTCTGTAGATGCCTAGGGTTAGATGGAGACCCTTCTCTCACAGTGTTTTGACCGAAACCGAGCCATGCCACGGCCATGTCCGCCGCCATGCGTAGCGCCGGGCAATGCCGAGGTCGGCAAGGCTCGATAGTGGCCCTGGTAGGTAGCTTAGGGTTGGCTTGAGCCGATGCTCGCGTCGTTGAGCCTCGGGATAGCTAGGCAAGGCCTCGCCGTCGAGTTGCCGCGCCGCCGCTCCGCCATTGTCGCCGTCGAGCTTGCTCCGGTGATGCCCTGGCGTGAAGACCTAGCCGACCGTGTCCGCCTAGCGAAGGCGAGTCTAAAGGTAGGGTTAGTGTCGCCGGAAACCTCGCCGCCGAAGAGCTAACGCCGGTCAACGCCGGCGGGTGCTCTGTACCTCTGTCGCGTGGGTCCAGTTGACCACCGACATGTGGGCCACCTGACCAGTGGACCTCGCTGGTAGTGAGTAAAGGAGAGAAGGAGAGAAGTCTAGGTACGCAAGCGTTCGGGTTAGCCGGGTGCATTTAGCATTTTGTCCTGTGTCTGCGGGTGCACAAAGTAGGGTACCCGTAGCAGTTTAGGTCGGGTTTTTGTTAAAAACAGTTTTGCAGAAATGGTTTAAAGGCTTCAAAAATTCATACAAGGCTCATTTTAAGTCCAAATGTTGTGAAACAAATTTAGTTGTATTAAGAATGAATAGAGCTACCTGTGAAAAATGTTAAATGCATATTTGGTGATACTTTTATATGCAGTTTAAATTAATTTAGGAAATTGTTGTTAACTTAGAAAATGCATAACTAATTCTGTGTAGCATATAAAAATGTGATTCTAATTTTGTTATGTTTGTGTAGATAACTAGTTTTTGGGAAAAATGTAATACGGAGATGTTTTGTGAAATATTTTGGCAGTAGCAATTAATATGATTAAATGTTGTTTTCTTGTATAAATTGTAGTAATTAAAATATGATGAATATGAACCTGATGATTTTTGTAGACTGCTCTTGTGCTAAGAAGTTCAGAAGAAAAATAAGAAATCTGTTGTTTGACACTTTTTGCTAGGATGTGTAGTTGAAAGCACCTTTTCATCATGATATTTGTCTTTTTCATAGAGGACAGTGTTTAAATCCAAATAGCTTGAAAATTGGACAGTGGGTTAGTTTACATGTTGTTAGCCTCAAGTAAATTTTGTAGATTTTTCTGAAACTGTTTAGGGTAGGTTGATGTTATAAGCATGCTTAAGTAGGATTATGTGGCAAGCAATTAAGTGGGTAAAAGTATAGTGAGTAAAGTGTCATCTTAACTGATTTAGGAAGGTTAAAAATGGATTATCTAGAAGCAAGGTAGTTAGGAGTCTACTAGATGATATTTACTATCTTATTGAAGAGAATCCAGTAGACGACATGTGCTTATCTCCTGATTTACTGTTAAACCTGTCGCATCCCATATGCATTCTATGTGCATTCATCCTACTTATGCATATTATGGATTATACAGGATCGGCAGAAGAGACTCAGAACCCACCGCAGCAGGAATAGCCAAGCCAGGAGGAGATTCTGCTCGAAGAGACCGGAGGCACCGACACCGAGGAACTCCCCGAGTGCCGCGACCACTGTCCATCTGACTTCGAGAAAGGCAAGCCCCGGAGCATTTTAACTCCTACGGTTTGCGAATGATTTACAAATTAACCTGATAATGACTGTTGCATTAGGTTATAGGAATTGTTTGCTACCGTCGATGCATTGTTACTATACCTTGTCCACCGCAATTATTATCTTGATATCCCTGGTTAGGTCTAGGCTCGATTTATATGCTTAGCCCTACTTAGACCGGTAAAAGTCGGGTGATTTCCTGTCTCCCGCATATAGGTGGATACTGATCATGACTAGCCTGGTGCTATCGTGGAGATAACCATGTGATAATTTAAGCTGAGACAGAGGCGGGATGTAAGAGCAGCAGGACATGGGTCCTGTGTGCTAGTGGTCTCCCGTCTGTGTCGCATAGGACCTGTTCGGGAATGTCCCTTCAGTCAAATTGGATGCGTCGATCACTTAATAGAGCAGGTGCGGGTACCTCCCATGAAGTCGAGTAAGGTTATTCGAGCCGGTGATGGAGATGTTGACGCCTAACACCCAGGGCCTCAGCTGTACCGTGGGCAACTATTCTGAACAACCTGACATGGTCTGAGCGAAGGCAGGGCCTAATCGACCTGGCATGACCGTGGGCAGTATAGCTTGACCGACCTGGCACTGAGATAACCCCCGGTGCAGAAGGGCCCCGTCCCGCGCGTTGTGTTCTCGAATCTCCTGAGTGGTAGCCGACGGCTACCTAGCAAGGTGTGATCGGGCGAGTGTGAGACATTTTATCCCCAGCTGGTAGGAATCGATTATAATCGCCATCGCTCCTGGACAGTGAGCAGTTGACTGTAGATCATCGCCCGTAGAACTTATGGAACTAAATATGGTTATGGTATGGAATCTGAAAGGCTATTGATGAAATAGTCACTCTTGTTTGGATAATTAGTCAAGTGCTTCTTATAGATCAGGTGCAAACCTAGTAAGGTAGAATTAAGTATTAAAAGTGACTGCCAACACCTAAGTTGAGTTTTACTTGTAAAAAGCTTTCATGCAAAAGGGTATGTATAGTCAACCTCATATATAGCCTACATGATCCTTGGTGTCTCATTATTTCTGGTTTATGACGGGTAAGTCCAGCTGAGTACCTTCTCGTACTCAGGGTTTTATCCCCTTGTTGTTGCAGATGGCCAGTGCTTCTATGGCTACTTTGAGAACTGCCTGTACCTGGTTACGGGAGATGACTAGACCATGGGCATGGTCACTACTTATATTATCTGCTGCTTTTGCGGACTGATCAGACTGATGGCACCATATTGAGAACAATCCAAACTTATGTTTAAGACTATGTTGCTTCCGCTACTATTTCAAAACTATGGTTTGTGTGACATCCTGGTGTCAAGCACTGCATTAGGGACTACATTTAGCTACTAAAAAGCATAAGTAATGCGTTGCATCATTTCATGTGCATGAAAGAGCTTTTTGTCCTTGGTTTATTTATTTGGATTATTGGTTTCTATTGGACTTAATGGTTTCAGTGGATTTCTATCTTGGCAACAAATTTTATAAAATAGACAATATTGAGTACAGTACTTTTTATGTTGACACTTTGAACTAGTTCAAAATGGGTTGACAAATAAAAATGTGAGAACAAAATGATTTATAGCTCAAGAATTGGCTTTATTTCTGTGGCGGTTGAGAAAATGCTTTTCAGCAAAAGTGTCTTATATGAAAGTTGTAAAGAAAATTATTTTGAGCAACTTTTATTTTTGGGTCAAAGCCAGTTTAAAGTTTTTGAAACTGTTTTTGATTGGTCAAAGTTTGAAAAGTTTTCAGAAAAAGAAAATGGAAAACATTTTTTTTCTCTCGTTCTCCACTTGCGGCCTAGCTGGCCTTTCGGCCCAACTCGCACCGCGCTGGCCCGCTCCCGCGCTCGCGCGCGCCGGTCAGCCGACCGCGCCGCGCCGTACGCCGGCCAGCCTGCCCCGTGGCGGCTAGCCTCTGCCGCGAATCCGCCTCACCCTCTCCACGCGCGATCTTCTTCCACCGGAGACGCCAGCAATCTCCCTCACCCTCTCTGCGCGCGCCTCGCCTGCCGAGCCCCTCGGTGACTGTGCCCCGCCTCTCGCCGCTCGCTGCGCTGGGCCCCACCACTACTGCCCGTCTGGCCAAGCACGAAGGCAAAAACCCTGCGTCACTCTCTCACCGCTCCCTCACTCGCCACTTTGCACGCCGCCGGTCTCGCTCTCCCTCTCTCTCTCTCGCAAACGCTCGCGGCAAGCACCAAGCACCCGCCGAAACCACAACCGCAACCCCCTTCATCGTTCTGGCCTCATCGGAGCACCTCCCTCCAATCCCCTCCGCACGCCGCTTCGCCTTCGCCCCGCACACACGGTGCGCACGAAGGAACCACCGGCCGAGCTTCACCGCGTCCGCACCACCGTCTCCCCCCTTTTCGGTCGCCAACGACGCCGGAGAGCGCCAGCCGCCGTTCCGCGTCAACCAAAGCTCTGCCACTTCCCATCTTCACCGACGAGCTTCGTCACACCAATGCAAGGTGAGAACACCCTTCCGCCTTAACGCTACCGTTCCCCATCTCTCTTTCTCACCCGGCCGAACGCCATGGGCGCCGCCGTGGCCCGCACACGTGGCCGAGCTCCTCTGGAGCTTTGCCGGCCAAACCAACCCACCTAATACCTCTCTTAGGGTTCATTGGTTCTCCCCCTTTCCTTCGATTTGGTCGGCGACCGCCGGAAACGGCCAAGTCGTGCCTCGCCGCCGCCACCGCCCGCCAAAGCTCCCTTCTGGCAAGCTACGGCCAGGCGCTAGCCCAACCATCACCACCACTCGGTCCGCCTCGTCGAGGGGAACACGCCGAGCACCACCTCACCGCCGGCGACCTCGCCGACGGCGAGAACCGTGCGGTCAAACCTCCCTCCCCTGTTTTCTCTCACTGACTGCTGGGCCCCGTTGACCATGCGGACCCACGCGTCAGCCACCCTTGGTCCATGGACCGTGTCTACGCAGTTTGGGCCGGAGTTTTCAAATGTTTTCCTTTTGTTTTATTTCCCAGAAAAGCTTGTTATTTTTGTGTAGCATGATTTAAAAGTCCAAATGAGGTGCTTTCAGTTTTGGTAGCTTGCTCATGAGTAGATCTATCATGGAAAAATATGAAATTATTTTTGGTGAAAGTTTATATTACTGTTTTTATTTAATTCAGTTTATGTGCTTTTGTTGAGATAAATGGATTTATATGTTTTCTGGTCGAGTTAATTCATGGTAAAATTTGTGTAGGTTCCTTATCATGTTAAGTACCTGTGAAAAATGTATGAGGCACGGTTTGTGTAGAAAAAGTGTCTGTTAGGGTTTAAAGTCCTTTTTGGCTGTTTTCTTGGAATAAGTGTTAAGGTGTTTTATATGTAAAAATAAAATATAAGAAAATTTGTGCAGTCTCTGTTTGTGATGTTCCAGTTAGGAAAAATGTTAACCATAGGTTGTATATGGAAAAATATGAAGTTGGTGTACAAATGTGCTTTTCTGTGTTTCTATTAGGAAATTTATGTAGAAAAGAATATAATGTTTCTGTTCATGGAACTTCCTTGATAAATATAAAATGTGGAATAGAACCTGGGAAAAATATGAAAATGAGCATGTCACCCTTTTTCCAGCAGGGTTGTAGTTCAAATGCTTTATTTTGGAATAAACTTGTTTTTTGGTGTAGGATTGATAGGTTCATGCTTAGGCAGTGAGTTTTCTACAGTAGTGTAGCTATGAATAGGCGAAGCTAGCAAAAAATAGGAAACCTTCTGTTTGACACTTTTCATGAGAAGAGTTAGTTCAAAGTACCTTTTCTGCAGTTTATTTTATCTTTTTGTACCTGCTGTTCTGTATTTTATCTCTTGCTGGAATTTGGGCAGTGAAGTCCAGTTAGAGTTAGTTACCTTCTGGAATTTTTGTGGATTTTTCTGAGTTCAGAAAAATGTACTTGCAGTTCAAACATGAGTTTCTTCGATTTAATAAATAAGAAAT
Organism: Coix lacryma-jobi var. lacryma-jobi; assembly: GCA_009763385.1. Lineage (NCBI taxonomy): Eukaryota > Viridiplantae > Streptophyta > Magnoliopsida > Poales > Poaceae > Coix > Coix lacryma-jobi. The sequence goes on from CM019829.1 coordinate 73,888,028, forward strand.
AGTGGGAATAATGGCTTCGTTTTATGTGGTAATTAAGTAGTTTTCCTCAATGTCAAAAGTGGTTCAACAAGTTGGCTTTGTTGGTGTGCAAGAAAATGTTTGCAATTCTTACACCATATCCTCAATGTCAAAAGTGGTTCAACAAGGTGGCTTAGTTGGCTAAATAAAAGTAGTAGTTAAGGATGTTTCCGTAATACCCCTGGTGGGTATTTACCGGATCACGGTTGGCTATATTTGCTATCGTGGAAAAGAACCTGAGTAGTAATGAAATACGGTCAACTGGAAGGCAAGGCACAAGTTTGGAAACTTGGGGCAGTCCGTCCGTTGGGTCGTGTAGGTTTGTATCGATGTTGGCCCTCGTCCATTTTTTAACGCGCTCTTTTACTTAGGGATATGTCAGTGCTGTAATCATCGATCCCAAAGCCGGTTAGAAGCTGTTTGGGCCGGTCTCAACCCATGTCGCACCCTCTAGTATGGAAACACGATCTGCCGCGGAATAGCCATCGTATAGTTCCAATTGGGTGGTCCGTGCTGTGAGCCGTGACAATTACCACCACGAACAAGCATCGAGCGGTTACCCAATGCATGGACCCGACGGGGAAAGTGTGGGTTGGTATTAAAGGTCTTTCGCCAGCTGGTTTGGAATTCGATTTGAGTCGCCGTCTCCCCTGGTTAGTGGGAAACTATGGTGAGCTTCACCACGATACAACTCCATGTGATGTTTTAAAGGTTCACCTAAAATGTGGATAAATCAACTGGATATGGTTATATTATTGCTTGTTAGACTCAAGTGGATGTATTAGTTCAGGGGCAAACCTAGAATAAGAGGTAGGTCTAAACTGACAGCTCATCAAAATCATTAAATAATCCTTCCCTTAATTTTGAGCCTTTCGCAACTAAAGATCCCAGCTCCACCAAAAAGCTTTGCATACCCTTGGTGTCTTTATTTTCAGTTGGACGGGTAAGTCTAGCTGAGTACCTTCCCGTACTCAGGGTTTATCCCGTTGTTGCAGATGGCCAGGTGTACTATGGCTACTGTAAGCATTGCCTCTACCCGGTGGAGGGTGATGAGGAGTAGGCCCAGGGCAGGGTCGTCAAGAAGCTTCCCCTTCTCTTTTGCCGGACTGAGACTCCTTGTGGCACACTATCTGAAAAAGGAGGAGTGAGTTGTGTTGAGTTAATTTATCAAACAATGTTTTATTTGGACAACGTGTGTGGTGGTCGTGTTTCAAAACTTATTTACGCTTCCGCACTTTGAAACTCAATATTGTAATAACTCTGTTTTAATTTCGCACTCTGATGTTTAAATTCGGTTTCGTTTAACTGTGATGTCTCCTTACGAATGTAATACTTGAACGATGCGATCATGTATGTTGTACGATGTTTGAAATCCTTCGAGATTTTCGGACTATCGGGGTTATATGGCTTCAAGTACGGGTCGATGTCAGACGTATTTGACTAAGACGGTACTTAAGTTCTTATAATCAGGACGGTTCCGCGACAGCTGGTATCAGAGCATGGTTCAAGTTATTGCATCCGACAGGAGCTATTTTCAAACTAAAATGGGTATTTCAAAACTATTTTCAAAACTATTATCAATTACTAAGTGTGCCCAGTCTCGTCCTTAAGCCCTATACTAGGATTCAGGTCGTTTAAATGCTAACAGGGTTCAGGGTTTTGCTTCATGCTGGATCTTTATTTGTTGGTCCATTCTCGAGGGAAAAGAGAATGCGTCGATCGCGAAAACATGGATAAAATGATTTTTTAAGATATGAGAGCGTGACCGTCCAACCGTCGGTCTAGGTGAGAGTTCTTGCGGATACATGGGTGTATGCCGAGTCTCTGAGTGATGAGTGATTGTCAACGGGTTTGATCGCATGTTCTTTGGCTTGTGTTGTGCAGGTGTCGAGCACGGAGACAGTGATCGAGGGCAAGGTGAAGGTCAAGTTGAGACGTGCCGTGCCGACGGACTGGGTACGATGAAGGATGGGCGTGCCGTGCGGCGGACGTGCCATGCCGATGGATCGAGCAGTGAAGGGCGGACGTGAGGCTTGGACTGAGGGACTGGAGTGCCTGAGGATTAGCTGTGGTGGCTGGCAGCGACGAGCAGAGACTTGCGGGGCTCGGTGTTGCTCGGGTCGAGGACCTGGGGACACGTGTCGGTGGACGGGGTGCACGGGCGGTGCATCCCCTCTACAGCTCCGGTTTGGTGGTTGAGCCAGGGAAAAACCACCGGGTGGACGGTTTCCGAGTTTGGGCCTCAAAACTCGGGTGCTCGGTTTCCAGGTTGAGCCACAAAACCTGGGCACGGACGGTTTCCGAGTTTGGCCACAAAACTCGGGCGATGGGCTGGTTTCCGAGTTTGGGCCTCAAAACTCGGGCGCTGTGGGTTTCTGAGTTTGGGCCACAAAACTCAGGCTGGTGGGCTGGTTTCCCGGTTTGGGCCTCAAAACCGGGGGTTGCTGGAAAAGGCTGGTTTCCCGGTTTGGGCCACAAAACCGGGGGTGCAGAGCGAGGACGGCACGTGGCGGCAATCGGAAGGTTGCGTGGAGGCAACGCGGACGAGTTGTGCGGGCGTGGCCGTTGGATCTACCTACCACTTGAGTTGGTCCAGAATAACCTTAGGGTTTAGCTGGTTCGCTCTGTAATTAGAATAGAGAGGGGTAGAGTAGGAAATAGACTTAGACTAGAATAGGATAAGTAGTCAGGGGAGACACCCTCCTCCCATATCTTAGTTTTAGCCATCTCATTTGCTTCTTGCACTTAGGGTTTCCTGCTCTCCCATCCCCTGCTGTAGCTGAGATCCGCAGAGAGACTTGCAACTCTGTGTACTGTTGATTTTGAGGAAAGGAGGCCGTAACCTCCTTGTTGTAGCGTGTGTTTGCGCTTCGGCTTGCAATTCGTGGGTGTGATTCGCGTTTTGTTCGTGTTCTTCGCGGAATCCTTTTTCCCCACGATTTTCCCGTCGCTTGACCTCTTTGCTCGGTTCATTTTTTGCAATTCCGTTTGAACTGGTTTGTTCTAGATCGTGAGGCACTTCTTTCCACCGAAGGAATCATCCTCTAACCTCACGATCTAGGAGATCGATCGATTTTTCGTTTCGGGTCAAGTTTTCTCCCTTCCCCCGAAATTCTTCGATTCATCGATTTGGAGATAGGTTCGAGCCATGATCTCTTAGAGATAGCTCACTATACTCTTTGTGACTCTTCTCACCAAGTTTGATCCCTAGAGGATTTGTTTTGGGTGAGATCGAGTCGAATCGGTGAACGAACAGCCTGAATCGGGGTGACCGGACGCTGCCTGTTCAACGACCGGACGCTGTCAGTGAGTCCGGTCGATGAACACCTTCGCTGTGTTCGGTTCGTGACTTGACCGGACGCACCTTTCGCTAAGTGACCAGACTCGCTCATTATACTGTTCACTTGGCTTGTATTTTGTGACCGGACGCACTGCTCGCGACCGGACGCTCGTCTCTGGTGAGTCCGGTCAGAAACAGTAAGCTCCGACAACTGTTTTTGCACGACCGGACGCGTCCGGTGGTCAGCGACCGGACGCAGGCAGAGTCCGATCAGTGATGGTTCGACGCGTTTTCGTCCGCAGTTTGTTCGTTCGTCTTTCGATTTGAGATTCGTTTGTTGCGTTGGATTCCTAACTTCGTGCTCTACAGAATTTGGGCTTCCCGCTCTACAAAATAGCCTGAATCCCCCTCACGTTGTTCGGGGGAGTTTGAGGTTACCCAAAACCCATCCCGTCACTAATTGACTTGCGTGAACTTGGGTGAGGAAGTTTTTGTGGTGCCTCGCTGTGATCCCAGGGATCATCCACCCTCTTCCAAGGGTCGTGGGCATCACGTTTTTGGTAGTAGCTCTTGGGGATTGATTTTGGGACACTTGGCCAAAGTTTCGAGAGAGATTTTATTGGCTCCCATTCACCCCCCCTCTGGTCGCCTTGCTTTTTGCATTCTCGGTCCTTCAATTGGTATCAGAGCGGGTTAAGGATCTTCCACCTTAGCCGGTTCCAGATCCACCGAAGGCGACATGGATCGCGGCGTGGGCAAACCGCCGTTCTTTGATGGGACGAACTATGCGTATTGGAAGATACGCATGTCGGCCTATCTGCAGAGTTTGGGTGCTTCTATTTGGGATATTTGTAACTCTGCTGATTACGTGGTCTTGGCTGCTCGTGTTTCTCAGCAACAGATCGATGAGCACGATGCCAATAGCCGAGCCCGTAATGCTCTCTTTTCCTGTTTGAGCATGGGTGAGTTTGATCGTGTTTCTCATCTTGCTACAGCTCGGGAGATCTGGGACACCCTCATGCGTTTCCATGAGGGCACCTCTCAAGTCAAAACCCGACTCTACGAGTCGTTCAAGCGTGAGTATGAGAACTTTCGACATCAGCCTGGCGAGAGCATAGAAAGTTTATTCGCTCGCTTTCAGGTGATTGTCAACAGGATGAGGGCTAACAAGGAGCAGTTGCCTTTTGACGATCATGAGCGTGCTTTGAAGCTTTTGCATACTCTTGATCGGTCGGTGTGGGACTCTAAGGTTCAGGCGATCATCGAATCCCCGAACTATGAGACCCTCACGTGCGACGAGCTATTTAGTAAGCTCAAGTCCAGTGAGATTGATGCCATGTCAAGGGCTTCTTATGCGAACCCTTCTGGCCCGACTATGGCTTTGGTTTCTGGCTCTTCTACTAATCCTTCAGCTGGCTTTGCTCTTTCCTGTCTCTTTTCTGTTACAGAGGACCAGCTGGAGACGTTGGGAGACGACGAGTTGGCTTTGCTTGCCAACCGGTTCTCGCGGTTCCACAACAACCGCATGAACCGCCGTCATGGAGGAGGACGCACGGGATGCTACGAGTGCGGAGACCCCGACCACTTCATCGCCAACTACCCCAAGAAGAACAAGCATTCGGGGAAGGGCGATCAAGGGCGCAAGCGCGACTCCAAGTACAAGGAGAAGCACGTTCCCCCAAGACACAAGAAGCGGGGCGGCTTCGACAAGGAGTACATCAAGAAGAAGTACTTGGAGAAGCAGCAAGCTAAGCAGCGTGCCTTCTTCGCCACGCTCAGCGACGTCGACGGCTCGGATGACGACTCCGCTGGCTCCAGCGATGACGAGTCCGTGAAGAAGAAGCTAGAGGACAAGTTCAACGGCTTGTGCTTCTTCGCCGGCGACGGAGGCTTGTGTACCATGGCGCTCGGAGATGAGGTCGGAGGCGAGCTGGAAGATACGCCTCGGAACGACGACGACGACGACACCTCCCAGGTATCTCTCACCTACGACGAGCTTTCCTCCGAGGTAGAGAAGTTGACCGCTGCCCTCCTTAGCCAAGATAAACTGCTTAGGCGTGCCGCTAGAGAGCGCAAGGAGTTCAGGCAGAAGTGGGAGGACACGGTAAAGGAGCTTGAGTTCGCTCGGTCCACCATGGTTGTGTCGGAGGAGGCGGAGTGTGAGTCGTGCACCGCACACATGACTGACCTTCTCACTTTGAGAGGTAAGTATGTTGCGTTGGTAGGAGAACTAGATGAGCTGAAGGCTAGACCTTCTCTGTTGGGTGCATGCAAGACCTGTCCCGTCTTGCAATCTGAGTTGGCAGAGAAGAATGCCAAGATTGTGTCTCTTGAGGAGGCCAACTCAGGTAGCACTGGTGTGGCGAGGTGCGTTTTGTGCGAGGGCTTGGAGCTGGAGATTGCCAATATGAAGCATGGCAAGATGCAAACCGAGGAAGAAAACACATACCTTCGGACCATCTTGTCATGGGTCTCCTGTAGTGAGCCGCAGCTCGGGATGATGATCTCCCAATTCAAGCGAGCTGCTGGGGCTCCTGGTGTAGGTTTTGCTCAGGGTGTTGATCTTTCTGCTTTTGGGAAGATTGGAGAGTCGAGTGGTTTGAATCCATGTGAGAAGCCTAACTCCGCCACTACTCCCAAGCTTGCCAAACTTCCACCCAAAGAGCCTGCCAAGCCTACCACCAAAGATGGTGTGGTTGAGGAACCCCCGAGAGCTCCTCCCAAGAACCAAATTTGGGCACCCAAGCCAAACCACCTCAAGAACAAGCTTGATGCTATGCCACCCATTAGAGAGGAGTGTTTGTCTCAGAAAGGCAAAGTGAACCACACCCACAGCCCTGGTCACCAACAACCCCCTTTGCGTGCGGTGAGGTACCAGTGTGATTTCTGTGGGAGGGATGGTCACTTGATCGAGTTCTGTTTCCGGCGCAAGCGAGAGGCGCGCCGTGCTCGGGAGATGGAGAACCCGGACATGTACCATCCAGCTCATGGTGGACATGTGCCGAAGGCTCAGGGGAGAGCTGCTAGGTCCGGACGTCAAGGTCCCCGGCCTAGGCAGGAGATGAGAGCCCCTAGGAGGGAGACTAGGCCTAGAGGTCTAGCACCTCAGTTCATTAGGCCTAGGCAGGAGAGAGCTCCAAGGAGAGACGCTAGAGCAGTTGAGCCCCAGGCTCCTAGGCGTAGATCTCGTAGAGAGCGTGCCCGACGGAGTCCTGCCTTTGCAGGTAACGGACCCCGTGGCGGAGGCTTAGTTGAGCGCTTTCCCCCACCGCGTTTTGAGTACCGCGGTGAGCGCTTCATCCCTAGCGGACCACGTTTTCCTCAGCGTGGTGATCGCTTTCCCCGTAGACAGGCTAGGAATAGTTTGTACACTGACCGTTATTTTGAGCAGCCGGCCCAACACTGGTATTCTCCTTACTTCACTAACCCCAGTGTTGGACCGTATGCTCACCCTATGTCTTTTTATTGATGTAGGTGAGACGGTTGGAGGACATTTGGTTAGTGGATTCTGGTTGCTCGAGGCACATGACCGGAAACGCCAAGTGGTTCTCCAGCCTTAGCCCGGTCGCCGGAAAGGAGTACATAACATTCGGCGACAATAGTAAAGGTAAGGTATTGTCTCGTGGAACGGTGCGGGTTAATGAGCACTTTGTGTTACGCGATGTTGCTCTTGTTTCTAACCTGCATTTTAACTTGCTTTCTGTTTCGCAACTTTTTGATGATGACTACGAGATTCGTTTTAAACCGAACCTTAGTCGCATCTTAGATCCTCAGGGCGATCTTGTATGTCTGATTTCGCCCTTTGGGAAAGTCTTTCGCGCGAATTTCTCGGAGTCGTTTGGTTCTTCTCGCTGTCTTTTGGCTAGTCCTTCTTCCTCCGATCTTTGGAAGTGGCATTGGAGGCTCGGTCATTTAAGCTTCGACTTGCTTGCAAGACTTAGCTCACTTGGCCTAATCCGAGGATTGCCCAAGCTTTCGATGGAGAAGGATCTAGTTTGCCATTCTTGCAGACATGGGAAGATGGTTGCCGCTCCCTACCATCCAGTGACTAAGGTCATGACCTCGCACCCCGGAGAGCTTTTACACATGGACCTTGTTGGTCCGGCTCGGGTGAGCTCGGTTGGTGGCAAGTGGTATGTTTTGGTTGTTGTTGACGACTTTTCGAGATATTCGTGGGTCTTCTTTTTGACTGAGAAGACTGAGACTTTCTCCTTTGTTCGCAATCTGATTTTGCGTCTTCAGAACGAGTTTCCTTTGAACTCGATGCGGGCAATTAGGAGTGATAATGGTTCCGAATTCAAAAATTCGGATTTTGAGAAGTTTTGTAACCGCCTTGGTTTGGAGCATCAGTTTTCTTCCCCCTACACACCGCCCCAAAATGGTGTTGTAGAGAGGAAGAATCGGACCCTTGTTGAGATGGCCAGGACGATGCTCGGTGAGCATAGGACTCCTAGGCGCTATTGGGCCGAAGCTATGAACACTGCATGCTATATTTCCAATCGCATTTTTCTGAGAGCGTTCTTGAAAAAGACTTCTTATGAGTTGCGTTTTGGTAGACAGCCCAAGGTGAGTTATTTTAGAGTCTTCGGTTGCCATTGTTTTATTTTGAAGAAAGGCAACCTGGATAAATTTGAGTCTCGTTCTTCTGACGGTGTGTTTTGGGTTATGGCACCCACACTCGAGCTTATCGTGTACTTAACCTTGACACTAACCGAGTCATGGAGACATCCGATGTCACCTTCGACGAGACCATGGTTTGTCCTTCTTCTCGTTTTGAGCGTGCAGGTGATCATGAGGTTGGAGAGCCTCTTTTTGATGACGAGGACGAGGGTGCTGAAGGTATGGATGATCCAGCACCCCCTCCACCTGCCGCGCCGCAAAGAGCGGCCTCGACGATGACTCACGGCCCCGACACCTCTTCTTCCTGGGGGCCGTGGGATCCTTCGCCTCGTGCGGTACCTTTTGTACCCGGGGTGGAACCAGCTGCTGTTGAGGGGGAGGTCACCTCATCCCGGGAGGCGCCACGACACATCCAGCGCCAGCACCCCCCTCAGCAGATGATCGGCGACATCGGCGAGCGAGTCACTCGCTCCAGGTCACAGCACATCTCTCACTTCGCTCACTCTGCTTTTGTTGCTAATTTTGAGCCCTGAGATGTTGGACACGCTTTGACGGATCCGGATTGGGTCAATGCCATGCATGAGGAGTTAGAAAACTTTGAGCGAAATCGGGTTTGGGTTCTAGTTCCACCTCCACCTGACTGTAAGCCTATTGGGACAAAATGGGTTTTCAAAAACAAGCAAGGAGAGGATGGCCACGTTGTTAGAAACAAGGCCCGGCTTGTAGCGAAAGGCTATAGTCAGAAGGAGGGGATAGATTATGAGGAGACGTTTGCTCCTGTAGCTCGTTTGGAGGCTATTAGGATACTCTTGGCTTTTGCTGCATCCAAAGGTTTCAAACTTTTTCAAATGGATGTCAAGAGTGCCTTCTTAAACGGCTACATAGAGGAGGAGGTTTATGTTGAGCAACCCCCCGGTTTTGAAAATCCCAAGTTTCCAAACCATGTCTTTAAACTTCATAAAGCTTTATATGGTTTGAAACAAGCCCCTAGAGCCTGGTATGATAGGTTGAAAACCTTTTTGCTTGCTAAGGGTTTTAAAATGGGATGTGTAGATAAAACGCTCTTTCTCCTCCGGCAAGGCAAAGACACGCTCTTGGTCCAGATTTACGTGGATGATATCATTTTCGGTGGTTCTTCTCACGCCTTGGTTGCCAAGTTTGCAGATACTATGAGCAGGGAGTTCGAGATGAGCATGATGGGCGAGCTGACATTCTTTCTCGGGTTGCAAATTAAGCAATCCCGAGAGGGCACGTTTGTGCACCAGGGCAAGTACACCAAGGACTTGCTGAAGCGGTTCGATATGGGAGAGGCCAAGCCTCTTCCAACTCCCATGTCGACGACAACTGCCCTGGATGCGGATGTGGATGGAGAAGCAGTGGACCAGAAGGAGTACCGCAGCATGATCGGGTCGCTACTCTACCTGACGGCGACACGCCCGGACATTCAGCTCGCGGTGTGTCTGTGCGCGCGCTTTCAGGCGTCGCCGCGCACTTCTCACCGACAGGCGGTGAAGCGCATCTTCAGGTACCTTCGTTTCACACCTGAGTTCGGGATTTGGTATTCTGCTTCCTCCACCCTCTCGCTTTGCGGTTATTCCGATGCCGATTTTGCTGGTTGTCGCATTGAGCGCAAGTCCACTTCTGGGACTTGCCAATTTATTGGATCTTCTGTTGTATCGTGGTCTTCTCGCAAGCAGTCTAGTGTCGCCCAGTCTACCACGGAGGCTGAGTATGTTGCTGCGGCTAGCTGCTGTTCCCAGTTACTCTGGATGATGGCCACTTTGCGTGATTTTGGTTTGAGCTTTTCTCGCGTGCCTTTGCTTTGTAACAGCACGAGTGCTATTAGCGTTGCTAAGAACCCCGTGCTTCACTCGAAAACCAAACACATTGATGTGCGCTTTCATTTCTTGCGAGACCACCAGGAGAAGGGTGATATCGACCTTCGCCATGTCGATACTCATCACCAACTGGCTGATATTTTCACCAAGCCTTCAGACGAATCAACTTTTAATCGGTTGAGGGGTGAGCTTGGTGTGTGTTTCCCTTTTTAGATGGGGGGAACCTTTTGGATCTTGTATAGACTGACTCTTTTATTTTGAGTTTCTTTTCTTTGCATTTGTGCATACGCATTTACATTCTGAGCTTCATGTTTATAATCACTAGAATGTAACTATGCTCTGTTTAGTATGTTCCGATGCTTATGTTGATGCTTGTAGCTTATGCTCCTTCTGATCACTAGTACATGTTATGAGCTGAACTTTTTCGGAATGGTGAATTTGCCTAATGTATATAAATCTGAAAATGATCACCATTGAGGTATGCAACTAGCATGTGTAGGGTGTGTTGAGTCCATTCCTGCTTTTCATATATGCTAGGTTGCTATGTCTCTAGTTCTGAGTCTTTCACTTGCTTAGTTTGTTCATATCATGTTTAAAATTTGAACCAAGTTTTAGTGAATTGAAAAGATCGAGATGGGATTGCTTGTCAACACCTCACGGTATCGAGACTGTTTCTCATTGCACTTTGAGTTAAACTTGAGCCGTGTAGTGTATGACCGAAACCGTAGCTTTAAGCTTCTGATTGTTTCGGCATAGGCTTCGCTCGGTTGAAAAGTTAGGCAATGACAAGCTTTCAACCTCTCGCAATCACATGCTAAATTTGAACTTGTGTAATTTCACCGCTGCAAACTCCGATATAAATGTAATTTGAAATCACAAGTATATGCTTCATTCCTATGCATGATGATTGAACTTTGCTAGGGGTGGTTCACCTTGTATACATGTTTAGCATTTGTTTGGATTCCTATCTATACATGTGTAGTGCTATTTTGATGGTGACTACCTTTTTGGCTAAAAACTGCTCACTTGCTCATATGCTTCATATTTCGTATGTGTGATCAGGTTGAGCCTTTGCTATTTGAGTGCTTAGTTGTGCCATTGCAGCTATACCGATTAGAGCATTTTTGCACTCTTTTGATTATATGCCTGAAGCCCCTAACTTGCATTTCTGACTTCATATGCATTTTGAAAAGGGGGAGATTTTGTTGAGGGGGAGACCTTTGCTCGGTTTCTGGTTCTTGATAAGTGCATTTTCAACTAAGGGGGAGAAATGACAAATCATATGTCTCTTAGGGGGAGTTTTTGCTAAGGGAAGGGGCGAATTTTCAAATCCTTGTGCTCTTCTCTTGATTGACCTAAGGGGGAGTCCCTGGTTGCTTGCACCTGTCGAGGGGGAGTTTGCTAGTTGTGTTGAGCCGTTGCCTCTATCTTGAGGGACTAGCAAACATTTTCCTCATTTGGCGTCGAGTTTGATTTCGATTGGTTCGAAGACCTTTCGATTGTTTTTCAATTGGTTCGGAGTGGTTTTTGTGCTAGTTGTGTTGAGCCTCTGTGCCTCTATCTTGAGGGACTAGCACTTTGCCATTTTTAGCTCCGAGTTTCAATTGGTTTTCTGCTAGCGGTGTTGAGCCTGTTCTACCTCTTCTTGAGGGCTAGCTTTGCTTTGCTTGGTTGCGTCGAGCCGTTGCCCATGTCTTTGGGGACCAAGTTCTCGCTTCTTCCACTTGACCTTCTTCGGCTTTGCTATGCTTTTGGGTCATTTGGTTGAGTTTTCTTTTCTCCTTCCTCCTACCTTCTTCTTTCATTATGATTTGTGTGTGTAGTTGACAATGCACTCATCAAGGGGGAGATTGCGGATACATGGGTGTATGCCGAGTCTCTGAGTGATGAGTGATTGTCAACGGGTTTGATCGCATGTTCTTTGGCTTGTGTTGTGCAGGTGTCGAGCACGGAGACAGTGATCGAGGGCAAGGTGAAGGTCAAGTTGAGACGTGTCGTGCCGACGGACTGGGTACGATGAAGGATGGGCGTGCCGTGCGGCGGACGTGCCATGCCGATGGATCGAGCAGTGAAGGGCGGACGTGAGGCTTGGACTGAGGGACTGGAGTGCCTGAGGATTAGCTGTGGTGGCTGGCAGCCTGGGACAGCGACGAGCAGAGACTTGCGGGGCTCGGTGTTGCTCGGGTCGAGGACCTGGGGACACGTGTCGGTGGACGGGGTGCACGGGCGGTGCATCCCCTCTACAGCTCCGGTTTGGTGGTTGAGCCAGGGAAAAACCACCGGGTGGACGGTTTCCGAGTTTGGGCCTCAAAACTCGGGTGCTCGGTTTCCAGGTTGAGCCACAAAACCTGAGCACCGACGGTTTCCGAGTTTGGCCACAAAACTCGGGCGATGGGCCGGTTTCCGAGTTTAGGCCTCAAAACTCGGGCGCTACGGGTTTCTGAGTTTGGGCCACAAAACTCAGGCTGGTGGGCTGGTTTCCCGGTTTGGGCCTCAAAACCGGGGGTTGCTGGAAAAGCCTGGTTTCCCGGTTTGGGCCACAAAACCGGGGGTGCAGAGCGAGGACGGCACGTGGCGGCAATCGGAAGGTTGCGTGGAGGCAACGCGGACGAGTTGTGCGGGCGTGGCCGTTGGATCTACCTACCACTTGAGTTGGTCCAGAATAACCTTAGGGTTTAGCTGGTTCGCTCTGTAATTAGAATAGAGAGGGGTAGAGTAGGAAATAGACTTAGACTAGAATAGGATAAGTAGTCAGGGGAGACACCCTCCTCCCATATCTTAGTTTTAGCCATCTCATTTGCTTCCTGCACTTAGGGTTTCCTGCTCTCCCATCCCCTGCTGTAGCTGAGATCCGCAGAGAGACTTCCAACTCTGTGTACTGTTGATTTTGAGGAAAGGAGGCCGTAACCTCCTTGTCGTAGCGTGTGTTTGCGCTTCGGCTTGCAATTCGTGGGTGTGATTCGCGTTTTGTTCGTGTTCTTCGCGGAATCCTTTTTCCCCACGATTTTCCCGTCGCTTGATCTCTTTGCTCGGTTCATTTTTTGCAATTCCGTTTGAAGTGGTTTGTTCTAGATCGTGAGGCACTTCTTTCCACCGAAGGAATCATCCTCTAACCTCACGGTCTAGGAGATCGATCGATTTTTCGTTTCGGGTCAAGTTTTCTCCCTTCCCCCGAAATTCTTCGATTCATCGATTTGGAGATAGGTTCGAGCCATGACCTCTTAGAGATAGCTCACTATACTCTTTGTGACTCTTCTCACCAAGTTTGATCCCTAGAGGATTTGTTTTGGGTGAGATCGAGTCAAATCGGTGAACGAACAGCCTGAATCGGGGTGACCGGACGCTGCCTGTTCAACGACCGGACGCTGTCAGTGAGTCCGGTCGATGAACACCTTCGCTGTGTTCGGTTCGTGACTTGACCGGACGCACCTTTCGCTAAGTGACCGGACTCGCTCATTGTACTGTTCACTTGGCTTGTATTTTGTGACCGGACGCACTGCTCGCGACTGGACGCTCGTCTCTGGTGAGTCCGGTCAGAAACAGTAAGCTCCGAAAACTGTTTTTGCACGACCGGACGCGTCCGGTGGTCAGCGACCGGACGCAAGCAGAGTCCGGTCAGTGATGGTTCGACGTGTTATCGTCCGCAGTTTGTTTGTTCGTCTTTCGATTTGAGATTCATTTGTTGCGTTGGATTCCTAACTTCGTGCTCTACAAGATTTGGGCTTCCCGCTCTACAAAATAGCCTGAATCCCCCTCACGTTGTTCGGGGGAGTTTGAGGTTACCCAAAACCCATCCCGTCACTAGTTGACTTGCGTGAACTTGGGTGAGGAAGTTTTTGTGGTGCCTCGCTGTGATCCCAGGGATCATCCACCCTCTTCCAAGGGTCGTGGGCATCACGTTTTTGGTAGTAGCTCTTGGGGATTGATTTTGGGACACTTGGCCAAAGTTTCGAGAGAGATTTTATTGGCTCCCATTCACCCCCCCTCTGGTCGCCTTGCTTTTTGCATTCTCGGTCCTTCAGTTCTTATACCAAGTATGTGCGAGCTCCATGCAAACACATACGAAGGTATCAATGTTTTGGGTATGTTTTCTGGATTGGTGCATGGTGTTTAGTGTTGGCTTCTATGTATTCGTACATATGAGCCAATACTCCGTTGTATTTTTCATTGGGATTGCTTTGGGCTGAAATGAATCTTCTGCAGGTACACTAACTACGTGATCGAGTAGAACGAGTAGATAACGCATGAGAGATCGTTCTTGCCACCGACTAGAACGTCAGGACTTTCGAGTCACTATTAGTGAGTGAGAACGTAAGTACGATCATGCATCATGTTTACCTTCTTGCATTTACATTACCTCCCCTTATTTAAAAGTTGTCCCTTTTCTATAAAATTTGCCAACTTAATGTACGTCTCATGCGAGTTTGAAACCCTTTTGTTTCTACAGATGGCCCAGACTAAGTTGACTGCTTGCAAGGCCACCGGAGGCAGAGGAGTTCCATGACACCGCTTGGCCACCAAGTTGACCAAGAAGACGTGTTTGACCTACTTCGGGTTGCCGACTATCCTTTGGAGGATCCTGCATGCAGTGGGCTATGAGGAGGGACAGGAGCCCAGGTACTCGTGGCAGAAGGAGATCTATGGGCAGGATTCGTTGGTGATGGTGTAGATCAAGGTCAAGGCCTTGCCTCCCAAGCCCCACTGGACAGGATGGACAGAGATCACCAGGGCCAGTTGTGCCAAAGATGGAGCTAACAGGGCAGCATATCTAGTGCTGAAGGACATCATTGCCCATTTTCCCGCCGACCTTGCTAGTGCGATGGCAGGAGTTTTCCCTCGCGGATCACCTTTTCCATTGCGCTGGGGGCAGACCTTGGAGTCAGCCTTGACCAGGAGTCCCGAGGAGAGGTTCTTCTGCGAGATGTCTGCGATGAGCGCCACCGGAGCTTTGGTGTGTGTGTGAGAGAGTCTGGAGCGCAGCCTTGAGAGCGTGTCCTTCACCCTCACCGCCACCTACCAGAGCAAGAGAAGGCTACAGGAGGAGTTTGACGCCGAGGTAGCCCGTCTACAGGAAAAGATCCAACAGATCACTTTTGAGCGTGACGACGCCCGTGCCACAGCAGGAGCAGAGAGCACCACCGGGACAATCGCTGAGCTGATGTATCTGACAGCATCCTTATAGCGGGACGAGGCCCGCACAGCGCTTGATCAGCTCAGAGAAGGCGCCCATCAACTGATACAGCAGATACATCACCAGCAGGCCTACATCGATCAGCTCCATGAGGCAGTTCACCAGATGCATCACGCCGCACAGGAGGCCGCCGCCCCAGCAGCTGACGAGGCCCCTGCAGATGAGGCCCAGGAGCCCCAGGAAGGGGTAGTGCTTGGTCCAGAGCCTTCTTCGGACGATGAGGACCATGCCGACGAGCCGATGATGGACGCCGATGAGGAGGGCGCTGCATCCGCCGCTGGAGACGCCTGAGCGTTAGTTTCACTAGGAGTCATTTTATTTTGTATAGCTTGAGCATGCTCACTGACATTGTAATCCGGACATGTGTTGGTTTTAAGGTCAAGATGTATCATGTTATGTATGTCGTTTGGACAAAGCCCAGTCTTCGATCTGGCACCTTTTATGGAAATCCGTCGTTTGCATGTCTAATTTCGAGCGATTATTCTGTGATGTTGTATGGAAATGAGTACTTATACTTGGTCGTGTGCTAAATTTTCGAATTATGTACAGGGCAGTATTTATTCATGATCAATGTGACATCACCTAATGATTGCTTATTATGGGATATGCAGATGCCGACACACACTCGCAGCCAACGTGGACAGGGGTCTGGACAGGAGGAGAATCTGCCACCACCCCCACAGGCACCGATGACACTGGAAGCGTTTTTTCGGCCAGTGTCTGGGCAGTTAGAGGAACATGGAAGAGATGCAGAGGCACATGGAGGCCACCCTCCGCAACATCGCTAACAACACTGCGCAGCAGCATCAGCAGCGCCAAAGCCCTGAGCCCAACCAGTACAGTTCCTACCGTGACTTCTTGGACACTCGTCCCTCTGTGTTTAAGGAAGTGACCGAACCGCTTGAAGCAGATGAGTGGCTCAACTCCATCATTCAGAAGTTCCGCCTGCTCCGCTTGACTGAAGAGCTCAAGGCAGAATATGTCGCCCACATGCTGGAAGGACCCGCAGGTTTATGGTTGTCCCAGTACCGTGCATCCCTGCCAGCTAATGCACCGGCCACTTGGGACCAGTTTTCTAGTGCTATGCGCAACCACTACATCCCTAGTGGTTTGATGGAAATGAAGGTCACAGAGTTTATGAGGCCATCCCAAGGAACCAGGTCCATGTCAGAATATCGGCACCGCTTCAATAACCTATCTCGCTATGCACCTGACTTTGTCAACACCGAAGCCAAGAAGATCGCAAGTTTCAAGCGTGGCATGAGTGTCACCATGCTCTCCAAGATGGGAAACAGTCACCACACCACCTTCAGTGACTTTGTCAGCGACTGCCTGAACCAAGAGGCTACTGACAGCAGGCTGGCGATAGAAAATCGCCGTCATGCAAACGAAGGAGGTTCGTCTCAACAAAGGACCCCTTTCAGAGCACGCACCCCGTATCGCCCACCAGTTGCAGGAGCAAGGTTCCGTCCCCCGCAGTGAAAGATAACTAACAACCGCTCCCGCCCGAGTTTCCAGAAGCCCTACACCGCTCCCATGATGCAGAACAAAGCAAAGGCAGGTGGTTCAGGAGGTGTCAAGACCCCGTATGTGATCGGACCGTGCTACAACTGTGGTCAGACTGGACACCTGTCATGTCAGTGCCCTCGGCCAAAGAAGCAGTTCACCCAACCTCAACCTCGCGCAGGTCATGTGCATTACACCACCGTGGAAGAAGTGGCAGAAGGAGAACCTGTCACAGCTGGTACGTTTCTTGTTAATCAGTACCCCGCAGTTGTGTTGTTTGATTCTAGAGCATCGCATTCTTTCATAAGTGAGAATTTTGCTATTAGAAGTAATCTCGGGTTTCATAAGTTCCGCCGGAGCCGTTCTATCCGCCGGTAAAATGGCTAAAGGAGTGGAGATGACTTTTGGGGATAAAAAGGCCATAGTGGATCCCATAGTAATCTCTGGTCTAGGTTTGGATGTAATCTTGGGTATGGGTTGGATGAAACTCTGGAAGGTCAATCTTGACATTTCAGAGCGAGTAGTTTCCATGGTTAGTCCCCAGAGTGGGTCTTCTTTCGGGTTTAAGTTACCCCGAAACCCCCATGAGATTGAAGTGTTGTCCAATATCACAGCCAAGCAGATAGCTGAGATCCCTGTAGTATGTGAGTTTCCAGATGTCTTCCCTGATGAGTTGCCAGGACTACCACCAGATAGGGATGTAGAGTTTGCTATTGAGTTAATCCCTGGAACAGCACCAATTTCTCGGAGGCCAAATAGGATGCCAGCAAACGAGCTAGCAGAGCTCAAGACTCAGTTGCAGGAGCTCTTGGATAAGGGTTTGATACGTCCTACTTCGTCACCTTGGGGATGTCCCGCCATCTTTGTGAAGAAGAAGGACAAAACTTTAAGGATGTGTGTGGACTACAGACCGCTGAATGCAGTAACTATAAAGAATAAGTACCCCTACCCTGAATTGATGTCTTGTTTGATCAGTTATCAAAGGCAAAAGTGTTCTCCAAGATTGACTTGAGGTCAGGTTACCATCAGATCAAGATCAGAAGAGAAGATATACCGAAAACAACTTTCTCCACCAGATATGGAGTCTATGAATATTTAGTTATGTCCTTTGGATTAACCAATGCACCAGCACATTTCATGTATCTGATGAATTCCGTCTTCATGCCTGAGTTGGATAAGTTTGTTGTGGTGTTTATTGATGACATGTTGGTATACTCTAAAAATGAGAAGGATCATGCTAAGCATCTACGACTCGTCTTAGCTCGACTTTGAGAGCACAAGTTGTATGCTAAGTTTAGCAAGTGTGAGTTTTGGTTAAAGAAGGTACCCTTTCACGGACATGTCCTTTCAGAAAAAGGAATTTCTGTGGATCCCACGAAGGTACAGTTAGTTATGGATTGGCAAGCACCCACTAACGTACATGAGGTACGCAACTTTCTAGGATTGGCCAGATACTACCGTCTGTTCATTCCAGATTTCTCAAGGATCGCAAAACTGATGACTCGTCTAACTCAGAAAAACAAGAAGTTTGAATGGACTCTAGAGTGTGAAGCAGCATTTCGTACTCTGCGAACCTTGTTGACTTCGGCGCCAGTTTTGGCTCAACCAGATTTGGAGGAACCTTTTGATGTGTTTTGTGACGCATCCAAGATTGGACTTGGGTGTGTACTTATGCAGAATGGGAGAGTTATAGCATATGCTTCACGCCAGTTGCGACCACATGAAGAGAATTACCCGACTCATGATTTGGAATTGGCAGCCGTAGTTCATGCACTCAAGATATGGAGGCATTATCTTATGGGTAACCTATGTCATGTGTATACAGACCACAAAAGTTTGAAATACATCTTCACCCAGCCAGAGTTGAATATGAGGCAGAGGAGATGGTTAGAGTGGATTAAGGATTACAACCTAGAAGTGCATTACCACCCTGGAAAAGCGAACGTTGTAGCAGATGCCTTGAATCGCAAGACTCACTGCAACTCTCTACAACCACTGTTGGAAGATGGATTCAACCTTATGCACCCCGTTATGCTGAACAATATAACCATTCAGTGCACCCTGGAAAGTGACATCATTGAAGGACAAAAGACCGATGAAGAGATCTGCCAAATCAAGAAGAGGATGGAAACCAGTAGTTCATTGAACTTCAAAACAGATGAACAGGGAATTTTATGGTATAATCAGAGGTTGGTTGTTCCCAAGAACACGGAGCTGAAAGAAAGAATTCTAAATGAAGCCCACAATTCAAAGATGTCTATCCATCCAGGAAGCAGTAAGATGTACCACGATCTGAGAACCATGTATTGGTGGTCAAAGATGAAGAAAGAAGTTGCAGCTTATGTCGCAAGGTGCGATACTTGCTGCAGGATAAAGGCTATACACCTGAGACCTGCCGGATTGTTGCAAACGTTGTCAATTCCAGAATGGAAATGAGAAGAGATTAGTATGGATTTTATCACATGTCACCGAACCACCCAAAAAGGACATGATTCTATCTAGGTTATCGTGGATCGGTTATCCAAAGTGGCTCACTTCATACCAGTTAAGACTACCCATCGGCCACACCAGTATGCGGATTTGTACATTTAGAACATCTTGACGTTACATGGAGTTCCTAAGCGGATTGTTTCTAATAGAGGACCCCAGTTCATAGCGCATTTTTGGGAACAGTTGCACAAGGAAATAGGGACTAAGTTGGTAAGAAGTTCCGCTTATCATCCTCAAACCGCAGGACAAACAGAAAGAGTGAATCAAATTTTGGAAGATATCCTCAGAGCTTGTGTTCTATCTTTAGGAGAATCATGGGAGAAATGGTTACCCCTTGCGGAATTCTCATATAACAATAGCTATCAAGAAAGCATAAAGATGGCACCGTTTGAAGTTTTATATGGACGAAGGTGCAGAACCCCAGTAAATTGGGTTGAATCGGGAGGTTGAGGCTTTTATGGGTCAGATTATGTAAGGGATGCCGAGGAGATCGTCCCTACAGTACAACAACATATTAAGATAGCACAATCCCGACAAAAGAGCTATGCGGACACACGAAAGAGGCCCTAGGAGTTCCAAGTAGGAGAATATGTTTACCTTAAGGTCTCGCCCATGAGAAAGGTCCAACATTTTGGAATTACACCCCGATATGTGGGACCATATCAGATCATCGCCAAAAAGGGAGAAGTAGCCTATAAAGTGTAGTTACCCCCAGAGATGAGCGCAGTGTTCCCCGTGTTTCATGTATCCCAGTTGAAAAAGTGTCTTCGAGTCCCGGAACAAGAAGAAGTTCGGATCCCAGATGTTGCTATCAGATCAGATCTGGAATACTATGAACAACCTCAGGAGATAATGGATACCAAGACTCGAGAGACTCAAAACCGAACAGTGAAGACTTACAAGATTCTCTGGAGCAATCACGGACCCAATGATGCGAATTGGGAAACTGAGGAATACTAACTCGTGAACTATCCCGCTTTTGTTAAGAAATGGTACGTAACCCAAATCTCGGGACGAGATTTCTTTAAGGGGGGAAGGGCTGTGACACCCTAGTGTCCAGCACTGGATTAGGGACTACATTTAGCTACTAAAAAGCATAAGTAATGCATTGCATCATTTCATGTGCATGAAAGTGCTTTTTGTCCTTGGTTTATTTATTTGGATTATTGATTTCTATTGGACTTAATGGTTTCAGTGGATTTCTGTCTTGGCAACAAATTTTATAAAATAGACAATATTGAGTATAGTACTTTTTATGTTGACACCTTGATCTAGTTCAAAATGGTTTGACAAATAAAAATGTGAGAACAAAATGATTTATAGCTCAAGAATTGGCTTTATTTCTGTGGCGGTTGAGAAAATGCTTTTCAGCAAAAGTGTCTTATATGAAAGTTGTAGAGAAAATTATTTTGAGCAACTTTTATTTTTGGGTCAAAGCCTAGTTTGAAGTTTTTTAAACTGTTTTTGATTGGTCAAAGTTTGAAAAGTTTTCGGAAAAAGAAAAAGGAAAACATTTTTTTTCTCTCGCGCTCCACTTGCTGCCCAGCTGGCCTTTCGGCCCAACTCGCACCGTGCCGGCCCGCTCCCGCGCTCGCGTGCGCCGCGCACGCCGGTCAGCCGACCGCGCCGCGCCGTACGCCGGCCGACCTGCCGCGTGGCGGCTTGCCTCTGCCGCGAATCCGCCTCACCCTCTCCGCGCGCGATCTTCTTCCACCGGAGCACGCCAGCAATCTCCCTCACCCTCTCCGCACGCGCCTCGCCTGCCGAGCCCCTCGCTGAACGTGCCCCGCCACTACTGCCCGTCCAGCCAAGCACGAAGGCAAAAACCCTGCGCCACTCTCTCACCGCTCCCTCACTCGCCACTTTGCACACCGCCGCTCTCGCTCTCCCTCTCTCTCTCTCTCCCTCTCTCTCGCAAACGCTCGCGGCAAGCACCAAGCACCCGCCGAAACCACCACCGCAACCCCCTTCACCGTTCTGGCCTCATCGGAGCACCTCCCTCCGATCCCCTCCGCACGCCGCTTCGCCTTCGCCCCGCACACATGGTGCGCTCGAAGGAACCACCGGTCGAGCTTCACCGCATCCGCACCACCGTCTCCCCCCTTTTCGGTCGCCACCAACGTCGGAGAGCGCCAGCCGCCGTTCCGCATCAACAAAAGCTCCGCCACTTCCCATCTTCACCGACGAGCTTCGTCACACCAAGGCAAGGTGAGAACACCCTTCCGCCTTAACGCTACCGTTCCCCATCTCTCTTTCTCACTCGGCCGAACGCCATGGGCGCCGCCGTGGCCCGCACACGTGGCCGAGCTCCTCTGGAGCTTTGCCGGCCAAACCAACCCACCTAATACCTCTCTTAGGGTTCACTGGTTCTCCCCTTTCCTTCGATTTGGTCGGCGACCGCCGGAAACGGCCAAGCCGTGCCTCGCCGCGGCCACCGCCCGCCATAGCTCGCCGCCGGCATGCTACGGCTAGGCGCTAGCCCAACCATCACCACCACTCGGTCCGCCTCGTCGAGGGGAACACGCCGAGCACCACCTCACCGCCGGCGACCTCGCCGACGGCGAGAATCGTGCGGTCAAACCTCCCTCCCCTGTTTTCTCTCACTGACTGCTAGGCCCCGTTGACCACGCGGACCCACGCGTCAGCCACCCTTGGTCCATGGACCGCGTCTGCGCAGTTTGGGCCGGAGTTTTCAAATGTTTTCCTTTTGTTTTATTTCTAAGAAAAGCTTGTTATTTTTGTGTAGCACGATTTAAAAGTCCAAATGAGGTGCTTTCAGTTTTCGTAGCTTGATCATGAGTAGATCTATCATGGAAAAATATGAAAGTATTTTTGGTGAAAGTTTATATTACTATTTTTATTTAATTCAGTTTATGTGCTTTTGTTGATATAAATGGATTTATATGTTTTCTTGTCGAGTTAATTCATGGTAAAATTTGTGTAGGTTCCTTATCATGTTAAGTACCTGTGAAAAATGTATGAGGCACTATTTGTGTAGAAAAAGTGTCTGTTAGGGTTTAAAGTCCTTTTTGGATGTTTTCTTGGAATGAGTGTTAAGGTGTTTTATATGTAAAAATAAAATATGGGAAAATTTGTGCAGTCTCTGTGTGTGATGTTCCAGTTAGCAAAAATGTTAAGCATAGGTTGTATATGGAAAAATGTGAAGTTGCTGTACAAATATGTTTTTCTGTGTTTCTCTTAGGAAATTCATGTAGAAAAGAATATAATGTTTCTGTTCATGGAACTTCCTTGATAAATATGAAATGTGAAATAAAACCTGGGAAAAATATGAAAATGAGCATGTCACCCTTTTTCTAGTAGGGTTGTAGTTCAAATGCTTTATTTTGGAATAAACTTGTTTTTTTGTTGTACGATTGATAGGTTCATGCTTAGGCAGTGAGTTTTCTACGGTAGAGTGGCAATGAATAGGTGAAGCAAGGAAAAATATGAAACCTGTTGTTTGACACTTTTGATGAGAAGAGTTAGTTCAAAGTACCTTTTGAGCAGTTTATTTCATCTTTTTGTACCTACTGTTCTGTATTTTATCTCTTGCTGGAATTTGGACAGTGAAGTCCAGTTAGAGTTAGTTACCTTCTGTAATTTTTGTGGATTTTTCTGAGTTCAGAAAAATGTACTTGCCGTTCACACTTGAGTTTCTTCAATTTAATAAATAAGAAATAGTGGAAATAATGGCTTTGTTTTATGTGGTAATTAAGTAGTTTTCCTCAATGTCAAAAGTGGTTCAACAAGTTGGCTTTGTTGGTTTGCAAGAAAATGTTTGCAATTCTTACACCATATATCGCACCCCGCATTATTTACTTATTTAATTATGTACCGCATTGCAAATAGGATCGACAGCCCCGGAGCCCAACCAGGAGCCGGAAGTAAACGACGAGCAGGAAATACCGGAGCTGCCCAGGACCGAGGAAGTCGACCCCGAGCCGGATACTAACCTGCCTGAGTGCGCCGCTCACGAGGCCTCAGTCTTTTCCCAAGGCAAGCCCCGGAGCATTCTAAGTCTCCTAGTATTTACAATTAATGTACTTGAGTACTTTTATACTGTGATGCATTAGGTATAGGAGTTGATTGAATCCTACTTGCTGCATTACCATTCCTTGATTATTGATTATTACCTGCCTTGTTATCCTGTTACTTATTTATATGTAGAATTGCTTAGTCTGCTAAATAAAAGTAGTAGTTAAGGATGTTTCCGTAATACCCCTGGTGGGTATTTACCAGATCACGGTTTGCTATATTTGCTATTGTGGAAAAGAACCTGAGTAGTAATGAAATACGGTCAACTGGAACGCAAAGCACAAGTTTGGAAACTTGGGGCAGTCCGTCCGTTGGGTCGTGTAGGTTTGTATCGATGTTGGCCCTCGTTCATTTTTGAACGTGCCCTTTTACTTAGGGATATGTCGGTGTTGTAATGATCGACCCCAAAGCCGGTTAGAAGATGTTCGGGCCGGTCTCAACCCGTGTCGCACCCTCTAGTATGGAAACACGATCTGTCATGGAATGGCCATCGTATAGTTCCAATTGGGTGGTCCGTGCTGTGAGCCACGACGATTACCACCACGAACAAGCATCGAGCGGTTACCCAATGCATGGACCCGACGGAGAAAGTGTGGGTTGGTATTAAAGGTCTTTCACCAGCTGGTTTGGAATTCGATTCGAGTTGTCGTCTCCCCCGGTTAGTGGGAAACTATGGCGAGCTTCACCACGATACAACTCCATGTGATGTTTTAAAGGTTCAACTAAAATGTGGATAAGTCAACTTGATATGGTTATATTATTGCTTGTTAGACTCAAGTGGATGTATTAGTTCAGGTGCAAACCTAGATTAAGAGGTAGGTCTAAACTGACAGCTCATCAAAATCATTAAATAATCCTTCCCTTAATTTTGAGCCTTTCGCAACTAAAGATCCCAGCTCCACCAAAAAGCTTTGCATACCCTTGGTGTCTTTATTTTCAGTTGGATGGGTAAGTCTAGCTGAGTACCTTCCCATACTCAGGGTTTATCCCGTTGTTGCAGATGGCCAGGTGTACTATGGCTATTGTAAGCATTGCCTCTACCCAGTGGAGGGTGATGAGTAGGCCCAAGGCAGGGTCGTCAAGAAGCTTCCCCTTCTCTTTTGCCGGACTTAGACTCCTTGTGGCACACTATCTGAAAAAGGAGGAGTGAGTTGTGTTGAGTTAAGTTATCAAACAATGTTTTATTTGGACCACATGTGTGGTGGTCGTGTTTCAAAACTTATTTAAGCTTCCGCACTTTGAAACTCAGTATTGTAATAACTCTGTTTTAATTTCGCACTCTGATGTTTAAATTCGGTTTCGTTTAACTGTGATGTCTCCTTACGAATGTAATACTTGAACGATGCGATCCTGTATGTTGTACGATGTTTGAAATCCTTCGAGATTTCCGGACTACCGGGGTTATATGGCTTCAAGTACGGGTCGATGTCAAATGTATTTGACTAAGACGGTAGTTTAGTTCTTATAATCAGGACGGTTCCGCGACAGTTTGTAATATTATTTCGTACTCCGATGTATTGAACTATGTGCAACTGTGATGTAACTTGTCGGCATGTTCGCTGAACTAGTACGATCTTGGCCGAATGTTGAAATGATTTGAAATCCTTCGAGATTTCCGGACTACCGGGTTTGTACGAGCTTAAGTAATTGATTGTCTTTGCGATGAGCGGGGATCTCGGTGCTTAATCTGGTATAAATTGGTCGGTTCTGCTACATTGATCTCCCAAGGTAACACAAGCTCATGCCCATAAACTAAATCATAAGGTGAACACTTGGTTGAACTGGCAAGCCATCCTATAAGACCATAAAGTTTCATTGAGTATTGAATGCCACTTCTTCAGATGCTCTCTAATCTTCTACTTAATAATCTTGATTAAAATTTGATTAGAAGCTTTAGCTTGTCCATTGGCTTGGGCATAATATGGAGATGAATTAATCAATTGAAACCTGTACTAGTAGCAAAATCCTCAAACTCCTTTGTCATAAACATCTTTCCTTGATCTGTGGTGATGGACTGAGGAATACCAAATCTGTAAATGACATGTTCCTTGATAAACTCAATTACAGTAGCCGATGAAGTTTCTTTCAAAGGAATAGCTTCAACCCATTTGGTAAAATAATCAGTTACCACTAACATGAATTTATGTCCTTTGCTTGATGATGGAATATTTGGCCAATCAGATCTATTCCCCATCCTCTAAATGGCCATGGCTTTGTTATTGGATTCATAGCTGATGCTGGAGGTTTCTGGACATTACCAAATTTCTGACGTTTTTGACACCCTTTATAATATTTGAAACAATCTTCCAGCATAGTCGGCCAAAAATAACCTGCTATCCTAATCATCCACTTCATCTTATGAGCAGATTGATGTGCACCACAAACTCCCTCATGGATTTCTCCCATCAGGACCTTAGCTTCTTCTCGATTAGTACACAATCAACTATTTTATGATAAAGTTGATCATCAAGAAGAACAAACTTTGTAGCTTTATACCTCAGCTTTCTGGATACTTGTTGTGATGGATCTTTCAAATATTCAATGATCTCAATCCTCCAATCATCATCATCAACGAGCTCATCAGCTAATATTTCAACAATTTGCCGATACCCAGAACCACTTTGAGCCAGTCGATTAGCCTCCTCATTTTGACAACTAGGAATATGCTTAATGACAACAAAAGAGAAAGAATCAAGTAGCTCAAGACATTTTTCATAATGTTTTCTTAATATGTCATCTTTGCATTTATATAGGCCGAGCAATATATTTATTAACTACTAATTGAGAATCACCAAAAATTTCAATAGCCTCGGCCATTACTTCATACAGAAGTTTGAGTCCCTTGAGAACAACATCATACTCAGCTTGGTTATTGGTAGAGGTTGGATCAATTGGAAAAGCATAATCAAAACTGGCCCCTGTGGAGAAACTAGGACAATACCAATACCTCCACCTTGCTTACAGTTAGATCCATCAAAGAATAAAGCCAAAGGAGTAAAATCTAACATTTTAATTTTTTTTTCATGATGATGAGTAATGAAATCAGTTATTACCTGACCTTTAACTGCTTTAGCCGATTCATACCTCAAATCAAATTCTGATAATGCAAGAATCCATTTGCCAATTCTCTCATTCAAAATAGGCATAGATAACATGTGCTTTATCACATCAAACTTTGACACCACCATGCACTCAGAAGATAATAAGTAATGCCAAAGCTTAGTGCATGAAAAGTATAAGTACAGACATAGCTTTTCAGCACGAGAATATCTTGTTTCTAGATCTAATAGTTGTCTGCTTAAATAAAACACTACTCTTTCTTTTCCTTCGAACTCCTGCATTAAGGCTGATCCAATTGTATGATCATCGGCCGCTACGTACAACTTAAAAGGTTTGTTCTTTTGAGAAGGAATTAACACTGGTGGAGACTTCATATACTCTTTAATCTCCTCAAATGCTTTATGTTGTTCATTACCCCACTTGAACTCTTGATCATCCTTTAACTTTAACAGTACTGAGAACGGCAAAATCTTAGTTGACAAATTTGATATAAACCTTCTGATGAAATTGATTTTGCCGATCAGGGATTGTAATTGAGTCTTTGTCGTTGGTGGCACTGCTTTGTCAATTGCATCATAGTTCTTCTGACCAACTTCAATCTCGTTCTCATGTACCATGAAGCCCAAGAATTGTCCAGCTGATACTCCAAATGCATATTTGTGAGGATTCATCCTTAGTCCATGTTTCCTTGCACATTCTAAAGTATCTTTTAGATCCTTAATATGTTCTTGATATCCCTTGGACTTCACAACTACATCATCAATATAGATTTCCACAATTTTGCCGATCAACTCATGAAATATATAATTCATAGCTCTTTGATAAGTTGCACTTGCATTTTTAAGCCCAAAAGTCATGACTACCCACTCATATAAGCCCAAAGCACCAGGACACCTGAATGCAGTCTTATGTATGTATTCTTCTGCCATAAAAATTTGATTAAAACCAGCATTATGTTGGCATTTCGTAGCGTCTCTATCAAGAATAGAGTTAAACCCTATCCCCGATAACGGTGCCAGAAAGCCAGTTGGTATGTGTAACGCATACAGACAAATCTGCAAGTGAAAGGATACCGTTGTAGCTTTCACCCAGGAGTATTCCGAGGTGTCGTATTTATATCCTTAGGGAAGTAATGTGTAAAGATTTTAATAACTGATGATCATGTATCTACTAACTTAGTGTACCGACTACATTAAAGTGGGGGCAAGTGGTAGCATATATGATTGATAGATTAATGATACACCGGAGAACTCCATAAAAAGATAAAGAGCATACTAGCACAGTTGGGAGGTCATTGGAAGAGTTCAAGGTTCCTATATACTTCTCCATTACTGTGGTTCTAATCTAGATCTAACCCAAGGGATTAACTAAAGCAAAGGTCAAGCATAAAGATCACACCAAGTCACTTTGGAGCAGCAGTTCCTTTCCGGTTCTCGAAGAGACTGGGAAGGGGTAACCGAGAGAATGCTGCCAAAAGCTCTACGAAACACCAACCCGAACATGGTGGAATACAAAGGCCTAGTCGGAGCTGTCACCTCCGGGGCTACCACAACTATCCATGGGGTTGGGCGCAACCTCAGGTAATCGATAGTCTAGACACCATGTCTATACTACCGATTACGACTCTAGTCACATATAATAACTAGAGCACTTGGTCGAGCGGAGATCCCATGCCAAGGTGCAAAGCATTAAACTAACCATGCTTTAGCTAAAACATAAGGTAAGAACTAGATAACCATGTAAGCGATTCAAGTAATTAGAGAAGATAAATATATTGAATACTAGAGTCTTACAAAGAAGCGATACAAGATTATACCGATCCTACGAGGACTCCTCCGAAACTTGAGCATCTCTCCCTCACTCTCAACTAGATCTATTCTACTACTACATCTTGGCAATATGATGAAGAGGGCCCCTTGTGGAGTGTATGATTTCTATGAAGATGATTACAAATGATGGAGAGGGCCTCTATATATAGTGGAGGTGGCTTGGCGGAGTGGAGGACCTCTCCTCCTCATTTGGATGGTGCAAAACTGACCTCCAAACAAACCCTCTAAGGTTCATTGATCCTGGACACCTACATAACTGACCTATGCATGGAGGCATGCAACCGATTGCAAAAGGTAGGCCCTAGGGGCGCCTATGGCGGTTCGGCCGCACCAGGGGTGCGGGCCCACCCCTGGCACCACCTCTGGCCACCGACCTTCTCATGTGGGTCGTTGGTTGGGCCTGGATGCCTCCCATGTGGGTTGTTAGCCCAGATTTGATGTTTAGTTTGCGGATACATGGTTGTATGCCGGATCTTGAGATGATGAGTGATTGTCAACTGGTATGATGCGCATGTTCTTTGGCCTGTGTTGTGCAGGTGTCGAGCTCGGAGACGGTAATCGAAGGCAAGGTGAAGGTCAAGTAGAGAAGTGTCGTGTCGATGGACCCGGAGCGGTGAAGGGCGGACGTGAGGCTTGGACTGACGGACCGATGGCCTGAGGATCAGCCACGGTGGCTGACAGCCTGGGACAGCGACAAGTGAAGACTTGCGGGTGGACGAGGTGCACGGGCGGTGCATCCCTCTGCGACGTCGATTTGCTGGTTGAGCCACAGAAAAACCACCGAGTGGACGGTTTCTAGGTTTGGACCTCAAAACCTAGGTGTAGCCGGTTTTTGAGTTTGGGCCACAAAACTCGGGCTGAGGACGGTTTCCAGGTTTGGGCCTCAAAACCTGGGTGCTGGTGGGTTTCTGAGTTTGGGCCACAAAACTCCGCCGATGGACGAAAGGTTTCCCGGTTTCATCCTCAGAACCGGGGGGAGGTCCAGGAAAGGGACAGATGGGGAGTGGCGGCACGTGGCGGCATCCGGTGAGGTTGTGTCGAGGAGTGGAGGACTTCTCCTCCTCATTTGGAAGGTGCAAAATCGACCCTCCAAGGTTCATTGGACCTGGACACCTACATAACCGACCTATGCATGGAGCATGCAACCGACTGCAAAAGGTGGCCCCGAGCGGTGCCCGTGGCGGTGCGGGTGCACCGCGCACCCCTTGTAACATCCCGCCTCCACAAGGCCGCGCCCACTTACATCTGGCAGCTTTTCTAGGACATAAACTTCCCTCACAGACCAACACCAGTGTTTTCTACACACTTTGTCCTTACTCGTGCGCACCTGGGAAGAACTTCCCGGTCGGTCACCCATCCCTAAATTTCTCTAGGTCAAACACGCTTAACTTTAGAGTTCTTTGGAGATGGGCTTCCAAAAAAGAAGTTGCAACTTGTTGGTATGAGTATCCTATTATTCCCATTAAGCCCTGAGACGGGATGTCACATCCTCACCCCCTTAAGAGATCGACGTCCTCGTCGATCAACCCCAAGCCAAGAACGTCATCTCTTGGCCACGTCCATGTGTCAAGTGCCAGCACATGTGCCATGTTATGCGACCACTCTGGGTCCACCCCAACCATGCGCACCATGCCTGTGCAACTGTTACACACGCACCCATGAAACCGCGAGAGTCGGTTTTGATACCATTCCGTAACGTCTCGCCTCCACGAGGCCAGGCCCACTTACATTTGGTAGCTTTTCTATGACATAGACTTCCCCCACGTCCATGTGTCCAGTGCCAGCACATGTGCCATGTTATGCGACCACTCTGGGTCCACCCCAACCATGCGCACCGTGCCTGTGCAACTGCGACACACGCACCCATGAAACCGCGAGAGTTGGTTTTGATACCATTCTGTAACGTCTCGCCTCCACGAGGCCAGGCCCACTTACATCTGGTAGCTTTTCTATGACATAGACTTCCCTCACAGACCAACACCAGTCTTTTCTACGCACTTTGTCCTCACTCGTCCGCACCCGTGAAGAACTTTCCGGTTGGTCACCCATCCCTAAATTTCTCTAGGTCAAGCACGCTTAACATTAGAGTTCTTTGGAGATGGGCTTCCGAAAAAGAAGTTCAAGTTGTTGGTATTGAAAGGACCGTGACGCCTAAGAGGGGGGGGTGAATTAGGCAACTTAAAACTTCTACTCTAAACTATGGCCTCTAATTTCCACCTAAGCAAAACCTATGCAAGAAAGTAAACTATCTAATGTGCAACTAAGGTTTTGCTAAGTGTGTTTGCTATCTCTACCGCAAAAGGAGTTATGCAACCTAGTTTCCAAACCTATCAACTAGCAAGAGTGAGCTAGGAAGGGTAAAGCACATAAACAAGGTAGCAATGTAAATGCGGAAGCTAAAGAGTGTGATAGAGATGCAAACTCCCGTCGATGACTCCGGTATTTTTACCGAGGTATCGAGAAGCGCGCAAGCTTCCCCCTAGTCCTCGTTGGAGCCCCTCGCAAGGAATCCCTCGCAAGGGCCAAGCTCCCGGTCGGGTAACTCCGTGGATAGCTCCGGTCTTCCCCACGCGCAAGTGGGTCTCCGGTTAAGCCACTCGTGGCAAAGCCTCTCCCGGATGCTCTCCGCCGTCTTCACTATCAAGTTTTCGGCCGAAGCGCCGCGGGTCTTGTTCCCTTCGGTACACGGAGGCGGCCACACCACAAACTCGGTTGGTGTGATCTCGCAAGACTACAAGCCCCGCCGATGTACAACCACGGTGCGCGCAAGCACCGGTAGATGAGAGGTTTTCATCCTCACTAAACACTAGGCCTAACACCTAGAGCAAGCGCAAAGCAGTGGTCTAACTAGCTTAAGCACTTCGCAAAGCACCTCTACTAATCACCTAGTATATCTCTTAAGCACTTTGGTGGCTAGAGCAACTAAATATGTGTCTACACACTTGGTACACTTCCTTGAGCTCCAACCTCATGTTTTTGGCCGGCCATGGGGGTATTTATAGAGCCCCAAGCAAATAGAGCTGTTGGGCAAAGAGATGCACTTTTCAGACATCGACCGGACGCACTCACGTCCTGACCGGACGCTTCCGGTCACTCACAACGGCTAGTTGGCCGCCAGCACAGGCACTGATCGGACTCTGGCATGAGTCCGGTCGCAGACGACCGGACACGTCCGATCACGATTTTGTGCCTCTGGAACCTCTCTGTGTTCGATCGGACTCTGCTGAGCTCCAGCGTCCGGTCAACGTCGTAGCGTCCGGTCACGCTGCCACGTTGATGAACAGTCGCATCGTCGCGTCCGGTCCAACTGGCATAGCGTCCGGTCGCTTTTGATGTGGCGCTGTTGGCTGGGTGAACTGACCGGACGCATCCAGGCCAGCGTCCGGTCACTGCGAAACAGCGTCCGGTCACTCCTTTCTTCTTTGTTTCTTCGCGGTTCCTTGCGCCGTCTTGGTTCCGTTCTTGTGCCTTGGACTTTGCTTGATCTTGAGAGTCTTCTATTAAGCTTCAAATGTCTTGCTTGAGGTGTTGATCATCGGATCACCACTTAGCCTTTGTCCAAGTCACACTTGCACCCTATTGGACTACAAAACAAACACTTGCAAACGCATTAGTCCAATTTGGTTATGTTGTTCATCAAACACCAAAATCCGAAGTTAAATGGTCCGAGGTCCATTTTCCTTACAATCTCCCCCTTTTTGGTGATTGATGACAACACGACCAAAACAAGCAAATAGAAGATACAAAGTTTAAAATGCAATCTACTTGCTAGGATGCAATCTAAAGGCAAGATCATATGATGTTTAAAAGATACCAAATTGAAATACATTTCTTCTAGCATATCTTGCCCTTGCCATAGAGTTCCTCTTTGTGACTTTATGGATTAAGACTCCCCATGACTCCATAAATCACTTCCTCCCATTTTGAACCATTCCCATAACCATAGAATTTTTGAAAATTTGATTTTGGTTATTTTGTTTGTTTTAGTTTGGGCTTGATTTTGGTCCCTACATTCCCCCCCTTTGGAATCAAACACCGAAAAGGAAGACATTAAAGCTGTAGAAAGGAAACATTATATAAGCTAAACTCCCCCTAAGTATATGCATACATATGATGTAAGGCTAAAGCATATGCATAACCGACAAAATAAAGCATAAAGGAGTTTAAACTATATAATGTATGGAGAGAGCATATAAGAGTATCAAAGTGAAATCAACATAAGGTTATTAGGAAAACCATATGTAGATACCAAATGACTTCTCATCACATATGATGCTTGTCTCCGGGAACTCCATTTTCCTTGCAATGAGACTACTACACACATGATAGACTTGAAAGTAGTGTTAGTCTCAAAGTTTCCAAATTGTAGAGTAAACTCCCCTAAAAGGTGTGCATACAAGTTGGAATACTTGTGGGAGACATGCACATTGACTTGTAAGGTCAAACTATCATTTTCCATATTGATATTACAACAATGTGACATCAATTGAAGATGGTAATTGAGGTAGTTTATCTATAATTTGGACTTTGGCACATATAAGATAAATACAAAGTAAAAGAAGCTATGTGCCGTGCTTCTAACCAATTAAACCATGTAGAATTGCTCTAAGAATGAGAATGATACCGAGCAAAACTACCATATGATAAGCCTAATTTGCATGACTAAAGATATGAACATACCAATGCAAACATAGGCAATGAAAGGAACTAGATTCTGAAAGAAATTGCAAGGCATTATATCAAATGAAAGTAATTGCAAGAATTTAAATCTAGTTACCTAACATGGGAAGGGGAACTTGGGTCCATAGTACCCACTAACATACTTGGCAATGGCATGATCAAATGTGATGCACCCCATGATATGCACCCAAAACTTTGCCAAGTCTCCAAATTCCCCGAAGCCAAATTGGCAACTCATTTCCCTTTTGGGACCCAAACCTTTTTGGTGCTCTTCATGGTTGAGATGATGTCCTTAGGCACCCAAATACGTTTGGCCCCATTGTTGGCTTGCTTGTTCACCTTGATGGCCACCACCTTGTCATTCTTCTTCTTCTTCAAAAGATAAGGTGTGGAGGCCTTCTTGTTCACCTTGTTGGTGTAGGTGTTGGAGAGCTTGCTTGTTTGCTTTTTGTTTTTCTCTTTCTTCTTTTTCCCCCATGCTTCACCTTGCACTCATAGGACTTGTGGCCTTCCTTGTGGCAAAGGTAACAAACCACGGTTTGCTCCTCATCAAGCTTCTTCACTCCCTTGTTGGTGTTATCTTGATGAGTTCGGGTTTGCTTCGCCTTGCCTTTTGCTTGGGTCAAGTCCTTGGTGAGGCGAGCCACTTCTTGCTTTAGTAGCTCATTCTCCATTGCAACTTCTTGTGTACATGTTTCTACAATGACACTCTCAACACAAGCTTGTTTGCACATGGGTGAGTCTAAATCATGTAAATCAATGCAAGAAGTAGAGGCATCCTTTTTAGGCATATTAAAGATTGATTTTCCAATTTTAGGTGCCTCGTTGGAGTATGCTCCGATGGTTTCAAGATTAGCAACTTTATTAGTTAGCTCATCACAATGTTTGCACATAATTTCCATTCTGGCAAGCAAACTTTTATAAGCATCTTGTGTGCTAGCTAACTTTGCTTTTAGTTTTTCATTTTTCTTAGCAAGATGCTCATCATTACTTGTGCTATCATATGCGCTTATACTAGCCTCAAGTTTCTCAATTTTATTAGATAGCTCAACATTTATGTTTGAAAAAGTTTCATATTGGTCTAGCATAGCATTGTAGGCTTGTTGAGAACTATCTAATTTTTCTTTTAAGATATTAATCTTCTTTTGTTGGCTAGTACAAGCTTTAGCATATTTAAGATTATCTTGCACAAGTTGATTGTAAGAAGGTAGCTCATCATCACTATCACTATCACTATCTCTATCCCTATAACTAGAGATAGGGCTTGTGTTACCTCGTGCCATAAGGCACATACGTGAGGAGCTTGATGATGAGTGCTTGCGGCCATGTCTCTTGTGACGGGCTTCATCATCACTTGATGAATCATCCCATGTCTTGATGGTGGTGAGAGCTTTGGCCTTGCATCCCTTCTTTTTCTTGTCATTGGTGCGGGCTTTTGTTTTGGACAATCTTCCACAAAGTGCCCTTTCTTGCCACATCTATAGCAACCCTTTTTTCTTTGCTCTCTTCTTTGATTGGTGAAGAGGCAATCTTCTATGGTGATGGGCACACCCTTGACATTGAGCTTACGGATCATCCTCTTCACTCCTTTCATGAGCTTGATTGTTTCTTCTTCATCTAAGGAGGAGTCGGATGAGGTGGAGGCTTGATCATCATCACTTGATTCTTCATCTGCATCATCCTCTTCTTCACTTGAGGAGCTTGAGCTTGTCTCAACTTGCTTTTTGCCCTTCATCTTTTTGTGCTCACATGAGAGAGCAATGTCTTTGCTTGATGAAGTGGCTTCTTCTTGACCCATCTTGTGTGACATCTCAAATGCCACCAATTTGCCAATGACAATGGCCAGGGTCATGGTGCTCAAGTCCTCCATATTGTGGAGGATGGTGATGATGGTTGCATATTTGTTCTTTGGAAGAACGGAGATGATCTTCCTCACAATATCCGCATCACCTAGCTTTGTAATTCCTATAGAATGGAGCTCATTGATAATTAGATTCAAACGAGAATACATATCATGAACAAGCTCATTATCATTCATTTTAAAGGAATCATAACTTGTTTTTGTTAGGTGATGTTTTTGCTCACGTACATTACTTGTACCATCATGGAGCTCATGTAGCTTTAACCAAATTTCATGAGATGTTTGCAAAGTAAAAACTTGGTTGAAGACATCCATGCTAATAGACTCAAACAAGCAATTTTTAGCTCTAGCATTAAGATGAATTTCTTTTTCATCACATGCGGTAGGCTTCTCGGGATTCTTAATGGGTTTCATCCCGTCGCGGGTAACTCTCCAAACACCTAGATCAACGGCTTCTAAAAAGCAAGCCATTCTAGCACTATAGTAGGGAAACTTAGTGTCGTCAAAGTGTGGAGGCCTAGAGGTATCCATCCCAACCTCTCTTAGGGGCGTCGGCTCGAAGGCGATTAAGCCAAGAGTCCACAAGAGAGCCAACCGGCTCCAATACCAATTGAAAGGACCGTGACACCTAAGAGGGGGGGGTGAATTAGGCAACTTAAAATTTCTACTCTAAACTATGGCCTCTAATTTCCACCTAAGCAAAACCTATGCAAGAAAGTAAACTATCTAATGTGCAACTAAGGTTTTGCTAAGTGTGTTTGCTATCTCTACCGCAAAAGGAGTTATGCAACCTAGTTTCCAAACCTATCAACTAGCAAGAGTGAGCTAGGAAGGGTAAAGCACATAAACAAGGTAGCAATGTAAATGCGGAAGCTAAAGAGTGTGATAGAGATGCAAACTCCCGTCGATGACTCCGGTATTTTTACCGAGGTATCGAGAAGCGCGCAAGCTTCCCCCTAGTCCTCATTGGAGCCCCTCGCAAGGAATCCCTCGCAACGGCCAAGCTCCCGGTCGGGTAACTCCGTGGATAGCTCCGGTCTTCCCCACGCGCAAGTGGGTCTCCGGTTAAGCCACTCGTGGCAAAGCCTCTCCCGGATGCTCTCCGCCG
Organism: Coix lacryma-jobi var. lacryma-jobi; assembly: GCA_009763385.1. Classification (NCBI taxonomy): domain Eukaryota; kingdom Viridiplantae; phylum Streptophyta; class Magnoliopsida; order Poales; family Poaceae; genus Coix; species Coix lacryma-jobi. The sequence goes on from CM019829.1 coordinate 73,923,544, forward strand.
TCTTCACTATCAAGTTTTCGGCCGAAGCGCCGCGGGTCTTGTTCCCTTCGGTACACGGAGGCGGCCACACCACAAACTCGGTTGGTGTGATCTCGCAAGACTACAAGCCCCGCCGATGTACAACCACGGTGTGCGCAAGCACCGATAGATGAGAGGTTTTCAACCTCACTAAACACTAGGCCTAACACCTAGAGCAAGCGCAAAGCAGTGGTCTAACTAGCTTAAGCACTTCGCAAAGCACCTCTACTAATCACCTAGTATATCTCTTAAGCACTTTGGTGGCTAGAGCAACTAAATATGTGTCTACACACTTGGTACACTTCCTTGAGCTCCAACCTCATGTTTTTGGCCGGCCATGGGGGTATTTATAGAGCCCCAAGCAAATAGAGCTGTTGGGCAAAGAGATGCACTTTTCAGACATCGACCGGACGCACTCACGTCCTGACCGGACGCTTCCGGTCACTCACAACGGCTAGTTGGCCGCCAGCACAGGCACTGATCGGACTCTGGCATGAGTCCGGTCGCAGACGACTGGACGCGTCCGGTCACGATTTTGTGCCTCTGGAACCTCTCTGTGTTCGATCGGACTCTGCTGAGCTCCAGCGTCCGGTCGACGTCGTAGCGTCCGGTCACGCTGCCACGTTGATGAACAGTCGCATCGTCGCGTCCGGTCCAACTGGCATAGCGTTCGGTCGCTTTTGACGTGGCGCTGTTGGCTGGGTGAACTGACCGGACGCATCCAGGCCAGCGTCCGGTCACTGCGAAACAGCGTCCGGTCACTCCTTTCTTCTTTGTTTCTTCGCGGTTCCTTGCGCCGTCTTGGTTCCGTTCTTGTGCCTTGGACTTTGCTTGATCTTGAGAGTCTTCTATTAAGCTTCAAATGTCTTGCTTGAGGTGTTGATCATCGGATCACCACTTAGCCTTTGTCCAAGTCACACTTGCACCCTATTGGACTACAAAACAAACACTTGCAAACGCATTAGTCCAATTTGGTTATGCTGTTCATCAAACACCAAAATCCGAAGTTAAATGGTCCGAGGTCCATTTTCCTTACAATCTCCCCCTTTTTGGTGATTGATGACAACACGACCAAAACAAGCAAATAGAAGATACAAAGATTAAAATGCAATCTACTTGCTAGGATGCAATGCAAAGGCAAGATCATATGATGTTTAAAAGATACCAAATTGAAATACATTTCTTCTAGCATATCTTGCCCTTGCCATAGAGTTCCTCTTTGTGACTTTATGGATTAAGACTCCCCATGACTCCATAAATCACTTCCTCCCTTTTTGAACCATTCCCATAACCATAGAATTTTTGAAAATTTGATTTTGGTTATTTTGTTTGTTTTAGTTTGGGCTTGATTTTGGTCCCTACATTCTCCCCCTTTGGAATCAAACACCGAAAAGGAAGACATTAAAGCTGTAGAAAGGAAACATTATATAAGCTAAACTCCCCCTAAGTATATGCATACATATGATGTAAGGCTAAAGCATATGCATAACCGACAAAATAAAGCATAAAGGAGTTTAAACTATATAATGTATGGAGAGAGCATATAAGAGTATCAAAGTGAAATCAACATAAGGTTATTAGGAAAACCATATGTAGATACCAAATGACTTCTCATCACATATGATGCTTGTCTCCGGGAACTCCATTTTCCTTGCAATGAGACTACTACACACATGATAGACTTGAAAGTAGTGTTAGTCTCAAAGTTTCCAAATTGTAGAGTAAACTCCCCTAAAAGGTGTGCATACAAGTTGGAATACTTGTGGGAGACATGCACATTGACTTGTAAGGTCAAACTATCATTTTTCATATTGATATTACAACAATGTGACATCAATTGAAGATGGTAATTGAGGTAGTTTATCTATAATTTGGACTTTGGCACATATAAGATAAATACAAAGTAAAAGAAGCTATGTGCCGTGCTTCTAACCAATTTGGTTATGTTGTTCATCAAACACCAAAATCCGAAGTTAAATGGTCTAAGGTCCATTTTCCTTACAGGTATGAGTATCCTATTATTCCCATTAAGCCCTGAGCCGGGATGTCACACCCCTGGCACCGCCTCTGTCCACTGACCTTCTCATGTGGGTCCTTGGTTGGGCCTGGATGCCTCCCATGTGGGTTGTTAGCCTAGATTTGATGTTTAGTTGGGCTTCTTCTTTATTTCTTGATTTCACGCCTTGTCGGAAAGCGTATTCTTCTTGCCTTTTCCTTGGTATTCTTTGATTACTCCTGCAAGACAAGTGAATCACCAAAACTTGTGGAACATGTTAGATATAAAAGCCCTAATTCTAGTTTGGTGATCATTTCATGTGAGAGATGGCAGTTATAAATAGACAATAAGGACTGCCAACAAGCTCCCCCACACTTACTCTTTGCTCATCTTCGAGCAAACCAAAATGTGATTATGAAGCATGACTTCAAAAAGATATGATGCTAGCATAAAAATTACTCCATATCATTCCTTGTACGTGTGGATTTTAGAGTGTCTATCATGTCGCCTTGAGCGGTTGAAAAGTGGAACAGCTGAGACACCAAGTCATCACTTTCCCTTTATGAAGCATACTTAGAGTTTTTGTTGTAACTTTTTTTAAATGAAAACTTAGCTCATACTTCTCCTCAATTGGTACTCTCATGTCACTCAATGGTATATCTATCCTTACCAAAGGCATTTTGAATTTGCCTTCTTTTTTAGCCTACCATCTAAAAAGGCTTATGTGGAGCTTTGGGTAGGGATAAAAAGAGAGGCATACTCAAATCACATGATATTGCTATGTCAAAACCGGATCCAAGGAGATGCAAGTCATACACTTTGATCAAGATGTGCAAGTGTGTGAAAATATTTAGTGGCTACCCTAATTATATTTTTCTCCTTGAAACATCATCTCTTTTGTTGAACTTGTGAGAACATATGCTCAGGATGACATGGGCTATCTTTTTCTTCTTTTTTCATCTTTTTTTGGGTGGGTATCGAGATACCCCTAATTCTACTTCGGACACTTGTCTATTTTTTTTCATATCATAATTTTTTTCTGGTGGGTATGGAGATACCCCTAATTCTACTTCGGACACTTGTCCATTTTTTTATATACCCTTTTTTCTCTCTCTTTTTTTTGCATAGCCCATGCCTCCTTCACATTTTTTTTTGAAGTTCAAAAGAGATCAGAACTTGGAGCTTTATTCCTATAAAATATTTTTTTTTATTCATTCCCAGTGTAGGAATAGAACATTTTTGGTTGGATGGAAAAAGACATGTTGTTGCGCAACTCTCAGTGTAAGAGTTGACATTATTATAGTTGGGTGTTCGTGAATCTTGATCATGGGTGCATGAAAAGAATCTCAACAAGGGTCACAACAATTTGACAAAGCTCAACATGATAACAAGCAGCAAATGTTTTAAATATTTTGCAATGTGTAGAATCATATGGCTCTGGTAGGATATTTAATCATTGAGGAGAAGTATTTGCTATAAATTTTTAAAGTTTTATCAAAACAGAAATTCTGCAAGAGCTTACATAAAAAGAAAGGATTTCTTTAGTCTTGACATATCTCAGTTTACAACAACTTAGTTTACATGTTTTCCTAAATAAGATGTGTCCACAAGCAACAAGTATATGAACTAGGAATAAACTTTATACTGACCAATCTTTATAAAGACAAGTTCATAATTTGGCAAGATTTTATTTTTTTATTTTTTAAGTTTGATTAGCATGGTTGACATTTTTGAACATAATCAAACTTTATAAGAGCATGACATGAGTGAGAGTATGGAGTGTAAACCACCGTGCCCGAGAGATGGAGTGGAAGGGTCGGGTCCCCCACACTTAGACTTTTATGTCACTTGACACTAAAAGCCAAGTGTGAATGTTGGAGCATCTCCTGAGTATGTAGTGTGTCACTCATGTCTATAGACATTGTTCGTCCTTCGTTCATGTAATTATTAGTGGCAAAGAATACCAGAAGGGAACCTTGTCTAATTCGAAGATGTTTATTTATTTATTTGTTAGAGTTAGGGAGATTTTATTAGAACATAAGGTCCTCACTTTATTTTTATTAAAGACTCGGTTATTGGGTTTATTTTAAAAAGGAAATATTTTTTCAATTATATATTTTTTAAAAGGATTTTTTTAAGGATTTTTAAGAAGGAATTGATGCATAAGTAAATCTTTTGAAAATAAGGTTAAAACAAATTTATTATGCAAAGTATTTTTTCCAAAGGGGAAATTGTTTTTTGTTTTAATATGGAAAATATATTGGTTAAAAATTAAACATGCAAAAATTCAAATTAAAAGTTGCATATAAATCAAATATGAGATACATACCGATTTACCTGTCGGCAAGGGCTCATCTTTTTGAGTCCATTGAGCAAGACTTCTCCATTGACTTCTGTTTGATTTGGAATCATCCCATCTTCGAGATGGAGAAGGATGATTGTGCTTCTTATGTCCCCCATGCCATCATGATGTTTGAGTTGCTTTGGCTTGGCGGGCGCTTGATTTTTATATATTTTTTTCTTTGATCAACGGTTTCATCCCTACATAAGGTTAGTGAACAAACATACCCGAGGGATTTTACAAAGGTTTAGAAATGATAATGGTTGAAGTTATGAGATGAAGACTTCAATGCCAATGAAAGATTGTTGTTTGGGTTTTAGCAAATAGAGCCCATTTGTTTTTTTTGGTTTGAAACCTTTGTTCATTCAAAGTTCGCCAAATGAAATTTGAAATACCTCCGTTATGAATTCCTCTCAAGAACCTACCCTTATGAATTTGATGATTCCTGCAAGGGTTAGTCCACACATACAACCAAGGTCTATACTAGTAGTTTTAGTTCAAAAATCAAACTAGACTCCATGTCCAATTTGATTCAGGTAGGCAAATTAACCTAAGCACCATGCTTAATTTAACAAGCCTATAGATACATGATCATTGCATCCAAACTTCAAACTAAGCACCATGCTTAATTCAAACGATGTATGACCAACATCCAAACCAAAACATATTAGAATAGAAAAAGGTAGCATGTAAATGATGAACATGAGATTCATTCATACGAGAGCCAGAACATTGAATGATGGATCAAAGAACCATTTTTTATGCAATGCAGATGCAAATAGGATAAGTGAATGCAGTTCAAATAAACATGCCATGGATTTGAAAAGGGAATCTAATCAAGCGAGTGATATGCATGCAAATCTAGGCTCTAGCTTTTTCCTCGTAGCGCGAACCATCTAACGGTGTCATATCAACTTGCAAAGCCAACATATGATCCGAGATGATCCTATTTCACATTCGTCTACTACAAAGCTAGACTAAGAGCACTAAATAGATAGATAACAATGAAATTGTGATCTACCTAGTCTAGGCATGGCGCCCGAATACAGCTCAAAGACTAGGAGCCACCCAAAGAAAGCACTAGATATGATGAAATAAACAAACATGCAGTGTTGAAAAGAAAATAACAATGAAAATATTTATATTGGTTCTCACATACCTTGATCGATTCATCACTCGCAATCTATGATTGGATTATGAGTGATGTGGTGTAGTCATTGCGGATACATGGGTGTATGCCGAGTCTCGAGTGATGAGTGATTGTCAACTGGGATAATGCGCATGTTCTTTGGCTTGTGTTGTGCAGGTGTTGAGCACGGATACAGTGATCGAAGGCAAGGTGAAGGTCAAGTAGAGAGGTGCCGTGCTAATGGACCGAGAGTGGTGAAGGGCGGACGTGAGGCTTGGACTGAGGAACCGGTGGCCTGAGGATCAGTTGTGGTGGCAGACAGCGTCGATAGCGACGAGCGGAGACTTGCAGGGGCACAGTGTTGCTCGGGTCGAGGACCTGGGGACATGTGTCGGTGGACGGGGTGCACGGGCGGTGCATGCCCTCTACGGCTCGGTTTGGTGGTTGAGCCACAGAAAAACCGCCGGTGGACGGTTTCCAGGATTGGGCCACAAAACCTGGGTGTGGACGGTTTCCAGGTTTGGGCCACAAAACCTGGGTGCTGCGGGTTTGCCGAGTTTGGGCCTCAAAACTCGGGTTGAGGACGGTTTCCAGGTTTGGGCCTCAAAACCTGGGGGCTGCGGGATTCTGAGTTTGGGCCACAAAACTCAGGCGATAGAAGGCTGGTTTCCCGGTTTGGGCCTCAAAACCTGGGGTTGATCGTGAAGGCTGGTTTCCTGGTTTGGGCCTCAAAACCAGGGCCGGAGTCCGTGAAAAGGACAAGCAGAGCGGTGGTGGCACGTGGCGGCAATCGGTGAGGTTGCGTCGAGGCAACGCTACCAGTTGTGCGGGCGTGGCCGTCGGATCACCACCTACCACGAATTGGTCCAGAATAACCCTAGGGTTTAGCTGGTTCACTCTGTAATTAGTTAGGGGTAGAGTGGGAACTAGAATTAGGATAATTAGGGGGAGACACCCACCTCCCAAATCATCTCAGTCATTTGCTCTTTGTTTTCTAGGTTTTCCTACTCTCCCAATCCCCTGCTATAGCAACTGAGATCCACAGAGAAGACAATCATACCTCTGTGGTCATGAGATTTTGAGGAAGTGAGACCGTAATCTCACTGTTGTAGCGTGTGGTAGCCACACGGTTGCAAATTCGTGGTTGTGATTTGCGTTTTTGTGTTGTTCTTCGCGGGTTGCTTTTCTCCATGATTTTCTCGGTGATCGATCTCTCTACTCGATGCGTCTCTTTCGATTCCGTTTGAACTGAGTTGTTCGAGATCGTGAGGCACTTCTTTCCACTGAAGGAATTCACCTCTAACCTCACGAGCTAGTAGATCAGTCGATTTTTGTTTTGAATCGAGTTTTGCTCCTTTTCCCCCGAATTCTTTTGATTCACCAATTTGGAGTTAGGTTTGAGCAATGATCTCTTTGGGATAGCTCACTAACCTCCTTGGAACACCTCATACCAAGTCTAATCCTTAGAGCTTTTGATTCGGAGGAGATCGGGTTGAATCCGTGAAAGAACGTTGTTGTTTCGGGGGCATCAGACGCTTTGTTCGTGACCATCGGACGCTGAGTTCATACCAGTGGATGCGTCCGGTGCCACGTGTCATCTGACAACATTTTTAAGGAGCATCGGACGCTGACCATCGGAGCATTCGTTGCCATCAGACGCGTCCGGAGGTCAAGCATCGGACGCTAGGGTTCCACTGTAGCCAGCGTCCGATGCCTGTCCAGTAAGATTCCAGACAGGCTCATTTTGCATCGGACGCGTCCAGTGCGTGACCATCGGATGCAGTCCAGCGTCTGATGCTGTGTCTTTAGCACGTTTTCTTCCACGGCTTGTTCCTCCGTTGTCGGTTTTGAATTCCGTCTTTTGCTTTGGGTTTCTAGAGTTGTGTAGTGTCTCGTTGTGCTTCTTGGAAGCATCCACCCTACATCTAGGGTTGTGGACACTTGCAATCTCTTGGTTTGCTCTTGGGGTTGATTCTCGGAACAGTAGCAACAAGTTTCTAAAAAGAAATTTGAAGCTCCCATTCACCCCCCCTTAGGTCGCTTTCTGGTAGCACTTTTGGTCCTTCAATTGGTATCGAAGCGGGTTAAGGATCTTCCAACTTAGGCGGATCCAGATCCACAGAAGGCGACATGGATCGTGGCGTGGGCAAACCGCCGTTCTTTGATGGGACGAACTATGCGTATTGGAAGATACGTATGTCGGTCTATCCTCAGAGTTTGGGTGCTTCCATTTGGGATATTTGCAACTCTGCAGATAAAGTGGTCTTGGCTGCTCGTGCTACTCAGCATCAGATCGATGAGCACGATGCCAATAGCCGAGCCCGTAATGCTCTTTTCTCATGTTTGAGCATGACGGAGTTTGATCGCATTTCTCACCTCGCTACGGCTCGGGAGATTCGAGTCGCATAAGCGGGAGTACGAGAACTTTCGACACATGCCTGGCGAGAGCATAGAGAGTTTATTCGCTCACTTTTAGGTGATTGTCAACAGGATGAGGGCTAACAAGCAGCTGTTGCCTTTCGGCGATCATGAGAGGGCTTTGAAGCTTTTACACACTCTCGATCGGTCGGTGTGGGATTCCAAGGTTCAGGCGATCATCGAATCGCCTAACTATGAGACCCTCACATGCGACGAGCTCTTCAGTAAGCTCAAGTCCAGTGAGATCGATGCCATGGCGAGGCTTCTTATGAAAATCCTTCTGGCCCGTCGATGGCTTTGCTTTCTGGCTCTTCTGCTAACCCCTCTGGAGGATTTGCACTTTCTTCTCTTCTTTCTGTCACAGAGGAGCAGCTAGAGTTCATGGGGGATGACGAGCTAGCTTTGCTCGCCAACCGGTTCTCGCGGTTCCACAACAATCGCACGAACCGTCGCCACGGAGGAGGACGCTCTGAATGCTTTGAGTGCGGCGACCCCAATCACTTCATCGCCAACTGTCCGAAGAAGAACAAGCAAGCATTTGGGAAGGGCGATCATGGGCACAAGTACGACTCCGGCAAGCGCAAGGAGAAGTACGTCCCTGCGAAGTACAAGCGGAAGGGCGGCTTCAACAAGGAGTACATCAAGAAGAAGTAGATGGAGAAGGCCCATGTTGAGCAGCGTGCTTTGTTCGCCACGCTCAGTGACGTCGACGACTCGAATGAGGACTCCACTTCCTCAAGAGACGACGAGCCGGAGAAGAAGAAGAAGATCGAGGACAAGCTGAACGGTCTCTGCTTCTTCGCCGACAACGAGGGCTTCTGCACCATGGCCCTCGGCAAGGAGGTCGACAACCAGCTGGAGGACACCCCTCGGAACGACGACGATGACGACGACACCTCCCAGGTATCTCAGGCCCTTGACGAGCTTTCTACTGAGGTCGAGAAACTTATTGCCGCCCTTCTTAGTCAAGATAAGGTGCTTTGGCGTGCTGCTAGAGAGCGGAAGGAGTTTAGGCAAAAGTGGGAGGATACAGTGAAGGAGCTTGAGTTTGCCAAGTCCACCGTAGTTGTCTCTGAGGAGGGTGAGTGCGAGATGTGCACCAAGCACATGACTGACCTTCTCACTTTGAGGAGTAAGTATGTTGCTTTGGTTGGAGAGGTGGATGAGCTTAAAGCTAGATCCTCAGTGCTTGGTGCGTGCAAGTCTTGTGCAGGCTTGCAATCCGAGTTGGCAGAGAAGAATGCCAAGATTGTGTCTCCTTAGAAGGCCAGCTCGGGTAGCACTTGTGTGTCTAGGTGCGCTTTGTGTGAGGGCTTGGAGATGGAGATAGCCAATGTGAAGCATGACAAGGGGCAAACCGAGGAAGAAAACACATACCTTCGGACCATCTTGTCATGGGTGTCTTGTGGTGAGCCGCAGCTTGGGATGATGATTGCCCAATTCAAGCGTGCTGCTGGAGGTCCAGGTGTAGGTTTTGCTCAGGGTGTTGATGTTTCATCTTTTGGCAAGATTGGAGAGTCGAGTGGTCTAAACCCGTGTGAGAAGCCCAACTCCACCACTACTCCCAAGCTTACCAAGATTCCACCCAAATAGCCTATCAAGGCGAACACCAAGGATGGAGTGTTTGTTGAACCTCCGAGAGCTCCACCCAAGAAACAAACATGGGCTCCAAACCAAACCACCTCAAAAACAAGTTGGACACCATGCCACCTATCCAAGAGGAGCTCATGCCACAGAAAGGCAAAGTGATCCACACCCACTATCGTGAGTACCAACAACCACCTATGAGAGCGATGAGGTACCATTGTGAGCACTGTGGGAGAGATGGACACTTGAGGGAGTTCTGCTTTCGGCGCAAGAGAGATGAGCGTCGTGCCAGGGAGATGAACAATGCGGACATGTACCATCCTTTCCATGATGTACATGTGCCGAATGTTCAGAGGAGAGCTGCTAGGCCTAGAGGTATAGTGCCTCAAGGTCCTAGGCCTCAGGGAGGTGTTGCCCTGCGGGATCCTGGTTTTGCAAGATACGGACCCCGTGGCGGTGGCTTTGTTGAGCATTTCCCTCCACTGCGTTTTGTGTATCGCGATGAACGCTCATCCCTTAGCAGACCACGTTTTCCTGTGCGTGGTGATGGCTTTTCCCGTAGGCATGCTAGGAATGGTTTTTCTACTAACCATTCTTTTGAGCAGCCGGCCCAACACCGGTATAATTCCCATTTTACTTACCCCATTGTTGGACCGTATGCTCACCCTATGTCTTTTTATTGATGTAGGTAAAGCTATTGGAGAACGTTTGGTTGGTGGATTCCGGGTGCTCAAGGCATATGACCAGAAACGCCAAGTGGCTCTCCAGTCTTAGTCCAGTCGCCGGAAAGGAGTTTATCACCTTCGGCGACAATAGTAAAGGTAAAGTGTTGTCTCGTGGGTCGGTGCGAGTTAATGAGCATTTCATGTTGTGCGATGTTGCTCATGTTTCTAACTTGCGCTTTAACCTTCTTTCTGTTTCACAACTCTTTGATGATCACTATGAGATTCATTTTAAGCCAAATCTCAGTCGTATTTTGGATCCTCAGAGCAATCTTGTGTGTTTGATTTCGCCCTTTGGGAAAGTTTTTTGTGCGAACTTCTCGGAGTATTTTGGCATTTCTCGTTGTCTTGTGGCTGGACCTTCCTCCTCTAATCTTTGGAAGTGGCATAGGAGACTTGGACATTTGAGCTTCGACTTGCTTGCAAGGCTTAGCTCACTTGGCCTAATCTGAGGATTGCCCAAGTTGTCCATGGAGAAGGATCTTGTTTGCCATTCTTGTAGACATGGGAAGATGGTTGCCGCTCCCCACCATCCTGTGAACCAAGTTATGACCAAGCACCCTAGAGAGCTGTTGCATATGGACCTTGTTGGTCCGGCTCGGGTGAGCTCAGTTGGTGGGAAGTGGTATGTGCTTGTTGTTGTTGATGACTTTTCGAGATATTCGTGGGTCTTCTTTTTGACTGAGAAGACTGAGACTTTCTCTTTTGCTCGCAATCTGATTTTGCGTCTTCAGAACGAGTTCCCTTTGAACTCGATGCGAGCTATTCGTAGTGATAATGGTTCCGAATTCAAGAATTCAGATTTTGAGAAGTTTTGTAACACTTTGGGTTTGGAGCATCAGTTTTCTTCCCCCTACACACCGCCGCAAAATGGTGTTGTAGAGAGGAAGAATCAGACCCTTGTAGAGATGGCTAGGACGATGCTCGATGAGCATAGGACTCTAGGCGATATTGGGTCGAAGCTATGAACACTGCATGCTATATTTCCAATCGCATTTTTCTCTGAGCTTTCTTGAAAAAGACTTCTTATGAGTTGCATTTTGGAAGACAGCCCAAGGTGAGTTATTTTAGAGTTTTTGGTTGCCACTGTTTTATACTTAAGAAAGGCAACCTAGACAAATTTGAGTCTCGTTCTTCTGACGTTGTGTTTTTGGGTTATGACACTCACACTCGTGCATATCGTGTACTTAACCTTGATACTAACCGAGTCATGGAGACATCTGATGTCACCTTCGACGAGACCATGGTTTGTCCTTCTTCTCGTTTTGAGCGTACAGGTGATCATGAGGTTAGTGAGCCTCTTTTTGATGACGAGGATGAGGGTGCTGAAGGAATGGATGATCCAGCACCTCCTCCACCTGCCGTGTCACAGGCGTCAGCTTCTACTATGATGACTTACGACCCTAACCCCTCTTCGTTGACTACTTGGGGGCCGTGGGATCCGCCACCTCGGGCTGTACCTTTTGTACCCGAGGAGGCACCAGCTGCTGTTGAGGGGGAGGTTTCTTCAGCTCGTTAGGCGCCACGACACATTCAGCGCCAACACCCACCTCAATAGATGATCGGCGGCATCGACGAACGTGTCACTCGGTCAAGGTCACAACAAATCTCTCACTTTGCTCATTCTGCATTTGTTGCTGATTTGGAACCCCAAGATGTTGGACACGCTTTATCTGATCCGGATTGGGTTAATGCCATGCATGAGGAGTTAGAAAATTTTGAAAGAAATCGGGTTTGGGTTTTGGTTACACCTCCTCCTGAGTGTCACCCAATTGGTACAAAATGGGTTTTCAAAATCAAAGAAGGAGAGGATGGCCACCTTGTGAGAAACAAGGCCAGACTTGTAGCCCAGGGGTATAGTCAGAAGGAGGGGATAGACTATGAGGAGACTTTTGCTCCTGTTGCTCGTTTGGAGGCAATTAGAATACTCTTGGCTTTTGCTACATCCAAAGGGTTTAAAATTTTTCACATGGATGTCAAGAGTGCCTTCCTAAACGGCTACATAGAAGAAGAGGTGTATGTGAAACAACCCCCCGGTTTTGAAAATCCCAAGTTTCCAAACCATGTTTTTAAACTTCGCAAAGCTTTGTATGGTTTGAAACAATCCCCTAGAGCCTGGTATGATAGGTTGAAAACCTTTTTGCTTGCTAAGGGTTTTAAAATGGGATGTGTGGATAAAACGTTTTTTCTCCTCAAGTAAGGCAATGGCACACTCTTGGTCCAGATTTACGTGGATGATATCATTTTCAGTGGTTCTTCTCACGCTTTGGTTGCCAAGTTTGCAGATCTTATGAGCAGGGAGTTTGAGATGAGTATGATGGCCGAGTTGACATTCTTTCTCGGGTTGCAAATTAAGCAATCTCGAGAGGGGACGTTTGTGCACCAGGGTAAGTATACCAAGGACATCCTGAAGAAGTTCGACATGGGTGAGGCCAAGCCTCTTCCAACACCCATGCCGACCACGATGGCCCTGGATGCGAATAAGGATGGAGAAGCTATGGACCAGAAGGAGTACCGGAGTATGATCAGGTCGCTGCTGTACCTGACGGGGACATGCCCGGACATCCAGTTCACGGTGTGTGTTTGCGCACGATTTCAGTCGTCGCCGCGCACCTCTCACCGTCAGGCGGTCAAGCGCATTATCAGGTACTTATGCTTCACTCCAGAGTTTGGGATTTGGTATTCTGCTTCCTCCACCCTTTCCCTTTGCGGTTATTCTGATGCCGATTTTGCTGGTTGCCGACTTGATCGCAAGTCCAATTCTGGGACTTGTCAGTTTATTGGTTCTTCTCTTGTATCTTGGTCTTCTCGCAAGCAGTCTAGTGTCGCCCAGTCTACCACAGAGGCTGAGTATGTTGCTGCAGCTAGCTGCTGTTCCCAGTTGCTTTGGATGATGGCCACTTTGCGTGATTTTGGTCTAAGCTTTTCTCGTGTTCCTTTGCTTCGTGACAACACGAGTGCTATTAGCGTTGCTAAGAACCCCGTACTGCACTCTAAGACCAGACACATTGATGTGCGCTTTCATTTTCTGCGAGACCATTATGAGAAGGGTGATATCGATCTTCGCCATGTCGATACTCATCATCAGTTGGCTGATATTCTTACCAATCCTTTGGACCAATCAACTTTTGCTAGGTTGAGAGGTGAGCTTGGTGTGTGTTTCCCCTTTTAGATGGGGGAAACATTTTTGGTATTGTATCTTAGACTAACTCTTTTCTTTCATTTTGTTCTCGTTTCTGATTGGATTTGCTTTTCATCATGCATCTTTACTTTCTGAGCTTCATGCATATAATCTTTAGAATGTGATTATGCTCTATCTAGTGTGCTCCGTTGCTATATGATGATACTTGTAGCTTATGCTCTTTCTGATCACTAATACATGTTGTGAGCTGAGCTATTTTATGAATGGTGAACTTGCTTAATGAACATAAAACTTGAAATTGTTCACCATTGAGATATGCAACTAGCATGTGTAGAATGTGTTGAATTCACTTGTGCTTTTCATATATGCTAGGTTGCTATGTCTCTAGTTTTTGAGTCTTTCACTTGCTTGGTCTGTTCATATTCTGTTTTAAAATTTGAACCAAGTTAAGTGAATTGGAAAGATCGAGATGGTATTGCTTGTCGACACAACACGGTATCGAGACTGTTTCTCACTGCACTTTGAGTTAAACTTGAGCCATGTAGTGTATGACCGAAACCGATGCTTTAAGCTTCTGATTGCTTCTGAATAGGCCAAGCTCGGTTGAAAAGTTAGGCAATGACAAGCTTTCAACCACTCGCAATCACATGCTGAATTTTGAACTTGTGAAATTTCACCGCTGCAACTCCGATTAAAATCTGAAATCACAAGTGTATGTTTCATTCTGTAGCATGATGATTGAACTGTGCTAGGGCTAGTTCACCTTGTATACATGTTTAGCACTTGTTTGACTTCCTGTCTATACATGTTTAGTGCTATTTTAATGGTGAATGCTTTTTGGCTAAATCTGCTCACTTTGCTCATATGTTCATATTTCGTATTTGGTGATCAGCTTGAGTCTTTGCTGGCATGTATGCTTATTATTGAGTCATTAGAGTTATACCGTGTAGAGCATCTTTTCGTTCTAGTGACTATATTCCTGAAGCTGCTAACTTGCATTTTTGACTCATATGCATTTGGACGGGAGAAGTTTGCTTGATAGTGCATTATCAGCTAAGGGGGAGAAACTTTGTCAAATCATAAAATCATTCCTAGTTGTGTGCTCTATTGGAGGGGGGGCGTTGCTCGCTTTGTTTGATGAAAAGCTAGTTGTGTTGAGCCGTTGCCTCTTTCTTGACAGACTAGCGCCTTTGCCTATATGTTCTTCTTTTGGTATCGAGCTCTTCTGCTTTTCAGTTGGCATTCCTTCAGTTGGATCGAGCTTTCTCGCTAGCGGTGTTGAGCCCGTTCTGCCTCTTCTTGAGGACTAGCTCTATTTTGCTTATTTGCCAACTGATATTTCAATGGGTGTCGAGCTTTCCTGCTTGCGGTGTGGAGCCTGTTCTACCTCTTCTTGAGGGCTAGCTTTGCTTTGCTTGGTTGCGTCGAGCCGTTCCCCATGTCTTTGGGGACCAAGTTGTCTTGCTCTCTCCACTTGACCTTCTTCGGCTTTGCTATGCTTTTGGGTCATTTGGTTGAGTTCTCTCTCCTTCTTCTTCCTTCCTCTATTTCATTATGATTTGTGTTAGTATTTGACAATGCACTCATCAAGGGGGAGATTGCGGATACATGGGTGTATGCCGAGTCTCGAGTGATGAGTGATTGTCAACTGGGATAATGCGCATGTTCTTTGGCTTGTGTTGTGCAGGTGTTGAGCACGGATACAGTGATCGAAGGCAAGGTGAAGGTCAAGTAGAGATGTGTCGTGCCGATGGACCGAGAGCGATGAAGGGCAGACATGAGGCTTGGACTAAGGGACCGGTGGCCTGAGGATCAACTGTGGTAGCTGCAGCCTGGGACAGCGACGAGCGGAGACTTGCGGGGCACAGTGTTGCTCGGGTCGAGGACCTGGGGACATGTGTCGGTGGACCGGGTGCACGGGCGGTGCATCCCCTCTACAGCTCGGTTTGGTGGTTGAGCCACAGAAAAACCGTCGGTGGACGGTTTCCAGGTTTGGGCCACGAAACCTGGGTGTGGACGGTTTCCAAGTTTGGGCCACAAAACCTGGGTGCTGCGGGTATTCCGAGTTTGGGCCTCAAAACTCGGGCTGAGGATGGTTTCCAGGTTTGGGCCTCAAAACCTGGGGGCTGCAGGTTTCTGAGTTTGGACCACAAAACTCAGGCGATGGAAGGTTGGTTTCCCAGTTTGGGCCTCAAAATCGGGGATTGATCGTGAAGGCTGGTTTCTCGGTTTGGGCCTCAAAACCGGGGGCGTTGTCCGTGAAAAGGACAAGCAGAGCGGTGGCGGCACGTGGCGGCAATCGGTGAGGTTGCGTCGAGGCAACGCTACCAGTTGTGCGGGTGTGGCCGTCGTTTCACCACCTACCACGAGTTGGTCCAGAATAACCCTAGGGTTTAGCTGGTTCGCTCTATAATTAGTTAGGGGTACAGTGGGAATTAGAATTAGGATAATTAGTGGGAGACAGCCATCTCCCAAACCATCTCAGTCATTTGCTCTTTGCCTTCTAGGTTTTCCTGCTCTCCCAATCCCCTGCTGTAGCAACTGAGATCCACAGAGAAGACAATCATACCTCTGTGTTCGTGAGATTTTGAGGAAGTGAGACCTTAATCTCACTGTTGTAGCGTGTGGTAGCCACACGGTTGCAAATTCGTGGTTGTGATTCGTGTTTTTGTGTTGTTCTTCGCGAGTTGCTTTTCTCCACGATTTTTCTGGTGATCGATCTCTCTACTCGATGCGTCTCTTTCGATTCCGTTTGAATTGAGTTGCTCTAGATCGTGAGGCACTTCTTTCCACCGAAGGAATTCACCTCTAACCTCACGAGCTAGTAGATCGGTCGATTTTTGTTTCGAATCGAGTTTTGCTCCTTCTCCCCCGAATTCTTTCAATTCACCGATTTGGAGTTAGGTTCGAGCCATGATCTCTTTGCGATAGCTCACTAACCTCCTTGGAACTCCTCATACCACGTCTAAGCCTTAGAGCTTTTGATTTGGAGAAGATCGGGTTGAATCCGTGAAAGAACAGTGTTGTTTCGGGGGCATCAGACGCTCTGTTCGTGACCATCGGACGCTGAGTTCATACCAGTGGACGCGTCCGGTGCCACATGTCATCTGACAACATTTTTAAGGAGCATCGGTCGCTGACCATTGGAGCGTCCGCTGCCATCGGACGCGTCCGGAGGTCATGCATCGGACGCTGGGGTTCCACTGTTGCCAGCGTCCGATGCCTGTCCAGTAAGGTTCCAGACAGGCTCATTTTGCATCGGTCGCATCCGGTGCCTGTCCATCGGACGCAGGCCAGCGTCTAATGCTGTGTCTTCAGCATGTTTTCATCCACGACATGTTCGTCCGTTGTCGGTTTTGATTTCCGCCTTTTGCGTTGGGTTTCTAGAGTTGTGTAGTGTCTCGTTGTGCTTCTTGGAAGCATCCACCCTACATCTAGGGTCGTGGACACTTGCAAGCTCTAGGTTTGCACTTGGGGTTGATTCTCAGAACAGTAGCAATGAGTTTCTGAAAAGAAATTTGAAGCTCCCATTCACCCCCCCCCCTCTGGTCGCTTTCTGGTAGCACTTTCGGTCCTTCAGTCATCCATCACTAACGATGTTTTTATTACTCTTGACGGTGACCTTCTCTCCATCTGCATAGGGTTAGTATGTATACAAGTATATATCTACCTATGAGATGACAGGGTGAATGTTTGACTGTTTAAGAAAGATTGGGCACCCTGGGCCCGTGATTTTTTTTAAATACCCACAAAAGCTAGTGACAAACTAGGTTAGCAGATATCAAGGTCAAATATTAAATTCTTTACGCCAATTACTTCCCTGGCAATGGTGCCAGAAAGCTTGTTGGTACTTTGTAGCGTCGCTATCAAGAATACAGTTAAACTCTATCCCCGGCAACGGCACCAGAAAGCCAGTTGGTATGTGTAACACATACAGACAAATCTGCATGTGCACGGATACCGTTGTAGCTTTCACCTAGGAGTATTCCGAGGTATCATATTTATATCCTCAGGGAAGTAATGTGTAAAGAGTTTAATAACTGATGATCATGTATCTACTAACTTAGTGTACCAACTAGATTAAAGTGGGGGGCAAGTGGTAGCATATATGATTGATAGATTAATGATACACCGGAGAACTCCATAAAAAGATAAAGAGCATACTAGCACAGTTGGGAGGTCATTGGAAGAGTTCAAGGTTCCTATATACTTCTCCATTACTGTGGTTCTAATCTAGATCTAACCCAAGGGATTAACTAAAGCAAAGGTCAAGCATAAAGATCACACCAAGTCACTTTGGAGCAGCAGTTCCTTTCCGGTTCTCGAAAAGACTGGGAAGGGGTAACCGAGAGAATACTGCCAAAAGCTCTACGAAACACCAACCCAAACGTGGTGGAATACAAAGGCCTGGTTGGAGCTGTCACCTCCGGGGCTACCACAACTATCCGTGGGGTTGGGCGCAACCTCAGGTAACCGATAGTCTAGACACCACGTCTATACTACCGATTATGACTCTAGTCACATATAATAACTAGAGCACTTGGTCGAGCGGAGATCCCAAGCCAAGGTGCAAAGCATTAAACTAACCATGCTTTAGCTAAAACATAAGGTAAGAACTAGATAACCATGTAAGCGATTCAAGTAATTAGAGAAGATAAATATATTGAATACTAGAGTCTTACAAAGAAGCGATACAAGATTATACCGATCCTACGAGGACTCCTCTAGAACTTGAGCATCTCTCCCTCACTCTCAACTAGAGCTATTCTACTATTACATCTTGGCAATATGATGAAGAGGTCTCCTTGTGGTGTGTATGATTCCTATGAAGATGATTACAAATAATGGAGAGGGCCTCTATATATAGTGGAGGTGCCTTGGGGGAGTGGAGGACCTCTCCTCCTCATTTGGAAGGTGCAAAACCAACCTCCAAACCGACCCTCTAAGGTTCATTGAACCTGGACACCTACATAACCGACCTATGCATGAAGGCATGCAACCAATTGCAAAAGGTGGGCCCTAGGGTCGCTCATGGCGGTTCAGCCGCACCAGGGGTGCGAGCCCACCCCTGGCACCGCCTCTGGCCATCGACCTTCTCATGTGGGTCGTTGGTTGGGCCTGGATGCCTCCCATGTGGGTTGTTAGCCCAGATTTGATGTTTAGTTTGCGGATACAAGGGTGTATGCCGGATCTTGACATGATGAGTGATTGTCAACTGGTATGATGTGCATGTTCTTTGGCTTGTGTTGTGCAGGTGTCGAGCTCGGAGACGGTAATCGAAGGCAAGGTGAAGGTCAAGTAGAGACATGTCGTGCCGATGGACCTGGAGCGGTGAAGGGCAGACGTGAGGCTTGGACTGACGGACCGGCTTGGACTGACTGACGGACTCCCGTGGTGGCTGACAGCCTGGGACACCGACAAGTGAAGACTTGCGGGTGGACGGGGTGCACAGGCGGTGCATCCCTCTACGGCGTCGGTTTGGTGGTTGAGCCACAGAAAAACCACTGAGTGGACGGTTTCCAGGTTTGGGCCTCAAAACCTGGGTGCAGCTGGTTTTTGAGTTTGGGCCACAAAACTAGGGCTGAAGACGGTTTCCAGGTTTCGGCCTCGAAACCTGGGTGCTGGTGGGTTTCTGAGTTTGGGCCACAAAACTCCGCCGATGGACGAAAGGTTTCTCGGTTTCATCCTCAAAACCGGGGGGAGGTCCAGGAAAAGGACAGACGGGGAGTGGCGGCACGTGGCGGCATCCGGTGAGGTCGCGTCGAGGCGAAGCTACCTGATGTGCGGGCGCAGCCGTCAGATCGACATCAACTTCGAGTTGGACAAGAATACCCTTAGGGTTAGCCTGCTTGCTCATTAGCAGTAGGGGTAGAAGGGGAATAATTGTATTAGGCTATATTAGGAGAGGCAGCCCCTCCCACCAAACCATCTCAACCATTTGCTACTTTCACTTAGGGTTTCCTGTTCTCCCACATCCCTGTTGTAGCCACTGAGATCCGCAGAGACGGTGAATCATACCTCTGTGTATTTGGATTTTGCGGAAACGGGACCGGATTCCCGTTGTCTCCTCGTCGGGACGAATTTTGGCTGGCAATTGAGATTGTGATTCACGTTCTTGAGTTGTTCTTCGCGTTTTGCTTTTGTTCTCAATTTTCCCGTTGCTCGATCTCCCTCTTCGCTGTGTCTTTTACGAAAACCGTTTGAATCAACTTGTTGTAAGCTATGAGGGGATTGTTTGCACCAAAGGAATTTAACTCAATTCTCACGAATAAGTAGATCCGTTGGTTTATGTGTGTGGATCGGTTTTCTCTCCTTTGCCCCCAAATTCTTCAGATTCACCGATTTTGAGTTAGGTTCGAGTCATGATCTCTTAGGGGTAGCTCACTAAGATCCTTAGAACTCCTCATACCAAGTCTAAGCCTTAGAGCTTTTGATTCGGAGGAGATTGAGTTGAATCCGCGGAAGAACTGTGCGTTTTCGGGAGCATCGGACGTTGAGCACGAGGGCATCGGACGTTGTGTTCATCACAATGGACGCGCCGTTGCAACATGTCAGATTCTGTGCTTTTAAAGGGGCATCGAATGCTGACATCGGACGCTACAGTCCAGCGTCCGATGGTCATGCAGTGAGGTTTCGGAGACGCTCATTTTGCATCGGACGTAGCAGGAGCCTAGGCATCGGACGCTCTATTCTCATCGGACGCTCCGAGGCCTAGCATCAGACGCTGAGCTTGCACTGTAGCAGCATCTGATGGCTATGCAGTAAAGTTTTGTTTCTGCCTGTTTTGCATCGGACACATTTGCCAGGATCACATTGGACGCAGGCCAACATCCGATGCTTTGAGTTCTTCGCAGGTTCGTCCGTAGTTCGTCCGTCCGACTTCAGATTTGGTTTCAGGTTTTCGCGTTGGGTTTCTAGAGTTGTGTAGTGTCTCGCTGTGCTTCTCGGAAGCATCCACCCTACATCTAGTGTAGTGGACACTATCAAGCTCTAGGGTTTGCTCTCGGGGTTGATTTTTGGGACAGTAGCTATAAGTTTCTGAAAAGAAATTTGAAGCTCTCATTCACCCTCTCTGGTCGCCTTTGTGTAGCATTATCGGTCCTTCAATTGGTATCGGAGCGGGTTAAGGATCTTTCACCTTAGCCGGTTCTAGATCCACAGAAGGCGACATGGATCGCGGCGTGGGCATACCGCCGTTTTTCGATGGGACGGCCTATCTTCAGAACATGGGTGCTTTGATTTGGGACATTTGCAATTCTGATGATTACGTGGTCTTGGCTGCTCGTGTGACTCAACAACCGATCGATGAGCACGATGCCAATAGCCGAGCCTGTAATGCTCTTTTCTCCTGTTTGAGCATGTATGCGTTTGATTGTGTTTCTCACCTCGCTACGACTCGGGAGATTTGGGCGACTCTGATGCGTTTTCACGAGGGAACCACTCAAGTCAAAACCCGTCTCTACAAGTCGCACAAGCGAGAGTATGAGAACTTTCGACACATGCCTGCACTACAAGAAATATGTGGTTTTTTTGACATATTGAGTATGACAACAAGTATACCAAGCATCGGAGGAAAATACGAAAACACCAATGGACGATTGGTTGTTTATCACTTTTGTTCAAAAAAAATGTACGCTTGTGTTGTTTAATAAAATAATAATAAAGAAAATTTTTGAATCATGTGTTTAGTTGGTTTGTTTTTAAATTTAATTTAATAGATTTACAATGTGAAGAGGATATGTAGGAAACGGAAGTAGATAGGAAAATATTAACAACGATATGCATTGATACATATATTATGAAAAAGAAATAAAAAACAGATTAAAACACACACACGCACACGCCACCCAAACCTATGCACGCATAGTCCATAACGCTGATGCAAGCGCATATATAGGAATTAAAAAACCAAAAAAGCAGTCGTACCATTGGGCTATAATGAATATTTATTTAAGTTACAGCAGTTCTGTTTATCTTTTTTTTCTCTCGGAAGAAAAAACTTTCATTAAACATTGGCTCTCTCTATTTATCGATTAAACTTTAGCTAGGACTTTTATATTTTTTTAACATGAACTTTAGCTGGGACATAAGATTGAGCGGGTCAGTGTTAGCAACACTGCTCAATTGATTCATAGATAACTCGATTCAATGCGGATCAGAGTACAAGACCTCAGAGAGGGGGAGGTCTGGATCAGAAAGTGGAGAAGAATCGGAGGAAGCAGCAACAGGGAATCGGGTACCGAGAGGAGACGTAATTGGGGGAAGAAGAACAGTAGCTTGAAAGAGGAGAATTCTATTTCGGACATTCTGTTCAGTGGGCTTCCCAGCTGTTGCTCCTGTGCTTTTGTTGACGACGTCCAGTAGTCCTGGCAATACTCGACTGGACCAAGGCCCAGGACCCATATGATGGCCCAACTGTGAGTGATCCCTGACAGTCAGCTTTAGGCCCACCGCAGCCCACGGCAAGCAGGCCCAACGGCCATGCCCTAGCGAAACCGTCCACGTCCACTAGCCCACTATCTCCCAGCCATTCGATCTGCGAGCGTACAGTCGAGATTCATCGTGTGAGCAATATAATGCCTCACCAACTCTCTTTGCTCCGAACGCTAGCCATTTCCCTACTAGGCTTCCTACAGGCAAGCCGCCGCCGCCGCACTCCGTGTGCCTCCCTCCAGCCATGGCCGACACCATGACTAGCGCTCGCGTCTCTCCGGGTGCCTCCATCCGGGTGCAGAGGCTAGCACTCGCGTCTCTCTCGGCACATGACATGGAGAAGCGGCGCGTCGTGCCCTTGCACAGGATCTCATCGGCGTGGCGGTCGGCCCCGGTGATCATTGTGGGATGCGATGGCACAGTGGCCTGGCCCGTCGTGGGGAGCACAACGCTCAAGCTGCAACCTCCACGGCCACGCCTCCACTAGGCTCGTCCCATTCAGGTAGTCCCTGTGCACACACCGCCTAGATCTCCCCATCTAGCACTAGCTAGCAACGCCAATGCCCGAGGCTCATCCTCCCCTTCCACACCATGTACAAGTAGTCCCCTTTTCTAGCAGTCAGCAGGGCTGCAGCAAGCAACAAGTCAAGGTCGAGTCATCCCTCCCTCTTCTCCCTCATGACAGTAGTACCATTTTGTGCCTATATTGGATTGGGTTGGGTTAGTCGCCAGCGATAGGGATGTCCTATTTTGGGTTGCATGATGGTTTCAGTAGGCAGCTGTATTTTCTTTTGTTTGTGTAGAAAAAAATTCTAATAGTTTGATCTGGTCATGCAGAAGTTTGCTGTTCCTGTGACACTGGACTGCTTTGGGAATCAGGTCTTTAGTGGCTCACTATAATTTGTTTCGGTTATAAAAGATTATTATATAATTAATTGTTTGAACCTGCGCCATTGTTGGGGCCTTGTACCAATGTATTCACTGATTTGGTGTGGGCAAGAACAGAATGGCTACAGATGCACAAAGAAGGTGATAACTGAAGTGTAAACTATGCACAAAGAAAGTTATAATTCACTATTCTATAAGCCTGGGACCTAGCCATTACTTATTTCAAAAAAAGTTTTAAATAGTAAACTATGTAGCTTGTTGTATGGTGTGTGATCATGACTATGTTGATCATGTTATTTCTTAAAATTGGTATGTAATTTTTAGGAGATGATGACTGCCTTTATATTGAATTATATGTTTCTGATAAACTGATTTGTGCATTTCAATCATTCACAATATTTAAGTTTTTGCCATTAGTTGGTGCTTGACCTATAAATTCCATTGTCTTGTATAGGACCCAGGTCCTCTGAACTTTATGGAAAGTTTACATGGTGAGTTGATAATTTCTCCCAAATTAACAGGAGAGTGCTACGGAGTAGTTCATTTGATGTCAGCAGATATAAATTGTATGGTCCGTTTATTTTACATTAATTGGACTCACCATTTTTTTATAACTTTTCTACTACCAACATGTTTCTACTATGGTGTATCTGAGTGTCACACTTGCCTGGTGGGTGTCATTTGGCTGTTAGTTTTGTGGAACTTTGCAAAGGATTTTTTTTAAGTAGGGAAGGTGTAGGCACTGTTGTATTCTTGAACATAGAACCATTCCCTAGTTTCTTCAATCTGCTATTATGTGGACATGAGTGGTGCTGCTCTTGCTTTGAGACTTGCCACTTTTTTAGTCCTTTGACACTTGCCACTTTTTTAGTCATGTATGTTGGTAACCCCAATAGATATATGCTTTGCTTTCTATACAAAATTGTTTGGATGGCGTAGACTCGCACCTGTGGGTGTGCGAGATCCTGACACTAGACTTCCAAAGTAAGCACCATTTTTTTTTGGCTAGACTTCCATGGTGACTCTCAACAATCAAATGAACAAAATACCAATCTGAGTGTTGTTTGCTCGTGTATTGACCTGAGACATGAGAGAATTAGAATACACAATGGTGTCTCTGGGTAATTTCTGTGTTTACCTAGATCCTCTTGCTTGCTGATTTAGTCTCAATAGACAATAATTTTTGTTTACCAGCACTTCATGTATTAACAGTTTATCCAGTAATTCAAATTGTATGATTTTGGCCTTGTCATCATATACTGTGTTTCCTATAAATTCTTCTCTATGGAAATAACTGAGCATTTGATAAACTTGTTAGGACAGAAATTTTGTAAAGCATGTCTCTTGCTGGATGGTCAAAATGGAGGCTTTCTCAAAATAGACATTGATTAGACCGAAGTGGGTACTGGAGCTGATAATGTTGGTAAGCATCACATCTAATATTCAGAGATGAATACATTCAGATACAGATACATGGAGTCTATCTATAGATGTGAAACAAGTGAACTTTGGACTTATAGATCTGTACATTAATTTTATAAGCTTACTATCATGATGTTGTGTTCATAGGCTATTTGATAGTAAGTAGACATCTTGTCTATCTGAACTTCATACAAACTGATTTTAATGGTAAATGTTAGCTTCTGGACCATATAATTTTAGAAAATTTGTAGTCTCTTTCAAATTACTTCCATCAGACACTACAAGGATTTGACTCTTATAGCACCAATTGTTTTCACAACACCACACATTTGGTTGCAATATTTGGTTCTAAGGCAACTAGCATCAGAATTGGTTGCAATATATGGGCTTTATGGCCACCAAAATTGTGTGTTGTGTTAGTCATAAACTTCATCGCAAGAGGTAGGC
The DNA here is from genome assembly GCA_009763385.1 of Coix lacryma-jobi var. lacryma-jobi. Taxonomy (NCBI): domain Eukaryota; kingdom Viridiplantae; phylum Streptophyta; class Magnoliopsida; order Poales; family Poaceae; genus Coix; species Coix lacryma-jobi. The sequence goes on from CM019829.1 coordinate 73,948,087, forward strand.
ACTAATGCTACGATGGAAAAAATGGTTGCGGGTATGGGGGCCTATTGCCACAACTAGTGTTGAGTTATGATAATATTGATGTTGCATTGCGATAGAGAGGTGTTGTTGCCACCATCGTAAATTTGGTTGCAATAGATCAGACCTGTATTGCAATAGATCAGACCTATATTGCATCCAACAAATAATTAGTTGCAAGTAGATGTAATATAACCACCATGAAACTTTGTTGCCTTAATCTTACCTTGCGTTGCAAAAGATCTTATTATATTGCAACCATAAAGTCATTTGTTGCATCCATTGTGACCCTATTGCCACCAACTTCATATGCGGCTATATTGGAGTAAATTTTATTGCAAGAAAGGTGATATTGCCACTAAAATTTGTAGGTGGGAAATACTTAGCATGCACATGAGCCAAAAGCAAAGAGGTTAGATCATCATACAATCCTAAAGTTAAAAGCTACTAAATAAAAACATACAAAACAGGAAAAAACACAAAACACGCGGAAGCTAGTGACATGGCCAACCCACCGGCAACACCTAGCGGCACGAGGCGTTTGCCCGCCGGAGGTTGACCCGACACAATTTTGGCTAGCGAAAAATAGGAAAAAAAGAGAATTCACAAGCAAGACAGAGTTTCAAACCCTTGCCACGTATAAAATAACTAAGGCACCCACCACTAAAAACCCTTGCCCGCGCTCACATATATTACTAAAAAGCATCATTTGTTTGATATTTTATGAAATGAAATCTCCAATTATATGGAATAAAGGAATCTAAATCCTAAAACTAGAACTACTGATGATATGATACAATGGCAAACTGGTGTCTAAATGTCTAATGCCTTTAGCCCCACACACTAATCACAACACGAAAACAGATACACAAATAAAATCTGCTGGCAATAGGAAGACTAAATAAATTAGTAAACAAATCAAATGAACGTGTCAGTCCTCTACTGCTTTGTAGGGCTTATTCAACTTAACTTCAAGAAACCCACCATTCCAGCCAATCAAGAAAAGAATTAGGCATATAGGCACACTAAGATCGAAAGATAGAGATACGACACATTAGGTGTTGATTCGTTGAGTCTACGTGCATCGATAGGCCATGTTCAACTGATCTAATCAGCAAGATGAGATGAACACAAATAGAGTAGCATTTCTCTATTTTTTTAATTATAATTAATAAGGTAAATGCAATATGTGCAGACTGTGGATGAAGACAAAGCACATAAATGCAAAATGGTGCCAACAGTTGAGGTGTTGCTCTATCAATAACAATTTTGTGTAGCTCAAGAACCAGGCTTTTAAATAAAACAAAAATTGTGCAGCTAATGAACCAAGCCTTTAATTAAAAAAAACACACCAACACATATAAGCCCATAATAATATTTTTGAGTTCAATATGTCACCACTCAAGAACGAAGACTTAAATCAAACAAAAAATTGTGCAACTCTTGAACCAAGCCTTCAGTTAAAAAATCACAGCAATACATATAGAATCACATTTATGTAAAAAAGTCATCATCCTGTCCTTGGCCTAAAGAGTTGACAGGTGCAACATGTCCATCGTCAATGTAGGTGTCATCATCATCATCATCATCTTCATCAACTAAGTCCTCATCATTTGGTTCATGCACAGGTATAGCTTTTTCAATGATGCTAGCATCTCCGGTCACTCCTTGGATATCGTTCCTTGTCCAATTTGTCCACTGTTCATGTTGGTTAGAAATGTTCATGGTCTCCACACCGACATCGAGTGAGTCAATATCAATCTGGCCTTGTTGTTCAGTCTCTTCAGATTCTGGCATGGAGAACAAAGTCCTCGGCTTCATTCTAACAACACTGCTCCAGTTAGATTTATTTGCGCATTTAACATAAAAACCTGTTCAACTTGAGTCCCTAGAACATAAGGATCATTTACATATCGACGACGAGTCGTATCGATATCTATAATCCCATATTGATCCTTACTATACCGTCTACTTTTGTTCTTAGTGGTGGCAGGAACGTCTTACCAATCACACTTAAACAATATGACTTCTTTTTCACACGGAAAATCTAGTGTGATTATCTTTTTAAGGACACCATACCAATCCATATTGCCTCTAATATCATCACCCTTCACTTAAACTCCAGAATTTTGTATACTGAAGCTGACCTCTATAGAAGCTGTTCGAAAAAGGAAATCATGAATGAAGCATCTGCTGAAAACACGAGCCAGGTAATGGGGACCCTATGAAAGGGCATACAGCTCCTCACTAATCTTTTGTTCTGCATAAACTACCTTCATCTGCATTCAATTCAAATAAAGAAATAAATAAATGAGACCATTGCTATAATTTTTTCATGTATATGACAACATCTCGACTCCTAAAAAGACTAGTATAATACTTGTGCTAACGCTACGACAACATCTAAATATGCAAATTAAAACCACCAAAAGATAGATTACTCTTTGCAGCATAAGACTTAGCATTTGTTTATTATAAACCTGATTAGTTGCCATTTTGCACTCAACATGGACCATGCAAAAAAAACATATGATTAGAAATTTATACCCTTCTGCAGGAATCCATATATATTACACCCATGAATTATAAGATCTTCAATAATTGCTTTCAGAAATAAAAAAGCAAAAAATATTAAAAAGGCCAATTGCATGAGAAAATGATGTAACATGAGAAGTGATGTCTAAATAGAATCAACATCATCGTAAAAATTGCACTGATCGATGATTCATATAATAACACAACGAAGAAATTAAAAAGAAGAAGATAGAAAAAAACCCTACATAGTATATATTATTAGTATATATTGAGCTACCTCTCCAAGGCAACAGATTAAAGGATGGACATCTCACGAATCTCAGATATCTGCTCGAGACGCATGTATTCAAAATATTTCTTCTTTAGGTTTTTAAAGGAAAAAATAGTGTATATGATGTCATCGTGACGTAATGGCTCAAGAGAATAGCACGAGCATGGCTCAGGCCGACGTTCGTACGAGTCAGGCACGGACCCGGTGCTTAGTATGGCCGTGCGACGCCGCGGGCGGGGCTATCGGCCTCCATACCGGATGACTCGTCAATTTAAATGTCAAAGCAACCCTCAGCCAGTTTGTTTTGCTGTCTCACGTTGTGTAACAGGCAGCCAAAAGGAAGGCTAAAAGACAATCAAGATGACAAGCAGCTAAGAAAATAATATACAACAACTGATACACTGGCCATAATTCAAAAACGAGCTTGATGCCATTGAAACTGCTGCCCAAGATGGACAAGTAAACAAGGATCTCGATTTAAGTACAACTACAGATAAAAATTATTGGCACTTGGACTAATTTCACATTAGTGTCAAATACATGTTTGCCATCATCAATCCCTATTAAGTAACATGTCAAGCACATAAATCAGCTGCAAGCTAGCTTGTCACCACTCATGACCATGTGATTAACTTACAGATTGGTGACATATATAATGCAGAAGTATCAGGATATCCCATTCGACAAACAATGAACAAAGATCATCAATCAACTAACATGACAGGATATCAGGAAATCTAAGGCAAAGACATATGGCTGAGCAAGGGCATCAGTAACGATGGAAGGGGGAAAATATATCAGCAATCTATGCGGTTAGAGGAAAGGGAACCATAACAAAAGGAGAATTTGGCCTTTATTAGAAACCTGAATGCCTAGAAATATAAAGCACTGCAGGACGCAAATCTAAACGGCAACGGCTGACATGAACTAATACTGAATTTGGCATGAACGATCCGAAGGTACACCACCTGACAACAATCAAAACTCAGTACAAACACCTTCATACAAACAAAACAAACAACAACAAAAATGCTAAAGCGCCTCAATCCGTCGTTTAAGCATCTACCGCCTCACTAGCAAACATGACAGCAGCATTGTCCCTACTAATTTGTATAGAGTGAAAACTATACATTAAAAAATTCTCAAAATCTCTCAGATGATAAAAAAACTCCATTATCTACAACTTTCATATTATAGGATTTGGCATAAGAGGCCACCAAGATAGCATAAATATCCACTTAAGTTAACTAAAGTTTTCTGACAGGCAAAACAGGACAGCAAGCTTATAAAATTCATAACTGGAGATATACTCGTCCAAAAACCATGATCTAAAACAATCTGAAAAGCTTAAGAAAAACTCTAAAACTTTAATGTAGATTATAAGTTCGAATTCGTCTATTAAAAGGGCCAAAAATCGGGTAGATCTAAAACTGTCCAGATTCTCCTCACTGCAAAACAATCTTCTTAGAAAAGCCATCTCTCCAGAAATACAGAGGCTACTGAGGTGATCTTGGTGTCAACATAAAGATACAAAACTCCCCTACAACTTTGTTCGTAGTGAAAAAATTTATTAAGGCCATTAAGATACCCTAAAACAGCGATGAACAGAATCTAGTTAATCTGACAGAATTTCAGAACATGGACGAAAATTAAATTTTGAGAATTTGGGGAATTACCCCAAATAAACCCCGTCTAATTTGGTCCATGGCATCGGTGTGTCCAGCGTGGCGATGTCCTCACCAGGACGTATGATCGGTGGTTGTCGGTGCTGAGTCTGGGCCGACCAGGTGGGCACATGTCGGGTTTAGCTAGGGCTCAATCCGACGGCTGGTTCTCCATGGCTGGCGCCTGTCTTTGTCGTCTAGAACAGGGGAGATATAAGATTAGGCCTTGTTTAGATGCTGAAATTTTTTCAACTGTGCTATTGTAGCACTTTTGTTTATATTTGACAAATATTATTCAATCATATGCTAACTGGGCTCAAAAGATTCGTCTCCTGATTTATAACTAATTTGTACAATTAGTTATTTATTTTGCCAACATTATTTAATGCTCTATGCATACGTCCAAACATTGATGTGATGGAGACAGAGTGAAAAAAGTTGGAAATTTGATGGAATATAAACAAGGCCTTAATCCTGTGAAAATCTACAGTCCAAGTTTAGAGTCCGATTTTTGCGAAGTCGAGGTTTAGAGTTCTCTTTTTACGAAGCGTGACTGATCAGAGTCCTAAATATGTAATTTTATCAGTAATTTACATTGGAAAGCCTAATTTATTTTCCAATCTATTTAGGCTTTATTCAATGGCTCGTTAGAGAGTTTTTTGTTTTGGCGCCCCTTCACGCCCACATATTTTTTAATTTTGTCACAAGTCCGCTAAAACACCCACGTCGATAGAAATAGATCCAATAATCACGGCATAAAAATCCCAGCACGCCTTTCACGTGATTAGTTTCCTAAAACCGAGCGTGGAGGTGGGGGTCTCGCATTCCATAGACACGACCACGACGGCGGCTGCCTCCTCCGACGCCGTACCCAAGCACGGCGTGATGCCGCCTCCTTCCTCTCCGTCTCCATCTTCAGCACTTCATCATCCACGGTTGTCTGCTTCACAGGATAGGCGCCGTCCTCCTAATGAAGCTGTCGTCCAAGAACAAGATGACAGGCACGATGATGATGGCTCTGGGAGAACACTGTGTTTTCTCTACACCAGGTACAGTGAAATTTATATTTCCGTTTTGGATATTGATACAATCGGTGATTAGATATTACCTATTTTAATATTCCTAGTTCGTACAGATTCCATGAGGTGAGTGGTTAGTACACAGCAGCTAATCACTTTTTAACTTACGAATGAGTATACCTATACCTGCAAATCTGAATGCAGTCAGTATGTTTAGGAATATAGGCACCAACAAATCTGCACATTTGTTGTCCTTGCCACGTGCACCTGAAAGTTCAGAAGATATAGATTGAACAAAAATTCCAATCAACACCATTCATCCATGATCTGTAAACAATATGCTATGACCTAGGATAGTCATTTAATCATTGGGTTATCTAACTGCACACATCCATCTTGAAGCAAACACCTGCAACTCTACCTCCTTCTAGAGTAGGATGTCCACCGGTTCTGTTTGCCTGGGAATAAAATGCGCACCTTGTAGACGTGCTCTTTAATCTATCGTACAAGTGCATGAGGATATACATCAGCAACTAATAGAGAATTATTAATCAAAGTCTCATCATAATGAGAAAAATATTGCCTCTTGTTTTGCAATCATATTTTCCTAATTTTATTGAGTTCAATTCAGAGTAATATCTTACACCACACATTGATGTTTTACTCCTAATATGTATACTTAGTGATTAAGCTATGCACACACTTTGATGTTTTTCTGCTCTCTATATGCGCACAGTGAACCAATGACGGGTGAAATGTGGACAATTCATTTCCAAATCAAGGGGAAACCTGAGGAAGATGAATTCATTTCCGCTGATATGGATAGAGCTCAGATCTCATTTTTTAACCTGGTACATTTCAAAGAACAGCTTGGGTACGGAGTCAGGGACTTCTTATACTACAACAAGCATTGCCGCGGAGATGTAGCTAGACTGGAGCCCATCGAATATTTACGCCATGCAGAAGCAGTACTACAGGACAATGCTGCAGATAGAGAAATTAGGTTGGTAATGTCAAGGGAGCCAGAACCGGAGATAAATGTCAGCATAACACCAATTAAGCGACATGTGGGGAAACCAAAACATGATCAATCAGGTACAGATGAACACCCTGATGCCTACAAGGTGTGGCTAGCTAAACTTAAAGCCGAACAACCAGACATAGGTAAGATGTTCTTTACATCACTCACTCAAACTGTTATAACATAATGTTGCTTTGACAAGTGGATTTTGTTAATCATGACTTGCAGACAACTGGGATGATTTCAAGGATGAAACAATTGAAACATACAAGGAATGGCTAACGCACAAAGGCTGTCATCGACATATGTGTAATTCAATTGCCTTCATTATGTCATCGTATATATTACTAGCTATTCTGCATTCAATAAAATAATTGACATGCTGATTTGTTTTTTTCCAGTGTCATTACTCGAAGAATATGCCGATGAAGATCATTCAAATAGAGGAGAGGGAAATTAGTAAAGGATCATGACAAACAAAGATAGACCATCTCATGCAAGAAAACGAAAACAACGAGCGAATGGCATGTTCTGGTCCTTCTATTTTGTACTGTACATGCAAAACTCTTTTGCTGATCATGTATATTATATTTGTTTCATATGTTAATAAGGTGGATCAAAAACTCGTGGACGTGGATGTCTCAAAGGCTTCAAAGCAACTATCAAGTGAATTAAGAGCGGCTCTCAGAAATTAAAGATCGAATATGATTCCTTGACGGGAGGCCTCTGTGGTGAGAACAGCCACACATTAATCGATGTGATTGTACCGTTTACTAGACAAAAGACTCCACTTATAGGAGTGCAGTCATAGAGGAAAAAAATTGCGTACGGATGGGCCGTATACGCTCCCGTGCGGACGACCACAGAGATGATGACGCGTGGACTTCTAATGGACTGGCTGACTTCTCTCGTTCCCTTGGCTAATTGGCTTGGCTAGCTTGTGCAAGTCGGTTTCCTAGCCTGAACCCGGCTAAATTTTTTCGGCTCGCAGTCACAGGCTCGTAAAAAAACGCTAGAGCTCCCACATTCCAGGTCGGCTTCGTAGACGCATAAAGCGTTAGTTAGGTTTCTTATGGCGGGAGAGGCTAGGAACGATCACGCCGCCGCCACTTATACGACAACCACGCACAAGCATATGCCATGGAGGTTAACCCTGTCTTCAATGGTACTACTCCGGACGGTGACGCCCAGTCGGCCAAAGCGAATTCCTTGGACACCACTTACAATACAGTGCAGGTAAGTATAGATTGCTATATTTGTATGTGTTTGTTTCTTAATGGTCTGTTCATTAGAACGTATGAACACGTGCTTTCTGCAGGGTAACATTAGTCCAATTGCTATGCCCATGTTGCCATCTATTGTAATTGAATCGCAGTCCATATTACCCGCGAGTACGTCTATTTCAGAGTTAGGTGAACCTGAGGGGCAAGAAATTGAGGTATGAGATGTTAGTTTAGCTAGAAAAAAATATCATGAATTTATCATTACATATCTTTAATTTTCATCTCAATTTAGGTGATTGATAAAGTTAGTCAAACTTTGATCACTCCTGAAGTTGGTATGACTTTCGATTCAGACGACAAAGCTTATGAGATGTACAATACCTATGCTGGTAAAACTGGGTTCAGTATTAGAAAGAGTCATTCAAAGCTTCGGGAAGATAAAACTATATATCACAAACATATAGTTTGTAGTAACGAAGGACATCGAAAAAATAAGTTATCACAAAAAGATATTACAAGGACGGGTTGTGATGCTCATGTTCAGTTCAGTGTTAGCAAAGAAGGAATTTGGAAAGTACAAAAGGTTGTACTTGAACACAATCATTATCTTGCTAGTCCAAATAAATTGCACAAATTAAGGTCCCAACGACGTGTTACAGAAGCAGACAGAGTTCTAATTGGTCACATAAAGGAAGCTGGGGTGAAGCCGGCCCAAGCATATGAGTTCATGAAGGAGTTTTATGGAGGAGCAGATAAAGTGCCATTATAAAGGATGGACTGCAATAATGTAATTGGTCGCGAGAGTAAGAAGTATTTAGAATCCAATGATGCACAAACATTATTGGAATACTTGAAAAATAAGCAAATAGAGGATCCTACATTTTTTTATGCGCTTGAAATTGACGAGGAAGATGGTCAGATAGCTAATTTTTTTTGGGCAGATGGTCAATCTATCATGGATTATGCATGCTTTGGTGATGTTGTGTCATTTGACACCACGTTTCAAACTAATAAGTTTGAAATGCCTTTTGCGCCAATCCTTGGAACCAACCATCACAAGCAAACAATAATATTTGGGGCTGCATTGATATTTAATGAGACTATTGAATCATTTGTTTGGCTTTTTGAAACATTCTTAACAGCAATGTCGGGCAAGCATCCAAGCAAAATTTTCACTGATCAAGATGCAGCCATGGCAGGAGCAATTGCCTATGTATTTCGAAATACAAGCCATCGTCTTTGTTTGTTTCACATATATGTTAATGCTGCTAAACATTTGGGACATGTAATTCATAAGCATCCTGAAAAGTTTCTACCGGATTTTAAGAGATGTGTCTATGAAGACAGATCAGAAGCTATTTTTATCCAAAAGTGGAATTAATTATTGTCTGAGTATCAGCTTGGGGATAACCAATGGATGAAAAATTTGTATGATTTGAGGAAAAAGTGGGCTACTGTCTACCGTGACTCTTTTACAGCTGACATGAACTCAACTCAAAGGAGCGAAGTGTAACACCCTAGGTGTTAAGCATTCCTTAAACTGCATAATTTGTCATAGCATAAGCATAGCATCTCATCATTTCATATGCATATGTTTGTTGAAGTGCTTAAGTCCTTGTTTGGTCTCTAGTGTAACCTTGTTATGCTTTCTGTTTCTGACCAAGTGCCTTATAACAAAGTTGTAGATCTTGATGAAAGGAACAACTTTGCTTTAAAGCACTTTCTCAGAAAAAGCTTTTAAAATGTGATTTCTTGCATTAGAAAAATGGATTAGAAGTAAATTTCTTTTTCTAACCAGAATTTGGACTTGGGCCTTAAAGATGATTTGTTCCTTACAAAATTCTAAGCAACTTTGCTTTTAGGACCTTCTCCTAATTCGGCGTAGTTTAGGAGTTATAGAGCATCAAAGTTTTAAACCAAACTTCATTAGTTTAAACCCTAGTGGGCCCGGCCTGTCGGCCTCTCTTCTCCCCCGCGCGCACGCCGCTCCCTCCGCCGGCAGAAACCGCCTCGCAGCCGCGAGACCGCCTCGCCGGCCGGCCAAACCACCGTCATCGCCGCCCGTGGTTTGCGCCCGAACTCGCCACGTCGCCCTGGCGCTCGGTGCTTGCTCGCCGCGTGTCGCGAGATGCCTGACACCGCCGCGCCGGTCGGGAGCTCCTCCCCGACGGCAACCGGCCAGGTGCAATGCACCTGCGCCCTCCCGCTCTTTTGCATCCTCTCCACTCCGCGCTCGTGCTCCGCACGCTCACTCACTCGCTCGCTCTCTCACTCGCTCTGCTTCCCTCCATCTTCACCAGAGCTCCACGCCGCCGCCGCCCGCCGAACTCTGGCGAGCAATTTCTCGCTCCACCGTTCACCGCTGTCCAATTCCTCTCGCCAGTCTCTCCGCCCTGATCTCCTCTTTCTCCAGCAAGGGTTGGTCTCCCCTCTCTCCCTCTCTGGCCGCCGGAACAGCGGATGCCATCCTCAAGCTTCCGCCATGGCCGCCGCCGTGACCTTCACGTGAACAGGCCATCTCCGGCCAAACCACCCGAATCCGAGACCAGTTCTTACGTTCCCAACCTCCATAGTAGCTTAGGGTCAGATGGAGACCTCTCTCGTGCCTTGAGTTCGCCGGAACAGGGGCCAGTCGCGCCGTGTCCGCCGTTGACCGCCGCCGTGCATCGCTCCGGGCAATGCCGAGGATGCCGAGGCCCGAAAGTTGCTCCAATAGGTCGCTTAGGACTTGCTTGGGCTAGTGTTAGTCTCGCCGAGCCTCAAGCTCGCTGGGAAGAGCTTCGCCGCCGAGTCGCAGAGCCGCCGCTCCGCCATGGCTGCCGTCGAGCTTGCTCCGTTATCCCTCTGGCTCAGCAAGTCAGTCAGTCGTGTTTGTCTCGCAAACCCGCGTCCAGTGGTAGCCTCGACATCGCCAAAAGCCTCACCGCCGGTGAGCTAGGGCCGGTCAACAGCGACGGTGCCAAAGTCCGCCGTTGACTGCCGAGCCTGGCCTCGCGCGGTAACCTGCCGAGCCTGGCCTCGGTAGCTTGGTCGCCCTGACCAGCGGGCCCCGCCTGGCAGTAAGAAAGAGAGAAAGGGAAGAGTTTGGGTGCAGTAGGGCTCGGGATAGCCGGGTGTGCATAGCAGTTTTGCTAGGCCTCGGCTGAGTCATGTTGGGTGTCCGTAGCGTTGTAGGTCAAGTTTTCTTTTAAATAAATTTTGCAGAATTTATGTAAAGGCTTCAAAAATTCCTACAAGGCTCATTTTAAGACCAAATCCTGTGAAACAAATTTTGTTGTGTTAAGCATGATTAGATCTATCTGTGAAAAATGTTAAATGCATTTTTGGTGATATTTTTATGTGCAGATTAATTTAAATTGGGAAATTGCTGTAACTTGGAAAATACATAACTAATTATGTATAAGTCAGAAAAATGTGATTCCAGTGTTGTTAGGTTTGTATGGATATATAGTTTCAGGGAAAAATATAATATAAGGTTGTTCTGTGAATTATTTTAGCAGTAGCTTTCAAAATGGTTAAATGTTGTTTCCTTGTTTATTTTGTAGTAATTAGAATATGAGGAATATGAACCTGAGAATTTATGCACACTGCTCTTGTGCTAGGAAGTTCAGTAGAAAAATGAGAAATCTGTTGTTTGACACTTTTTGCTAGGGTGTGTAGTTCAAAGCACCTTTCCATGATAGAATTTGTCTTTTTCATGGAGAATGGAGTTTAAGTCCAAACAGGATGAAATTTGGACCAGGGACTAGATTACATATTGTTAACTTCCAGTAATTTCTGTAAATTTTTCTAAAGCAATCTAGATGGGTTGCTGTTATAGGCTAGTTTATTTAGATTTATTTCAGCAAGTAATTAGAGGGTAATAAACTCATTAAGTATACTTTGATGTGGTGACAACATAGCTTAACACGTTGAATATGGGAGGTTAAGCAGTTGAGTAGCAGTAGATGACATGTGCTTATCTCCTGGAATGCCTTGTTCCATGTTGCATCCCCATGCATCCCGCATGCATTCGCGTTATTTATTCATGTTATGCATCATGCAGGATCGGTAGTGGAAGTTCAGGATCTGTCACCCGAGGAGCAGTACCAGGAGGAGACGCCGGAAGAGAAAATCCCAGGAGGAGACGTTGAAGAGCTGCCGGAGTGCCGCGATCACCGCCCTTCGGACTTTGAGCGAGGCAAGCCCCGGAGCATTCTAACTCCTACGGTTTGCAAATGCTTTACAATTAACCTGATGATGGATGTTGCATTAGGTTATAGGAATTGATTGCTACCGTTGATGCATTATTACTTATCCTTGTCCACCTTCCATATATCTTGATATCCTTGTTTAGGTCTAGGCTCGTTATATGCTTAGCCCTGCTTAACAAGGTAAAAGTCGGGTGATTTCCTGTCTCCCGCAATAGGTGGATACTGATCATGTTTAGCCTGTGCTATCATGAGATAACCATGTGATAATTAATCTGAGATGGAGGCGGGATGTAAGAGCAGCAGGACATGGGTTCTGTGTGCTAGTAGGCTCCCGTCTGTGTCACCTAGGACCCGTTCGGGAATGTAACTTCAGGCAAATTGAACGCGTCGATCACTTATTGGAGTAGGTCTGAGTACCTCCCGCGAAGCCGAGTAAGGTTATTCGAGCCGGTGAGGGAGATGTTGACGCCTAACACCCAGGGCCTCAGCTGTACCGTGGGCAACTATTCTGATCAACCTGGCATGGTTCGAGGGCAGGCAGGGCCTGATCGACCTGGCATGACCGTGGGCAGTTATAGATTGAGCGACCTGGCACTGAGATAACCCCCGGTGTAGAAGGGCCCATGGCCGTCCCGCGCATTGTGTTCTCGAATCTCCTGATTGGTAGCTTACGACTGCCGTAGCCAGAATGTGGCGGGCGAGTGTGAGACATTTTATCCCCAGCTGGGTAGGAATCGATTATAATCGCCATCGCTCCTGGACAGTGAGCAGTTGACTTTGGATCATCTCCCGTAGAACTTATGGATCTAAAATGGTTATGGAATCTGAAAGGCTATTGATGAAATAGTCACTCTTGATTGATTAATTAGCAAGTGCTTGTTTAGTACAGGTGCAAATCTTGTAAGGTAGAGTTAATGACTAAAAGCAATTGCCAACATCTGAAACTGAGTTTTATTACTAAAGCTTTCATGCAAAGGAGTATGTACAGCCAACCCCACTTATATAGCCTACATGATCCTTGGTGTCTCATTATTTCTGGTTTTGTCGGGTAAGTCTAGCTGAGTACCTTCTCGTACTCAGGGTTTATTTCTCTTGTTGTTGCAGATGGCCAGTGCTTTTATGGCTACTGCGAGAACTGCTTGTACCCGGTAACGGGTGATGACTAGACCGAGGGCATGGTCAACACTTATCTCATCTGTTGCTTTTGTGGACCCGGTCAACTGATGGTACCGTATTTATGAACAATCCAAACTTATGTTTTAAAGACTATGTTGCTTCCGCTACTACTATCAAACTATGGTTTGTAATATTATTTCGTACTCCGATGTAATTTGAACTTTATGCAACTGTGATGTAACCCGTGAGCATGTTCGTGGAACAAGTACGATCTTGGCTGGATGTCGTTGAATGATTTGAAATCCTTCGAGATTTCTGGACTACCGGGTTTGTACGAGCTTAAGTACTCGATGATTTCTGCGAGAGCGGAGGTTTTCAGTGCTTAATCTGGTGCAATTTGGTCGGTTCTGTTACAGCTGGCATAGGAGCAGGTTCTGCGTTACTGTTCATGGGTGTATTTTAAAAACAATATTTTATAAAGGATAAAGCTATATTTGCCAACTTATAGTTATATTAGGATTTGGAAAATCTTAAGGATTAAAGCTAAGGTGTGCTAGTGACCAAGTCCGTATGCCCAATAGGAATTTAGGTGGCTATTTAAGTACTAACTTGGGGGTTGTGCATCATATTTAAATTCTGTTATTTCTGTCGTCCATACGGCAAGAGTGAAATTGTATGGGTGCTATTCCTCGGAATAGTAATGTATGGATCAATTGCCTCTACGCCAAGGTAATAAGTGAGTTGTGAGAGCATGATTGGACAACCGCCAATCTAGGGGAGTGCTTGAATGATGCTGACATGTATACCTGTTGCACACAAGTATATGTGAAAGTATTAATTGTGGGAGTAATACTTTTCTGATGGGTGCATATACTGCTTACGTGTATACCGGGTGTGCACCTAAGCCAGTATTAGATTTAATTTTCAGCAATGCATGATATTCATATTGTGGGCAGGGCTGAAATGAACTTTCTGCAGGTACGCTAACTTGCGAACGTGTAGTACGCTAGTTAACGCTATGAGTGAACGTTGTATGCCACCGTCTAGCCGTTAGATTGATAGGCAGTGAGGACGTATGTTACGCTCATGCATCATGATCATATAATTTTGCATTAATCTTACTTCCTTCCTTACGTTATCCGTCCCGTTCTTAAATAAAAGTTGTTCTCAACTAATTAAAAACTATGTGGATACACTTCTTTCAGATGGCCCGCACTAAGCGTACCGCCCGCAAGTCGACTGGAAGCAGGAGGCCCAATTATATGCTGGGACCCTGGACAGCCAAGGGGTCAGAGGATTTTCTGGAAGAGTTCGGCATGCCTACTCTTTTGTGGAGGGTGCTGCACTTAGTGGGATACCAGGAGGGCCAGGAGCCGCAATATGAGTGGCATCGAGTTCAGTTTTCAGAGGATCGCTACATGTACACAGTTGAGGTGGACGTGCCCAGCTGTGCTCCGCAGGATCATGTGTGGTGCCGCAGGGTGTTTGCTCTTCAGGGCAGGACTCCTTGGGATGGAGCCAACCAAGTTGCGTACACTGTTCTTCGGGACGTCATGGAGGATCATCCAGAGGTAGTTGCCCAGGCCACAGCCGGTGTCTTCCCTACAGCAGATCCGTACCAGTCAGTGTGGCGTCAGCCGGGTGCCACTGTGTTGGGGACCAGTTCTTCGGAGCGTGAGCACTGCGCAGGACCAGCTAGGAGTGCTATGGCCGCACTCATGGCTACCTATGGGAGTTTGTCACGTAGCTACGACCACCTGGACCACATCCTCAGTGAGGAGATAGCTGCACATCACCAGGGTCAGGAGGCGCATGCTACAGAGGTCGACCTTCTTACCACTCAGCTAGCTCACATGACCGTTGAGAGAGACCAGGCTCGTCAGAGGGAGCAGGAGACGGCACAATAGCTTAGTGACCAGCAGGGGATGACGACCTTCCTATCCACCATCATGGCTGAGACCGAGGAGTCGCTATGTGGTGTTTGTCTCGAGGGTATGCGCGCGACTGAGCAGAACAGGCTTCTCAGGCTACAGGTGGGAGATTTGGAGCTACAACTTCATCATCTCCAGGACTACAATGACCGCCTGCATGAGGAGATTCATCGCCGTGAGAATGAGAGGAACCCTGTCCTTCCTCAGGAGAACCCGGATTCTCATGCTTCGTCCAGTGGTTCTTCGAACATCTCGAGTGACGATGATGACAACGACGATGATGACGATGGTGCCATTAGGGAGTAGACTAGTTAGTGTTAGCGAGTAGTGATCTTGTCTCATGTCCTAGCGCTTGATCTTTTGGGGTTATCGTGTGGATGTAAGGTTGTGTGATGGACCTGTGCGCGTGTGACGCAAAACCTTTGAAAGTCCTGTATGTATGGGCACCTATGGATGTTATGTTGACTTTTGTATGTTATGTGATGAGCATCTTTTATCATGTGATGATGCGATGTGGATCAAGATTTTTTATGCCTCTGCAATTGTTTGGCGAATTCGTTTTCCGAATAATTTCTGTTGGCATGGTTTATTGTTCTCCGCAATAATGGCAACGTCATTTAATGATTATTGCTATCACTACATGCAGATGACGATGACTCGCAGTGGGGCAGGTGGTAGTGGTGGTAATGATGGTAATAGGGAAAACCGCGATCCACCACCTCCTCCACCACCCACAGCCGAGCAACTCTTCGCTCAGTTCTTGGGAAGTCAACGCAACATCGAGGCGCTTCTGCGAGAGAATTTGGCGCATGGCAATCAACGCCCTGAGCCGAATCAGTACAACTCATTCAAGGATTTTCTGGACACAAGGCCGCCAATTTTCAAGGAATCCACAGAATCTCTAGAAGCAGAAGAGTGGTTACATACAATGGAGCAGAAGTTTCGACTGCTCAGGCTTACAGAGGAGTTAAAGGCAGAATATGCTGCACATCAGCTACAAGGACCAGCCGGAATTTGGTGGGGACATCACCGTACCACTTATCCAGCCCGTAAACCTGTCACTTGGAGAATGTTCGCGGAAGCTGTTCGCGGGCACTATATTCCGCCAGGCTTGACTCAGATGAAGGTGGCTGAATTCATGAGCTTAACACAAGGAACTCGATCAGTGACCGAGTATCATCACTTGTTCAATTCCTTGTCTCGATATGTTCCAGACTTCGTCGACACAGATGCTAAGAAGATTGCTAGTTTCAAGAGAGGCTTGAACACTAAAATGGCAAAGTCAGTGGGTACATCTTCCCGTACCACCTTCAATGACTTCATAAGTGACTGCCTGATTCAAGAGGGTCATAACAACAAGCATGCTGCAAGTAAGGCCCGGAAGAGGACCTTTGATTCTGGACCATCTCAGTCTAGAGGACCACCAGCCCAGCGTTCTCAATATCGACCACCAGCGCCGGGGGCACGTTTCCGGCCACCGCAAAAGAAGAATCAGCCGCAAGCTCAGCGTAATCAGAGGCCATACAAAGTAGCTGCTAATCAAGCTCATGGAGGTCAAGGCAGCTCGACCGGAGGAAAACCTTCAGTTCTTGGGCCGTGTTACAATTGCAATCAAGAAGGGCACTTTGCAAGATATTGTCCACATCCGAAGAAGTAGCAGACTAATTACCCAGCGCGTCTGCATAACATGACTGCTGAAGAAGCTCGTGCAGGAGAGCCCGTGACTGCTGGTATGTGTCTCGTGAACCATCATCCTGCAGTTGTTTTATTTGATACTGGATCATCGCATTCTTTCATGAGCAAGGCATTTGCACAAAAGCATAACCAAGAAATGTCCGAAATGGATTATGGGTTTCGCGTGAGCTCCGTAGGGAGTAGCGTGTTATCTAGACAGATGGTGTGTAATGTGACCATCGATATTGGAGGGCATAGATTTGGAGCCAACTTAGTGGTTTTGCCAGGACTAAGTATGGATGTAGTCTTAGGAATGAGTTGGATGACCATGTGGAATGCGGTGTTAGACACTGCAAACAGAACTCTTACCTTATCTGATAGTCGGAGAGGTAACAAACTTCGTGTATCTCTGCCTCGAGGTGCCGATTTTGTTGACCTATCTTGCACTCTTGCTATAGAAGACCTCTCCAAAATTCCAGTTGTTAGGGATTTTCCGGACGTTTTTCCATATGAGTTACTAGGGTTACCACCAAAGAGAGCAGTGGAGTTTGTGATAGAGTTGTTACCAGGAACTGCACCAATCTCTAGGAGACCGTATCGAATGCCGCCCAATGAGCTGGCAGAACTCAAGACCCAGATCAAGGAACTCTTGGACAAGGGATTCATTCAACCTAGTGTGTCAGAATGGGGTTGCCCAGCTCTATTTGTCAAGAAGAAGGATAAGTCTTTACACATGTGTGTGGATTATCGTCCACTCAATGTTGTGACTGTTAAGAATAAGTATCCGCTACCCAGAATAGATATCCTTTTTGATCAGCTATCAAGAGCCAAGGTGTTCTCCAAGATCGATTTGAGGTCAGGTTATCATCAGATTCGAATCCGACCGCAGGATATCCCAAAGACTGCTTTCTAAACCAGATACGGGTTATATGAGTATCTTGTCATGTCCTTTGGATTAACAAATGCTCCAGCATACTTCATGAGTTTGATGAACTCCGTGTTCATGCCAGAATTGGACAAGTTTGTGGTAGTGTTCATTGACGATATTCTGGTTTAATCGGAAAATGCAAGAAGATCATGCAGAACATTTGAGGGTTGTCTTATCTAGACTCAGGGAACACAAGCTCTATGCTAAATTCAGCAAGTGCGAGTTTTGGATGAGGAAAGTACAATTTATTGGTCATATTCTGTCAGAAGAAGGAATTTCAGTTGACCCTAGCAAAGTACAGGAAGTCATGGACTGGAAAGCTCCTACTTCAGTTGGTGAGATTCGTAGTTTCTTGGGCTTAGCCGGATATTACCGCCGTTTTATTCCAGAATTCTCCAAGATTGCAAAGCCAATGACCAGTTTGTTGCAAAAGAATCAGAAATTTGATTGGACAGAGAAGTGCGAAACTGCTTTCCGTACCTTGCGGAAGCTGTTGACCACTGCTCCTGTTTTAGCTCAACCGGATGTTGAGAAACCCTTTGATGTCTTTTGTGATGCGTCAAAGATAGGCCTAGGTTGTGTTCTCATGCAAGACGGCAGAGTGATTGCTTATGCTTCGCGGCAATTGCGAAAGCATGAAGTGAATTACCCAACCCACGATCTGGAATTAGCTGCCGTTGTACATGCTTTGAAGATTTGGAGACACTATCTGCTTGGGAATGTCTGCAATATGTACACCGACCACAAGAGTCTTAAATATATTTTCACGCAAGCAGAATTGAATATGAGGCAAAGAAGATGGCTGGAATTGATTAAGGATTATAATCTTCAAATTCACTATCATCCAGGCAAGGCGAATGTTGTGGCCGATGCTCTGAGCCGGCAATCACGCTGTAATGCTATGAAGCTTCTACCAGAAGATGAGTTCAGCTTAACACATTCCGCAGTACTACATAATTTGGAGTTACGCAGTGTGTTGGTTGATCAAATCATAGAAGGACAGAAAAGTGATAAGGGAATCTATCATATCAAGGAAAGGCTCAAGGTTGATAAGGAAGCTAATAAGCATTTTCGGGTGGATGAAAATGGATTTCTATGGTTCAACCAGCGATTAGTGGTGGCTAAGGATAGAGAACTCAGAAATCGGATCATGGATGAAGCGCATTTGTCCAGGTTATCTATTCATCCTGGAAGTACAAAAATGTACCAAGATTTGCGTCCGAGATTTTGGTGGACCAAAATGAAGAAAGAAATTGCTGCTTATGTTGCAAGGTGTGACACGTGTTGTCGAGTAAAAGCTATTCATTTGAAACCAGCTGGAATGCTTCATCCATTAGCTATACCTGAATGGAAGTGGGAAGAAGTAAGTATGGATTTCATCGTTGGTTTACCGACGACTCAGAAGGGTAATGATTCAATTTGGGTAATTGTGGATCGTCTCACAAAGACCGCACATTTCATTCCAGTCAAGACCAACTATAAGGCCCCAGATTATGCAGAGATCTACATAAGTCAGATTGTGCGACTGCACGGTGTACCAAAGGTTATAGTCTCTGATCACGGACCACAGTTTACTGCACCGTTTTGGGAAAAGTTGCAGAAGGAGTTAGGCAAGGATTTAGTCCGAAGCTCAGCCTATCATCCGCAAACATCAGGGCAGACAAAGAGAGTGAATCAAGTTCTAGAGGATATGTTAAGAGCCTGTGTTTTATCAGCAAAAGGTTCTTGGGAAAAATGGTTACCATTAGCAGAGTTTGCCTACAACAATAGTTATCAAGAAAGTATACAGATGGCTCCTTTTGAAGCTCTGTATGGTAGAAGATGCAGAACATCGATAAACTGGGTAGAACCAGGGGAACATCGGTACTATGGTATTGACTTTGTGAAAGAAGCAGAAGAACAAGTTAGAACGATTCAGCAACATATCGTGTCTGCACAATCTCGCCAGAAAAGCTATGCTGATAAACGAAGGAAGCCACATGAGTTCAATGTTGGTGACTATGTCTATTTGAAGGTTTCACCAATGAAGGGTGTGAAACGTTTTGGAGTTAAGAGGAAGTTAGCACCAAGATTTGTGGGACCCTATCGGATAGTGCAAAGGAGGGGAGAAGTGGCTTATCGATTGCAATTACCAGAACATTTAAAGGCTATTTTCCCAGTGTTCCATGTCTCTCAACTGAAGAAATGTCTTCGAGTACCAGAAGAAGAGGTACAACCAGCCCGTATCAAGTTGCAATCCGACCTCACCTACTCGGTGAAGCCTTATCGAGTGCTCGATGAGAAAGAAAGAGTAACTCGCGGAAGAGTCGTGAAGCAATATAAGGTATCTTGGAGTGAGCAAGACGATCGGGATGCTACCTGGGAGACGGATGACTATCTAAAGGAGGTGTACCCACACTTTTATAAGAAATGGTTCGTAATCCAAATCTCGGGACGAGATTTCTTTTAAGGAGGGGAGGGCTGTAACACCCTAGGTGTTAAGCATTCCTTAAACTGCATAATTTGTCATAGCATAAGCATAGCATCTCATCATTTCATATGCATATGTTTGTTGAAGTGCTTAAGTCCTTGTTTGGTCTCTAGTGTAACCTTGTTATTCTTTCTGTTTCTGACCAAGTGCCTTATAACAAAGTTGTAGATCTTGATGAAAGGAACAACTTTGCTTTAAAGCACTTTCTCAGAAAAAGCTTTAAAATATGATTTCTTGCATTAGAAAAATGGATTAGAAGTAAATTTATTTTTCTAAGCAGAATTTGGACTTGGGCCTTAAAGATGATTTGTTCCTTACAAAATTTTAAGCAACTTTGCTTTTAGGACCTTCTCCTAATTCGGCTTAGTTTAGGAGTTATAGAGCATCAAAGTTTTAAACCAATCTTCATTAGTTTAAACCCTAGTGGGCCCGGCCTGTCGGCCTCTCTTCTCCCCCCGCGCGCACGCCGCTCCCTCCGCCGGCAGAAACCGCCTCGCCGCCGCGAGACCGCCTCACCGGTCGGCCAAACCACCGTCATCGCCGCCCGTGGTTTGCGCCCGAACTCGCCACGTCGCCCTGGCGCTCGGTGCTTGCTCGCCGCGTGTCGCGAGATGCCTGACGACGCCGCGCCGGTCGGGAGCTCCTCCCCGACGGCAACCGGCCAGGTGCAATGCACCTGCGCCCTCCCGCTCTTTTGCATCCTCTCCACTCCACGCTCGTGCTCCGCACGCTCACTCACTCGCTCGCTCTCTCACTCGCTCTGCTTCCCTCCATCTTCACCAGAGCTCCACGCCGCCGCCGCCCGCCGAACTCCGGCGAGCAATTTCTCGCTCCACCGTTCACCGCTGTCCAATTCCTCTCGCCAGTCTCTCAGCCCTGATCTCCTCTTTCTCCGGCAAGGGTTGGTTTCCCCTCTCTCCCTCTCTGGCCGCCGGAACAGCGGATGCCATCCTCAAGCTTCCGCCATGGCCGCCGCCGTGACCTTCACGTGAACCGGCCATCTCCGGCCAAACCACCCCAATCCGAGCCCAGTTCTTACCTTCCCAACCTTCATAGTAGCTTAGGGTCAGATGGAGACCTCTCTCGTGCCTTGAGTTCGCCGGAACAGGGGCCAATCGCGCCGTGTCCGCCGTGGACCGCCGCCGTGCATCGCTCCGGGCAATGCCGAGGATGCCGAGGCCCGAATGTTGCTCCAATAGGTCGCTTAGGACTTGCTTGGGCTAGTATTAGTCTCGCCGAGCCTCAAGCTCACCGGGAAGAGCTTCGCCGCCGAGTCGCAGAGCCGCCGCTCCGCCATGGCTGCCGTCGAGCTTGCTCCGGTATCCCTCTGGCTCAGCAAGTCAGTCAGTCGTGTTCGTCTCGCAAACCCGCGTCCAGTGGTAGCCTCGACATCGCCAAAAGCCTCACCGCCGGTGAGCTAGGGCCGGTCAACAGCGACGGTGCCAAAGTCCGCCGTTGACTGCCGAGCCTGGCCTCGCGCGGTAACCTGCCGAGCCTGGCCTCGGTAGCTTGATCGCCCTGACCAGCGGGCCCCGCCTGGCAGTAAGAAAGAGAGAAAGGGAAGAGTTTGGGTGCAGTAGGGCTTGGGATAGCCGGGTGTGCATAGCAGTTTTGCTAGGCCTCGGCTGAGTCATGTTGGGTGTCCGTAGCGTTGTAGGTCAAGTTTTCTTTTAAATAAATTTTGCAGAATTTATGTAAAGGCTTCAAAAATTCCTACAAGGCTCATTTTAAGTCCAAATCATGTGAAACAAATTTTGTTGTGTTAAGCATGATTAGATCTATCTGTGAAAAATGTTAAATGCATTTTTGGTGATATTTTTATGTGCAGATTAATTTAAATTGGGAAATTGCTGTAACTTGGAAAATACATAACTAATTATGTATAAGTCAGAAAAATGTGATTCCAGTGTTGTTAGGTTTGTATGGATATATAGTTTCAGGGAAAAATATAATATAAGGTTGTTCTATGAATTATTTTAGCAGTAGCTTTCAAAATGGTTAAATGTTGTTTCCTTGTTTATTTTGTAGTAATTAGAATATGAGGAATATGAACCTGAGAATTTATGCACACTGCTCTTGTGCTAGGAAGTTCAGTAGAAAAATGAGAAATCTGTTGTTTGACACTTTTTGCTAGGGTGTGTAGTTCAAAGCACCTTTCCATGATAGAATTTGTCTTTTTCATAGAGAATGGAGATTAAGTCCAAACAAGATGAAATTTGGACCAGGGACTGGATTACATATTGTTAACTTCCAGTAATTTCTGTAAATTTTTCTGAAGCTATCTAGGATGGGTTGCTGTTATAGGCTAGTTTAATTAGATTTATTTCAGCAAGTAATTAGAGGGTAATAAACTCATTAAGTATACTTTGATGTGGTGACAACATAGCTTAACACGTTGAATATGGGAGGTTAAGCAGTTGAGTAGCAGTAGATGACATGTGCTTATCTCCTGGAATGCCTTGTTCCATGTTGCATCCCCATGCATCCCGCATGCATTCGCGTTATTTATTCATGTTATGCATCATGCAGGATCGGTAGTGGAAGTTCAGGATCTGTCACCCGAGGAGCAGTACCAGGAGGAGACGCCGGAAGAGAAAATCCCAGGAGGAGACGTTGAAGAGCTGCCGGAGTGCCGCGATCACCGCCCTTCGGACTTTGAGCGAGGCAAGCCCCGGAGCATTCTAACTCCTACAGTTTGCAAATGCTTTACAATTAACCTGATGATGGATGTTGCATTAGGTTATAGGAATTGATTGCTACCGTTGATGCATTATTACTTATCCTTGTCCACCTGCCATATATCTTGATATCCTTGTTTAGGTCTAGGCTCGTTATATGCTTAGCCCTGCTTAGACCGGTAAAAGTCGGGTGATTTCCTATCTCCCACAATAGGTGGATACTGATCATGTTTAGCCTGTGCTATCATGAGATAACCATGTGATAATTAATCTGAGACGGAGGCGGGATGTAAGAGCAGCAGGACATGGGTTCTGTGTGCTAGTAGGCTCCCGTCTGTGTCGCCTAGGACCCGTTCGGGAATGTAACTTCAGTCAAATTGAACGCGTCGATCACTTAACGGAGTAGGTCTGAGTACCTCCCGCGAAGCCGAGTAAGGTTATTCGAGCCGGTGATAGAGATGTTGACGCCTAACACCCAGGGCCTCAGCTGTACCGTGGGCAACTATTCTGATCAACTTGGCATGGTCCGAGGGCAGGCAGGGCCTGATCGACCTGGCATGATCGTGGGCAGTTATATATTGAGCGACCTGGCACTGAGATAACCCCCGGTGTAGAAGGGCCCATGGCCGTCCCGCGCATTGTGTTCTCGAATCTCCTGATTGGTAGCTTACGACTGCCATAGCCCGAATGTGGCGGGCGAGTGTGAGACATTTTATCCCCAGCTGGGTAGGACTCGATTATAATCGCCATCGCTCCTGGACAGTGAGCAGTTGACTTTAGATCATCTCCCGTAGAACTTATGGAACTAAGATGGTTATGGAATCTGAAAGGCTATTGATGAAATAGTCACTCTTGATTGATTAATTAGCAAGTGCTTGTTTAGTACAGGTGCAAATCTAGTAAGGTAGAGTTAATGACTAAAAGCAATTGCCAACATCTGAAACTGAGTTTTATTACTAAAGCTTTCATGCAAAGGAGTATGTACAGCCAACCCCACTTATATAGCCTACATGATCCTTGGTGTCTCATTATTTCTGGTTTTGTCGGGTAAGTCTAGCTGAGTACCTTCTCGTACTCAGGGTTTATTTCCCTTGTTGTTGCAGATGGCCAGTGCTTTTATGGCTACAGCGAGAACTGCTTGTACCCGGTAACAGGTGATGACTAGACCAAGGGCATGGTCAACACTTATCTCATCTGTTGCTTTTGTGGACCCGGTCAACTGATGGCACCGTATTTATGAACAATCCAAACTTATGTTTTAAAGACTATGTTGCTTCCGCTACTACTATCAAACTATGGTTTGTAATATTATTTCGTACTCCGATGTAATTTGAACTTTATGCAACTGTGATGTAACCCGTGAGCATGTTCGTGGAACAAGTACGATCTTGGCTGGATGTCGTTGAATGATTTGAAATCCTTCGAGATTTCCGGACTACCGGGTTTGTACGAGCTTAAGTACTCGATGATTTCTGCGAGAGCGGAGGTTTTCAGTGCTTAATCTGGTGCAAATTGGTCGGTTCTGTTACACGAAGGTATGAATAATGTATTCAAAAAAAGATTTCGTAGAAGACTTGGACTTTCAGAACTCCTTGTAGAATGTGATAAGGTTTCCGCTAGTCTACGTGAAAATGAGTTAGATGCAGATTTTATTCACGTCGAAAGACCCCGGTTACTTACATCCCAAATTTACCCATGTTAAAGACTGTAGCTGAATCATATACAAGAAGGATGTATTCAGAGTTTGAGGAAGAGTTCAAAGAACAATTTTCATTCTCTTGGAAATTGTTACAAACTGATATGTCAATCTTAACATATGAGATTACACATATGTACTCTAATCATGGGGCAACTGTTCAATTCAACACTAAAGATATGACCACGACATGTTCCTGCAGAAAGTTTGAATGCATAGGTATGTACATGCTTTTGTCAATTAGCATAAGTTTCTATTATAATAGAACAAACGTAAATTGACTATTGATCTTGTAGGTATATTATGCAAGCACGCCCTGAAAGTCTTAAATGCAAATAATGTTTTCATTTTGCCACCTCAATACATAATGGGAAGGTGGACAAAATATGCAAAAAGAGGATTCTATGTTGATAAACAAGAAACTGGGACTGAAAGTAACAAAACATGGGCTGCACGTATCTCACGAATGGCGACATCCATAGCATTGAAGTGTTCACAGTCAAAAGAACTTCTTCATGATTTGGAGAAAGGCATGCAAAAATTAGATTTGGAAGCAGATGCTTCTCTGAGCAAGATGAAAGAGAAGTCTGATGAGGTTCCCCCTGTTTCGACTGACTGTGCAACAGACTCATTGAAAGGCAAAATATCGTTTAAAATTCCTCAAGTGGTAAAAGGTGCAAAGAAAAAATGAACCACAAATATACTTGAAAAAAATACAAAGAAAAAGAAGTGAAGTGCTAAGAAGAAAGGTACTATTTCTACCTATTTTTTCTAGTTGAGTTTGTTTCTGGCGTTACTACTTCTATACAATTTTTTCTTAATGTAGTCTCTTCTTACAGGAAATACTAATAATGTTATAGAAAATAAAGATGAAAGTGCTGGTTTGAACCAACCAATCGTAAGTCATCAATTTGATCTATTATTCCCTTTTCCTATTTTTATTTACTTATACAAAAAATTTATGAACTATTTCATGTCTATGACACAGAACCGTAATGCTGGCGGTGGTGATACTAGTGGTGCTACAATGCAAAACATTGCAAATTTTATGGTTGAGAAATTTTCTACTATATCTGCACCTTACATCCAAGGGGGTTATACAGATCTTTTATTTGGAGTTCAGCAAGATGCTGCAATGTCCTCATCAGCTAGAAAGTTATATTTCGATGAAAGCATGTAATCCTGGTGTCTTGATTAAGATACCACTTTGCACAAACCTTTTATTATGTGTACTGCTATATCAGACTCCTTATGTGAGTAGAGTTGGTCCAAAATTTACGTACTAGCTCTTCTTCAACTGTAATTCTATGGGATATCTGAATTTCTGAATGGACATATACTTTTTCAAAAAGAAACAATACGTCTCATATACTTTTGTACAGTTTGTTTTTTCTAAGGCATGAAACTCAGTTTATCCGAGCTAGATGCAGAGAGGAGGTCCCCAACGATGGTGACACATCTAGAGTCAAGGCAGAGGAGCTCGTCGGCGGTGGTGACGCGTCCGAAGTGAGGCAGAAAAGTTCAGCGCGGAAGAACGACGGCGGCGGTACGTCTGGAATCAAGCCAAGAAAAAGATGAGCGTTTGGAGCTGATTAGCCGACCAAGCCAATTAGCCAGGCTGGAGCGTACCACCATACTTGCACAAGCTAGCCAAGCCAATTAGCCAAGGGAGCGAGAGAAGTCAGCCGGCCTATTAGAAGTCCACTCGTCATCATATCTGTGGTCGTCCGCACGGGAGCGCATACGGCCCATCCGTACGCAATTTTTTCCGTCATAGAAGGACGTGAAGGATATTGTGAAAATAGAAATATCAGATAAGATGCAGGTAAGCTAATTATTATTTTTACCCAAAATGCTTTGAATTCAGTACCTCCGCTTTACTGCTCTATTTGTATTTACATTAAAACAGAAAGTTTGGGACTTAGAACACGTTGAAGATGCTAGTGAAAAGATATGGGAAATTGCCAAACATAGGTACAAAGGATGGAGAGCTTCATTTAGTTCGACCTACAAGGCATACTGCATTGACGCTCAACGAATGAAGCATAAGCCTGAAGATTTAGACATCGTGGAGTGGTACTACGTGATCCAATATTTTGGAAGTGAGAGGTTCCAGGTTAGTTGGTGTCTAGATTCTTTTGTAATTCCACTACTAAAATACAATGTAATTAACAGAGCTATGCTTATACACCTTTTGCAGAATATTAGCACCAAAAACTCTGGGAACCGACAGAAACAAAAGACTAAGCATCTCACGGGATCAAAACCATTTTCCCAAATTAGATTTGAACAGGTAATGACAACATTAACTAAGCTAGTTAATTTCTTGAATGTATCGTCATTACCTAATGCTACATTGTTGCCATCTCAGAGAAACCAAACTAATGGTCAAGAACCTACTGATTTGCAACTTTGGATGATGACTCACACAAAGGATGGGCAATGGTCAAATGACGACTCTAGGGATGTCTACGTGAGTACTTGTATATGATTGCAGCTTTAAAATTATAACATGTTTCAAACTTATTTTGGATCTATTTAAAATTACATGATCCTGATTTTTTTTCTCATGTTTCACTTAGGAAAATGCCTGCATCCAAGTTACAGCAGCAGAAAAAGGAAGGGTAGGCCCTTTCTTACAGTTGAGGGGGAAAACACAGTTTTCCAACTCAACTACTCTAAAACTCTTGGAACAAAATCGTTTAGATGCCATGGACGTGGATACATGGCGAAATATGCAACACGAAATGCACTACTAAAACACAGAGATGCAGCCCGCAGTGAAGTTTTAGCCCGACAAGAAAGAATGCAACACCAACAAGAGGTTGAAGAATTAAAATAAAAGCTTGCAAATGAAGTTTCAGCAAGGGAAAGAGATAAGGAAGAAAGTATGAAACAAATTGAAGACATTAGGGAAGAATTCCGGTCAACACTACAACAACAAATACAATTGGCATTGCAGCAGGTACTAACTTTGGAACACGATTCTCCTTTTTTTGGCTCCTCTATTTTAGCTAATCTTCCATGTCTTTGGGGCTGCACAGGCTATCCCAGGAACCATCAACACCACACAGTTTCCAAATGGTCCAAGTGTCGACAACAACTTCATCACACCACCACGCGTAGAGGATGTGGCTCTAGAGGTAATAAAAATGCAACAAGATTACTTACAAAACATGCAACATGTTTCTTTACATCAAAGCGTTCATTTCGGCAGAATAATGGACTAGCAAGCGTGTTGACTATAGAAAAGGTAGTTCATAAAGGTACTACCATGACAACAAAGATTAGTGCAACTAGGCCACTTTTCCAGAAAAAGAATGATGTCAATGGATCAGTGAATTGTGTTTCTACCGACCAACTATTGAGGACTCGTAATCAAAAGAAAAAATACTGGTATGTATAGCAATGTGATTTGTCTTTCAAATGGTGACAAATATGTGCATAATATGTTAGTAAAGTTCATCAAACTGATGAGGATCTTATCATCTCAAATGGTGTACGATATTGCAGGGTGCTCCTTAATTTAATTTATATGGTATATGATATTCTTGCATGGTGTTCCTCAATTTATTTTATATCTTTGCTATGTCATTATGATCATTAAATTTCCATGTGCTTATTTATTCCATAGAATTAATCATTAAGGTTCTTATCTTAAATTACTAACAAATTCTATTTGTTCATGAATTGTAGGAAAGAGCGGACAACCAAAACATTTAGAGAGCTTTATGCCTATATGCTGAAGATGGACAACTAGAAGAATAAAGTGTCGATGGGTGATGGAGCATGAAGAGATCAATAACTGAACTCATATTTAGTTCTATTTTATTATGCCAAACATAGTTGCAAACATGCAGAGAGATGATGTGGTCATGTTTATTTTAATTGTACTCTGGTCATTTTGTTATTACTTTGGTTCAAACATATATTTCAGGGTAATGAATGTTTGAGTTCTTATATGTGATGATGAAATCTATACTAATGGCATAAATATTTTGTAACAACAATTAAATTTCTAGCTACAAAAAGAAATTAAAAAGGTGTCAACCAAAATGCCCTCATTGCGACAAACTACTACACAACCAGAGTTTTGTTGTTGCAATATACATTATTGCCACAAACATTATTGAAGGACCGAGAATACTATAGAAAGGCGACCAGAGGGGGGTGAATGGGAGCTTTAAATTTTTTTTCAGAAACTTTTAGCCTTTGTCCCATGAATCAACCCCAAGAGCAAACCTAGAGCTTGTCAGTGTCCACGACCCTAGATGTAGGGTGGATGCTTCCTAGAAGCACAGCGAGACACTACACAAGTCTAGAAACCCACCGCAAAAACCCTAAATCAAATCCGAATTCGGACAAGCAAACAGCGAATGAAACAGTTCAAAGCCTACAGCATCGCACGCTGGCTTGCGTCCGATGTCCAGGCACTGGACGCGTCCGATGCAAAATGCAATGTTCTGGAACCTCACTGCGTAGTAATCGGACGCTGCAACAGTGAACCCTCAGCGTCCAATGCTCAGACCCCGGACGCATCCGATGGTC